>CM072080.1:2500-611212 GCA_036785405.1 Coenonympha arcania
CTAACCTAACCTAACCTAACCTAACCTAACCTAACCGATTGTTCTCGGAAAATTCGTGAAAATTTCGAGGAAAACTTCGCGAATTTCCCGCGAATTTTCTCCTGAACTGCTGCCAGGGCACGCGTACGTGCGCCCGCAGACGCGCCGGCGCGCTCGCGCCACGCCAACCCAAAGGAAAACGCGAAAAACGGCCGTTTTCAGCGAACCGAGTTTACATAGGCCGTAGGGACTTTGAGTTTGTTTGATATCAAATCGATACAAATTTCTTCTATTTTTTCTATTTTCGACCACTTACCTCAAAGTTTCCGCGATTTTCGCGCTGGTGTCGTCTGTCGTCCACTCCCGGCTGCCTGCGGTGCCCTGAAAAGCGAAGGAAAACTGATTGTTCTCGGAAAATTCGTGAAAATTTCGACGAAAACTTCGCGAATTTCCCGCGAATTTTCTCCTGAACTGCTGCCAGGGCACGCGTACGTGCGCCCGCAGACGCGCCGGCGCGCTCGCGCCACGCCAACCCAAAGGAAAACGCGAAAAACGGCCGTTTTCAGCGAACCGAGTTTACATAGGCCGTAGGGACTTTGAGTTTGTTTGATATCAAATCGATACAAATTTCTTCTATTTTTTCTATTTTCGACCACTTACCTCAAAGTTTCCGCGATTTTCGCGCTGGTGTCGTCTGTCGTCCACTCCCGGCTGCCTGCGGTGCCCTGAAAAGCGAAGGAAAATTGATTGTTCTCGGAAAATTCGTGAAAATTTCGAGGAAAACTTCGCGAATTTCCCGCGAATTCTCTCCTGAACTGCTGCCAGGGCACGCTTACGTGCGCCCGCAGACGCGCCGGCGCGCTCGCGCCACGCCAACCCAAAGGAAAACGCGAAAAACGGCCGTTTTCAGCGAACCGAGTTTACATAGGCCGTAGGGACTTTGAGTTTGTTTGATATCAAATCGATACAAATTTCTTCTATTTTTTCTATTTTCGACCACTTACCTCAAAGTTTCCGCGATTTTCGCGCTGGTGTCGTCTGTCGTCCACTCCCGGCTGCCTGCGGTGCCCTGAAAAGCGAAGGAAAACTGATTGTTCTCGGAAAATTCGTGAAAATTTCGACGAAAACTTCGCGAATTTCCCGCGAATTTTCTCCTGAACTGCTGCCAGGGCACGCGTACGTGCGCCCGCAGACGCGCCGGCGCGCTCGCGCCACGCCAACCCAAAGGAAAACGCGAAAAACGGCCGTTTTCAGCGAACCGAGTTTACATAGGCCGTAGGGACTTTGAGTTTGTTTGATATCAAATCGATACAAATTTCTTCTATTTTTTCTATTTTCGACCACTTACCTCAAAGTTTCCGCGATTTTCGCGCTGGTGTCGTCTGTCGTCCACTCCCGGCTGCCTGCGGTGCCCTGAAAAGCGAAGGAAAATTGATTGTTCTCGGAAAATTCGTGAAAATTTCGAGGAAAACTTCGCGAATTTCCCGCGAATTCTCTCCTGAACTGCTGCCAGGGCACGCTTACGTGCGCCCGCAGACGCGCCGGCGCGCTCGCGCCACGCCAACCTAAAGGAAAACGCGAAAAACGGGCCCCCCCACCCACCCTATCTCGGTTATGTAGGTAGGGCCGAGCGCTACCGTAAGGAGAGCCGCGAAACAAAAATCCCGTTTTTAACCGCGGAAAGTGGTCCAGGGCTTTAGGACGACTTGTGGAGCCATATACACTCCCCAAGTCGCTCTCAAGTCAAAACTTTGACCTCGGGGGCGTTCTACACCCTCCGAAACTACAAAACTAATAAAAATTTTTAAGTGCGGTTTTCTTTGACAGAAGGCTCTATACACCTTCAAACAAAACATTTCTTGCATATTAAAGCTCTTCGTTGATATAGTATATATTTAAATTATTTTCTTTTATTTTACTAAATTGACGCCCCTCTAACATGTTCCGGACCCCTAAAAGGCAATCACAGGAACCAAGCCCACCTCTCAGTACACCCCCGAAAATGGAGAAAAAATCGGTTAGACAGAGCCTGGAGAAAAGGGAAGCTGCACTAGCGGGGCCTTCTATCTCCAGTGCCCATTTGACGCAGGCTGCACCTGCAGCACAAAGACAGATACTATTTGAAGTGTATAAAAGCCCCAGGAAGGTCGAAGTCCGCCCCCCAGTGACCTTTGAAGTCCGCCCTCCAGTAACGGGCAAGTGCAAAGATAGGATGAAGGAAGCCGAGGCGTGGATCGCCAAGGCTAGAACCTCGCTGGACCTGTCCAGGAATCTGAAAAAGGAATATAAAGACTCCATCTCGGGTGCCCTGGACAGGCTCAGGGAACTCCTGGCAGCCTCGGAGGAGGCGTTGAGGTCCGGGAGGGCCCGGAAGGGGCCTGGGGACTCCGGGGACGCGGAGTCGTTAGCTAAACATGTGAACTCTACGTTTACGGTGGCCCCGGACCCCGACCTTAGTGGCAAACTCGAAGAGCACTCTCGGCTCTTAACGGAAAACTCCAAGAGGCTAACAGATCTTCAAGAACAGCTGGCGAAATACCACGAAAACCTAGAACAAAGGTCCTATGCCAACGTGGTGGCATCCAAACCACCGCAACAACTACAAGGCACCATACATTCGGTGGTTGTTACGTCGAAAGATGAAACTGAGACCGGCGAAGAGATCTTAAATAAGGTGAGGCGGACTATTGATGCTAAGGAGGGGTGGGTCAAGATAGAGAAGGTCCGGAAAGCCCGTGACAGGAAGGTGATTATGGGTTTCCATTCAGAAGAAGAGAGACGTAAGGCAAAGGAGCGACTGACAGGAGAAGGAACTGGCCTAGACGTTGAGGAGGTTAAGAACAGGGACCCGCTTCTGGTTCTTAAGGGAGTCCTATCAATGAATACTGACGATGACATAGTAAAAGCCCTGAGGAACCAGAATAGGGAACTTTTTGCGAACCTTAACAGTGGAGATGACCGGATCCTGGTAAAATACAGGAAACAGACCCGAAACCCGCATACAAACAACGTGGTCCTGAGCTCCTCGCCTATTCTCTGGAGTCGGATAATAGGAATGGGCAGTGTACATATAGATCTCCAGAGAGTCAGGGCAGAGGATCAGTCTCCACTGGTCCAGTGCTCGAGGTGCCTAGGCTATGGCCACAGCAGAAAATTCTGTAAAGAGTCTGTGGACGGGTGCAGCCACTGTGGAGGCCCGCACCTTAAAGCAAAGTGCGACGAATGGGCAGTGGCAGCACCGCCCTCATGCATAAACTGCTCGAGGGCGAAGCTCGAAAACCGAGAGCATAACGCCTTCAGCAGCGATTGCCCGATTAGGCGGAGATGGGACGAACTGGCCCGCTCCACGGTAGCATATTGCTAAGGTTGTGCCCGTCGACACAGTGGCTCTCAACTTCCTCCAAGCAAACCTTCAGAGGAAAAAACTTGCACTCACTGAGCTCCTACTCGAGTCCGAAAAACGCGGGGTTCAGGTAGCGCTAGTGCAAGAACCCTATGTTGGTAGAGAGGGCAGAGTATCGAGTCGAAGCGGAATCAGGGTCTTCCAGTGCGCCGATAGCGGGGTGGGCACCGTCAAGGCCGCAATAATTGTTTTTAACGATGACCTACACGTTATTCAGTACCCGAAACTCACCACGAACAACATCTCAGTGGTGGGGATACGTACCGGCGCCTGGGAGATTGTTCTGGTTTCGTTTTACTTTGAACCCGACCTGCTGATGGACCAGTATCTGGCGCACCTGCGCAGAATCCGGCTCGAGCTGGGAGCCCAGAGATGGTTAGTCGCAGGCGACTGTAACGCCAAAAACATCTGGTGGGGAAGTCCTGTGACGGACCGCCGAGGAGAAGAACTATGCGGGACCCTAGAGGAACTCGGTCTGGCGATCCTTAACAAAGGAGAAACTCCCACTTTCGACGTCATAAGAGGAGGACAAAGGTATAGCAGTTACGTAGATATTACGACTGCATCGCCTGACCTCCTCGATTTGGTGGACGACTGGCGCGTCTGTGAGGACCTGACTACCTCTGACCACAACGGCATCGCCTTCAAATTAAATCTAAAACGCATCAGACACAATTACATTAAGCACACGACACGACTATACAACATACGGAAAGCCAATTGGACCCAGTTTCATGAGAAACTGAGTCAAATTCTGCAATCCAATAATATCACAGTTACAAATATGAAAAACATTGACACAGCAACAAAATTAGACGACATCATACATAAACTAATACAGGCAATGACTGAAGCGAGCGAGTACGCAATTCCCAAAATCAAGAAAATGAAGACACTTGCGGTGCCGTGGTGGTCTGAGGAGTTAGCGGCACTAAAGCGCGAGGTGGCCACCAAAAAACGGAGGATTAGATGCGCAGCACCGGTCCGACGAACAAAAGTGGTGAACGAGTATTTGGAGGCGAAAACTATGTACGAGACCGCGGAAAAGGAGGCACAGACTCAATCCTGGAAGGACTTTTGCTCGAAACAAGACCGGGAATCTCTCTGGGGGGGAATCTACAGAGTGCTGGGCAGGACAGTTAAACGGGAGGAGGATCCACCGTTGGTGGCAAATAATGTTGAACTCGACGCCAAAAGCTCGGCCCGACTTATGGCCGTGACCTTCTACCCCGAGGACTCCAAAGAGCACGACTCTGAGGAGCACCGACAGGTGAGGGCCCTAGCCGAGCTTATGGACAGCGGGGCTTCTTCGGATCGGTGGGACCCCCCCTTCACACCTTTGGAGTTGAAGCAGGCGAGTCGATCTTTTGACCCGAAGAAGGCTCCAGGTGCGGACGGTTTTACCGCCGACATATGCCTGCACGCAATAAACCTAGACCCGGACCTCTTCTTGTGTCTTTTCAACCGGTGCCTGGCAATTCACCACTTTCCCAGGGCCTGGAAAGAGGCCACGGTGATCTTCCTTCGGAAGCCAGGGAAATCCACATATACGGCTCCCAAGTCGTACCGTCCTATTGGCCTTCTTCCGGTACTTGGGAAGGTCTTGGAAAAGATGCTCGTCGCCAGGCTGCAATTCCATCTTGCGCCTAACCTGAGCACTCGCCAGTTCGGCTTTATGCCCCAGCGGAGCACCGAGGACGCCCTCTATACCCTGGTGAAACATATCAGACACAACCTGGATAAAAAGAGAATTGTTGTTCTGATTTCACTTGATATAGAGGGTGCCTTCGACAATGCTTGGTGGCCCAAAATTAAAGTCAGGCTGGCGGAAGAAAAATGTCCCATCAACATCCAGAGACTCTTGGGCAGCTACCTTAGCGACAGGAGGGTCAGAGTCAGGTACTGTGGGGAGGAGCACGAAATAGGAACGGGGAAGGGGTGCGTGCAGGGATCTATCGGCGGGCCGATATTGTGGAATTTACTCTTAGATCCACTGCTTCGGGATCTGGAGACCAGGGGTGAATACGCACAAGCATTCGCTGACGATGTGGTGATGGTTTTTGATGGCGAGACGGCTCTCGAGATCGAACTACGAGCCAACGCAGCCCTCGAACGCGTTAGGGCGTGGGGTGAGTCCAATAAGCTTCGATTTGCGGCTCATAAGACCAATGCTATGGTTATGACGCGTAAATTGAAGTACGACGCCCCGCGTCTTCACATGGGCGGGGTCGATATCGTCCTATCAAAGGAGATTAAACTGTTGGGAGTCATCATAGACCAGAAACTCACATTCAACGCCCACGTCGCGAGTGTCTGCAGACGAGCGGTCGCGTTTTACCATCAGTTAGCACGAGCGGCCAAGATAAGCTGGGGTCTCCATCCCGAAGTAATCCGCATTATCTACACAGCGGTGGTTGAACCGGTGATCCTGTACGCCGCTGGCGTATGGGCGCCTGCGGTGAACAAGCTCGGTATCCGGAAACAGCTGAACGTAGTCCAGCGAGGCTTTGCACAGAAGCTCTGTAGAGCATACCGCACCGTCTCCTTGAACTCGGCCCTGTTGCTCGCTGGGATACTCCCTCTCGATCTTCGTGTCCGCGAAGCCGCGGCGCTGTATGAGGCAAGGAAGGGAGTACCCCAGCCAGAGATAGGGGATCGGGAGGTGGAGCGGGTGTCCTCGGCTCTGCAGTCCCCGCATCCCGCCTGTCATGTCGACCTCGGGTTCAAGTGTCTAGTGGATCAGGAGCAACTCACGGCCAACAGTGGAAACGATTACAACATCTTCACGGACGGCAGCAAGATTGAGGGCAAAGTGGGTGCGGCATTATCAGTATGGAGTGGTGCCGCCGAAACCAAAACCCTCAAGCTTGCTTTGCCGTCCTACTGCACGGTCTACCAGGCGGAGCTCCTGGCGCTATGCCGGGCGGCGCGAATGGCAGCAGAAAACTTGACTGGATCAGTCGGAATTTATTCCGACTCCTTATCGGCACTCCAGACTCTGCAAAATACTAAAGCCTTACACCCCTTGGCCGTAGAGGCACGAGGGCTTCTGCGTGGTGCTTTGCTACAGAAAAGAAGTATAAGTCTGTTCTGGATCAAGGCACACGCGGGACTCGAAGGGAATGAGCGTGCCGACTATCTGGCCAAGGAGGCGGCACTGAAGTCAAAACGGAAATTTGACTACGACAGCTGTCCCGTCTCATTCGTCAAGCGGAACATTCGTCTGAGATCGCTTGACGAATGGAGCGACCGGTACCGGGCCGGTGAAACTGCCGGCGTCACAAAGAAATTCTTCCCCGATGCGGTGGCTGCGTACCGAATTATAAGTAAAATGGAAGTGGACAGATACGTCACCCAGGTGTTGACGGGGCACGGCGGATTCTCCGAGTACCTGCACCGATTCAAGTGCAAGGAGAGTCCGTCTTGCATCTGCGACCCCGGGGAGTCCGAGTCTGTCCTCCATCTTCTACTTGACTGCCCTGTCCACCTCTACGAGCGTCTTAAATTGGAGCATAAAATGGGCACTAAGTTGGCATCAAATAGTATACCGGACATAATAAGCGACAGTAAAAATAGAGCCCTGTTCTTAGAATTTTGTAAATATATATGTAAAATAGTGAACAAAAGAAATAGCAAGTAAGTTATGCTGGTTAGATATAGTGGTATATTTTAAACCAGCATAAGAACATTTGTTTTTAATGGGATAGGCTTTAGTGTAGATAACATAGGTAATAATAATTAACAATAGTGTATTGTTTAGTTGTTATTAATAGTTAAAATTGTGTTTGGTACTGATATTAAGGAAAAAAAAAAAAAAAAAAAAAAAAAAAAAAAAAGGGCTTTATAATGCTCATTAAAATGCTCTGACGGGAATAGAAAATAGGAAGGGAACCCACCCATACTTTAGAGGCACAGGAACGGAAGAACAAGCTAAAATAAAGAAAGTAAAAATGTTAAAAATTGTATACTTACAAATACATAGAAATATTAAAAGAACAAAAGTAAACAAAGACTCTAACCATGTTAGGGGGATAGTATTTAAAAAAAAAAAAAAAAAAAAAAAAAAAACCTAACCTAACCTAACCTAACCTAACCTAACCTAACCTAACCTAACCTAACCTAACCTAACCTAACCTAACCTAACCTAACCTAACCTAACCTAACCTAACCTAACCTAACCTAACCTAACCTAACCTAACCTAACCTAACCTAACCTAACCTAACCTAACCTAACCTAGCCTAACCTAACCTAACCTAACCTAACCTAACCTAACCTAACCTAACCTAACCTAACCTAACCTAACCTAACCTAACCTAACCTAACCTAACCTAACCTAACCTAACCTAACCTAACCTAACCTAACCTAACCGTACATAGAATTCTATGCAAAATTTCAATATTTTGACGCCGCGGTCGAGTTTCTCACTATTTTTCGCTGCTTTTTAAGCTCCCGCGCTCAGGATACACATCTCGGGACCTGTAACACGAAAAGTCTAATTAGATTTTCACGGAAAATTTTCCGGGAGAGGAAAATTCACTCACCTGATACACCGCGGTTGAGTGCTACAGCCACATCGACGCTCCCGCGTGCGGTACACGTCTCCTGCGGCCCTATAACTGCCGAAAAGTGGTGAATTTTCCGGAGGATTTTCCGGGAAAGGAAAATTTCTCCTGACTTTCTCGGCGACGAGCGAGTCCGGGCCGTTTATTCGCTGCCGACAGCGCCGTTGCGCGCGCCGTTGTGCGAATTCCACCCAGTCTCGCCCGGAAAAATCGGTTTTTCCCGGATTCTGACTCCGGGAATAAGCCGATTTTCCTCGCACCGAGGGGACCGGACGGCGCCCGCCTAGACGCGTGCAACGAGCCCTCGCGCGCGAAAATCGGCTCAGCCGTTTCCGAGAAAATCAGGAAAAACGGTTTTTGAAGGTCCGTTCGCCTGCATGAAAAAGTCTTAATAAGCCCTACAATTCGCCATACATTGTACATAGAATTCTATGCAAAATTTCAATATTTTGACGCCGCGGTCGAGTTTCTCACTATTTTTCGCTGCTTTTTAAGCTCCCGCGCTCAGGATACACATCTCGGGACCTGTAACACGAAAAGTCTAATTAGATTTTCACGGAAAATTTTCCGGGAGAGGAAAATTCACTCACCTGATACACCGCGGTTGAGTGCTACAGCCACATCGACGCTCCCGCGTGCGGTACACGTCTCCTGCGGCCCTATAACTGCCGAAAAGTGGTGAATTTTCCGGAGGATTTTCCGGGAAAGGAAAATTTCTCCTGACTTTCTCGGCGACGAGCGAGTCCGGGCCGTTTATTCGCTGCCGACAGCGCCGTTGCGCGCGCCGTTGTGCGAATTCCACCCAGTCTCGCCCGGAAAAATCGGTTTTTCCCGGATTCTGACTCCGGGAATAAGCCGATTTTCCTCGCACCGGGGGGACCGGACGGCGCCCGCCTAGACGCGTGCAACGAGCCCTCGCGCGCGAAAATCGGCTCAGCCGTTTCCGAGAAAATCAGGAAAAACGGTTTTTGAAGGTCCGTTCGCCTGCATGAAAAAGTCTTAATAAGCCCTACAATTCGCCATACATTGTACATAGAATTCTATGCAAAATTTCAATATTTTGACGCCGCGGTCGAGTTTCTCACTATTTTTCGCTGCTTTTTAAGCTCCCGCGCTCAGGATACACATCTCGGGACCTGTAACACGAAAAGTCTAATTAGATTTTCACGGAAAATTTTCCGGGAGAGGAAAATTCACTCACCTGATACACCGCGGTTGAGTGCTACAGCCACATCGACGCTCCCGCGTGCGGTACACGTCTCCTGCGGCCCTATAACTGCCGAAAAGTGGTGAATTTTCCGGAGGATTTTCCGGGAAAGGAAAATTTCTCCTGACTTTCTCGGCGACGAGCGAGTCCGGGCCGTTTATTCGCTGCCGACAGCGCCGTTGCGCGCGCCGTTGTGCGAATTCCACCCAGTCTCGCCCGGAAAAATCGGTTTTTCCCGGATTCTGACTCCGGGAATAAGCCGATTTTCCTCGCACCGGGGGGACCGGACGGCGCCCGCCTAGACGCGTGCAACGAGCCCTCGCGCGCGAAAATCGGCTCAGCCGTTTCCGAGAAAATCAGGAAAAACGGTTTTTGAAGGTCCGTTCGCCTGCATGAAAAAGTCTTAATAAGCCCTACAATTCGCCATACATTGTACATAGAATTCTATGCAAAATTTCAATATTTTGACGCCGCGGTCGAGTTTCTCACTATTTTTCGCTGCTTTTTAAGCTCCCGCGCTCAGGATACACATCTCGGGACCTGTAACACGAAAAGTCTAATTAGATTTTCACGGAAAATTTTCCGGGAGAGGAAAATTCACTCACCTGATACACCGCGGTTGAGTGCTACAGCCACATCGACGCTCCCGCGTGCGGTACACGTCTCCTGCGGCCCTATAACTGCCGAAAAGTGGTGAATTTTCCGGAGGATTTTCCGGGAAAGGAAAATTTCTCCTGACTTTCTCGGCGACGAGCGAGTCCGGGCCGTTTATTCGCTGCCGACAGCGCCGTTGCGCGCGCCGTTGTGCGAATTCCACCCAGTCTCGCCCGGAAAAATCGGTTTTTCCCGGATTCTGACTCCGGGAATAAGCCGATTTTCCTCGCACCGGGGGGACCGGACGGCGCCCGCCTAGACGCGTGCAACGAGCCCTCGCGCGCGAAAATCGGCTCAGCCGTTTCCGAGAAAATCAGGAAAAACGGTTTTTGAAGGTCCGTTCGCCTGCATGAAAAAGTCTTAATAAGCCCTACAATTCGCCATACATTGTACATAGAATTCTATGCAAAATTTCAATATTTTGACGCCGCGGTCGAGTTTCTCACTATTTTTCGCTGCTTTTTAAGCTCCCGCGCTCAGGATACACATCTCGGGACCTGTAACACGAAAAGTCTAATTAGATTTTCACGGAAAATTTTCCGGGAGAGGAAAATTCACTCACCTGATACACCGCGGTTGAGTGCTACAGCCACATCGACGCTCCCGCGTGCGGTACACGTCTCCTGCGGCCCTATAACTGCCGAAAAGTGGTGAATTTTCCGGAGGATTTTCCGGGAAAGGAAAATTTCTCCTGACTTTCTCGGCGACGAGCGAGTCCGGGCCGTTTATTCGCTGCCGACAGCGCCGTTGCGCGCGCCGTTGTGCGAATTCCACCCAGTCTCGCCCGGAAAAATCGGTTTTTCCCGGATTCTGACTCCGGGAATAAGCCGATTTTCCTCGCACCGGGGGGACCGGACGGCGCCCGCCTAGACGCGTGCAACGAGCCCTCGCGCGCGAAAATCGGCTCAGCCGTTTCCGAGAAAATCAGGAAAAACGGTTTTTGAAGGTCCGTTCGCCTGCATGAAAAAGTCTTAATAAGCCCTACAATTCGCCATACATTGTACATAGAATTCTATGCAAAATTTCAATATTTTGACGCCGTGGTCGAGTTTCTCACTATTTTTCGCTGCTTTTTAAGCTCCCGCGCTCAGGATACACATCTCGGGACCTGTAACACGAAAAGTCTAATTAGATTTTCACGGAAAATTTTCCGGGAGAGGAAAATTCACTCACCTGATACACCGCGGTTGAGTGCTACAGCCACATCGACGCTCCCGCGTGCGGTACACGTCTCCTGCGGCCCTATAACTGCCGAAAAGTGGTGAATTTTCCGGAGGATTTTCCGGGAAAGGAAAATTTCTCCTGACTTTCTCGGCGACGAGCGAGTCCGGGCCGTTTATTCGCTGCCGACAGCGCCGTTGCGCGCGCCGTTGTGCGAATTCCACCCAGTCTCGCCCGGAAAAATCGGTTTTTCCCGGATTCTGACTCCGGGAATAAGCCGATTTTCCTCGCACCGGGGGGACCGGACGGCGCCCGCCTAGACGCGTGCAACGAGCCCTCGCGCGCGAAAATCGGCTCAGCCGTTTCCGAGAAAATCAGGAAAAACGGTTTTTGAAGGTCCGTTCGCCTGCATGAAAAAGTCTTAATAAGCCCTACAATTCGCCATACATTGTACATAGAATTCTATGCAAAATTTCAATATTTTGACGCCGCGGTCGAGTTTCTCACTATTTTTCGCTGCTTTTTAAGCTCCCGCGCTCAGGATACACATCTCGGGACCTGTAACACGAAAAGTCTAATTAGATTTTCACGGAAAATTTTCCGGGAGAGGAAAATTCACTCACCTGATACACCGCGGTTGAGTGCTACAGCCACATCGACGCTCCCGCGTGCGGTACACGTCTCCTGCGGCCCTATAACTGCCGAAAAGTGGTGAATTTTCCGGAGGATTTTCCGGGAAAGGAAAATTTCTCCTGACTTTCTCGGCGACGAGCGAGTCCGGGCCGTTTATTCGCTGCCGACAGCGCCGTTGCGCGCGCCGTTGTGCGAATTCCACCCAGTCTCGCCCGGAAAAATCGGTTTTTCCCGGATTCTGACTCCGGGAATAAGCCGATTTTCCTCGCACCGGGGGGACCGGACGGCGCCCGCCTAGACGCGTGCAACGAGCCCTCGCGCGCGAAAATCGGCTCAGCCGTGTTGTATGTGTATGTAATAATTGTTATAATGTGGGTACTAATAAAATAACAGTTCATGGCAAGTGCTCGTTTCATTCACAACATGGTGACAGCGGTGCGTGAAATAAATTAATAATCGGGTGAATTATCTGTCAATATGGTGTGAAAAGTTGTTGTTTGCAGTGTGTGCATTAAATATTGAGACATTACAATAATGGAACACGCGAGGCCACCATTGGAGTTACGTTTAGAAGGTGGGCCGGCCTGTCGCGCAACGGCGTGGCGAAAATGGCGGCAACAATTCAATGTGTTTTTAAAAGCGGCCGGCGTACACAAAGAGCCTTCGGATGTCCAAGCTAGCTTGCTAGTCAACTTGATAGGACCGGAGGGTTACGATATTTACACCACTTTTAAATACACCAAGGATGAAAGTCGTGAAAACATAGAAACGTTATTGAAAAAGTTTGACGAACACCTCGGCACAAAGCAAAACACTACAATGGTTCGTTTCAAGTTTTTTACTCGTAATCAAGAATCCGGTGAGTCGATCGACGAATATGTAACGGCTCTAAAAATATTGTCGGAATACTGTGAATTCGAGCACTTGGAAGAAGGCCTGATTCGAGATCGAATAGTATGCGGCGTATCGGATAGCAAGGTGAGGGATAGATTACTCAGGTCGGACGAGTTGACCTTGCAAGGGGCTTTAAAAATATGCCGCGCCAGCGAGATTTCTAAAGAGGAGAAGCATCACATCGAGAGTGCCAGGTCGAAGGGTGACGAAGCGAGTGCGTCATCATCGACGGCTGTGGACGCAATATACGGCGCGCGCGCGAGCGGGCGGGCTGCCGGGGCTCCGCGGGCTCGGCGCGGCCGCGGCTGGGTGCGCGGCGGCGGCGGCGCGGGCGGCGGCGCGCGCGGCGCGATGGCGCGCGGCCCGCCGCGCGGTTCCAGTGTGGTGTGGCGGTCGTGTAACCGATGTGGCGGTCAGTGTGATGGTGATAGTCAGTGCCCGGCGCGGAGAGCCGTGTGTTTTTATTGTAATTTGGTTGGCCATTTTAAGCGATTCTGTCCGTCAAATTCACGAATAAACGTTCATCAAATAGTGGAAAACAGTGATTCGGATGAGGAATTGTTTATGATCTCGACGATCGACGGTAACTCGCATGATAAGGACCCCAACAAGTGGTATGAATGCTTAACTTTATTTAACAGTGATTTAACGGAAACTTTTAAGCTAGATACCGGGTCAGATTTAAATATTTTATCTTTAGAAAAGTATAAACAACTCGGTTTGCATGTGTCATCTATTTATAAGAATAACATTAGAGCTCAGTCTTTTTGTGGAAATAATATTCCTATACTTGGTTCATGTTATATAAGCTGGGTATATAAAAACGACGTTTATAACTTTAACTTCTGTATTTGTGCAAATTCCTGTCAAAGCGTATTAGGAAAATATGCTTGCGAAACGCTAGGTATTGTTAAACGCATTTTCACTATAAACATAGATGATTATACAGAATTGTTTCGTGGGTTAGGTAAATTACCGGGCGAGTACAAGATCATCGTTGATCCTGGGGTGCAACCGTCGGTCTGTCCTGTAAGAAAGATACCTATCGGTGTGCGTGATAAATTAGAGGTAGAATTGAAGCGTATGGAGAATATGGGTGTTATTAGAAAAGTGTCGCATCCTACGGATTGGGTGAACGCGATAGTGGTAGTAGCTAAGAAAAATGGCAGTATTCGTGTCTGTCTCGATCCGCGACCGTTAAATCGAGCGGTGCGCCGTGCGCACTATCCGCTGCCGACCCTAACGGAAATAGCAACTAAGTTGCAGGGCGCGCGATACTTCAGCAAGCTGGATGCTCGCTCGGGGTACTGGATGATACAGATTGATAAGGAAAGCGCGGACTTGTGCACGTTCGGTACACCTTTCGGACGATATCAATTTTTACGCTTACCTTATGGAATTAATTGCGCGTCCGAAGTTTTTCACGCGAAAGTACGCCAACTTTTGGAAGATCTGGAGGGTGTCGATTCTTTCGTAGATGATATTATTGTATGGGGTGCTACGGTAGCACAGCACGATGAAAGGCTGAAATGTTTACTTGAAAGGGCGAGGCAAGTAGGAATTAAATTCAACAAAGAAAAGTGTGAGTTTAAAGTTCAGCAAGTGAGCTATTTAGGGCACATTTTTAGTGCAAAAGGTATGTCAATCGACGTAAATAAATTAAAAGCTATTGAGGATATGCCCACACCTCAGAATAGGTGTGAAGTAGAAAGATTTTTGGGCATGGTTAATTATTTATCTAAATTCATAGTAAATTATTCTGAAATAGCGTCACCCCTGCGTGATCTTTTGAAGAAGGACGCACTGTGGTGTTGGGACGAAGTGCATGATAATGCTGTGCTACAGTTGAAGCAGAAACTGTGTTCAGCGCCCGTGTTAGCGCTGTATTCACCACAAGAGCAAGTAGTGCTTTCTGTCGATGCTAGTTCTCGAGCCGTGGGAGCGGTTATTTTGCAAGCTGGCCGTCCCGTTGAATTTGCGTCTGCCACTCTTACAGATGCACAAACCAGATATGCACAAATAGAAAAAGAATTACTGGCCATTGTTTTTGCTCTAGAGCGATTTCATCAATATCTGTTCGGCCGAGGTGACATAGTAGTAGAAACAGATCACAAGCCTTTAGAAGCCCTGTTTAATAAATCCTTAGACGCTGTACCAGCACGCTTACAACGCATGATGCTGCGTATTCAGGGTTATAATTTTAAGGTGGTGTATAAGCCCGGAAAATATATGTTCGTCGCTGATACACTGTCGCGTGCACCTTTACCTGAACTCATGAGCAATAATGTTTCAGCAGAGGTCGAGGAACAATCTTGTTTCGTAATCAATAATGTTCGATTTAGTGACGAGAAACTTAATTTGATCAAAAAGGGTGTTAAGTTCGATAATGAATGTCAAATTATTATTAAGTATATAAAAAATGGGTGGCCAGCAAACAAATATGATCTCGATGAAGGGTTGCGTGAATTATGGTCTTACAGAGAGTGTTTCGAGTATATAGATAATATTATTTTAAAGGATAATCTGGTTTATATCCCTCGAAGTCTTCGATCGGAAATGTTAGAAAGGGTACACGAAGGGCACATGGGCATCGACCGTTGCAAGCGGCGTGCTCGTGAGGTAATGTTTTGGCCGGGCATGTCACGTGACGTAGAACGCGTGGTGCGCCGCTGCGCGACGTGCGCGGAGCACGCATCGCGACCGGCGCGCGAGCCTATGATACCGCACGAGATACCTGATATTCCGTGGTCTAAGGTAGGCTCAGATATTTTTCAGTATCAGAATAAATACTTTTTGATCATCGTCGATTATTTTTCAAATTTCATTGAAGTTAGTTCCTTAAGTAGTATAGGCAGTAAAGCGGTTATCCAGGCTATGAAAGATCAGTTTGCAAGACACGGAATCCCAATTCAGGTCGTGACCGATAACGGACCTTCGTATAGCTCTAAAGAATTCGCTGAATTTCGGGCAAAATGGGGTTTTTCTCACATCACTACGTCACCTAATTATCCGCAAGCTAACGGGCGAAGTGAAAAAAGTGTACAAACTGTAAAAAAAATGTTAATTAAGGCCATTAATTCCGGATCAGATTTTTATTTGGGTTTGTTAAACTTTAGAGCATGCCCACGTGAAGGGTTAAGCTCTCCCGCTGAATTACTTATGGGGCGCAAATTAAACACCAGACTGCCGACGTATGGGCAATTACTCAGGCCTCATCGCGACAATATTTCCGACTACCAAACAATGCTGCGTAAACAGGCTTACAGTAAGGGTTATTATGACCAACATGTGCGAGTTTTGCCCGAGTTGAGACCGGGGCAAAGGGTAGTCATGGCTGATGAAGGTAAACGCAAATATGCTAAAGTGCAATGCGCAGCGCCTCAACCGCGCTCGTATTTCGTCGAAGACACGTCTGGAAGACGATATAGGCGAAATAGGCGCCACCTACTCAGCATGCCTTCGAGTGCTGGCAGGTCGACTTCTAAGGAGGAGGATAATTGGAGTAGCGCAGAGAGCAACGGTCAAATCACACCAGATGAAGAGCGTAAAGCAGCTACCACTTTCGCGGGACCCCTTACCGTCTGTGATCAGGATAAACTAAAAACAACAGGACCTAGACCGGCGGCGGTTAAGGCTCGCCAAAATATCAAATCTATGAAATGAATAGGTGTTGTCAGTAATATTAATTATTGTATTTTAATAGCTTCATAATGCTTAGCTTACTCAATTATGTTTCAATTTAAGGATGATTTATGCATGTATAGAATAGAGATAGCAATTATAATTTGAAAATGTATTATTAAACTTTAAACTTGCAAAAAGATAAGTAGGTATATAAGATTAGGTTAAGTATATGAATGTATACATAATTCTATTCTTACACTTTTAGCTAAATTTTATTTTATTTTTTTTTAATATGGGAAAGATGTTGTATGTGTATGTAATAATTGTTATAATGTGGGTACTAATAAAATAACAGTTCATGGCAAGTGCTCGTTTCATTCACAACAAGCCGTTTCCGAGAAAATCAGGAAAAACGGTTTTTGAAGGTCCGTTCGCCTGCATGAAAAAGTCTTAATAAGCCCTACAATTCGCCATACATTGTACATAGAATTCTATGCAAAATTTCAATATTTTGACGCCGCGGTCGAGTTTCTCACTATTTTTCGCTGCTTTTTAAGCTCCCGCGCTCAGGATACACATCTCGGGACCTGTAACACGAAAAGTCTAATTAGATTTTCACGGAAAATTTTCCGGGAGAGGAAAATTCACTCACCTGATACACCGCGGTTGAGTGCTACAGCCACATCGACGCTCCCGCGTGCGGTACACGTCTCCTGCGGCCCTATAACTGCCGAAAAGTGGTGAATTTTCCGGAGGATTTTCCGGGAAAGGAAAATTTCTCCTGACTTTCTCGGCGACGAGCGAGTCCGGGCCGTTTATTCGCTGCCGACAGCGCCGTTGCGCGCGCCGTTGTGCGAATTCCACCCAGTCTCGCCCGGAAAAATCGGTTTTTCCCGGATTCTGACTCCGGGAATAAGCCGATTTTCCTCGCACCGGGGGGACCGGACGGCGCCCGCCTAGACGTGTGCAACGAGCCCTCGCGCGCGAAAATCGGCTCAGCCGTTTCCGAGAAAATCAGGAAAAACGGTTTTTGAAGGTCCGTTCGCCTGCATGAAAAAGTCTTAATAAGCCCTACAATTCGCCATACATTGTACATAGAATTCTATGCAAAATTTCAATATTTTGACGCCGCGGTCGAGTTTCTCACTATTTTTCGCTGCTTTTTAAGCTCCCGCGCTCAGGATACACATCTCGGGACCTGTAACACGAAAAGTCTAATTAGATTTTCACGGAAAATTTTCCGGGAGAGGAAAATTCACTCACCTGATACACCGCGGTTGAGTGCTACAGCCACATCGACGCTCCCGCGTGCGGTACACGTCTCCTGCGGCCCTATAACTGCCGAAAAGTGGTGAATTTTCCGGAGGATTTTCCGGGAAAGGAAAATTTCTCCTGACTTTCTCGGCGACGAGCGAGTCCGGGCCGTTTATTCGCTGCCGACAGCGCCGTTGCGCGCGCCGTTGTGCGAATTCCACCCAGTCTCGCGCGGAAAAATCGGTTTTTCCCGGATTCTGACTCCGGGAATAAGCCGATTTTCCTCGCACCGGAGGGACCGGACGGCGCCCGCCTAGACGCGTGCAACGAGCCCTCGCGCGCGAAAATCGGCTCAGCCGTTTCCGAGAAAATCAGGAAAAACGGTTTTTGAAGGTCCGTTCGCCTGCATGAAAAAGTCTTAATAAGCCCTACAATTCGCCATACATTGTACATAGAATTCTATGCAAAATTTCAATATTTTGACGCCGCGGTCGAGTTTCTCACTATTTTTCGCTGCTTTTTAAGCTCCCGCGCTCAGGATACACATCTCGGGACCTGTAACACGAAAAGTCTAATTAGATTTTCACGGAAAATTTTCCGGGAGAGGAAAATTCACTCACCTGATACACCGCGGTTGAGTGCTACAGCCACATCGACGCTCCCGCGTGCGGTACACGTCTCCTGCGGCCCTATAACTGCCGAAAAGTGGTGAATTTTCCGGAGGATTTTCCGGGAAAGGAAAATTTCTCCTGACTTTCTCGGCGACGAGCGAGTCCGGGCCGTTTATTCGCTGCCGACAGCGCCGTTGCGCGCGCCGTTGTGCGAATTCCACCCAGTCTCGCCCGGAAAAATCGGTTTTTCCCGGATTCTGACTCCGGGAATAAGCCGATTTTCCTCGCACCGGGGGGACCGGACGGCGCCCGCCTAGACGCGTGCAACGAGCCCTCGCGCGCGAAAATCGGCTCAGCCGTTTCCGAGAAAATCAGGAAAAACGGTTTTTGAAGGTCCGTTCGCCTGCATGAAAAAGTCTTAATAAGCCCTACAATTCGCCATACATTGTACATAGAATTCTATGCAAAATTTCAATATTTTGACGCCGCGGTCGAGTTTCTCACTATTTTTCGCTGCTTTTTAAGCTCCCGCGCTCAGGATACACATCTCGGGACCTGTAACACGAAAAGTCTAATTAGATTTTCACGGAAAATTTTCCGGGAGAGGAAAATTCACTCACCTGATACACCGCGGTTGAGTGCTACAGCCACATCGACGCTCCCGCGTGCGGTACACGTCTCCTGCGGCCCTATAACTGCCGAAAAGTGGTGAATTTTCCGGAGGATTTTCCGGGAAAGGAAAATTTCTCCTGACTTTCTCGGCGACGAGCGAGTCCGGGCCGTTTATTCGCTGCCGACAGCGCCGTTGCGCGCGCCGTTGTGCGAATTCCACCCAGTCTCGCCCGGAAAAATCGGTTTTTCCCGGATTCTGACTCCGGGAATAAGCCGATTTTCCTCGCACCGGGGGGACCGGACGGCGCCCGCCTAGACGCGTGCAACGAGCCCTCGCGCGCGAAAATCGGCTCAGCCGTTTCCGAGAAAATCAGGAAAAACGGTTTTTGAAGGTCCGTTCGCCTGCATGAAAAAGTCTTAATAAGCCCTACAATTCGCCATACATTGTACATAGAATTCTATGCAAAATTTCAATATTTTGACGCCGCGGTCGAGTTTCTCACTATTTTTCGCTGCTTTTTAAGCTCCCGCGCTCAGGATACACATCTCGGGACCTGTAACACGAAAAGTCTAATTAGATTTTCACGGAAAATTTTCCGGGAGAGGAAAATTCACTCACCTGATACACCGCGGTTGAGTGCTACAGCCACATCGACGCTCCCGCGTGCGGTACACGTCTCCTGCGGCCCTATAACTGCCGAAAAGTGGTGAATTTTCCGGAGGATTTTCCGGGAAAGGAAAATTTCTCCTGACTTTCTCGGCGACGAGCGAGTCCGGGCCGTTTATTCGCTGCCGACAGCGCCGTTGCGCGCGCCGTTGTGCGAATTCCACCCAGTCTCGCCCGGAAAAATCGGTTTTTCCCGGATTCTGACTCCGGGAATAAGCCGATTTTCCTCGCACCGGGGGGACCGGACGGCGCCCGCCTAGACGCGTGCAACGAGCCCTCGCGCGCGAAAATCGGCTCAGCCGTTTCCGAGAAAATCAGGAAAAACGGTTTTTGAAGGTCCGTTCGCCTGCATGAAAAAGTCTTAATAAGCCCTACAATTCGCCATACATTGTACATAGAATTCTATGCAAAATTTCAATATTTTGACGCCGCGGTCGAGTTTCTCACTATTTTTCGCTGCTTTTTAAGCTCCCGCGCTCAGGATACACATCTCGGGACCTGTAACACGAAAAGTCTAATTAGATTTTCACGGAAAATTTTCCGGGAGAGGAAAATTCACTCACCTGATACACCGCGGTTGAGTGCTACAGCCACATCGACGCTCCCGCGTGCGGTACACGTCTCCTGCGGCCCTATAACTGCCGAAAAGTGGTGAATTTTCCGGAGGATTTTCCGGGAAAGGAAAATTTCTCCTGACTTTCTCGGCGACGAGCGAGTCCGGGCCGTTTATTCGCTGCCGACAGCGCCGTTGCGCGCGCCGTTGTGCGAATTCCACCCAGTCTCGCCCGGAAAAATCGGTTTTTCCCGGATTCTGACTCCGGGAATAAGCCGATTTTCCTCGCACCGGGGGGACCGGACGGCGCCCGCCTAGACGCGTGCAACGAGCCCTCGCGCGCGAAAATCGGCTCAGCCGTTTCCGAGAAAATCAGGAAAAACGGTTTTTGAAGGTCCGTTCGCCTGCATGAAAAAGTCTTAATAAGCCCTACAATTCGCCATACATTGTACATAGAATTCTATGCAAAATTTCAATATTTTGACGCCGCGGTCGAGTTTCTCACTATTTTTCGCTGCTTTTTAAGCTCCCGCGCTCAGGATACACATCTCGGGACCTGTAACACGAAAAGTCTAATTAGATTTTCACGGAAAATTTTCCGGGAGAGGAAAATTCACTCACCTGATACACCGCGGTTGAGTGCTACAGCCACATCGACGCTCCCGCGTGCGGTACACGTCTCCTGCGGCCCTATAACTGCCGAAAAGTGGTGAATTTTCCGGAGGATTTTCCGGGAAAGGAAAATTTCTCCTGACTTTCTCGGCGACGAGCGAGTCCGGGCCGTTTATTCGCTGCCGACAGCGCCGTTGCGCGCGCCGTTGTGCGAATTCCACCCAGTCTCGCCCGGAAAAATCGGTTTTTCCCGGATTCTGACTCCGGGAATAAGCCGATTTTCCTCGCACCGGGGGGACCGGACGGCGCCCGCCTAGACGCGTGCAACGAGCCCTCGCGCGCGAAAATCGGCTCAGCCGTTTCCGAGAAAATCAGGAAAAACGGTTTTTGAAGGTCCGTTCGCCTGCATGAAAAAGTCTTAATAAGCCCTACAATTCGCCATACATTGTACATAGAATTCTATGCAAAATTTCAATATTTTGACGCCGCGGTCGAGTTTCTCACTATTTTTCGCTGCTTTTTAAGCTCCCGCGCTCAGGATACACATCTCGGGACCTGTAACACGAAAAGTCTAATTAGATTTTCACGGAAAATTTTCCGGGAGAGGAAAATTCACTCACCTGATACACCGCGGTTGAGTGCTACAGCCACATCGACGCTCCCGCGTGCGGTACACGTCTCCTGCGGCCCTATAACTGCCGAAAAGTGGTGAATTTTCCGGAGGATTTTCCGGGAAAGGAAAATTTCTCCTGACTTTCTCGGCGACGAGCGAGTCCGGGCCGTTTATTCGCTGCCGACAGCGCCGTTGCGCGCGCCGTTGTGCGAATTCCACCCAGTCTCGCGCGGAAAAATCGGTTTTTCCCGGATTCTGACTCCGGGAATAAGCCGATTTTCCTCGCACCGGGGGGACCGGACGGCGCCCTCCTAGACGCGTGCAACGAGCCCTCGCGCGCGAAAATCGGCTCAGCCGTTTCCGAGAAAATCAGGAAAAACGGTTTTTGAAGGTCCGTTCGCCTGCATGAAAAAGTCTTAATAAGCCCTACAATTCGCCATACATTGTACATAGAATTCTATGCAAAATTTCAATATTTTGACGCCGCGGTCGAGTTTCTCACTATTTTTCGCTGCTTTTTAAGCTCCCGCGCTCAGGATACACATCTCGGGACCTGTAACACGAAAAGTCTAATTAGATTTTCACGGAAAATTTTCCGGGAGAGGAAAATTCACTCACCTGATACACCGCGGTTGAGTGCTACAGCCACATCGACGCTCCCGCGTGCGGTACACGTCTCCTGCGGCCCTATAACTGCCGAAAAGTGGTGAATTTTCCGGAGGATTTTCCGGGAAAGGAAAATTTCTCCTGACTTTCTCGGCGACGAGCGAGTCCGGGCCGTTTATTCGCTGCCGACAGCGCCGTTGCGCGCGCCGTTGTGCGAATTCCACCCAGTCTCGCCCGGAAAAATCGGTTTTTCCCGGATTCTGACTCCGGGAATAAGCCGATTTTCCTCGCACCGGGGGGACCGGACGGCGCCCGCCTAGACGCGTGCAACGAGCCCTCGCGCGCGAAAATCGGCTCAGCCGTTTCCGAGAAAATCAGGAAAAACGGTTTTTGAAGGTCCGTTCGCCTGCATGAAAAAGTCTTAATAAGCCCTACAATTCGCCATACATTGTACATAGAATTCTATGCAAAATTTCAATATTTTGACGCCGCGGTCGAGTTTCTCACTATTTTTCGCTGCTTTTTAAGCTCCCGCGCTCAGGATACACATCTCGGGACCTGTAACACGAAAAGTCTAATTAGATTTTCACGGAAAATTTTCCGGGAGAGGAAAATTCACTCACCTGATACACCGCGGTTGAGTGCTACAGCCACATCGACGCTCCCGCGTGCGGTACACGTCTCCTGCGGCCCTATAACTGCCGAAAAGTGGTGAATTTTCCGGAGGATTTTCCGGGAAAGGAAAATTTCTCCTGACTTTCTCGGCGACGAGCGAGTCCGGGCCGTTTATTCGCTGCCGACAGCGCCGTTGCGCGCGCCGTTGTGCGAATTCCACCCAGTCTCGCCCGGAAAAATCGGTTTTTCCCGGATTCTGACTCCGGGAATAAGCCGATTTTCCTCGCACCGGGGGGACCGGACGGCGCCCGCCTAGACGCGTGCAACGAGCCCTCGCGCGCGAAAATCGGCTCAGCCGTTTCCGAGAAAATCAGGAAAAACGGTTTTTGAAGGTCCGTTCGCCTGCATGAAAAAGTCTTAATAAGCCCTACAATTCGCCATACATTGTACATAGAATTCTATGCAAAATTTCAATATTTTGACGCCGCGGTCGAGTTTCTCACTATTTTTCGCTGCTTTTTAAGCTCCCGCGCTCAGGATACACATCTCGGGACCTGTAACACGAAAAGTCTAATTAGATTTTCACGGAAAATTTTCCGGGAGAGGAAAATTCACTCACCTGATACACCGCGGTTGAGTGCTACAGCCACATCGACGCTCCCGCGTGCGGTACACGTCTCCTGCGGCCCTATAACTGCCGAAAAGTGGTGAATTTTCCGGAGGATTTTCCGGGAAAGGAAAATTTCTCCTGACTTTCTCGGCGACGAGCGAGTCCGGGCCGTTTATTCGCTGCCGACAGCGCCGTTGCGCGCGCCGTTGTGCGAATTCCACCCAGTCTCGCCCGGAAAAATCGGTTTTTCCCGGATTCTGACTCCGGGAATAAGCCGATTTTCCTCGCACCGGGGGGACCGGACGGCGCCCGCCTAGACGCGTGCAACGAGCCCTCGCGCGCGAAAATCGGCTCAGCCGTTTCCGAGAAAATCAGGAAAAACGGTTTTTGAAGGTCCGTTCGCCTGCATGAAAAAGTCTTAATAAGCCCTACAATTCGCCATACATTGTACATAGAATTCTATGCAAAATTTCAATATTTTGACGCCGCGGTCGAGTTTCTCACTATTTTTCGCTGCTTTTTAAGCTCCCGCGCTCAGGATACACATCTCGGGACCTGTAACACGAAAAGTCTAATTAGATTTTCACGGAAAATTTTCCGGGAGAGGAAAATTCACTCACCTGATACACCGCGGTTGAGTGCTACAGCCACATCGACGCTCCCGCGTGCGGTACACGTCTCCTGCGGCCCTATAACTGCCGAAAAGTGGTGAATTTTCCGGAGGATTTTCCGGGAAAGGAAAATTTCTCCTGACTTTCTCGGCGACGAGCGAGTCCGGGCCGTTTATTCGCTGCCGACAGCGCCGTTGCGCGCGCCGTTGTGCGAATTCCACCCAGTCTCGCCCGGAAAAATCGGTTTTTCCCGGATTCTGACTCCGGGAATAAGCCGATTTTCCTCGCACCGGGGGGACCGGACGGCGCCCGCCTAGACGCGTGCAACGAGCCCTCGCGCGCGAAAATCGGCTCAGCCGTTTCCGAGAAAATCAGGAAAAACGGTTTTTATTGTATATATAAGAAAGGGGGGTCAAATTTTAAGCAAAAAATTTTTATTCGCTTATCTTGTGGAGGGCTCCGAGTGATTTCAGAATCTACTAATAAATCGCCTGGGACTCGTACCCTTCACAAGATATAGGACCAGATATCTGGGATTCGAGGTTCTTCACCTCACTATTTCTAAAGTGTGTCCAAAGTTCTGTGATAGTGACCTGGGAGGCTTTTACACCTCCCAAGCTCGTAGAGTACGTTATAATCATTAGGTTAAGTGTTCATAAGTTAAACATTTTGACTTTGGGAGGCTTTTTACACCTCCCATATAATATTATAGGTAGGTATTTACTTGTTAGGTTAGGATCACATATTAATTATTGTATTTTATTTTAATCGATTGACTATTGGGAGGCTTTTTACACCTCCCAATTATTTAGAAATTTTAAGTAAGGATTTTAAATAGTTCTTCAACATACGTGATTGAAAATATGTTCGGCTATAGAACGCCTAAGAATTCAGCAATGGGCGGGGGTGAAACCGAGACGGAGCCGTCGCCCCCTAAAAATGAGGCAGGTAAGGCCAGTCCTCTGTCAAAACTGGATACGACGCGAACCGTCTCCAAGACATCCTCCCCTCAGTCTCTGCCTAAAGGCGCCCTGGTCAGTCCCTCCAAGCCCAAGACGAAGAAAACCGCGTCACAGGGTCTGCCTCCTGCAGGAATTCGAAGCAGGAGGGCTCAGACAGAGGTTACAGTTGGCTCGCCGGAACTTGACATTGAGATAACTAAACCTAAAGGGCGATTAGCAGAGGCGAAGTGCTGCGTTATGAAGGCGAAGTTACAAATCAATAACTCCCGTAACATCAAAACCGATATAAAGGTGGAAGTTTTACGCGCCGTGGATAGACTGTATCAGTTGGTGAAGGAGGCGGAAGCCGCGAGGCCACCGGCTCCTGTGCCAACTGTTACAGAAATGGTAACGAGCAACGACCGGGTGGCCTCGCAGACCAACGACATGGAAAGAGTATTGGAGTTCGACCTGGCAAAAAAGTTGGAAGAGCACGGTCGAATGTTGCGGGAAAACACCGAACATATGTCAAAGCTCAAGGAGCAAATGACGAAGTTGAAGACGGAGCCAAGGCCAACAACGTATGCTAGTGTCACAGCTGCTGCCTCAGCTTCACAGCCTGTCCATTCAATGGTAGTGTCGTCGGCAGACATCGATGACACCAGTGAAGACGTCATCCAGAAAATCCGCAAAGCGGTAGACGCGAAGTCATCTGGCATTCGAGTCGACAGGCTGAGAAAGGCGAAAGAGAGGAAAGTGGTACTGGGCTGCCAATCTAAAGACGAGCTAGCTAAAGTCACAAAAAAGCTGCAGTCTGAGCAACCAGCACTGCTTATCGAACAGATAGAAAATAAAGATCCTCTAGTCATCTTGAAGAACGTACTGAGTGTAAACACAGACGATGACATCATAGCAGCGTTGAGAAGCCAAAACGCCCATATACTGGGAGACATACCCGAGGCGGACTATAGGGCGACCGTGCGGTACCGCAGGAAGGCACGCAACCCGCACGAGTGCCACGTGGTGCTTCGAGTGTCTCCGCGAGTATGGCAATGCCTTACGTTAGCGGGCCGGGTCCACGTAGACCTACAGAGGGTGCAGGTGTGCGACCAATCTCCACTGCTCCAGTGCTCAAGGTGCCTTGCATATGGGCACGGCAGGAAGTCTTGCACGGAAACGGCAGACCTCTGCAGTCACTGCACAGGGCCGCACCTGCGCAAAGACTGCCCGCTCTGGAGAGCGGGAGATTCTCCCATTTGTCGCAACTGCACCCTATCAAAGCTAGACAAAAGCGACCACAACAGCTTTGACAACGACTGTCCCGTTAGAAAGAAGTGGGACAGATTAGTTAGGGTCAACGTGGCCTATTGCTAAAGGCGTCCCGGGCGTTCCATCACAGCCGAACAATAATTATATGTACATAGCCCTCCAGGCCAATCTGCAAAGAAAAGAGCTCGCCACCCAAGAGCTAATGTTCGAGGCTCTCAACAAAAAAGTAGCAATTGCATTGATCCAGGAGCCATATGTGGGGGGGATCGGAAGGATGAGAGACTATACCGGTGTCAGAATCTTCCAGAGCATGCAAAGGGGAGACGGTAGCACAGTAAAGGCCGCAATCGCGATATTCGATAACGACGTGACCGTGTTGCCGGACCCGCTGCTCACCACTAACAATATAGTGGTGGTGAGAATCAAAACAAGCGCGTGGGAGATGGGTGTGGTCTCTTATTATTTCGAACCCAATTTACCCATTGAGCCATACCTGGATCAATTGCAAAAGATCGTTGAGAGCCTCGAAACAAAATATGTAGTGGTGGGTGGCGATGCAAATGCGAAAGATACCTGGTGGGGAAGTCGAAAAACGGACAGCAGAGGGGAAGCTATGTTTGGGACACTTGAACAGTTGGGCTTGCAGGTGCTCAACCAGGGCAGCGTGCCTACCTTCGACACGGTTAGGGGTAACAAGGTGTACGCTAGCTGTGTCGACATCACGGCGTGCTCCGTGGAATCTCTGCCACTGATCGAAGACTGGGTGGTGGACGAAAGCGTGACGAGCTCAGACCACAACACAATAGTTTTTAAAATTAGGCTGAAAAAAGCAAAAGGCATGACTATCAGTAGAACAACTAGAATATTTAATACGAGAAAAGCTAATTGGGACGAATTTCATGAGAAACTAGCCCAATTAATGAAAGATGAAAATATAAATAAAAGAGAAATTGAACAAATAAACAGCAAAGAAGAATTAGACTACTTGATAGAAAAATATACAAATATAATAACGATAGCATGCGAAGAAACCATACCTATAAAGAAAGTAATGCAAACGTTCAAATTACCTTGGTGGAATGATGAGCTCGCCGCGCTGAAACGTGAAGCTACCACGAAGAAGCGGCGGATACGATGTGCTGCACCGGTCCGCAGAGATAAAGTTGTCCGAGAGTACCTGCAAGCAAAAGAAACATATGAGTCCCAAGCAAAACAAGCCCAGATAGCTAGCTGGAAGGCGTTCTGCGAGAGACAGGACAAGGAGGGACTGTGGGATGGGATCTACAGGGTCATAGGACGAACGATGAAGAGGCATGAAGATCTTCCTCTGGTAAAAGATGGCATAACATATGACCCTACCCAATCAGCGCAGATGTTAGCCGAGACCTTCTATCCGGACGATCGGGGGGATAGCGATAACGCCGAACATCAGCATATAAGGCAAACAGCTGAGAAAGTAGTCCGCGGGTAGGCAAAGTAAAAAGTACACATACATTTTAAAGCTCTTGTTTTATTATTATTTTTTAAATTACAATTATATACTTAGGTAAATAAATTATGTACCTGTAAATTGCCTAAATCCGCCAGTCTCCTAGCCAGTGTTTGTGTCACTGTAATTCACTGTTAATACCGAGTGCACTTAACCTCACTTTCACTATCACTGTTCAGTCGCCGCACTATGGAAAACCTACAGCAGAACATTATTGATCTTGGAGAGCTTGTTAAGTCACAACTAGCAGAATTCCAAAACCAGCTAAAAGGTGCCATTCCTGCTACAAGCCCGACCTCCAACATTACCTCCCAGTTTGGAGCCTTCCGGTCATTCGTGCTGACAGCCCTTGAAAACCTGCAGCGGCAAGTGGAGCTGCTGGCGAGGCAGCAGGATGAGCTAGAAATGCGCTCGAGACGTAAGATTCTTCTCGTGCACGGGCTTGTGGAGACAGACGCCGAGGACCCCGAAGTGACCGTGAGCAAGTTCCTTTCTGAGCGGCTTAAAATGCCAAAACTTGATTCTGCCTCTTTTAGTCGCTGCCACAGACTGGGCCGTATTTCTGATGAAAAGCCCCGTGCCATTTTAATAAAATTCTGTGATTATTCATTACGAGCCTCGGTTTGGTCTGCAAAAACTAAACTGAAGGGTACGGGGGTTACACTGTCAGAGTTCCTCATTAAAAGTCGCCACAAGGTGTTCCTGGCTGCTCGGGAGCGATTTGGTGTCGCTAGGTGCTGGACTAGAGAGGGCAATATCATGGTGCTGGACCCCTCGGGTAAGCGTCATCGTGTAGCTACGATGGCAGAGCTGAAGAAAATCCCCGCCGCTACTCAGGAGGCCCCGGTGCCCTCAAAGGCGCCTACTGGTACTGTTGCTGCTGCTGGCCCTGAAGCCTCAAAAGCTAGCCAGAGAGTTAAAAGAGTGGCTAAGAAATAAGTTCGTTAGTTTAGTGTTTTGGTTTTTTATTCGTTCGTTGTGTCTGACTTGTCTGTACTTGTTTCCGAAGTTTGTTTTTCACTCAAGTTCTGAAGATATGTCGCAGATAGATCACTATGTTTTAATTATGTCGTAAGTAGGTAGTTATTACTGTAATTTAATGTTTTTCTTTGCGGTAGGTAGGTACCTAATTTGATTTTCTTGTTGTTGTTGTTGTTGATTTCGTTTATGGCTTTTGTTTGTGCCAAAGCAGCACTGAGCACTTCGCCAATGTCACGTGGGATGGAATAGCCACGGGGATTTGATTGAAAAATTGAAATATTAGAATGTTTCGAGCTTCAAAGTTCCAATAGCCAGGGTTACGATGTTAGACGTTAGTATACCTAAAATAACACAGCACACAGACTTTATTGATAAATATCTGCGGATAAATATATAGGTATATATATTTACAGTTTAATTTTGTTAGAATAAATATATTTACATACAAATTTTACATACGGGCTAAAAACTAACATAAGGAAAAGTTCAACATTTATGGGACGGGGGATATCAGGAGGAAGGATATCGTAGAGTTTATGAAGAAGTTTAGGACAGGAGAATAGGATGTGTGTGACCGATCCCTCTTCTAGTCCACATTCACATATAGAGTGGTCTCGTATTCTTAATTTATTGAGGTGGACTGGAGTACAGGCGTGGCCAATTCTTAAACGGCATATGGTAGATGTCACCCAGCGACCTGAACCTCGGAATAAGAAGAACCATGGGCGAAGTGGGATATCCGGTTGAATAGATCCGTAAAACTTGCCTTTAATTAATTTAGACTCATTCCACATTGCGTTCCAAGAGTCCTTGAGGTGGGATTTCGCAAGGGAGCGTATATCCTGGGGTAGGTTCTTAAAATGTTCTGAAGTACCCATTTCAGTAGCAAGTTTCGCACACGCATCCGCAGTCTCATTACCATTTATACCAGTGTGTCCTGGGATCCAAGCCAACGTGACAGATAAGCCTTTTTGTTCGCAAGAATTGAGGACTTCTCTAATTTGAAAAATGACGGAAATAAGGGCTTTATTACGGAACGGGTTTGACTTAAGAGCTTGAAGGCAACTTAAGGAGTCAGTCAGTATGATACTTTGTCTAATGTTATGGACTTCAATAAAACGGACAGCTTCTAATATAGCAATGGACTCCCCAGTATAAACTGAGGATTCCGGGGGACATTTAAACTGTAAAGATATGTTAAATTTAGGAATCCAACAGGCAGCACCAACACAGCCATTTACAGAAAGTTTAGACGCATCTGTATATACTACCAGGCAATCGGAGAAATTCTCATCCAAGATTTGTTTTAATTTAGTGTTTGCCTCAATCGTTTTTTTCGTAAGACCTAAATCAGTAATTGAAGGGGAAAGAGTTAGCGAAGAATAGCTAGTGGAAAATATAGGAAGTTTAGAAGATGAGAGCAATGGATGAGGGAGGCCGGTAAATTTTAAGAAACTCTTTACAAGACAAGGTTGGACTTGGTTAGGTCTTAAGGTTGAGGGTAGTTTTTCGAGTTTGCCTAATAGAGGATGAGAGGAAAGTTGTAAAACCTTGCACATAAAGCGATCACTGAGGAATTGACTGCGGATAAGAAAAGGTGGATCTACGCATTCCACCTGAAGAGCGTTGGTGGGAGAAGATTTCATAGCGCCTATAATAATCCTTAAGCATTTATATTGCAATTTGTTAATTTTATCAAAAGCCAATTTATTAATGGGGTCTAGAACGAAAAGGCCATAGTCAATATGACTACGAACTATCGCATGATAAAGTAGTTTTTGAGCATAAGGATGGGCACCCCACCATACTCCTGATAAAGCACGGAGAACATTGATGTTCTTTTCACATTTTTGTAAAATATATTCTACGTGAGCAACGCCGTTTAACCTACTATCCAGTATTATGCCCAGGAATTTCGCCCTGCATGCTAGTGGGATTTGTTGATTTTCAAAAATGATATTTGGAAGGGGAATTTGTCGTCTTCTAGTAAAGATTACTGCTTTACACTTATCAATTGAGAGAGAAAGGCCATGATCAGACAACCACTGTCCTAGATACTGTAAAGCAGAGTTTAAACGGTAGCAGATTTCATCCATAGAGTTTGAATTGGAGTAAAGTGCGATGTCATCTGCATACTGAAGAATATTGCAGAAACTGTTGACAGACAATTCGAGATCATAAGTGTAGATGCTATAAAGTATAGGGCTAAGAACTGAACCCTGAGGAAGCCCTTTCCAGATTGTTCTGGGAGGGAGAGTGAGAGAGTTGGTTTTAACGACAATTGATCGCGGTAAAAGGAGATTGCATATAAACCGTGTAATTCTCGGCGACACTCTCAGCTGTTGCAATTTATGCCTGAGAACCGGGAGAAGAACGTTATCATATGCAGCTGCGATATCCAAAAATACTCCCACAAGAAACTCACCTCTGGCTAGCGCAGTGCGAATGTCAGTCGTGAAGATACCAAGGCTGTCCATAGTGCCCAGGCCTTTTCTAAAACCAAACTGTGATTTAGCAAGTAAACCTCTGCTTTCCATTGCCCATTCTAAGCGGTTTTTAATCAAGTGCTCCATAGTTTTGGCTAAGGTTGAGGAGAGGGCTATAGGGCGATAAGAACTAGGGTCTAAGGGGTCCTTGCCAGCTTTTAAAATGGGAATTATCATTTGAGACTTCCAAGATGATGGAACAACACCTAATTCAAAAAGTTTGTTTATCATTTTAAGGTAAGCAAGTTTGGCTTTAGGATTGAGGTTAGTTAAAAAAGAGTAGGGGATCCCATCTTCTCCCGGGGAGGAGTCTTTTAGATCAGATAGAACACATTGTAACTCGGATATGGAGAATGGGGCATCCATTGGATCTGAACTGGGAAGAAGAGAGATAGAAGGGAGGCAGTTTTCATGAGGGACAGAAGGAGGAGCCAGTTTGTCTGCAAAGGAGTCTAGCCAAATTGATGCATCATTAGAAGGAGGGTCGTTAGCGCATACAGAGCGGCGGAATTTTTTAATCTTATCCCAAACAATGGAAATCGGGGAGCGAGGATCCAGGGATTCACAAAATCTGGTCCAACCGTTCCGTTTCTTTTTGGACAAAAGTCTCTTACATTTGGCATCAGTGCGTTGATATTTTAAAAAATTTTCTTGAGACATAGACATCTTATAGACACGTTCTGCCTCTTTGCGCTTGTTTACCATGTTGGTGCATTCCTCATCCCACCACGGGGGGGATAATAGAAAATCTCGTTTAGCCTTTTTTAGAGGAATGTGAAGGTCAGCTGAAAATTTCAGTATTCTAACAAAATTGTCATAATATGTCGGAATATTATCATCCTCAATCGTTTCTGGAAGAGTATCTGATAAACAGTCAGCTGAAGCTGCAAAAGCAGACCAGTTGGCCTTGCTAGTTTTATGCTTCAGGAGAGGGCTAGGGTTAGAAGTTGGAATGGATCTCTGAGCAATAGATAGGACGATTGGGTAATGATCGCTGCCATATGTGCTTGGGAGGATATTCCAAGAAGATAAAGAGGCTAAGGATGGAGAGCAAAGAGACAGGTCAATGGCAGAAAGAGGATTTTGATGAGGGTATACTCTCCTTGTTGGTGAGCCGTCATTAAGTATGCAGATATTTAATTCATCAAAGAGATCTAATAGGCAAGCTGCAAATCCATCACATGAATGTGAACCCCAAATTGTGTGGTGAGCATTAAAATCTCCCAGAACCATAACTGGAGGGGGAAGGGAAGATATCACTAATTTTAATTCTGGGGTTAGAGAAGAGTGAGGATGGGGGATATAAACGGAAAGGAAAGATATGTTAAGGGATCTCACAGCCACAGCATTAAGCTGTTGGCTATGAGGGGGAAGAGGGATAGAAGAGTAAGGGAGGCAGCGCTTAATAAAAATAGCGCTTCCTCCGAACCCGTCATCCCTGTCATCCCTAAAACAGGCATAGTCTGATACCCGGAAACGGGAACCAGGTCTGAGCCATGTCTCAGAGATGGCAAGGATGACGGGTTTGTGTTCACTTATAATTTGTAAAAGTTCAGATTTTTTGGAGCGGATGCTCTTGCAGTTCCACTGAAGAACTGTTACTGTGTCCATTATTAAGAGATGAAGCGATTTTGAGGATAACTTGGGCAACGTTGGACGGTGAGGAGTCTTGGCCTAGAATCTCCATTATGATGGAGAGAGATTTTATGAGGTTTGATGTTTGAGCATCATTTGAGGGTTGAGAGTATGGATGATCATTATTTAGGGCGCAACCATTAGGTAAGGGTGAGGAGCCTGTACGAGTAATATTGTCGTGTGCCTGTCGGTCGTAACCCTTACCCAATGGGGCGCGAGCCCGAGGGGCACGGGAGATGGTTTGTTTGAATGATTTTGTGGGAGGATGAGACGAGGAGTGGGAGGAGGAAGTTGTGTAGTTAGGAATGATTCTGGGTGAGGTAGTAGTATATGCCGGGGTAGTATACATCTCCTTAGCCATATCTGCATAGGAGCGACGAGTTGGAGGAGTCAGTGAAGAGGCATCGTAGTAGGACAGATTTTCTTTCGACATCAATTCCTTAATTTTTTGTTGCCGGGTGTGTTCTGGGCAGCTTTTATCAGTGGCAAAGTGATGTTTGCCCGAGCAGAGTATACATGTGGATTGTTGGATGGGAATTTCACAGGAGTCTCCAGTATGGTCCTGGGAGCACCTAAAACACCTAGGTTTGGACCTGCACTGGATTTTAACATGCCCGAATCTGCAGCAATTCATGCATTGAATGGTGGGAAGTCGGTACGTTTCAACTGGCAAGGAGGTGTGGAATGAATAAATTTTTTCGGGAAGGAATTGGCCTCTAAAGGTTAGCACAATCGACTGGGTTGGAACCCAGGACACGTTCCCGTCGACAACCGATTTGCGATTTAATCTCCGCGCTTTCAGAACCTCCCCGCATCCAGAGGGGAGCTCCAGAGATTCTACAAAATCTTCCAAAAACCATTCACATGGGATCCCTCGCACTAGACCCATACGTGTGATGTTGAACGTAGGGATGAATGCTTTATATTTAGTTAATGACAAAGTAGGGTTAGTTATGAATGAGTTAGCCGCTTGAGCATTTTTAAACTCTACAGAAATCTTGTTGCGACCTACATTTTTTACGCCATCATTCAGGATGTCCTTAATATTGTGTCTGTGGAGAAATTGACCAAAGGCAATGGCCCTGATCGTGGTACCAGCAGAGGGATCGGACACTTCACGGGACACGTATGTAATAAATGGGCCTTTATCATCAGGTCCGTATTTTTTCGGTGCCTCCTCTAAGGAGGGGTGCACATATAGGGACCGACGAGAAGTTTCCTCACTGGTCGTTTCTATATATGGTCGTTTCCGCGACGCGGGTTGAGAGACTTGAGGAGCTTGAGGAATTGTTACATTTGCCCCAGGATCAGGGGGGTCGGGAGGTTTATCAACCTCCATTTCTACTCACCACCACCAACACTTATTAATATTAACACCAACTATTAGAAATTAAAGTCCAATGATAGCTAAAACCGAATAAAAACAACTCCGAATCCCACTTGCGTGGAGCAACCAACACAGCGCGAAGCGAAGTCCATCTTGATTTTCTTTTGTATAATTTTATGTTAAGATTGTGTCACCTGTCACCACTGACATAGACAACCACAGATCACAGACCCTCCGAGCACAGATCTGTCAGTCACGATGACATAATTACATACGGCTGACCATAGACAATGGACAATGTGGACAGAGTTGCGGACACATGGATTTTTATAAAGCTTAGTGCGCATTATTAATTTCTTTTTCGTTGTTGTTCTTTAATTTCATTTTATATTGTTAATGTATTTAAATATTGTTCTTAGGCCGTTAAAAGTCTACAAATTTCTATCTGTAAAGCGTGATTAATGTTTTATTTGCTTCTGTCAATCAGCTGGCGGATTAGGAATACTGGATTCTAGTTTTATCCACCTTATTGAATAAGTTAGAGTTAAATAATTGATATAGACTATATATTATATATATATATATATATATAAATATATATATTTTATTTTAATATAACATTTTTTTTTTATAATAATATAATATTATGTCGTCAAGTAGCAACGGTATGGACATGGATAGTGATCTTTTTCTTTCATTGTCGTCATCTAGTAATGATAGTTTTCACAGTACATCTCTTCTTCCTCTTAATGTAACTCTCGATTCTCACTTCTCAGACTGCGTGAAGAACTTCAATGTCGTACATATTAATGCACAAAGTATCCCGGCCCACTTTCCCGATTTGCTTGCGTCTTTCGACTCTCGTAATTTACATGCAATCTTGGTATCAGAATCGTGGCTTAAACCCAGTTTACCTTCCACCTCGTATTCCTTACCTGGATTTAGATTAATCCGGAATGATCGTGTCGGTAAGGGGGGCGGAGGAGTAGCGATCTATCTACGTTCTCATATCCCTTTCTCAATCGTTGGGTCGTCTCCTCAGCCTCCACTACCGGACGCAGCCGAGCACCTATTATTGGAAATTACCCTCTCCCATAAAAAAACATTACTCGGAGTATTTTACTGCCCTCCTTCTGTTCCTAACTATTTCCTTTCCCTTGAAACTCTGTTAGAAAAAGTAGTTCCCCTTTACGACCACACTATTATTATGGGTGATTTTAATACGTGCCTAATTAAAAACGATTCGCGTAGCAAGAACCTGCAATCATTGGTGGATTCCTGTGGCATGCATATCCTTTCTCTCACTGCCACACATTTCTCACCTGGGTGTGTTCCCTCTCTTCTAGATTTGATCATGGTGAATTCCAAAGATCTAGTGTTTAAGCATGGTCAATGCCCTGCTGAAGCTTTCTCTTATCATGATTTAGTCTATCTTTCCTATAAAATTCGTCCTCCCAAAGTAAAACCAACCATTCTTCTGCATCGTAACTTTGGTGGAATTGATAGAGATAGCCTCTGCGATGATGCCAGGCAGGTAGACTGGACTGTTGTCGCTGGTGTGGATACTGTTGACCGTAAAGTTGAGGTATTTAATTCGCTGATAACACAACTTTATGATATTCATGCTCCATTACGGCCAATTAAAATGAAGCATCTCCCAGCTCCCTGGTTATCTGACGAGATTAAATCCGCCATGAATAAAAAGAACGCCGCGAAATCTAAATATAAAATTAATGACACTGATGCCTTGCGCCAAAAATACCATAAAGCCCGGAATCGCTGTAATACATTGTGTAGGGATGCCCAACGACGCCACATACATAGCTCAGTTGAAAATGGGGATATATCAAAAACCTGGAAATTTCTAAAGTCACTTGGAGTTGGCAAATGTTCTCATAAGACACCTATCAATATTGATGTTGAACTTCTTAATAAACACTTCTCAACCTGTGACACAATTGATAGTGTCGAAAAAGAGCGTACCCTTAGTATTCTTTCTTCTTGCTCCACTCCTGACTTCGTCCCATTTACCTTCGAGTCTTTCACTGAATGTGATGTTAAGAAGACCACTTTGTCCATCGCTTCGAATGCTGTTGGCTCTGACTGTATTAGCCGGAACATGATCATACCTATCCTTGACATCGTTTCTCCTGTCTTGACTCATATCCTCAATTATTCCATCTCCTCTGGCGAATTCCCTGATGCTTGGAAAAATGCACAAATTATTCCTCTTCCAAAAAAGGCTAAACCTACTTCTGTCTCTGACTTCCGCCCCATCTCCATCTTACCTTTCCTGTCCAAAGTCCTCGAAAAGCTTGTTTATCATCAGCTGAGGCTTTTCCTTGATAAACATCTACTCCTGAGTCCGTTGCAGTCTGGATTTCGGTCAGGACATAGCACAGTTACTGCACTTGTAAAGGTGACTGATGACATTCGATTGGCGATGGACAATAAGCAGCTCACAGTTCTCACTTTGCTTGACTTTAGTAATGCGTTTAACACTGTTGACTATGATATCTTGCTGAGGCTGCTACGTTCTATTAACATATCTCCATCGGTGGTAGACTGGTTTCGGAGTTACCTCAAAGGCCGCCGACAGCGCATCCGGGTAGATGAAAGTTTTTCATCCTGGTGTGATGTTACGGCTGGGGTCCCTCAGGGTGGCGTGTTGTCTCCTTTACTTTTCGCAATCTTCATTAATTCTATCACAAATAACATCTCTTCTCTCTATCACATGTATGCAGATGATATCCAAATCTATCGCTCAGCACCTATTGGTGAGCTTAGTTCTGCAGTAGCTGCTGTTAACAGAGACCTCGCTGCTATATCTGTTTGGAGCACTCAGTTTGGTCTGAAGGTCAACCCAGCTAAATCCCAAGCTATAATTATTGGTAGCCCCGGGATGATCGCCAGAGTTGACTGGCCTAATCTTCCTCCAGTTTCATTTAATGGGGTTACCATTGCATACTGCGGTTCTGTTAAAGACCTCGGCGTACATATAGATCGGGAGCTGTCATGGGCCACACACCTGAAAGAATTAAGCAGGAAAACCTTTGCAGCTATGAGCTCGTTGCGGCGGTTGCAGTCTTTTCTTCCAATTCCTACCAAGGTTATGTTAGCACAATCTCTCCTCCTCTCTATACTTGACTACGCGGACGCAAGCTTTCTCAATATGAATGAAGACCAGCTTAATAAACTTGAGCGTCTCCAAAATCTTGCAATTCGGTTTATATTTGGCCTACGCAAGTATGACCATATCTCTGAATTTCGACAAAAGCTCAACTGGCTCCCTATCCGCCGTCGCCGGGATCTGCATGTTCTTTCTCTACTGTACTGTGTATTATATGATCCTAGAACCCCTCCTTACCTCAAGGAGAAATTCAAATTTCTTGGGGAACATTCAGACCTCAGAAGCTGTCGTACCTTGACACTTAAAATGCCATTCCATAAAACAAAGATGTTCCAAAAATCCTTCACCGTACAGGCAACTCTTTTATGGAATGCACTCCCCCTCGAGATACGACAGTCTAAATCTTTGTACATTTTCAAGAATGCGGTCAAAGATCACTATTTGAGTACATAGTTGATGCAAATGATGACTGTTATTTATTCATATTATCTTGTCCTTATTAGTGGACATTATATTATTATATTGTATATATTAGTTTATAGTTTGATGATTATGTATTGAATATCTTTGTTTATTTGTTTAACCTAGTTTATGTATTAGTTTGTAGCTATTTGTATGTATATAGTTTATAAATCTACACCACCTGCAAAATCTAGTTCCTTTGTTTTCCTTTTCTCAAGGTTGCCTGGCAGAGATCGCTGCTAAGCGATAAGGCCGCCTTTTGTGCCTTAAATTAGTTTATTATGTATTTCTGTTTTGTACAATTTCCTGTGTGGTGCAAATAAAGTGTATTTATTATTTATTATTATTAAAGTAAACGGCTGGACTCCAAACGAAGTTCTTGATCCACCGTTTACCTCTGTCGAGCTAAAAAACGCAGCCTTGAGCTTTAACCCCAAAAAGGCCCCCGGATCGGATGGTCTCACGGCCGACATATGCCAGCGCGCTATATCCCTGGACGCCGACGTGTACCTCGGCCTGGCAAATAAGTGCCTAGAACTGGGTCATTTCCCGACGGTATGGAAAGAGGCCACCGTGATAGTCCTCCGAAAACCCGCAAGAGAGGACTACACCAACCCCAAAGCCTACCGACCGATCGGGTTGTTACCCGTCCTGGGCAAGATCTTGGAGAAGCTGGTTATCGGGCGGATCAAATGGCATATATTGCCCGGGATGAGTACTCGCCAGTACGGATTCATGCCCCAGAGAGGCACTGAGGACTCTCTCTATGATCTAATGCAGAACATCTATGACAAACTAAAAAAGAAAAAGATCATCACAATGATATCATTAGACATAGAGGGGGCATTCGATAGTGCCTGGTGGCCCGCCATCAGAGTCCGGCTGGCTGAGGAAAAGTGTCCCATAAACATCCGCCGAATGATGGACAGCTATCTCCGGGACCGCAAGGTCAGGGTGAGGTACGCGGGGGTGGAACACTCCAAGAATACGACCAAAGGATGTGTCCAGGGATCGATTGGTGGTCCCATCTTATGGAACCTTCTGTTGGATCCGCTACTGCGGGGTCTGGAGGAGCGTGGCGACTACTGCCAAGCCTTCGCCGATGACGTCGTCCTCCTCCTAGATGGTGACACGGGGTTGGAGGTCTCAAGACGGGCCAATGCCGCTCTCGCCTATGTCCGGGAGTGGGGAGTCCGAAACAAACTTAATTTCGCACCACACAAAACGAAAGCCATGGTGGTGACGAACAAACTAAAGTACGACTCCCCGCGCCTGAGCATGGGGGGGATCGACATTGGACTGTCGCGCGAAATCAAAGTTTTGGGGCTCACTATAGACGAAAAACTCACATTCAATGCACATGTCAACAACACCTGCCTGAAAGTGCAAAACCTATATAAGCAGTTGTCTAGAGCCGCCAAAGTTAGCTGGGGCCTCCACCCCCAGGTCATCAAGACTATTTATACCGCAGTAGTGGAGCCTATTGTGCTATACGCAGCCAGTGCTTGGGCGCCTGCTGTAGATAAAATCGGTATCCAGAAGCGCCTCAATGCTATACAAAGAGGCTTCGCCCAAAAAATGACCAAGTCATATCGCACTGTCTCCCTGAATGCAGCGTCGGTGCTGGCTGGAATACTCCCCTTGGACCTCAGAGTCAAGGAGGCAGCCGCTCTATTTGAAGCAAAGAGGGGAGTGCTCCAGCGAGTGCTGGGGGACAGGGAGATAGAGGGTAGAGTGCCATACACCGCACAGCAACATCCGGCGCAGAAAGTAGACCTGCGGTTTACTAACCTGGTGGATCAGGCCGAGGTGGAGTTCCACAACGGCCAAGCAGTGCGTATCTTCACCGATGGCAGTAAAATTGAGGGCAAGGTTGGGGCCGCGCTATCCGTTTGGGATGGTGAGGCCGAAACCAAGGCCCTCAAGCTAAGGTTGGGATCGTACTGCACGGTCTACCAGGCAGAACTGCTAGCATTGAGCAGGGCCGTCTCAATTGCAATGCAGATGAAAGAAAGATCCATCGGCATATACTCTGACTCAAGATCTTCTCTTGAGTCAGTAGTCGGTCAGAATTCCCTCCACCCCCTAGTAGTTCAAATAAGGGACAACCTGATGGTCTGTCGCGCCCAGAACAAGGAAGTCTCCCTGTTCTGGGTAAAAGCACATGCAGGGTTGGAGGGTAACGAGCGAGCCGACCTGCTTGCCAGGGAGGCGGCCCTGACGCTGAAAAAACGGCCGGACTATGACCGGTGTCCGGTTTCATTCGTCAAGCGGCAACTCCGTGAGGAGTCGATTGACGAATGGAACCGGAGGTATACGTCCGGCGAAACCGCAGGTATTACTAAAATATTCATGCCGGATGTGCGCTTCGCTTTTAAGGTGGTGAAAAAGCTAGAAATAAACATGGTGCTCACCCAGGTATTGACTGGCCACGGAGGATTTGCGGAGTACCTGCACAGATTCAAGTGCAAGGACAACGCGGGCTGTGTCTGTGACGATAATGTTGAAGAGACGATAGTCCATCTGGTAATGGACTGTCCTCAGCATTGCGCAGCCCGCGAAGATCTGCAACAACATCTGCAGATGACTCTGTGCAGGGACTCCGTTCCTGTAATTATGGGCGAGGCCTCTAGCAGAGAGGCGTTTCTGAAGTTCTGCCAAAAGGTGGCAGGGGTGGCTATTGAAAGGAATAAAGCGAGGAATATAGATGCTTAGTATTTCTTGTATTGTTGAATATAAAGACTTACTAGCATAAAGATCCCATCGCTTTATTCCCTTCAATGTCCTAGAACAAATTAGGTACAGCAAAAGTAAAAATTACCAAATCGTAAAAGTTGTAATTTGGCGTCATCCGTTAGGAATTGTTGTTTTTACCCCTCCCCAAGCCCGAAATGAAAATTAGAAATAAAAAAGCCCCTGAGCACTTTTGTCAGGGGACAACTGCTGTCATAATAAAAAAAAAAAAAAAAACCTAACCTAACCTAACCTAACCTAACCTAACCTAACCTAACCTAACCTAACCTAACCTAACCTAACCTAACCTAACCTAACCTAACCGCACCATATAGCGCCCAGGCTCAGTATCCGCCAGTTTGGCTTCATGCCCCAGCGGAGCACCGAGGACGCCCTCTATACTCTGGTAGAGCACATTCGAGATAGGTTAAAAAATAAAAAACTACTAACCCTAGTATCCCTAGATATAGAGGGCGCCTTCGACAACGCTTGGTGGCCTCGCATCAAGGTCAGGCTGGCGGAAGAACGAGTGCCCATTAACATCAGGAGACTCTTGGGCAGCTACCTGAGCGGCAGGCATGTGAGGACACGGTATTGTGGAGAGGAGCACGTAAGGGAAACCGGGAAGGGTTGCGTGCAGGGGTCTATCGGCGGGCCGATATTGTGGAACCTCTTACTAGATCCACTGCTTCGTGGGTTGGAGGCTAAAGATTACTATGTGCAGGCATTCGCAGACGATGTGGTGCTGGTCTTTGAGGGTGAGACGGCTCATGAGGTCGAATGCCGTGCTAATGCCGCCCTCGGGCATGTGAGGGAGTGGGGAGTCCTCAACAAGCTGAAGTTTGCGCCGCACAAGACCAGTGCTATGGTTATTACGCGCAAACTAAAGTATGACACCCCACGCCTCCACATGGGCGGGGTCGACATTGGCATGGTTGGAGAAATCAAGTTACTGGGGGTCGTCCTAGACCAACGCCTTACCTTCAACACGCACGTCGCGAATGCTTGTAAAAAAGCACTTGCTTTTTATGCCCAGCTTTCGAGAGCCGCGAAGGCGAGCTGGGGCCTCCACCCCGAAGTTATCCGCGTCATTTACAGAGCGGTGGTTGAGCCTGTGATACTGTACGCGGCTGCCGTTTGGGCGCCGGCCGTGGATAAGCTTGGTGTTCGTAAGCAGCTGAACGTGATCCAGCGGGGCTTTGCGCAGAAGCTGTGCAGGGCATACCGCACCACCTCCCTGAATTCAGCACTGTTACTCGCTGGGATACTCCCTCTCGACCTGCGCGTCCGCGAAGCCGCGGCGCTGTACGGCGCGAGGAGGGGGGTGCCCCAGCCTGAGATAGGGGATCGGGAGGTGGAACGGATGTCCTCAGCTCTGAGGTCTCCGCATCCGCTCAGTATATCGACCTGGACTTCAAGTGCCTGGTGGACCAGGAACAACTCACGGCTAATAACGACCATGATGTTAATATCTATACGGACGGCAGCAAGATTGAGGGCAAGGTGGGGGCGGCGTTGTCCGTATGGACTGGCGCCGCTGAAACCAAAACCCTCAAGCTTGCTCTGCCGTCGTTTTGTACGGTCTACCAGGCGGAACTCCTGGAACCCAGTAGCCCTTCATCCCCTGGCCGTTGAGGCGCGGGGCCACCTGCGAAGGGCTTTGATACAGGACAAACATGTAAGCTTGTTCTGGGTCAAAGCCAATGCGGGGCTAGAGGGGAATGAGCGTGCCGACCATCTGGCCAAGGAAGCTGCGCTAAAGTCTAAACGCGCCTTTGACTACGACAGCTGCCCGGTTTCGTTCGTCAAGCGGAGCATTCGCATGCGATCGCTTGATGAATGGAACCAGCGATACCGGGCCGGTGAAACGGCTGGCGTCACCAGGGTCTTTTTCCCTGACGCGATAGCCGCGTACCGGATCATCGGTAAAATAAAGGTGGACAGATTTGTCACTCAGGTTTTGACGGGTCACGGTGGATTCTCGGAATACTTGCATCGTTTTAAGTGTAAGGAGAATCCGTCGTGCGTCTGCGATCCTGGGTGTTCTGAATCTGTTCTCCACGTCCTCCTGGATTGCCCGGTCCATGACTACGATAGGCTCAAAATTGAAAATGTCATTGGACCAAAATTGGATATAAATTCGATCTCCGAAATTATTTATAGCAAAAACAGAGACTCGTTCCTGAAATACTGCGTTAAAATTTGTAAAATAGTAATAAATAGGAATAGAGTATAAGATTTATGTTGTTTAAATATAGTGTATTATAATTAAGTCAACATAAAATGAAATGTAATAGTAACTTAGGAACGTAGTTTTAAGTAGTTTTAAGAAATCGCTATAAAAACTTTGTTTAATATTAAACAATAGTGTAAAATAAATAATTTAAGTATCCATAGTGTGTAAGCGAGCCTATTGTAGTAAGTAAAATAAAATTTTGTAATTAAGACTATATTGTGAAGTAGTTCGTAAAAGTAATGTGAAAATTTTTAATAAAAGACTTAATTTCGTCTCCCCCCTTATTGTCCCCGAAAATATTAAAATAAAAGAAATAGGTACACATAAAAAGCCTTAAGCCCTAGTGGGAAAAACACCCAAAAAGTGTGAATGCAGAAGTATGTAAGAAGAAATTGGTATGCAGAATGAATGTGCGAGAGGAATACATGCGAGAACTGGAATGAAACGGTAGATAAATATTAAAATTGTAAACACAGACTCCTTCAGTCGTTGAAGGTCCTAGAAAAAAAAAAAAAAAAAAAAAAAAAAAAAACCTAACCTACCCACCTACCCACCTACCCACCTACCCACCAACCCACCAACCCACCTACCCACCTACCCACCCACCCATTAATGTCACATATTTAAAAGAGATAAAAAATTCGACATTAGATATTATTTTAATATCGGGAGGCGAAGACGATTTAATGATCAGCCTTATACACCAAAATCAGCCTATCCGATAAAGCTACCACTATATCAGCAACATTCATGTTGTTTTTATTCTGGATCAATTGCAAGGGAATAAAAGTTTGGATTATTTGTCGTACTTACCAGGGTATATCCTTCAGGCTGTTTTAAAGCGGGGTACTGTAAAATAATTCCGCCTTGTCATATTATATATTTTTTTAATTTGTTTGTTTGCACGGTGCTTACTCCGCATGTACATAATATGCATCTCAAGTACCTTATGAGCGTTCATGCGGCGCGATGTGCCTCGCGTTTCGCTCCATCCTTAAATTGAATTCGTTGGCGCTGACGCAATTTTGCGTCGATTATGGTATTACAAAAAAAGTTATAGTAAAATAAATATACAACTTATTAAAATAGTAAATAACCAGTGACATAGAATATTAATTGAATTAAATTACTATAATTCAGAAATAACAAAATATCTTGGATTTTATCCTAAAATAATACGTTTAATTTATCGAAAAATGCTAAAAATGACACTTTTCGATTTATGGTTTTTGAATGAATTATGTAGCCGGACTGGCTACATAATGAAAGCCACTTAACCAACATGGCGGCGGCTATAAGCGTAATAGTGTCCTTGTTTGCGACGTAAATTCAGTGGGCGGTACAGGAAATTTTTCTCAATGTATACAGGCACGCGTTTTAGACGGTTTCGGCAGCGGCCAGGCTCCCGATCATGAAGGGACCCGCTGCTGATGTGGGTGGTCGAGACCTGGCGGGCGCGCGGTGAATGCGACAGTGAATCCCGTACTCCCGCTAGCAGTTCCGTCGTGAAAACAAACAGTTTTTAGTGGGTGCAAGCCCCACATTAACCCATCCGTTTCCCCTGACGGAGGGGTATGCGTTAGGCATTTTCTGTCTATAAAAAAAGGGAGTTTGTTGTAAAAGCGTATCTCATTGCCTTTAAATGATTTATTTATTTTCTCTAGTCTCGTTTTATGCACTATAAGTTTGTTTTTACTTCTGAAGTTGATGCCATGGAGATCGCTTTTTTGACGTGACAACGTCTTATAAATCGATAGAGCCGGTTGCACGCACGAAAAAACATGACTCATCCGGCGTTACCTCGCTCATGCGGCGTTACCGGCGTTACCTCGCGAGCGCGGAACGAGCGACAAAGAAAACGTTGTCACGTTCAACTATCGTCAGTAAACCGACTTTACAGGCAACCAATTTTTTTAAAACAAAATTATTAATGTTTTTATGCCTGTTGTGGAAAATCTCTAAAGTAAACTAATAATAAACTAAAACAATTACTATTAAGTAGTTTAGAGATCTTTCCCAACAGAATCGGAACACTATGACTGGATGGCCCCAGTAGTAATCTGTGGGCCCCAGGTTGTTCACGGCAAATGGGACAAATATGTGACTCTTTAATAAAGAGGTATACTTGCGTTCGGGTGGGTGAGATAAAAAATAAATCAATTACCAATTCATTATTTTATTACTCTCCATTAAAACCAATATTCATTATACTCTATGATTAAAACGTTACAATTAAAAAAAATTGTTGTAGCGGTAGTTCGTAGAGCGCCATCTATCCGGCGAGACCTGCAACATAACACGGAGCGCTTTATCTAGTTCACGCTAAGCTCAGTAGGTGGCGCACTCTCTTACACCATGTTTGTGAATGTGAAACTTTATTTGTATGGGTTGGTACCTACTTGGTATAACGCAATAACCCGTGGATCACATTGTATGAGTTTACATTAGTGAATTATTGAGTAAACTGTTTGTGTAGTTATTTTGTGTGTATAGATATTTCAATCCGTGAAGACGCGCCCCACTCTGTTAAAATCGCTTATGTTTTATTTGAATCGTATGGAGTTTGACAGAGTGGGGCGCGTCATCGTGGATTGAAATTGTAGAGCCGAGCGATTAATGTAACGCGTCGGCTGCCTTTCGTGAAGTGATGTTTACGAGGATTCACTAAATAATTTGTATAAGTCCTTCCCACGAATACGTTGGCGGGTGCGACAGGCAGCGCTGCGGAAGAATATAACAGAAAAACGACGTTTTACCTAATTATTAAACAAATAAGCCAGTTATCAAAAATTCGTTCAAAGCGTTTTTATTACACGACTGCCCAAAAAAGGAGTGTAATGTTTTTAGGGTTCATACGTATGTATGTATGTATGTATGAATGAACGGCTGAACAGATTTGGACATATGGGGTATAGTTAGAATCCTTACATCATTCCGAGTAACATAAGCTATAATTTTTTGGAAAAGTTGTTTTACCACAAGGCAGTCGTGTTTTCTTTAATTTTTTATTATATTTACTTGTTAGATATTATTATTACTGACTCATTGAAACATATAAATTACAATTTAGTTTCAAATGAAAATTAGTGAAGCAACTATTGAGAAAAATTTCTATCAAGAAAACATCCAATCGTGTTTCTTCTTCACAGCGACTAAAGATCCAAAATACATGACGTTTAAATTTTACAGTCATTGTCTTTATAGTTTTTAAACTACAAGTCACTTAGAATCACTCAAATAGCCGTCTACGCTGTTAAGTCTAAACGTCGCTGCACTCGTTCTCTCTAGTCTCTCCCACCCTCCCTCTCCCCCGCTCACGCCTACGTGAAGCTTGTGGTGAAGTGAAGTTTTAAAACAATACGTGAATGGCTAGGCTGGTGTGGAGTATAATATATAGAGTGGTTACCCGCCATGCCGCCGGTGAGCAGGTTGGCCATCTCACTGAGTGCGGTGAGACGGTCCAGCGTGTGCTCTATGTGGTTGAGGAACAGGGTGTTGATAAGCGACGAGTTGTTCACTTCACTGCGGTCAAAAATAGGTGCACATTAATATTCCATCATTGCAGCTGATAGCAGGTGGTATCACTGACACAGGAGGTACAAACTTAAAACTAAGAAGGTCAGTCGAGTTTTGGCAATTTTGTCGTTAGTATCAAACATTTCTTTGTTTCATAATAAATGTAATAAAGTCGGTATACAATCCCACTCTATGGTTGGTACTGCCACTCAAAATTAATATTATGAAACCATGATCAAACCTTATAAAACATTAATATAATAATAATAATAGCGCAATTGAAAATGAAACTCCTTCATATCTGCATAAATAGGTACTCTATGATGAAAACCTCTATTGAGATCAGCGAGTATCTTTAATCTGTGGTGCACTCGAAGATGGCGGGAGTCGGATTGGCGCTTGAATCGAAAATTAATCATGGTTCTGTCGTATATTCACTCGTAATTATGTGAATATTTTGAATCTTGTAGCTGATACGTGAAAAGATAAAATTGTACAGTGTGAAGCCTACATGTCCTTGATGGAATATTCTCATCAATCAGATCAATAGAAAAGATAAATAATTATGCTTACGGAAACAGTTGGCAGTTCACGCTCGAACATACCTACAGACAAACAAAAATAACTAGTGAAAAACTCGATAAATTATGGAAATAGAGGGATCGAAGTTTCTGCGAGATAACTGTATCGTGTGGAAAATCGTACGAATATTCTTAAACCGATATTTAAATATTTTTTTGCATACTTAGTACAGTTTTTTATTATTTGGGAAAACTGTCGAAAAATTACAGCTACCCCGTTATGTCCGAAGTTAGTCGATTGAAAAATCTGAAATAATTATGACTAATAGGGAATAATGTGTATTTTACAGGAAAAATAAACTCAACGCTCTTACTAAAGTATACGATTTTGATATTAACAATAAACCTCTACAAATAAAGTTAAAAGCGGTTCACGGTAATAAAACTTTCAGTGCGTTTTTCCAAAACTCACCCCCAGAGGGAGTAAAACGGGGGTCCAAAGTATGGAGAATACTCCGAATAAACCGATTTGGCTGAAATTTGGAATAGAGATAGATCAATTAAGTACATCCTGATTAAGCACGTAAGCTACTTTTCATCCCGAAAAAATCCACGGGTAAAGAATCTTGGCGTCCAATAGTTATTGATATGCTTACCAATAAAACTACCAGGGCAACAGCGGACAAAGAGGATACACTGCGACACATGTTTAGTTGCGATACAGTAGTTAACAGTGAGATGAAGTCTGGGTGTGTAGCAATTTATACTTGCAGCCGCCATACACATGCTAATGACCAGTACAATACTCATTAATAGTTTCTATTAATAATTGTTTAGTATTAAAGGCATCGTGTGGGCCTTTGAGCTTCTTTTCAAGGGTTTATAAAACGGCCAAGCGCGAGTCAGACTTCAGGTTCGCTTCCTCGGCCGGGAGTAGGTGTGGGAGAGGGCTTTCGGTCTTTTCTGGACGTGATGTTCTCTACGTTGCGGGCTATACATATACACAGCGGGGCTAGACAAAGTCACAAGCGTTTGGCGTTAACGCTAGTCGACAAAAATGTATGGACAAAACAAATGACTGTAGAAAAACCACGATCTAGACACGCGGCAGCGTGTCAAGACAAGTTCAAAAAAAAAGAACTGGCTAGCCAGCGCCGAGTGTAATATTACACGAACCACTTGGTGCCACTTTTGACCCTTCTATAACTCAAAACCTCTTTAACGTAAACACATAAAACTACGTGTGTTTAATTATATCCATAAGGACATATAGAAGCCCAAATTTCATGAAGCTAGCTCAAACGGTTATAAAGATATGAAGGTCAAAAAGTCGTTAAAATTCATACTGACTGACATATAGTACAAAAACCTAACCTACTTCCAGATGACCTAGAAGGATGAAATTTGGAATCCAGCTCGGTGACTGTGTGTAAGCGTAGGAAAAAATCAAAAAATAAAGAAAAGTCAAAAAATAAGGGGTGTTCCCATACAAACTGAAATATAGTACCTAAATCGAACCTATACTTCCAGATGACCTAGAAAGATGAAATTTGAAATCCAGCTTGGTTATTGTGTGTGAGCGTAGGAAAAAATCAGAAAATAAAAAAAAGTCAAAAAATAAGGGGTGTCCCCATACAAACTAACATATAAGTACAAAAACCTAACCTACTTCCAGATGACCTAGAAGGATGAAATTTGGAATCCAGCTCGGTTGCTATGTGTAAGCGTAGGAAAAAATCAGAAAATAAAAAAAAGTCAAAAAATAAGGGGTGTCCCCATACAAACTAACATATAGTACAAAAACCTAACCTACTTCCAGATGACCTAGAAAGATGAAATTTGGAATCCAGCTGGGTAACTGTGTGTAATCGTAGGAAAAAATCAAAAAATAAAGAAAAGTCAAAAAATAAGGGGTGTTCCCATACAAACTGAAATATAGTACCTAAATCTAACCTATACTTCCAGATGACCTAGAAAGATGAAATTTGAAATCCAGCTTGGTTATTGTGTGTGAGCGTAGGAAAAAATCAGAAAATAAAAAAGTCAAAAAATAAGGGGTGTCCCCATACAAACTAACATATAAGTACAAAAACCTAACCTACTTCCAGATGACCTAGAAGGATGAAATTTGGAATCCAGCTCGGTTGCTATGTGTAAGCGTAGGAAAAAATCAGAAAATAAAAAAAAGTCAAAAAATAAGGGGTGTCCCCATACAAACTAACATATAAGTACAAAAACCTAACCTACTTCCAGATGACCTAGAAGGATGAAATTTGGAATCCAGCTCGGTTGCTATGTGTAAGCGTAGGAAAAAATCAGAAAATAAAAAAAAGTCAAAAAATAAGGGGTGTCCCCATACAAACTAACATATAGTACAAAAACCTAACCTACTTCCAGATGACCTAGAAGGATGAAATTTGGAATCCAGCTCGGTAACTGCGTGTAAGCGTAGGAAAAAATCTAAAAAAAAAAATAGTACCTAAACCTAACCTACTTCCAGATGATCTAGAAGGATGAAATTTGGAATCCAGCTCGTTAATTGTGTGTAAACGTAGGAAAAAATCAAAAAATAAAAAAGTCAAAAAATAAGGGATGTCCCCCATACAAACTGACATATAGTACCTAAACCTAACCTACTTCCAGATGACCTAGAAGGATGAAATTTGGAATCCAGCTCGTTAGTTGTTAATGTTAGTAAAGGGCTAGTGAACGGCTCTATTGTAGTCATAGAGAAAATAAACTGGGATGTCGATAGAAACAATAGTGCACGTAGAATTATTATCAAATTTAATAATTTAACTTATGAACTAGAACGTGTCAAGACTAAGTTTCAGATATCAAATAATGTATATGTTCACCGGGAACAGTTCAATATTTGCTTGGCTTACGCTACTACCATCCACAAATCACAAGGACTTAGTCTGGACAGCGCTCTTCTGGACATAGGCACTTCGATATTTAGCAGAGGACAGGCCTACGTTGCGCTCTCCAGGGTTAAAACCCTAGACGGAGTACACCTTATTAATCTAGACCCTATAGTCAAATTAAGGCGCAAGATAGTTCTATAATAGAATATAACCGCCTGAGATCCCTATATCGCCCGGACTTAGCTAATTTAAGCATAAACAGGAAGCTTACTAAAAAGGTAGCAGATAATGAATGGGCAATGCGCACTATTATCTCTAACATTCAAGAGAGTGTAAAAAATAGTATAAAAAAGAAAATCACGCAGCGGAAACGCAAGAAAAAGCTTTAAACTCAATACCTGCCTAGTTTTCTTTACAAAAAGTAATGATATCCCACCAAAAACATAAATGTAAAAAAAGGAGAGCCAAGTTCAATACAAAAATTATGCTTGGCTGTCGGCTTCGCCGCAAAAAGAATGGAGATCAAAATGAGTGCCAAGTTCTATGTAAAATCGAAGTTTGTATTTATAGGAACAAAAAAATAATATGAACAATTATTAAACTCTATTTCTTGGCTTTATTGGATACCTATAACAATTGCTGTTATTCAAAAATGTGAGATCTTAAAATAGGTTAGATTTGACTTGGCGAGTTTTTATCGGAATTAAAATGTATAACTTTATAAAATGACTGATGTAATGAAAACTGGCCAAGTCAAATCTAACCTATTTTAAGATCTCACATTTTTGAATAACAGCAATTGTTATAGGTATCCAATAAAGCCAAGAAATAGAGTTTAATAATTGTTCATATTATTTTTTTGTTCCTATAAATACAAACTTCGATTTTACATAGAACTTGGCACTTATTTTGATCTCCATTCTTTTTGCGGCGAAGCCGACAGCCAAGCATAATTTTTGTATTGAACTTGGCTCTCCTTTTTTTACATTTATGTTTTTGGTGGGATAATAATTACTAAACACGCTGTGTTTGAATAATTAACTACGCTTACTTGAACGCTCGCTGGCGTTCTCGCGGACCTTGTAGATAACTTAAGCGTACTTCGCTTGACAATTGACAGCCGACAGTATCAAACACAGCGTGTTTAGTAATTATTATCGTGGTTTTTCTACAGTCATTTGTTTTGTCCCATACATTTTTGTCAACTAGCGTTAACGCCAAACGCTTGTGACTTTGTCTAGCCCCGCTGGTAGTTCAATCCACAAAGAAGCGCCCTACTTCGCAACCGCTAATGTTTCATGCGTTTCGTTAGGAGTTAGGAAGGAGTGGGGTGCGTCACCCCATCTTCTATGATTATGATAAAACTGACGGGTCGAACTCTATACATTGAAGATATTTTGAATATTTTTGTTGGAGGGCACTCTTTAGTCCAAAACTTGTTTGTTATAATATTCCGAGGTAAGAAATAGAATACTTTTTATCCCGAAATTTAGCACAGTTCCTGTGGGAGAGACGTTCAAAGTCAAAATGTGTATTTAGCTTACATAGTAGGTACTTCATAATATATCGTCCTAGATAATAAAATAAATATTTAAGAGTTAACAATTGTGTAGTTCAGAAATTACAGACCTCCAAGCCCTTAGTGACAAGTCCAAATAACTTGATACCACGAATGAAAGAAGAAATCTTTAAACATAAGGCTCAACTTATGCTGGCGTACCCTTCCAGCCGTAAATAAATAACTAGCCAGGAAAGGGGTTGTCTGGTTTTAGAATTTTTTGAAGTCAAAATTCTTTAGGCGCGCTGAGCAAAAATCGCGTAACTCTCGTCATTGCCATGTCATACCGTATAACGCTATCTCTTTGTTTTATTTGGTACTTGAATGTCAATTTCTGTGGTACCTACTACCAAATTTTTTTTTATAATGTGTCAAGCTATACTGATACCTCACTTTGTTTTCGAGATGGCACTGTTAATACATGAACAAGTTAATGATAATAGTAATTTTAATTTGTTATTTTTTGACGTGATAACGTTTTATAAATTGATGAACACCAGCAACACACATGAAAAATAGTAACAAGCGATAGAGACGCACGATAAGAATTACATAAAAAAATAATAATTATGACGTTATCACCTAAATCTATCGTCCGTACACCGACTTTACAGACATTCAATTTTTTTTTGACAGTTCACACGAATTGTTTTCACTTCTGTTGACATTCCCTGAGGGCTACGTCTTTTTTTATCATCCACAACTTGGTAGAGGTAAAATATTCTGAACGGTTGGGTAACTAGCCGCCACCGAAACATACCAGCAGACTAGAATATTATTAACATTTGTTTGCAATCTCGCCTGATGGGAAGTGACGGCGGAATATTTATTACCTATATCGTAAAATATCGTATAGTAAATATAAATTATCGGCTGAGTTTGTTGTGGGTTTCTTCTCGGTGCAGGACGCGTTTGAACCCTCGTAAACTTAGTTTCAAGTCAACTTCACCAGCATATACATCACAAATTTTATCATATTGACCTTTTACAATAGCCTGTACGTTAGGCCTATGTGAAATGAGTATATTTTTGAATTTTAAAAGATAATTCAGGATTTGGGCATCTGAACGATTTATGTAAACCTTTTTCGAACAAGCAAACAGTAACGCCAGCTGTCAAAATTCTACGGTGGCTGCTGAGAGAACTACAAGTGGCCTTACTGTTGGTGGCAAAACTTATAGTATAGTATTTTGGGCACCGATTAATTGGCGACATCTTTTCACACATGCCCTGTCCAGGGTATGTGTCCATTCTTAAGTATAGTACTAACTTGGATGGGAGTAGTTAATTCCCTTCCGGTCGCTACACAGAATCGCGCCAGAACGCTTAATCTCTTGGTGGATCTTCTGTAGAGATAGGATGGTACTTAGTTACGGTCTAAGCCTCTCACTACCTAATTATCAAACCTAATTGAATTTATTCTCAACCCAACATTAGCTGGGTGTTGACAGCTGATAGAAGAGAATGCAAGAAGACTCCATTACTGGACCGTCGAACCTGGGAACTTTCACTCATTTATCCCGCGAAAAATCAAGGAATTTCACGGGATTAGTAAAAAAACCGAACTTCACGCGGTCGGAGTCGCGGGCAGCAGTTTAGTTTTGTTATAAAACTCTAGTGTAAAAAAATCTGTATTCTAGAATTTCTTTATGATCTTCTTGTTCTTTATGCTTAAAAATAATGGAAAGTTACCGATACTCTTTAAAAACTTGATTTTCCAAAAATCTATATTAATATGCAAATACGTTACAATATAGTACCTAGACTCTATCTATAAATGCAAACTATTCAAGCTATTTATTTTTTATCGTCTAAATAGAGATAAATCTATCGTTTCGTACCCCCATAAAAAGCAAATACTTATTGTATATTTATAGTAGTTTATGTAACGGTTACATAATGGGGGGTATTAAAATACGAGTGTGAGTTTAAAAAACGAGCCGCAGGCGAGTTTTTTAATAGTATCACACGAGTGTTTTAATACCTAATTATGTAGAGTTTCATACACTACTTTATCTACGCTCATATTATTATCATAAATCCAAATCATAAAATCTTGCTAACTTTTGTCGTAAATCATTGCAACTACTAAGATGTCAGGTGGAGTGAAATTTTCTTTAGTAGGTTTCACTACTAGACATTTTTCAGCGCAAAGTTTTGACTAAGTAACTAAAAAAATTAGTTGTCTGTAAAGTCGGTTTACGGACGATAGATTTACGAGATAACGTCATAATCGTAATCGTAATCGTTATCGTAATCGTAATCGTAATCGTAGTCGTAATCGTAATCGTAATCGTAATCGTAATCATAATCATAATCACAGGCCCAGGCGGAACGTTACGCGGAACGTTAGACATTGTGTTGTTGTCTATGGTCAATCATGGCCCATCTATACTCTCGGCAATGACTACCAACTATATGTTGTCTGTGGATTCACTTAAAAAAATATTACATAAAAAATATTACCTACCCCAGATAATAATTGTAACCGTTAAGGGGATTGATTGAATTTATTTTTGTCTTTCTCACTCTCACGGAGATTTGGTAGGTGCGACATGCAGCGTCGCGGAAGAAAATAGCAGAAAAACGACGTTTTACCTAATTACTCAAAAACTAAGCTGGTTATCAAAAATCCGTTCTAAGCGTTTTAGGATATTATTATTACCGATACATTAAAACTAAAATTACAGTTACATCCATTGTAGTTTCCGATAAAATATAGAAAAACTGAGATTTTGGAGCAACTTTTGGGAGAACTTTCTATCGAGAAAATTTTATCCAATCGTGTTTCTGCTTATTAGCGATTTTAGATTGAAGACCCAAAATATATGACGTGTAAATTTGCAAGTAATTTTCTTTATAGTTTTTGCATAAAACTTCATTCAAAATCACCTAAATACGGCTTGTAGGCCGTTAACCGTTGTATTGCCGATAGCGGTACTGTAATCAATTCCTTCAAAACCCCAGATACAAATACAGGAGTCCAGAGCCGTGTATCGTTATGGATATTATACAACTTTCTTTAAATATTTCCATAGTAGAGCGATGTTATTATGAATAACTTTTTAATAATTATAGAAGTCTGTGAATAAAGTAGGTAATTATTTGACACATTTCGATTTTATAATTCGAACTTTAAGCAATGAGCGTAGATAAATTAATTAATGTTGTATATTCTTATGTATTAAATATATTATTGACCTTACAAGCTGGAACTATGAGCCTATTAAAGGCATTTCATTATTTTTATTTTAGGGTGTATTGAGATTGAGGATATGGAATTAGAAGTTCAACTCGAAACCAGTTTATTTGAAAATAAAAGTTTTATTTTAACAATAATAAATATAATTTTAAGAAATAGTAAAGTAACAGTTTTGTGGTAAAAAATAAATCAATAGTTTATCTCGTTTGGAATTACATAATAATAATACATTTAGTAGGTTCAGACATAAAATCAATAATACTATGCATCCATTTCATATCATCCTATAATAAACAATGTTGTATTTTGGTAATCGGTGCGTGTCGTGGTCATCGGCGAAATGTTCAACGTTGTTACACCTGTGAAGTAAAATTATTGTGTTAAAGTGTTAAGAAAAATTGGTCAAGTGCGAGTCGGGCTCGCGCACTGAGGGTTCCGCACTATCAAGACCAATTCTCAATAGTATTAAAGTAAACTAACCAATAAACAACGCTGCCCACCAAATTCCGCGAGTTAAATACGTGCAACGCCATCTGTCGTCGTCAAAGTTAAACAAAATATTAGACTTGTTGAATATCAATTCAACACGTATTAAAAAAAACTACTCACTAGATCTCGTTCAAACCAATTTTCGGTGGAAGTTTGCATGGTAATGTACATCATATATTTTTTTTAGTTTTATCTTACTCTTATTTTAGAAGTTACAGGGGGGAGGGACACACATTTTACCACTTTGGAAGTGTCTCTCGCGCAAGCTATTCGTTTTAGAAAAAAATGATATTAGAAACCTTAGTATCATTTTTGAAGACCTATCCATAGATACCCCACACATATGGGTTAGATGAAAAAAAAACTTTTTATGTTTCAGTTCTAAGTACCCCCATTGTGTGAAAACCATAATGCGGTTCACAGAATACATCTACTTACCAAGTTTCAGCAGTATAGCTCTTATAGTTTCGGAAAAAAGTGGCTGTGACATACGGACGGACGGACAGATAGACATGACGAATTTATAAGGGTTCCGTTTTTTGCCATTCGGCTACGGAACCCTAAAAATGAATCGTATATCTAAACAATAGTATTTTTATGTTAAAATTCAACTCTGACTTTGGGATGGAAGATTTAATTTGTATGTTGTGGCACATAGGTTTGTTCTGATAAGAATCTTGAGTAACGTTAGCACTCAAACCTCGCCCAAGATTTTCTTTTTCGACAATTTACCTTTGTAGTACAAACCGATACATTTGCATCCTCCCTCTCGAATGATTTTCCCATTTTTCTAAATCAATTATATTTATTTACTTCATGTTGATATGTCTTTCAAAATGATTTCCATTTTGTAAAACATTAGTAGGACTTTATAACGTAATTGCATTACTTAATTTTTTGAACCATACGAACAAGCCTGGCTTTTTAAAGAAAAACGTAAAAATCTTATTAAATACACGGCTTCGGCCGTGGCTAGTTACCACCCTACCAGCAAAGACGTACCGCCGAGCTATTTAGCGTTCCGGTGCGATGCTTGTAGAAACCTTTGGGGTAAATTTACTTACCCTTCCAAGTTAGTACTATAACACCTTAGGCTGCATCATCACTTACCATCAAGTGAGATCGCAGTCAAGTACTAACTTGTATAGATTAAAAAAGAAGAGTCCCTCCACTGCATTTTTTATTTTAAACGTGTGGAGAGGCGTTCGTTCTTAGATTAGACGGAGTATAGGACAGTAGATGTTACCCCGCCCGCAAGCACGGTGATGAAGTCAGCGATGGCGTTCAGTTTGTCGATGCAGCGCTCCACCTTGTTGACGAGCAGCGCACCAATCAGCGACACGCCCGTTCCGTCCCTGCAACCGACGCGCAACGTTGAAATACAGAACAGCGGGGCTAGACAAAGTAACAGTCGTTTAGCGTTGACGACAGTAGTCGTTATTAGAAGTTAGTAGAAAATGTATGGACAAAACAAGGGACTGTAGAAGAACCACGTGACCGAATAGAGGAAAACACGCTTTTTTGAAAGTCGAATACGACAATTTGAACGCTCCCTGGCGTTCTCGCAGACGTTGTAGACTTTTAGCGTACTTCGCATGACAATAGACAGCCGACAGTGAAAAACGCTAAGCATAAAGTAGATTCTGCTTTCATTTGTTTTCATTCGTCACGTGGTTTGTCCAACTCCATACATTTTATCTACTGTCGTCAACGCTAAGCGACTGTTATTTTGTCTAGCCCCGCAGTACAGATAGGTGGCTTCGAGTGAACAAGCAGAACGCTTTGTACATTACAAGTGGGTATAAGAAAGTCCACACAGTAAGTATACAGGGTTATATAAAAATACCATATCGGTCTCGGCAACTGTTTAAATTAAAATGAACAACTTTTGTTCTACGACTTTTCATTTATTTGGTATTTTTACACGACTGCCCAAAAAAGGAGTGTAATGTTTTTAGGGTTCATGTATATATGTATGTATGTATGTATGTATGTATGTATGTATGTATGTATGTATGTATGTATGTATGTATGTATGTGAGTTTCTTTATTCCACCATAACTTTTGAATGGCTGAACCGATTTGGACAAATGGGGTATCGTTAGAATCCTTACATTATTCCGGGTAACATAGGCTATATTTTTTTTGGAAAAAGTTAATATGGCGACCGTGAGGCGCCAAATTCAAAAGTGGAAATCAAAATGTTTTCTTCAATTATCACAATATGGGTATCAAAATGAAGGTATTAGAGAGTAGTAACCGAATATATATATATATATATATATTTAAAATATACTTCCGCAAACACCGTAGACCATCACTAAAAAGTATAAAATAAAAATAAATAATTAAAAAACACGACTGCCCTGTTTTAAAACGAATAAAAAAATTGGTTGCCTGTAAAGTCGGTTTACTGACGATAGTTGAACGTGACAACGTCTTCTTTGTCGCTCGTTCCGCGCTCGCGAGGTAACGCCGGTAACGCCGCATGAGCGAGGTAACGCCGGATGAGTCATGTTTTTTCGTGCGTGCAACCGGCTCTATCGATTTATAAGACGTTGTCACGTCAAAAATTTCTCATTAATTAAAACAGATAAACTCATATTATGGCAGTCGGGGGACCTCTTAGAATAGAAGGTGTTCCTTAGAACGGTCCCCCGACTGCCATAATATGAGTTTATCTGTTTTAATTAATGAGCAATTTGACCACTTTTCCCTTGGTCAATATACAGATGAACTAAAATAACTTGTTTTTACTTTTTAGTTCGTTTTAAAACAGGGCAGTCGTGTTTTTTAATTTTTTAATTTTTTTTTTTCATATGACCCTGTATTATAAAAATTGGTTGTCTGTAAAGTCGGTTTACGGACGATAGATTTAACGTCATAATCATTATTTTATGTAATTTTTATCGTGCCTCTCTATCACTTGTTGCGCGCTCTCGCTTGCACGCACAGGCTCAGGTAGAACGTTACGCGGAACGTTACTATTTTTCATGTGTGTTGCTGGTGTTCATCAATTTATAAAACGTTATCACGTCAAAATTCTCTTGTCATAATGTATGTGACAAAACTCCTCAGAAAAGGCTTGACCGTTTTTTTATCAAATTTTTGTCTACATTCAGTAGATCTGAGAATAATATAGGTAGTTAGCTATTTTTCATAATATCTTGACGAGAATGGCGTAGTGGTAGCGAACCTGCTGTCTGCGCCGAAGGTCGTGGGTTCGATTCCCACTACTGGTAAATGTTTGTGTGATGAGCATGAATGTTTTCCAGTGTCTGGGTGTTTTTCAATATATCATATTTATGTATATTAGTATGTTTGTATCAGTCTTCTAGTACCCTTATCACAAGCTATCGCTTACTTTGGGGCTAGATTGCGATGTGTAAAATGTCCCGTATATATTTTATATTTATTTATATCTTATCTTAATATATATAAATCTCGTGTCACAATGTTTGTCCGCGATGGACTCCTAAACTACTGAACCGATTTAGTTCAAACTTCGTGAATGTCTGTCATTTGGTCCAACTTGAGAGATAGGATAGTTTAAATCTCAAATTATAGTCGCAATTTTAATTTATTAATATAACAAAAACTTTAGCCACAGCAACGCGTGGCCGGGTCAGCTAGTATAATATATATAAATCTCGTGTCACGATGTTTGTCCGGGATGGACTCCTAAACTACTGAACCGATTTAGTTCAAACTTCGTGAATATCTGTCATTTGGTCCAACTTGAGAGATAGGATAGTTTAAATCTCAAATTATAGTCGCAATTTTAATTTATTAATATAACAAAAACTTTAGCCACAGCAACGCGTGGCCGGGTCAGCTAGTCCCTATATGAAAAAAAAGCTTGCCATGTCAGCTAATCTATTCCTAAAATAATTGTTTATCAATGAAAATATGTTACATGACAGGTATAAATTGAAGACGATAACACTTTGGAACGAAGTTCCTTATCACGCGTTGCGAATGGGGGCTAGACGGAAAAAATTAAGACGAAAAATTGTAACGACACTTTTTGCTATAGTAAGCTATTGTAAGTCGTGCGGCGTGCGTATGTTTCTCTGTCTGTCTCTCTCTCTCTTATAGGAAGCAAGCCAGATATACTTCGTTCCATCCGGGTGTTCCTTGACACCTCTCAAGTTTTTTTTCATATTTTTAACCGACTTCAAAAAAAGGATGAGGTTCTCAATTCGTCGGAATCTTTTTTTAAAGGGTTCTACTATAGGGTATTTTCATATGAGGGAATTTGAATCGTAAGTGCAGTGCGTCTTACTCATTTATACCATTAAAATTAATTACTGTATAATTTAATGATTTAAAAAATTATTAATTTAATTATTAAAGTCGTAGTACCTACTAAAAGCATACAGACAAAGTATCATTATAGAAAGTTAAAAAGTGCTAGAGGCACTATAAAGTATATTCAACAATAATAATTATTATTTACAACGTCAAAGTCTGTTTACAACGTTGTAATATACGATCCACGATATAGTGTACGTCAAACGAGCAACGTTGAAATAACGTTGCAAATCTCATGAAAAATGAGACTTTAAGGGAAGTGTTGGAGGTGTTACTCACTGACACTGCACACAGGAAATTATCTGCAACAAAAGTAACAACATTGTTATCCAAATTCATCATCTGGGCAGAGGGTTAAGCCAATGGGCTATTAGTTTCTCCATCAGATAATGTTCTCCAAATCCCTTTCGAACACTAACAATTTCATGATAGAAGAACCTAATACTAAGTATCTTTTCTTCTTTTATACTCTACAAGTTGGTACTTGACTGCGATCTCACCTGATGGTAAGTGATGATGCAGCCGAAGATGTTATCGTACTAACTTGGAAGGGGTAAGTAAACTCATCCCCTAACGGTTACACACAGCATCGCGCTGGAACACTAAATCTGGTAGGTGGTATAACCTTCTCCCAGACAAGGTCTGAGCAAATTTGTAAATTATAAAATTCTAAAGAAGTCCGTAGCGGGAATCGAACCCGCGACCTCTCACTCGAATCCGAGCGCATACCACTACACCAGGGGGGCCGAAATTGGCTACACCCATGTATTGGTTATTGAACCCATGACCATATGATTAGCAGTCGAGAAGCCCACCACTACACCAAAGGGGTAGTTGTAGTAGCCAGTAGCTACCACGAGGTGACACTTACCATGAGTAGAATTGGCACCAATAAGAGCAGAGGAGGCAGGCTTGACACCACGCGATACGACATCTTTACGACTCTGCTACACGATTAACGACTGACGACTTGCGCCGAGAAATACCACTTTTATACCATCTATGTTAATGACGAGTGTAAAAGAACAATTGTAAATGATATAACAAGTAAATATAACCTCAATGGTGTTCTAAATTCTAGGTTTATGTGTGTGTAAAGTGATTTCTAATCATATTTGCTCTAGAAACTCAGCAGGATTGCCCCAGTTATTGATTTCTAAAGGCTTCAAATAAAACAATGTGTTATTGTTTAATTGTAAATTGCTACATGCTTCGGGAGCAAGGCTGGGTTACATTGTCTGTGGAACTATTGTATAGTTTACATTGTTACTACAAATCATCAATATGAATAATATCTTAAAATTCAGTGCGTACTTACGTGCGTTTCTGACTTTCAGATAATATGTAAAAATTACGTCATGGCAAAGTATCATAAACATACAAGTACATTAAAAGTAATGTAAAAAAAGAACGTCAACTGTTCAGTGTCTTTTAGCAGAAACGTTTTGAAAAGTCCCAGAACTCTAATCAGTTACAGTGCCCTTTTAACCGAAACAGAAATATCTGCATTACATATTTGAAAGAAAGAAAGAAAGAAAAGCTTTTTATTTCGCACTACGCTGGCATAAAATCCGCAAAAAGAGTCCTGCCGCTAATAATTAATACCAGCACGGGCGCAATGATTTTCCATTCAATTATGTTTCCGTCTACATTCTCTATGACAGTAATGCAGTACTTTCTACTTTGTTTTGAATGAAATAAGAAAGTACATTCCGAATAATTGTAGTAAACAATTATTGTGCTCTACCATCAACTGTGCTCAATCAGAAAATTCACTAGAAAACTACAATTTATGGACACAACTGATTATTTTTTGATGTCAGAGCGAAACTCACGTAGAGAATTCGGGAGTAATGAAACGAGGTAACATACAGTACAAACAACATTGCGCTTATTCCTATTACAAAAGCAAGACGTTCACTTTATGTTAAGTGATACGTGTCCATGTCACACGGTTTTGCGTTACAATCAATATCTTTTGCATTGCACTATGCTCATCACCCATACAACATAGTAATCTTCCTTCCCTTACAGTGCCCTTTAAACTTAAAACCGTAATACAATACTGTTTCACGGTATAATAACTGACACTGCGATGGTAGTAGTACCTACCTGGAACGGCCCTGAAAAAGAGTCCTACCACCATATTTTAAAGTGTAGTCTGACTTGGTGTGTATGTTGAAATAAAGTTGGGGTTTGGTGATGATCATAATATTTCAGTTTACATCCTGCTACGATATCGTATCGCTGTCGTCACGCATTCTCTCCCGTGGGCTCTCCCGAGGGTGTCGGAGGCAGGGGCTCGCGGGGCGCGGGGAGGGGGGGTAGGGTGCGTTTCAGGCTTCAGTTCAGTGGTTCAGTAGTGGCGCGTCGATCGCCGCGTGCGGACGTGTTTAGTGCTCGTGGTGGTCACGCGCTCGTGTTATGGTGAGTATTCCACCACGCTTGCTCTCCACTCTTCCTCGGACACTACGTGTTAGGTATAGCGGGTAGTCAAAATTATTAATTCGTTCTAAGCATTTTCTCATGGATTTCTTCAGTTTAGACACAATTAATAGGAAGTGGTAGTGTTTTTCCCTAATATTCATCTGAATTCAGGATACTTGCATCATTGGCAAGGTTGTGTATGAAGCCAACAGGACAAAATGCTATCCGGCGAAGGATCTTTACTGTTCTAGCAGATTAGACTTTGATTCATGGTTTTTAATTTAGTGTTTTTTGTAATGTTTCTTTCCATGTGATGTTTTTATTTGATTACTTACTTTATTCAGAGTTATTTCTTCTGTTTTTCACTCTGTAATCGCGTTTTTTGTTCATATTTGTCGTGAGTTTTGGTGTGTTAATAATGTGATGACGTGATGTTTTTACTCGTGTGGGTATTTATTTATACATGCTATAGTAGTGCCGAGTTTTTTGTGAGATCATCTGAGTAATAGCACGTTAGAACCTTATATTTACATAAAAAAATTCTCTGATCTATGGATGTCGTAATAAGTACTACGATACCATAATTTGTTTGTTTTCGTATCTTTCCTTATACTGAGCAAAAATTCTTCTTTATTCTGTGTGTTCTGGTTTGAATCTCTTTGAAATTTAGCTATTCAATTATGTTTAATTGCTTGACATTTTATTTTATCTCTAATTCACATTTTATTGATAATGTAAACCAAAAATACTATCGTAGCCAGTGCTCTCCCCTGGGGAGTACCTCGTGTACCTTTATGTTTTTGTAATCAGAAACAAAGCATTTTAATCCGCATAATTGTATGTTTACATTTTTTACGTTTTTCGTTTTCTCAAGAGGCCTTACATAACATAAATCCAAAAAGCCAAACATAATATTATTATGTGCCTGGAGGTCAAACTTCCAAAGGACCGAATCGAAGACATCATTGAGTTTAGAGATGTCTCACAGTTTGATTCCCTCGGGGACCGAAGGGTACATGGTGATTAATGTGTCAAAGTGTGTATTTGGGGCTTCTGAGGTAACTTTTCTGGGTTACAGTATCTCAGAGAGCGGAACAAAACCACTGGACACAAAAGTGCAAGCCATTCGCGATTTCCCCCCTCCCAAAAATATTAAGTCACTTAGACGGTTCTTGGGCATGGCAAACTTTTACAGGCGTTTTTTGCCAAACGCAGCCCTCATACAAGCACCTCTAAATTCCCTCCTAGCTGGGGCAGTCAAAGGCTCCACGCCCATCAATTTAACCGGCGACGCCCTGAAAGCCTTCTTAGACACCAAAGAAAGCCTCTCCAATGCCGCTCTTTTGGCACATCCCAACTGTCACGCCAAGCTAGCTCTGGTCACAGACGCCTCCGACACGGCGATTGGCGCCGCGTTGCAACAGTTACAAGACGGTGCGTGGCAGCCATTGGCCTTCTTCTCCAGAAAGCTCAAACCCTCACAAATTAAGTATTCCCCGTACGATAGAGAGCTTCTTTCGATCTACGAGGCAATCAAGTATTTCCGACATATGCTCGAAGCAAGACATTTCACGGTCTACACAGACCACAAACCAATCACATTCGCCTTTCAGGAGCGAAAGAACAACTGCTCACCAAGACAGTTTCGACATTTGGACTATATAGCCCAATTTACGACCGACATAAGGCACATCTCCGGCAAAAACAACGTTGTAGCCGACACCTTATCTCGCGTCGAAAAGCTGGAAGCTCCAATATGTCTAACTAACCTCAGTAACGCTCAGGAAAGTGACCCGGAACTTGCACAATACCTAACAGATAATTCCTCCCTTCGTCTCAAAAAGATGAACTACCCTGGCAGTCGGTCACCATTGTACTGTGACATCAGCACGCCGACCCCCAGGCCCTTTGTCACAAAAGAGTTCCGGAAACAAGTCTTTCAAAGTCTCCACTCACTTAGTCATCCCGGCCCATCAACGACTGCTAAGTTAGTAGCCGAAAGGTTCGTATGGCCCGGGATCAGAAAAGATTGCAGAGACTGGGCACGGACTTGTTTAGCATGTCAGCGCGCAAAAGTAAGTCGACACGTGTCCGCACCTATAGGCACGTTCGACTTACCTCGCACCCGCTTTAAATACATACATATTGACCTCATTGGCCAACTTCCTGTTTCTCAAGGGTTCAAATATTGCCTTACAGCTATAGATCGATTCACCCGCTGGCCCGAAGTGCTGCCTATACCGGACATCACTGCGGAAACTGTCGGGAAAGCGCTTATATCCGGCTGGTTTTCCAGATTTGGCGTGCCTTTGGACATCGTGACAGATCGCGGAAAACAATTTGAATCCGCGCTGTTCCAATACCTAGCGAAAACAACAGGCTTCCAGCATAAACGCACGACTGCCTACCATCCGTCCTGTAACGGTCTGATTGAACGTTTTCACAGACAGCTGAAGGCTTCTATCACCTGCCATGCTGATAATAATTGGGTAGAAATCCTGCCTTTAGTCCTTCTTGGCATACGCGCTGCGTTCAAGGAAGACCTGCTGAAGAAACATCTTCTGCGGAATTGCTGTATGGCGAGCCCCTTAGACTTCCGGGAGAGTTTTTCGACCCAAGTACTCCATGCACAACTGACTTATCAGATTTTTCAGCACGCTTACGCTTGTTCGCCGAAAAACTTAAACCCGCCCCCGCGTCTCGCCACAGCAAACAGAAAATCTTCGTTTTCAAGGAACTCGCTACCGCAGAACATGTCTTCCTACGCGAAGATGCCACTCGCCCTCCTCTGCAACCGGCTTATACAGGCCCTCACAAAGTTTTGGAGAGAGGGGATAAAACCTTCAAAATTGTTATCAAAGGGAAGCCAGTTACAGTCACAATAGATCGCCTTAAACCAGCCTTTATACTAACTGACATGACCGATGACGACCGCAGCAGACAGACGACCGACAAAACTCCACCAACCAAGACCAGTAGCGCAACACCCAATCCTACTCCGGTTAGTACGGCGCCTAAGATCACTCGCTCAGGGCGGATAGTTAAATTTCCCGACTTTTATCGCCCCTAACCGGGTCTAAAGGGGGGGAGTGATGTGGCGTGGTGTACATCCATAATCACGAATTGTAAATACGAATTGTTAATAACGTAAAACTCAAAACATTACGGCATTACGCCACATAATCTTGCAATGCATTGTCGCGAGTCGGGACGCGCGACGGTCGTGACGTAGGTACATAATGGAAACGAGCGGCGCGCCGCCGCGCCGCGAACTCCGGCCACTGCGCATGCGCCGCCCGAGACTCGACCGCCGACCGTAGCCGGCGCCCGCGCCAGTCACCTGATCACGCGCTCGGTACTCGGCCGCGCACGCCGTCACGCGCCCCTTCTACTCGTCTTCGATTCACAGTATCAACCAGACGTGTAATAACATAAATAATAATAAATACAGTTAACAATAAATACAGTGTTTTAGTTCGTGGTATACACCCCACAGGTACGTAATCATGCAAAGATCATGCAAGTGTGTGTGAATTTTTGCTGACTCAGCGACTTTCGACAGAGGAAAGGGGATGTCCGATAAATAAACCGAAACGTAGAAAAAGGTTCAAAGATCAGCGACAGTTGTAGACGTCGCGTTTTGTTGTTTGTGATGTATTGAAGAACGTTTAGGAGCCAGCTGCCTAGTATTGTTTGAGAAAAGTACTATACAAGCCTTAGCCACAAATATACATTCATGCACATACGTATGTATGCCTCGGCTCTGCCTCAGCCCACATTCATTCGTTCATCAAGCCTTTATAATCACTTTCCATCAGGTGTGATCAGTATCACAGTCCAGCGCTAGCCTATACGTATAGCTAAAAAATGAAGTTTCTACAAACACATAACTCCCAGGATATATTATAGAACCGATAATCAAATACACAGGCGTTGGAGCAAACGCTCGAACGCTCGAAGGCAGTTCCAGATCGCCGAATCTGATCACAACCGGTCAGTTCCGACGAGCTGTGAACTGGTCGGAATACACTCCAACTGATGTCATTGTGCAAGAGCTGGCTTTTATGTAATTCTGCAATAGTACATTTCGATATAAGTGCGGAAAGTTTGTCATTTCTTAACGAGTCCCGGGTTGTCCCTATAGTTGACCCAAGCCAAAGGCGCGGGTCAACTATAGGGACGAGTAGAAATGACTATCCTGCACGTGCATCGAACGACGTTTTTTAATACATTTGCGAAAAAATATTTATAAGTCATAAAGTCATAAATCATAAGTCATTTATTAATAATTTTCATTACACGTCAATACATAATTAAATATAATAAATTAATTATAAAATAAAGTTAATACTTTATTAATAAAGAAATCTTAATATATATAAATCTCGTGTCACGATGTTTGTCCGCGATGGACTCCTAAACTACTGAACCGATTATAATAAAATTCGCACACCATGTGCAGTTCGATCCAACTTGAGAGATAGGATAGTTTAAATTTCAAATTATAGTCGCAATTTTAATTTATTAATATAACAAAAACTTTAGCCACAGCAACGCGTGGCCGGGTCAGCTAGTATCTATATAATATTAGTATACGATAATACTAGGTATGCACTAATATATTGTATTTACAGTATTTTAATAGTCAAAAATTCTTTATAACTGTAGAAAGACTTCTCTACAAGCCAGTTCTTAAGTTGTTTTTTGAAACAATTAATGCTCTGGGCATTTTTAATACTCTCGGGGATTCTGTTAAATACTTCCGTATACAATATGGCTTACAGTAGTGAAATCACCCCTTACCTTAGATCCGTGAGATCTATTGGAAGGGGTGATAATAGTAGTAAAACTTATAATAGCAGTAACATGAGCTCAATGGTTTTTCATATTATTATCTCAAAGTGCCAAAAAAAGTAGTAAGAGTTTCAAGAAAAACAAAACATGCAGAAGTGTCAGTTTTGGTAACAGAGTGTGCGGTTACGTTACGGTAACTGTGTGTGATAATGGTGGCGGGAGTTCAATGGATTTTCCTATCTCAAAAACGCTCGACGCACCTGAAGAAATTCCCACTTCAAAAAAATGATACAAAACGAGTGATAACAAACGACCTACAAAGTTTATTGGAATAACAACTGCTCGCACAAGTGTGAACGCTGCCTCGAGCCGACCACTCCGCTGAAGCGTCATTTACATGATTGCGAAGAGCACGAGGGCCTCTCCCCTCTCGCTCTCTCCTCACACGAGTGAGCGAGACGGAGCGAGGTCCTAGAAAGGATGAGAGACGCTGACAAGTGACGAGTTGCTTTGAACAAACCACTAACAAGAGACTGACACTTTATGGCACTAGTGCGTAAAGTTTACCGCGGGAAAGGTTGTGTCAGTTTTCGTGTGCGTGGAATTATGAATTGCTGACTTCTATTTTAATACGGTACAGTCTAAAATGTAGGACGGGAAACAGTGACTTGAACTTAAAAACCTTAGTAGTTATTAATGGTTTCTTTGTTATTAATCTGTCGTGGGTACAATTCTTAAAATATATGGCCAAGATTTACTCCGAAAACTGTTTTTGGTTTTACAAGATGAACACCTCTAGGGTTAGTACAGGTTTTTGTTCGAATTTCGAGTCGTCTCGCATCGCTCAAATGAATTAAATTCCTCTATACATTTACAACCAGCAACATCTATTGACAGCCCAATGTTAGTGACTGTCCATAGATGACACTGGCTGTAAATATATGGAGGAATTCGATTCGTTTGTGCGATGCGAGTCGACTCGAACTTCGTAAAAAAACCTGTACTATCTCCTCTCAAATATGTTGGAATGGTCACAATTTATATGAATGAATACCCTAAATTTAAGTTTGCTGTACTGGGATGCCTAGCAGTGTATGTGCTAGTCCATAGAGAATAGAAATCGTGATCTGATGAAGATGGAGTCTGGTTGTCTGTGTGGACTTACTTCCCTTTTTATTATGAAGTTCTTAAGAGTGAAAATTATATTTATTTTGAATTACTTAAAATAGACTCCCATTATTATTTACTTGGTTACTAATAATTTAATGTTGATTTACTGTAACAAGTACGCATGTAATGTAACAATGTAAGTCCATGTAAAAAAAACATTTTTTACAATTTTGGTATGGAACCATAAAAACGTGCAACAGAAGTCCAATGCATAATCAATCCTTTCAGAGATCCTTAAGGCGCTTCATGCGTTAGTATTATGCTTGAGTCAAAATTTACGATTTCCGAAGGAACATAAAATAGTTATGTGTTCAATTATAGATTAGATAATTGAATTCATATTATTTGGCATTTCATAATCTAGAACTTGTCTCAAAAATATTTTAAAATATGTGTATAACTTTCTCACTAAAACAGTTTTTGTATAGGCTGTTTGCTAAAATAGCGGTCGACGCTCTACGCAGATGCAAGATATTTGCCATGTTTCTTAACAAAAACTTATAACAATGACATATTCAGAAAATTAATAACATTTACTAAAAATGTCTCAAAAAAAAAACACGATTTTCCTAGATTTTCATTCAAAAACCATAAGCCGAAAAGTGCCATTTTTAGCATTTTTCGATAAATTATACGTATTATTTTAGGATAAAATCCAAGATATTTTGTTATTTCTGAATTATAGTAATTTAATTCAATTCATATTCAATGTCACTGGTTATTTATTATTTTAATAAGTTGTATATTTATTTTACTATAAATTTTTTTGTAATACAAAATTGCGTCAGAGGGAACGGAATTCCTTTTTTGTATGGAGCGACACGCGATTCACATCGTGCCGCATAAACGCTCTTAACTGTCACACAAAAACTGTTTGAATCGAGTTCATAAACGCATTTGTGCAAACAAAGGCACGCGTCGCGACAACTGCCACTTGCCTCCCTCGTGCGGAAAGCGCGCTTAATCGCACGCTGATTTATTGCTGTCTCTTCACGCCGCGAAAGCAATCGCGTGGCGCTGTCGATCGCTAGGGGTTGTTGCAGCAAGCAAAAACAACTCTTTTTGCGACGGTTTAGAGTTCTTTTTAGATCACCATGGCTTTTAGTAGTGGAAACAACCCTCTACTTCAGCATTGGCAATCTAAATTGCTTCTATGAAAACCTATTTATGCTTCCTTCCTTACATGTAATTGGTGCGATGTTTCGCTGCCCGCGAAGCAATACAATGGGGAACAGTAAAGGCTAGCGTTTGACTGTGATCACACCTGATGAAAAGTGATGATACAGTCTAAGGTGGAACGCGCTTGCCTAGGAAATGCCTATTCACTCTTGATTTGAAAGCGCCCAGGTTGTAAGTGGTGGGAAAGACAGTGCCTGTAGGGCATTTACCTTTGCAGTGCGTATCAAGAACGCCGAACGAGGAATCAAACCGATTCACTACTATGCAGATCATTGTATTTAGTTATTAATAATTAACCCTATGTTCTACTCATAACTAGCTAAAAAACCATGGAGGTGGTAGGATGTAGGTATACCAAAAGTAAAATTGTATCCTATGTACAAAAACTGGTGTCAAAAAACAAACACGTGTCGATAACGGTAACAGTTCGAAGAGTTTAATGATTTTTCCCTATTTATATAATTTGAAGGAAAAAGAGTAAACAGAGTACGAGCCTACACTATTCCAAGAATTTTTTGTTTCTACTACAGAAAAGTGTGTGGAGAAACACAATTTTATCGTTTTATCCCTATCGATATCCCTATACACACACACATAAACTCCCGTGTATGTACAGTCAACACACACACACTTATAGTGTAAATTCGATAGAAAGTTCTCGACTTTATATTGCTGAGGAAGTGCTCTAAATGCTTCCTTCCACCGAACAATATCCCTCAGACTTAAGCTTAATCCGACACAAGCGAAATACGACCGTAACACAAACAATTACAGTCGAAATTCACACATTGATAAAATTCACAATTTTACTACCAAACGAAAAGCGATTATAATGTCATGCATTAAGGTGTAAATTGCATTGAACAGTGTAGCTAGAAAAGTTTGCACTAAGTCCAATTTCTTATATTGATGCGTTTTAATACGTTCTCTAAATCGAAATAGATAAGATAGAAAAGGGTTTTAGAGAAATATGATATTAGATAGTAAGACTGATATTATCAGAGAGAAGGAATCCCTAGAATATTTCAGGGATATCGCATAAATCTCGGGATAGGGTGGAATAGGATTATATAAATTGGATCCTATTGATTTTGCAGTTATAACTTATAGCGATATTGGATCAGTAGATACCCACTACTGAAGGCGTATCTATTACAGTTAGTCCCATCCCAATTCTCAAATCTAGATTCACCGATATTTCATAGAAATAGAGATTAGGGGCAAATATTCTGACTTGCTTTCAGAAACTCTACCATTTTAATATAATTTGTTGGAATTTGACGTTCTACAAACTTCAAATTCAAACGAAACGAAAACGATTAGCATAATTTGAAGTCTCATATCGCAACCACTTTTTGGCAAGTGCGGATTGGTAGTCTTCTCACACCTTTGTTATTGTGGTGAACCCTCAGGCCTGTGGAAACAGTGTCGGTTTCTACAACACATTTTTCTTCACCATCAAACCAGAGAGTTTAGTTTTCTATAACGCACATTTCTGCGAAAAGACAGAGGTGCGTGTCCGAGACTCGAACTCATGACCCCGTGAATAGAGGCAAAGGTCTGAACCAATGGTTAAATTTTGTACACGTCACTTTACTGGATTGGTTTTAACATTCTTCGTCAGATATAATGGTGATTCGTGAACTTAAAAATGTTTTAATGCACCCTAAACTCAGAAGAGCTCACAACAAACTCAGCTTTCTTTAGGTACTACTCATGTTATTAATCAGTACATTGTATAAATTGCATAGGTATGATGATTTCAAAGCTTTCGGTGAATGATTATCTCTTGCATTATTCGAATCGAACGTTAAATTTTAGCCACTGTCTCTTGAACTAATCTAAAGATATGATGATTAATTTGAACTAAATTTGAAATAAATAAATCATTTAAAGGCAATGGGATATGCTTTTACAACAAACTTCCTAATGAAATATTAAACTTATCCCTCAATAAGTTCAAAGTCGCTGTAAAATGAAAGCTCGTTAATAAAGCTTACTATAGTATTAAGGATTATTTACATGAATCAAATCCTTGGGAGTGAATGAACTGCTGTATAACAATTACTAGTTCAACTAGTTTTTAAGAGAATTTGTGAAGTGGTGATAACCGAAAACAAAACCCGGCTGAGTTTGTTGTGGGCTTCTTCTCAGTGCAGGGCGCGTTGGAACCCTCGTAAACTTAGTTTTAAGTCGACTTGTAGTTATCACCGTACATAATATTATGTAACAAATATTGTTGACGTTTTACAAAGACCTTGTAAGTTAGGCCTTTGTGAAATAAATATATTTTGACTTTGACTTTGAACCGTAGTCTGTCGTATTATTGGATTCAAGCAGTCAATTTGAGTCACTATCCCACTATTATTGAAATAATATAGTCAATTTGGACTACTGTTTCTTGAATCATTGAAATCAAGCGTTTAAGTTGAAGTACTGCCTTTTGAACTAGATGGAAAGGCTGTGTTCGGTAGACGGTCATACATTGAAATTGGGTCAAAGGACAAATACCTTCCCTTTAGTAATTTGATAGAACAGGAAAACGAGCCCTGAGCGCGAGGGATTTAGCACATCGATCCGTTTGATCAGATTTCAAGAAAATGCCGAAGTCACAATAAAAAATAAAGGCGGCCTGTTTCTTCAGGTATTTAAGATGTTGTATCAGTGATTTAGTACGTTGGGTAAATTGGTTGTTTTTGATGTAATGTCATAAAGTTTGGATTCGATTCCGGGCTTAGATCAAGTTGTTTATAATTGTGTCACAAAATTAAGAAATATCATCGCCAAGCAATTGGCCGATAAGTGCTAAGTCTCGTACGCTTTTTGGATCATCTTTATGAAACTCTCTGACTTTACCTCCTCCAACATAAATAGTTGGATTTTGGTTGTACCTGTACCAACTAAGCATCCACAGTTATGACAGTGGGTAATTTTACATAGGTTTTAAAAGAGTACTGGAGCCACAATCTCTTCTCCCACTATAATAATCCTTAATCCCAGCAACTCCAAAACCAATCGTACCCAATCTCAATAAAATCGGCCCCAAAACCTTTCCCTGCTGAACTCCTCACTTAGCTTCTTTTTCCTGGTGATATGCCTCCAGCAGTCTTTTGTCTAAAGATGATATTGTCAGTACAGTGCAATGATATTGCAATAAAAAGTAGTTGGACGTACTGCTTTAGACATAATAATAATAATATGTAGTTGATGATTACTTCATGTATCATTCAACATCATGTGAACATTATCGTGTAAAACAATTCTACCAAAATCTTTTAAAGGGTTTTGCTGTCTCTCTGAGCAAATCCATTAGGCTATAACCTGCAAAAAAATGATAGACGTCAGCATATGTACTGAATTTGAACTGGGATGTTTCACTGGCTCTGTAGGTACAAAGACTACTAGTTTATACCGCCAACCGCTCTGCGGTTTTATCAGGACCCCTGTAGCTGAACAAAGATAGAGGGAAGATTAAGTAACGCGACAGAAAGAGAGCACAACGTTTAGGTTAATAAAGTCGTAGGTATAAGGCACTGTTGCGAACTGAATTGCACTTTATTGTGTCACTGCTAGAGTCGCTATTTAGTTGTCTCTCTTGCAGATGCAGCGTCCCTGGAGATGAGCGGTGCCGCTCGCCCTCCCCCGCGCCCCCGCCATGCCGCGCCCCGCCCTCCTCGCCGCGCTCGCGGTCTACTGCACCACTCTTGTCGGTAAGTGATAGCTATAGTAGTGTTATTATCTCGCTGCAGACTCGGTCATACATCATCCGAGTGTTTCGCTTTTGTATTTCACTGCTGAGCTTCACTGCTGCTTTTTAATTTTAGTGAACAATAAAAGCGAAACACTCGAATGTTTTATGGCCGAGTCTGCAGCGAGATAATAACATTACATTATCATTTTCAACAATTTACTCGCCTACGACGCTCGGAATAAGCTAAGGATTCAAACGATACCTCATTCATCAAAATCGACTCAGGCGTATAAAAGCAATTGGAATAAAAGAAACTCCACATAAATACGTGAATCCAGGAAATAATACACTCCTATTTTTAGTTTGCCGTGTAAAAATACTATTTTTCAACCAACTTCAAAAAAAAAGGAGGAGGTTCTCAATTCGTCGGAATCTTTTTTATGTTTCTGTACATTTCCACATATTATAAAACTAGATACCTAATATTGAATGAAAGCAGGCGTTATTTTGTGTGGGGGGCCTCGCCAAGCAACCTCCACGAGTGCCCGAGTGCTACGGTGCCTCTCTGTAGCGCACGGGCCGGTGCTCCCTGGTAACGTCGGTTAATAACCGACGGCGAATAGCTTGGCCCGGTGGATAGGTGACGTTTCTTCGCGTGTCCCTCTGGGCCCCAGCAGAGGGCACAGTGTCGAAACGTCTACACCTACCCCGGAGGAGGAATAAAACCTCATTAAAAAATTACAGGCGGGGGTGGAAACGCCCACAAGTCCCTTCGGGGCACTACGAGGAAGACAACCTCGTAAAAAAAATCACCGAAGTGGGCGGGAACGCTCGTCGAGAGGGACAATTACTGTGGCACATCCCTCTCGCAGGAGACGCACCGGTTGCTGGAGGACGAACACCTTTCTTCGGCTTCCGGGTGCGCCGGCCTGCGGGTGACGGACGTAAGGGGCTATGGCGTCCGTTACCCGAACTACATCAACAGGCCGAGGAGGTGGCGCGCCCTGTTCAGGACGCGCCTCCCAGGAGGAGCCGGCGGCTCAGCGTGCCGGCAGCAGCGACGGGACCTGCCGCTCAGGTGGCGGGTCGGGGCCTGGCGGGAGCGCGGTGAATACGCGAGTGAATCCCGTTCTCCCGCCAACGAGGTCCGTCGTGGCAAGGGACAGGTTTTAGTGGGTGCAAGCCCCACATAACCCCTCCGTTTCCCCTGACGGAGGGGTATGCGTTAGGCATTTCCTGTCGATAAAAAAAAAAAAAAAAAAAGGCGTTATTTTGTGTAAATCCATAATTAGCAGGACAGATTAATTTGTTTTGCTATAATTCGCTACTTGGAAAGATTCTATATGGTCCAATATACAGGAACACCGCCCACATGAAACACCACACACTATTCTTCCAACACTTTCTTCGACGCTCGTTTTATCCCGACACCGGCACATCCTCAGGAGATGTTGACATCACAATGCGAAATCGTAGAGACGATCCAGATAGTCTCAGACTACATAGTACCTTACTTGTCGCTGTGTCCATTGAATTCTTTTTTATTGTTAACACCACGACGTTAGTTCCAGTTATGGTCACCGAGCAAGAAAAGTTTGTGACACTATACTATAGAAGTCAGCGAAAATGTGCGATCTTGTTAAGAATGTTGTCCATTTACAAGACATCTCCCCCTTTCATACCCCACACCCCCCACGGCGAGCCGGCAGTGATCTGTCAACGCCACTTCCGTTTCAATCATCCTCCTTCCGACGTGAGGGGGGGGGAGGCCACATGTGCAGAGTGACTGTGACGTCATTACACAGCTATCCTCAGATCAGCGGGGCTAGACAAAGTCACAAGTGCTTGGCGTTAACGCTAGTCGACAAAAATGTATGGACAAAACAAATGACTGTAGAAAAACCACGATAATAATAATTACTAAACACACTGTGTTTGAATAATTAACTACGACAACTTGAACGCTCGCTGGCGTTCTCACGGACCTTGTAGATAACTTTAGCGTACTTCGCTTGACAATTGACAGCCGACAGTATCAAACACAGCGTGTTTAGTAATAATTATTATCGTGGTTTTTCTACAGTCATTTGATTTGTCCCATACATTTTTGTCGACTAGCGTTAACGCCAAACGACTGTGACTTTGTCTAGCCCCGCTGTTCAGGAAAATAGTCCTCGTATGTCTAGAAAGTGCTAAAGGTAGGTAGTTCAAACTTACTTAATACTAGAGTGTATCTTAATTCTATCCGTATGTTTATTACTAGCTGACACGGCAAACATTGTTTTGCCATAAAGGATATTTGAAATAGGTTACTCTCAAGCCTACAGAATATAAGCTGAAAATTTCATAACAATTGGTCGCGCCGTTTCGGAGGAGTTTTGTAACAAACACGAGAATTTTATATATTACATTCACATAGGCCCAATTAAAAGGCATACAATTTAAATTGGGCCTTTACATGCCTTAGATGGCATAGACTATAGAAATTTCAATCATGTCACAGAGTTCTCGATGATCCCTGAGAGTTATCAGAGGAGTGTGAAGCCTTTTAACCCGCAGTTATGAGAGAAGTCCCAAGCCTTGCAGTGGAGTGGTTTTACTATGAAAATTAGTTAAATGTACTCTATTGAAATTAGCAGAAGTTTCTGCCGTTTCTTGTATTGTAGTAATTATATAATACTACAATCTCAAGCAAGTTAGTAGTTTCTGAATTACATAAAGTTCGCAATTTCAGTAAACATAGTTACTCGGAAATCCCTTTGTGCTGTCTCTACAAATAACTTGTAATCAAATATATTCTCTGTTCTTTCGCTTTGACTTACAAATTGTGAACTACGAAAACTTCGTATAATGCAAGGTCCAGTTTTGAAAACAATTGGAAACTTTAAAGATTTTTATTAAAAACAACTAAGCGGCCGAGTAAACGTTGTTTTGCCGTATAAGTATTTCCTACTTAGGCGTATAAAAATTTATTCTCAGACCTACCGAGAATACACAAAAAATCTTACAGCGGTTTAGGAGGAGTTTTGTTACAAACTCTGTGACACGAGAATTTTATTATCTTTAAATACCCCTAAGTGAGAAATAAGTTATGTTATGGCAAAACAACGTTTGCAGGGTCAGCTAGTATTAGCACCGATATTATTTATATTCAATATTAGAGAAAATTATGCTATTGTTGCTAAGAATCTGCAGCAAGTGTCCCAGGATTGCATAAAGAGATAGGAAGTGGTGCATCACGTATGCTAATAGAATGCGAACAGGAACACTTGATATCTTAGCGAAACTCCCGCAACTACCTGTACGCGCTGCTCTCCTGGTACTAATGCAGTTAAATTATACCGCAGCCTCCTTAAATTATACCTCCTAGCATCTATGAAACTCCTTATCATTTACATAAGTACCATACTTAACTACAAGTGGAAAATTAAAAAAATTTAAAACACCCACGACTTTTGCAGACTTGTAATTGAAAAAGGATTAAATAATTTTTTTGAAACTCCCCGACTAAAGGAAAGTAAGAACTAAGAACCTATCAGTATAATTACAAATCCAAGAAAATCCGCCGGAGCTGCTGTGTTTTGCCTATGACGGTGTTGATGGTGCTGTTTACCAGTTGATGACTAATTCAATTTCTTGATACTTCTCATATACCGGCAGTTTATCAATACTTACCAATTACATTAATTGATATTGGAAACGAAAATAGCAATGGCAGCTCCGACGGATTTTCTTGGATTTGTAATTATACTGATAGGTTCTTAGTTCTTACTTTCCTTTAGTCGGGGAGTTTCAAAAAAATTATTTAATCCTTTTTCAATTACAAGTCTGCAAAAGTCGTGGGTGTTTTAAAATTTTTTAATTTTCCACTTGTTTTATAGTTTTTCGATTAATATATTAATGTAATTAAAATTATATTATTATTAAGAAATGAAAATTAATCTTCAAACTAGCCATTAGCTCCTCTAGCAGCGTTTGAAGGCATCATCCCTTCCAAGTCATAAAGAGACGTTTATTGTGGCGCCCCCTGCTGTTTAATCACAAGAACCATTATCTACAAACCATTGCCAATGACTCCCTAATATTTTATACAAAACTGTATCCAAATCGGTTCAGTCGTTTTTGTAATAATTGAGAACATTCGTTTGCACTGTAAATGTATTTTATGGCGCCCCCTGGTGATCGATGTTCGTAACAACTATCTAAGAACCATTGCCAATGACTACCAAACATTATACAGAAAACTGCATCTAAATCGGTCAAGCCGTTTTTGAAATAAATGGGAACATTCGTTTGCAATAGAAATGTATTTTATGGCGCCCCCTGGTGATCGATGTTCGTAACAACTATCTAAGAACCATTGCCGCTGAACACCAAACATTATACAGAAAACTGCATCTAAATCGGTTAAGCCGTTTTTGAAATAAATGGGAACATCGATGTGCACAAACAAACAAACAAACAAACAAACAAAAATATTTTTGCATTATTGGTTTTTGTGAACAATTTAACATACATACAAACATAAAATCTTTTTAATAGAGTAATGTACAAACGGTCTCTCACCCTAAACGCATATACCCGTACTCCGTTCCGTCGTGGGTAATTAGATATTGTTGAAAGTTACTTAAATAATTTCTTAGCCTCTTTGGATTTCGATTCTAAAAAACGGAAACGGAAAACGGAAAGTTTGATTCTATAATTCCAAATTGGCTAAAAAATATAGATTAAGTGGATTGAAATACCTATATTTTTGTAGCCAATTTGTCAAAGTTGCTTACCTTTCATTCCATTCGTATGGAATTTGACAGAGTGGGGCGCGTCGTCGTGGATTGAAATATCGATACACTGCGCTAGGGTCGTAAAGTTGGTCTTCTTCGTCTTTCAACGCAAATAAATATTCATCTATAAAAATTATTAGTATAGACGGCATACATTTCCGTTGTAGCAATATTCCGCCATCGGTTGTTGGTCTGTCGGTTTGTTTGCAAGTTGTCTGTCATGACAAGGATTAATCTATGCAGTTCAAACGCGCCGCCCGCGCCAACCGCACTCGCTTCGCTCGCGTTATTGCTTTCAGTATTCACACTTTAATATTATGACGCATATGTTTATATTCTTTAATATAATTTTACATGCTTTGTACCTTTTGAGAATCGTATTAACGTATTGAAACCCACCTCAATAAGGTGTTTTATACAAGCGTAAAATGAAATATCACATGTACTTAATTAATTAATGTATGGTAGTATTCTTGCAAACACCTATGTTAGAGCTTCCTCTCCTGCCTAATAATACTCAATGTGTTTGAAGTTGAATGGAGAAAGGTATGACGACCTGCCATTATATTCATGATGCTTCACGGGCTTATTCTGTAACTCAGTGATAATTTCACTGGGTGAAATGAAACAGGCAAAACAAGTGTAAACATTACTATCATCTCATTTAAAAATTTAGTATCAACCTGAAAAAGTTGTTGAAAACATCCTGACGACGTCTCTGGCGCAGTACCGTGCGCTCGAATTCGAGTGTGAGGTTACGGGTTCGATTCCCGTCACGGCCACTTCAGAAATCTCCTAGGTCCGATTTAGTGGTAGGCTTCTTAGATCGTAGCAACCTACTACTAGGTTCGATCTAGTGATAGGCTTCATAGGCTACTTACTACGTACCAGCCAACGCACCGCCAAGCGATTTAGTGTTCTGGCGTGATGCTGTGTAGAAACCGTAAGGGGGGGGGGGGTTGACATACCCGATACAAAGTACGATAGCATCTTTGGCTGCATCATCACTTATCATCTGGTGAGATCGCAGTCAAGTACTAAAATAAAGCGTCTAAAAAACTCAATACGATTGCAATGAATCAGTTTGTAAAGTGTTCACGTCATGACTCGTAAGAAAACATTAACTGACTTCAAACTAATGTTTATAATTTTTTAACATACTTTAACGTACTAAAACTTCCCCCAAGTGTGTAAAGAACAGATCCTAAATGTTTTAAGTCGTTTAAAAATAAAAGCTGAGTTACAGAATAGGGGTCGCGGTGAGTGGATACTAAACTTAAATTATTCATTATTGGTTATTGCCTCTTTCTTGCGTCTCGTCCGCCATTGTTCTTGCCTTCTTGCCCGCCCTGAATAAATAATATCTGCTCACTTCACATTTTATATTTCTAAAGCTCTTATTTTTCGAGCGGATATTAAATTCTTGCGGTTTTTAATACTCTTGAATAAATGAACGTCTGGTAATTTTAAAATGTTTTGTACATCTTTGACAAAAATGTCCTTCACTTTAAAATTATAGAAACTTTAACTATTTAGAAAATGAATATGTTTAAAAAGTAGCTTATGTCCTTTCCCAAGCCCTAGTCTATTTAAGATTGATTCAGTGATTTAGGCGTGAAAGCGTAACAGACGGATAGACAGACAGAATTACTTTTGGATTTATAATATTAAAGTGAGATTAAAGTAAGGAAAGTAGTACAAATTGTACGTAACAAATGCCGGTCTAATCTTAAAATTGCACTTTTATACTTAATACAAGTAAGTACTTGACTGCGATCTCATCTGATGGCAAGTGACGATGCAGCCGATGTTATCGCACTGACTTGTAAGGGGTGATTAACCTAATGGTTTCTACACTGCCGTGCCGCTAACTTCACATGCGTTTCTTTACGCCAGAGTAAATTGTAAATTTATAAAATAAAGCGACTCTTACATTAGGGCCACATAAAAACGGGGAGTTAACGGGATACACTGTTGAGTACACTCGGTATGAAAGGAAAGCAATTGAGTTTATTTCTAATGCGAGTTGAGACGCTCTGTGTAATGACTTTCACGAGGGGAGTCGCACCGCTTAGCGCGCTATGCGGCCCTGGTACTTGCGTTTATGTTTTTTTACATGATTATACGAAAAACATTGTACAAATGAAAAGCGAGGGTTGGCACTTGGCTTGGCCTTTTTAGGGTTACGTTCTAAAATGGTAAAATTCGAATCTTTGTGAATAAACACAAATTCAATGTTCGGTATTTCACCTGAAAAACAAGTAAAGCGGAAAGATTAAAGCGACACAATTACTGTTAAGTGTTAGCGATAAGAGAAACCATCGCTTCCCCCACACCTCCCCTGAGACCTTCCTGGAAAGGTGGGGGGGAGGATAAAACGCGAATTTAGTCAACATTCATAAGATGGAATTAGAGATATTCAACAATGCGTATCTGCCACATTTATTTTATTCTATGGCTCCAAACGAACAGGGCTGTCACGTTCCTAGGATTTGTAATTATTAGTCCAACGTTTTAAACTTTCCGATTAAATTAAAACGTTTAGATAGCTGAAGTTTTATTACGTAAGAATATGCGACTAAGTTTGTTATGGGTCTTAGACTGTGCAAGACGGGTGGGAACCTTCGACAGCTTAGTTTTAAAAGCAGTGAATAAGTTATCTACATTGCATCAAACTAGTTCAGCCTCAGAAGCACTATGGCCGATATTACACTATCATATATTCATCATATATATATGATGTCATATCTGTCAAATTCTATGATCATTTTTATATGATTCAGTTCTTCATTTTCACATATTACACTACAATGATCATAATATAAACGTCATATACTATCAAGATGGATAACGATTTAGCCGTGTGTTCGTTGATATTGAGATCTAAGGCTATTTTTTTTCGTACATTTGCAACGAGGCATACTCTTCCCGATAAATCCGATATTGTTTCTGCAATGACTACCATTATTGACAATCGGTTGGTCGCGATTTTTATAATCTGGAACAAGATTATTGTACAAACTCTCATTTTCTTCGTAAAGGCTAATTAGCTTTTTTGTACTTTCAATATTCCAGTCAAAATTTTTCGTTTTGGAAGACGCCATTTTTTTGGTTACACAGACGAGAGTAGAGAGTAGAGACATATGATCCTATTTGTGCGCATGCTATCAAATAGGATCCTAGAACTATGATTATAGACAAATCTAGATATTACACTGTGAACTGTCATAATATGTTCCTCATATAAAAATGACTCATATTTCTATGATCCTATATATATGATAGTGTAATATCGGCCTATCTCTGGGACAAGTAACTTTAGTATACTTAGTATTATAAATAAGACGATTTACTTATGTTGTTTTTGGAGTAATTAAGCATATTATATTTAAAAAAAATCTTTATTCAAGAGCAACGATAGAACATGAAACTGTTTTATACGTAAAAAGGTTTTATGGAATTTATTAGTATACCGGCTTAAAATTACAGTTTTAGACTACAAAAAAGTAGAATTGTATATTTTACTAGCAAGACTCCTTAACATATTTCTACTCTACCAATGTCAACATTTATTTTCATCTAAAATAATATCAATAATCTGACTCCAATATTTTCTAATATACACAATTTTCACAGTGTGTGTAAACATCTCCTTCAAAACACCTTGATCGATTTTTATAAAAGTTTTTGGTAGGTCCAAGAATAGGATGTAAACTATTCTTTATACCCCTAATTGATAAAAAACGTATATAGCAAAACAACGTTTGCCGGGTGAGATAATAATACTGTAATATGTAGTTACATAATATATACGATTTCAAAATCACACTGAATAGCAACCCTGAGTCCCGGGCATGGAATTGTGTTGATCGTGCGGATTAGACGGTATTGCAGCCGCGAGTGATTTTCAGCTCTAAGCTCGGGGGATAAGGTTGTTATTTGTGTGCGCTTCACTCGTTGTATGTGGCCCAGAATACGACTCCCGATAATAAAATAGAGGCTAGAGGGGATGTCTCGAAGCCGTTGCGGAGATTGCGAGCGTCCCGGCTGAATTGATCGCGTATGATACCAGTCGGAAACCGCATTGGACGCTGGAAATACGGGTGACGTCAGCTGCGTACACTCACTGGGATGTCTTTAACGGTGTAGAACCGTATTTAAGCGATTTTGAATGAAGTTTTATTCAAAAACTATAAAGACAATTACTTTCAAATTTACATGTCATGTATTTTGGGTCTTTAATCTAAAATCGCTAAGAGACAGAAACACGATTGGACAAAATTTTCTCGATAGAAAGTTCTCCCAAAAGTTGCTCCAAAATCTCAGTTTTTCTAGTTTTTATCGGACACTACATTGGATGTAACTGTAATTTTTGTTTTAAAGTGTCGGTAATCATAATATCCAAAAACGCTAAGAAACAGATTTTTGATAACTAGCTTAGTTTTTGAGTAATTAGGTAAAAGGTCGTTTTTCTGTTATATTCTTCCGCGACGCTGCATGTCGCACGTACCAACGTACCCGTGAGAGTGAGGAAAACAAAAATAAATTCAATAAATCCCCTTAACGGCCTACAAGCCGTATTTAAGGTGATTTTGAATGAAGTTTTATGCAAAAACTATTAAGAAAATTACTTTCAAATTTACACGTCATGTATTTTGGGTCTTTAATCTAAAATCGCTAAGAAGCAGAAACACGATTGGCTAAAATTTTCTCGATAGAAAGTTCTCCCAAAAGTTGCTCCAAAATCTCAGTTTTTCTATATTTTATCCTAAACTACAATAGATGTAATTGTAATTTTTGTTTTAATGTGTCGGTAATAATATCCTAAAACGCTTAGAACGGATTTTTGATAACCAGCTTAGTTTTTGAGTAATTAGGTAAAACGTCATTTTTCTGCTATATTCTTCCGCGACACTGCATGTCGCACCTACCAAATCTCCGTGAGAGTGAGAAAGACAAAAATAAATTCAATCAATCCCCTTAATGGCTATTGACAATGAAAAGATAATAATAAATTAGAGATGTCGCACTAGAAGTACAGGATAGGAGGGAGTTTAGGTGCCAACCTCCGCAGTGTCAGATATTCTGCCGTGAAGCAGTCATTGCGATTAGGGCATACAGAACCGGTTCCGGTTCTTAATTTTAAATTCCCGGTTCTGTACCAAGCTTAGAACCGTGTACCCGGGATTTCCCGGTTCTTGGTAAAAAGTTTTATTATTTTAATTAAAAGCATTTTTTTAATATTCCTACTGAGATTCCTACAAAAGACAGGCTATTACATCCTATTACGATTTGTAGTAAACATAAAGTAGAAAATTCTTTCCAAAAAAGCGAATTAAAATGGCACTACAAAGAGTGAAATAACTTTTAATGTATACCAATTTGATGAGTGAAACTGTGTAATTAGGAGGAATCCGAAAAATAGCTGCAGTTCCAGTCTGCGATCTTACAGTCATTTACCGTTTACAATTACTTTGTTTTACGGGACGATAAAATACGTAATAATTGGATTTTTTTAAAGAACCGAGAGAACCGGGTAGTCATATTCAGAACCGGTTCTTTTAAAACCTTAAGAATCCCGGGATTTCCCGGGATTTTAAAAACCGGAAAATCCCGGGTGCATGCCCTAATTGCGATGTGTTTCAGTTTGAAAGGCACTGTAGGCCGTAGGACTTGACTGATGTCTCAGGATGGCGAGCGCAGTGCAGTGCGTATAATATTGCAATGCAAATTTTTGGGACGCACCATATCTGACATGGACAGGCACGTATCACATCCGGTGAACGTCTTGCTCGTATAATAATTTTTCATATAAAAAATTGGTTGTCTGTAAAGTCGGTCTACGGACGATAGATTTACGTGATAACGTACATTATCTTATGTTTGTATGATTATGATTATGATTATATATTTTTTTTAATATCTTATCATAATATCATAATCATAAAAAAAATCATATCATAATAAATAATCATAATCATAATCATTATTTTATGTAATTTTTATCGTGCCTCTCTATCGCTTGTTGCGCGCTCTCGCTTGCACGCACAGGCTCAGGTGGAACGTTACGCGTAACGTTACTATTTTTCATGAGTGCTGCTGGTGTTCATCAATTTATTAAACGTTATCACGTCAAAAATACAATTAATTTATTTCCGCGCAAGTCATCGAAACGTAAAAAAAAAATCACAAACATTTCCTATCGTCAGAGCGGTGGCAGAAAAACTCAATCCGCGCTCATCCTAGATGTAAATTACGCTCATAAATCACTGCACAGTCGCCCCTAATGCCCTCAAATGCACCCCAAATCAGCCCCTAACACCCACGCCAGTGATACTAAAGTCGCTTGCACTGATTTACGGTTAGGAGGCCCGCGCTGTTGTTTTGTTCGGCGTAATCTGAAGTTCATTTGTGTAGCGTTGATTCCCGAGCGCGGCGCTTTGTTCTCTTAATTCTGTATTTGAGTAGAATGTTACAATAATATCTCGAACACATGTGTAGTTGTGTAGGAGATATCACAGAGGGTTTCAATTAAAACGGTATTTAACACAAATCACAGTTACATTTCGTAGCGTTCTGTATTTTCAGTAGATAAATACATTAAAGAGTGATTCATCTTTTGAAATGAAAACTTCTTTACGCGTTGGGGATTTTTTTGAGATGGGAAAAGACACGTTACCGTTACGTAACCGACACTTCATACCGATACTGACACTTCGGGTTCATAAATTTTTTATTACAATTTTTTGAAGTGTAAACTTCTTTAGGCGCGTTAAACATTTTTTGATATGGGGGAAAAACCATTAAACACATAACCGTAACGTAACCGACACTTAACACTATTACCAACATATAAATATTGTTTTGAAGTGTTAACTTTAGGCAAATTGAGTATTTTTTAGATGAGAAAAAACTATAGAACTCGCGATTTTGTTACCGTAACTGGCACCAGCTCTGTTTGAGTTTTAACTTCTGATTTGTACTCACGATGGAACGGATGACGGTATATGCGTTTAGAAAGAATGAAAGAGATTTGGCCAAGTGCGGGTTGGTAGGCGTCGCACACTTTTAAAGACGTTATGGTGAATTCAAGCATACATTTCCTCACAATTGTTCTCTATACCGCAAAGCAAGTGATATTAGTAAATATAATAGAGGTCAAATCCAGTGGGTAACAGCTATGTAATCGCCCAGTTATTAAAATTATTGTCTGAAACACTCTTCTATGTAAAACTTTGAACAGTTCCCAATTATTTTAATGGAAGTTCTGTTAACTCTTTGAGTGCGATACTATAGTAGAAATTGAATTATGATCTCAGTGCCTTTGCCTGTATTTTGAAGTTAATTCAAAAGTTTAAATTGATTTAATTTAAATTAATAATAAATAAAAATTATTTGTGGATATCCATAGCTACAATCTATCTATTCTTTTCTGATTATTTTTAGTGCACAGGTAAAAACAATAACTTCGAGTAGGTACCTATTTTTACTGATTTTTGAGATAAAACTTTTTGATAATCATCATTTCAGGTCTATATAAAGTTTTTTTTTTTTTTTTTTTTTTTTTATTGTAGATAGGCTTGCGCTTGACGACAATCATGCCTGATGGAAAGCAATGATGAGGTCTAGGATGGAGCGCGCTTGCCTAGAAAATGCCTATTCACTCTTCTCTTGAAGGCACCTAGATTGTACTTGGCTGGAAACACGGAGGCTGGAAGGGCGTTCCACACCTTAGCGGTTCGTATCAGAAACGTGGAGGAAAAACGTTTCGTGCGAGTTTGTTGGACGTCAACCACATAAGGATGCCACCGCTCTCGGCGTCTTGCAGTCCTATGGTAGAAAGGTGAAGGAGGTACAAGGTTATGTAGTTCCTGAGCACACTCACCAAAGTATATCCTGTAAAAAACCGCTAAACAGGCAACGTTGCGCCGATGTTGTAAGCTGAGCAGTTTTGCCCGCGTTAGCGATTCCTTGCCGATTATTCTGCGAGCGCGGCGATCAACTGAGTCCAATGCATCGAGCTGATACTTGGCAGAACCATCCCAAAGGTGACTACAGTACTCCATGCCGGAACGCACCTGAGCCTCATATAGCGTCAGAAGCTGTTCGGGCGTGAAGTACCGCTTAACCTTGTTGAGGATTCCTAGTTTTTTAGCAGCTGTTTTTGCTTTAGCTTCGATGCATTTCCCAAAATTGAGATTGGGTGAGATGGTGATACCCAGAAGCTCGATGTAATCGCCAATCGGAACGGATATACTTTGGAAAGTTGGAGCCAAGGTGAAGGGGCTCTTTTTAGCAGTGAACAAACACGCCTGTGTTTTGGTAGCGTTAAACTTAACCAAGTAGCCATTATATTTTGAATTCACGAGTGGTTTGGAGCATTTTATCAACTCCTAGGGACTAATTGTTATCATAACTTGCTGCCAGCGATGCAATAAAATCAGGAAGCAATACAATGCCTGTTTATATTATGTACAAAGGCCTGAGTAAAGTCCGAAAGGCCGACAGAGAGAAAGATGCAGAGTACAAACCTCTCTTGTTCATTTTATTTCCCCACAGGTAGTGAGTATTGCACCACCTACAGTAATGGACAGACGGACTCAAGTTATCCTATAGGGGTTCAATTTTTAGGGTTTCGTTTATTGTGCAAAAAACCCCGAACAAAGAAATTAATAGGTCCAATTTATAAAGATTACCTATAATGTCCGTAAAATTATTCCATAAAATTTAGAAATGGAGTAAGTTTTTAGGGTTTTTCTGTGTCGAAAAAACCTGTACAAAAAATAAATAGCTCTAATTTATAAAGATTATAATGTCGATAAAATTATTCGATGAAATTCCAAAATGGAGGCGGCCAATCAATACAGAGATAATACCCTCTCAAAGCAATTACGGTAACGAGCTTGACCTCGTCCCAACCCTCATAATGAGGTATCAGACCCTCTCGCGCGAGTGGGTACCAGGACTGCAGCAGTATTAGGAGCTACCAATGGACCGTATTGAGGGACCTTCAATAAAATTCCAATTTATCGATAACAAGGATTTAATGTACCTTTTCGACCGATTACGAAATGTTTCATTATAATACAATACCTATGTGAATTTCGATTATTTGTAAGATGGATTAATTCCCGCGGGACACTTATGAATCCCTGACATTTAAAGAATTCTATCTTATAGTATGAAAAGTGATTCTTATGATTTTATTTCTTCTAACCACGGCGCACAATTTCTGTCGAAATTTTCCAGGTTTGCGGGATATAAATAGTTATAATGCACAACTGTATGCGAAAAGACGTGCACACTCTATTCCTTCTCTCCCATAATCCGATGGGATGACAACTCCAACACGTCTAGGAAGTCAACACTCCACATCTAGGAGCAGGGCCGATGGCTAAACGTACTCTCCTAGGCACGAGAGTGAAACACCGCCAGTTTCCAAATTTCAGGCTAGTATTTCCTGATAGAAAAACCCAATGCCAAATTTTAGTGGCCCGACCCGGGAATCGAACCCAGAACCTCGTGATCTACACTTTAACTTGCTCACCACTACACCAACGTGGAGGAGTACGGAACCTTCTGTGCGCGAATCCGTCTCACACTTGACCGGTTTTTATCAAAAACTAAAAGAATAACTGACTGATAGACGAGCTACAGCCCAAAAGGATTAAAATAGGAGTTGATTAAAAAAATCCTTTCTTACCACGCGTTAAATAAGGGATTAGGGATTACATTAAAGGGGGGCAAAGGGATTACATTAAATAAGAGATCAGGGTTTTTTCTAGATATGTGAAAAATCGGTTTTGAGTGGGGCCGAGGGCAAAAGCTACTTTTTTTAATTTTCAAAAATTACGATTTCAAAGTCGCTGCTTCTTATTCGAAAGCTACTGCTGTTGCTACGAATTAGGTTGACAGCTTTTAGTTTTGGCGAACCACTAGGACTGTAAAGTTAGTAGATATTAGTATATTCAAGATGTACGCAACTAAAACTTCATTCCCCGGAGATTATACATGCAGGATCCGCCTCCGGACCCCGGCATCGATCCGATCATCACAGCACGACGTGAACTAAGGACTTAGCCTGAATAACAACTAACTCACTAGCCACGCCGCGCCGGCTCAATTATATTTATAGCCCGACCCTCGCGAGCCAATTTAAACCCTATACATACGTGATTTAGGAGCTAAATACCTTCACCGATTTATCCGGTCTTATTTTTATTTCAACGACTTCAAGTGAAAATAAACTTTAACACTAACCCGAGCAAAGTTCGAAATTCAATGGCGCCCAAATTCTTCAACGTCCACGAAATGGCATTTTAGCTAACAAGTAGAAATGAACTTAAAAGTGGATAGTAATAAAGTTGAAATTCCTACAGCCGTTCCGATGACACTCGTTGCAAAATATAGTGCAATTGAAACGACAAACGGAAGTCATCTTTCTTCCCACAATGGAAACAAACAAGCTCGTATTTTCCAAAAGTTTTGAATTTTCGGAGGAAAATTCTATGTCGAATAACTCTCGGATCTATTCGCGAAGAGGAACACTCCATTTTATGTTATATTCGATCATTGATGTCCGAATGTAATCTTTTTTCTCCATTTTTCTTTATTTCCTCTTGTCCTGTCATCAGTTCATAGCAGCTTGATCTCTAATATCCTTGGGTAGATTACGTTCCTTGAGAGTGATTCCTAAACATATTTTTTCCATTCCTCATTGGCATATTTTGAGCTTCAAAAGGTTTTCCTGTAACAGCGCCCACATGTTTCATGCAATATAATTGTATATTAGGCATAGTACTAAACACTTTTCTTTTAACACATTGGAAATGTTTGCTTTTCAAGACTTCTTTCAGAGACCAGTTTCTTCTCCATGCACAAGTCTCTCTTTTTTCAAGTCCTAAATCAACTCTACGTTTAAACAAGATAGTTTGATCTAGATGTGTCTAATGTTCCACACATTTGATGCTTTATCTTTGTCTACATTTAAATCTAAATGCTCGCTATTTGTCAATTTTTTGTTTTATTCATTGTCAGCCCTTTTGTCAGTTTTTCTCAGTGTTCCTACTAATTTGCCAAAATGTTTGAAATACTAACCAAATCTGGACTAGTGGTCTACATAATATATACTATTTATTTATATACTATTATATACTATTTATTATTAATAAAACATTGTAAAAAAATCAATAATAATTGAAGGCCATGGAAGGAAACCTACATGCATAATGTCTTCGAAATCGATAGATTTTGACCAATTTTTACTGATTTTTTATTCATACAATTTTTGCACCCCCTCTGCGTGGAAAAATGTAAACCAAATGTTGGTGATTCAGTAATTACATTCCTCACCGCTGTAGCTCCCTGCTTGTTATGCACCCCTGGTACCCACTATGAATACATAAAGAGATAATTTCTGCAGACGACGCGACGGCAAAAACCATTGGCCAATTTTACTCCCACTAACGATGAAGATAATAATTATGTTCACCTGCTGACGTCAGCGGCTAATTTCAAACGCCTCAATCACGCCAAATAGGTATAAAGACCGACCCTGCTTCCTTGAATTTGGTTTTTATATTTTTGATTATGTTATCAACAAGACTATATGGACAAAAACGAGTCTATAATGCAAGTTTTGAAGACGCTACCAAATGTCTTCATTTTCTAAACATAAGTTTATTTTTCAGTATCTTATCCATTTTAGCTTTAAGAATATCGTTTCAGGAGGGCTATTCACGTTACGTGTCGGCTACATTTCGTGATTTAAAAAGGTGGTGTTTAAAAAGGTGATGGCATTTACGTACATAAGCAGACGATATTGAATTCAAAACATTTTTTGCGAACACTGAAAAATTAATTTTAATACAATTGACATAGAGCGTAAAATTGAATGAAGTTCATAACGCCATGTTAGTCGACAGTTCCGAGCTTGAAATTACTTAAACGCGTCAAAGTCGAGAATTGTATTTCCTATGATGAAATACATTCAATTTTACACTCTAAGGTGTAAAGTGAATTTTTTAGTGTTAATATTTTTTTCTTTTTCTTGTTTCACATCACTGAGTGTGTGAAAACGTTACGAGAATGTTATAGCAGGTCTTTAATTTTTTTGAAAAGTACAGTCATTTATACGCCGTTTTCATGGAAACTTTTTTGGTATTATTCATATTCTGCAGTTCAGTTAACGTAATGTGAAAGTGATGTCAAAAGTTGTAAAGCAAAATTATCAGTGCAGTAGGCAATTACGTCGTTGTCTGCACGCTGCTTGTTATGCACCTCTGGTACCCGCAATGAATACATAAAGAGATAATTTGTGCAGACGATGTGGGCCCCGCCGGCCACTGGGCCACTGTCGGCCCCGTTGTGGCGGGCCACTGCGGCCCCCGAATGTTAAATTGCAGGCTATCAGTGGAATAATCTAGGCAAAAATAACTGGCAAATGCAAAAGAAATCATATTTTTGAAACTAACGAGAGGAATAGACATAGACTTTTTTTTGTTCCGGCTGAGTGTTCCGGTTGCTTCATCAAACTTTGGCTTGGCTTGGCAAAAAGGCTTGTTATTAAAAATGCTTTTGAAACGAAGGCAAAAGAAAATATAAACATTTTATGCATCACGAAAACCACAACACAAAGAAAATCCCACAAACAAAAGTTGCAAACTTTTAAGTATGATTTGATAAGAGAAACTCGTTAGCGCGAGCTATCTGGACTTAGCGCCATCTACTGAGAGGTGGCTGAACTTAGTTTCAACCGGGTGTTCCACGTCGCGCACGCATTCTCTTTTTTTTTCTAAGCAGGTAACTAACGAGTATAGCACATTACAGCACATTACAGCACACGACGTTACGTCAGAGCAGTGTCACCGAAGGTTACCGCGCAATGTAAACGAAACATAAATCAATATTGCATTGCGCTTTAGTTTGCCGATTTAACTGCTCCCTGCTAATTTGTAGCGCAAATGTTGGCGATTGATTTGCGGCGCTTGCACAAACACACACACACACGCACACAAACACACATCGAGAGGCTCTGCACACATTGTTACCTGGTTTATACTGTAACATTGTAAACCTTTCAAAGTTAGTAATAGACATATTATACTGTCCGCCCTGGACGATGCGAAAAAATTTCGCCAGTTTACAACGAACTTCAAGGCATCGTAAAGGCTTCCACCCATACATAGGCGACGTACCAAAGATGCGTACGAAGCGGTTTGGTTCCTCGTTCCTGATACGCACTGCAAAGGCCTGGAATACACTCCCAGGCAGTGTCTTTCCTGCCACTTACAACCCGGGTGCCTTCAAATCAAGAGTGAATAGGCATCTTCTAGGCAAGCGCGTTCCACCTTAGACTGTATCATCACTTTCCATCAGGTGTGATCACAGTCAAGCGCTAGCTTATATAGTATAAAAAAAGTTTACCGGTGACAAAAATGCTTGTTTTGTCACCAGTAGTTAGGCTACGCTGTAGTTCGCTCACCAGCCACCTATAACAAGATTTTTGACAGATTTGGGTAGGTTAGGGTTAGGATTTTACAAAAGGTTTACGTAAATTGCTTGGATGACGATACCTAGATCATGCTTTTAGACATTCGTCACAATTTACTACGTGTATTAAAATTGATTGGGTAAATCTCTGACAGTTCTACACAGCATCTTAACGGGAGAATAAATCGCTCGGTGGTAGGTATGTGTGAACCGCAACCACTGTACCGATTTTGCTGTAATGTGAAATGAAGATAGACAATACTCTGAATGAACGTTTAAGCAAATTTTCGTTTCGGAAAAATCCATTGCTTCGTTGTTTATCATTAAAACGAGAAGGTATCTCAAGTAAATTTTATTTATCATCAATAATTCCACTGAATCCCTTTTACATTAGACTTCCATTAAAAATCAACAGGAACTCTTTGAAACTGAAGCCCATCCTTGATGGGTCGTAATTTAATCAGCTTTTTCACACTATTCTAGCCCTTATTGCCAGTTCGCTAAGGGCCATTATGTCGTAACTGGACACGGTAACGGGTCGCCCTTTGAACTTGTGCTATTACTTTGTAGTAACTTTAACCGAACCTTGTTTATTGTTTCAACTGAGCCCGCGGCTATTTTATACATACAAACATTTACATTCAATTTTTAGAGTTCCGTACCAAAATTGTAAAATTGAAACCTTATAGTTTCATAAAATCCGTCCGTCCGTCTGTCTGTCAGTATGAAATTAATCTATTAACTATTAAAGCTATCGCTAGAAACAGTTGTATATTTTATAAGACTGGCCCGTCATTCTACAAACATTTATAAATGAATTGATGCACAAGGTTTTCTCAGTTTTAATGACAATTATGCATTTGCATTCCATACAACATTTGCTTTCACTACTACTAGTATATTCTTCATGAATGGACATTACAAGGAAAAAACTTGTTACAAAAATTTTCAGCTATAGTAGTGTTATTATCTCGCTGCTGACTCGGTCATAAATCATTCGAGTGTTTCGCTTTTGTTGTTCTTTGTTGAGTTGTGCATTACTGAAGAACAACAAAAGCGAAACACTCGAATGATTTATGACCGAGTCTGCAGCGAAATAATAACACTACTATAGATACAACAATAAATACTGATAGTTTTAAACAGGATTTTCTGCATATACCCTTTTATTGAGTGGATTTACGAGAGCGGAATGTATCAAGTATGGATCACTATAAATTCGTCGCCGGCTCAGCGAGAGGGGGGAAGGGGGGAGAGAAATGATCCCTTCTTTACGGAGACTTAACTCGATTGAACTGCTACGACCGAGCTACGTAGTGTAGTAGTGTAGCGCCGCGTAAACATGGCGTAGCCGATCCGAAGCTGACGCGTAGCAGCGTAGTTTTGCCCTATTTCTTAACTAATAAAAATACTGGCAAAGTGCGAGCAAAACAGAGACTTCCATATTACAAAAAAAGTAAAACATTATGAATCATTTTTTGTTATGAACTTTGTTTGTGGAGGTTTATTGTTAATATCAAAAAAGTATACTAGCGGTAGCGTTGGTATTAATTTATCTATAAAATATACATAAATCCATGTAAAATATGAAATTATTCCAAATTTTTCGAATTGGTAAGCTTCGGAATTTTTGTTTTTCGACACTTTGCTCTAAAAGTTTGATATTTTTTACTTCAAGGACGTTGGATCACTATTCTGTAACACTGTACCAAAATTATTGTACGAATAAATAGGTTTCTGGTAATAATAATTACCCTCATTACAAAGGAAATGGCTAGTTAGTGGCACTGACCGGACGTAGTCAAGCTAAAACAAACTGTATTCCTTGGAAATAAAGTTCATATTCCTGCAATGACTGCCGCTACTCGGTACTATGAAGCTAACTTCCAAAACAAGAAGCAAGCAATAATGACCTCTATAACAGAGATAATAGGTGTCGTTAGCGATCTAAAGTTGACAATTTCCTAAATAGTACAAACTGAAATGAGCCTTATTCGATTGTCATAGGATGGATATTAGTATGCGAGATACTAAGCGATTTAAAGTTGTCAACTCTATTATAAGTACGAACAGAAATAAACCTCATTGTGATAGTAATAGGGTTTACAATGGGGTGGTAACGCGAATTAGCCTACGCTCATGTCCACCAATTCGCGACAGCAACTGGAGCGGACATTTACATTCAGAACTTATGGAGTGTATGGAAACTGACATTTTTCAAAACCGTTAACTGAGCACAAAAAAATTGGTTGTCTGTAAAGTAGGTTTACGGACGATAAATTTACGTGATAACGTCATAATTGGCCTCTCTATCGTCTGTTTTATCGTGCCTCTCTATCGCTTGTTGCGCGCTCTCGCTTGCACGCACAGGCTCAGGAGGAACGTTACGCGGAACGTTACTATTTTTCATGTGTGTTGCTGGTGTTCATCAATTTATTAAACTAATTAATTGTTAGTGTTATATGTGTGTGTGATTTGTGACCAAATAAAAACCTTTTCTTTCTTTCTTTCTTTCTAAACGTAATCACGTCAAAAATATTATCGTGGAAATCATAAATTATAAAATTTTGTCTTGTCCGAAGTTAACGATGTTGTGTCGTTTAACTATATATCAATTTAGCATTAACTTGAAACTGAATTAACGAAAAACAATTCCCTTTTACCAGTACGATAAAATTCGTATTAATTATTATACCACAATAATTCAAAGCAAATTGAGCTTTACCGCAAAAGCGATAAGAAAGCCGCAAAATGATCTCTGCCGCAAATTGAGCTCCGCCGCAAGGCAATAAGGTAGCCGCAAATTTTGAGGCCGCGCTGCAAGAGACCGCAGCGAAGCAACGGATGCTAATGTACTATGATGTCTTACTCGAGGCACGAAATACACAATATTACGTCGTACTTAACTGCGATCTCATCTGATGGTAAGTGATGATGCACTCGAAGATTTTATCGTACTAACTTGGAAGGAGTAAGTAGCTCACCCCTTAACAGTTTTTACACAGGATTGGACTAGAGTGCTAAATCGCTTTTTTGCTAATCGCGAAAACGAAAGCTTATGAATAAAGCTTACTATAGTGTTAAGGATTATTTACATGAATTAGTGCTGTAATTATACTAGCTCATTTAGTTTTTAAGAGCCTTTGTGAAGTGGTGATAACAGATAACAAAACCCGGCTGAGTTTGTTGTGGGCTTCTTCTCAGTGCAGGGCGCGTTCGAAGTTCGAACCCTCGTTAACTTAGTTTTAAGGCGACTTGTAGTTATCACCATACATATGCGACAAATATCATATTGACTTTTTACAAGAGCCTATGTGAAATAAAGATATATGTGATTTAGTTTCACATAGGCCTAACGTACAGGCTCTTGTATGGATATTTATCGCATATATATGGTGATAGCTAGATAATTCTTTTAAAAAAACCGACTCCAAATTTCACAACAAAGACTGAAATAATTTTTAATGTATGTACACCAATTCTTATTCTCAAGGAGGAGGTTATCCTCCTTTTTTGAAGTCGGTAAAAATAAAGCAGTAATGCGCAAAACAAGACCGCGATAAAAACTCCGCAAAAGTTAAATCTGCCACCGAGCGGGATGTTTCAGGTTTCTGAGGAAAAATATAACTTTCAAGTTTAGTTGTACTCGGAGACGCTTTAAAGCCGAAACCGCTGAGTTTGCGGAGAGCTCTTGATTTGCACTTCTTCCGCGCTACGCCGCTACGACGCTACGACCGCGCTACGAGGGGCGACTACAAAGTAACCACAACTTTATACTTTGTAGTTGCTAGTTGGGACGAGATGACTGTGAGTTTTTTTAACGCATTTATTTTCTCGCCAAACGTGTCTTTTCCTTTTGAGATTTTTAAAAGTTCTTTATTTATCTTGATTTAAAGTTAAGGATAAGGAAAAAGAAAACACTCTCAACACTCGACCAATTTTGTGCGCAGTTGACTGTTCTCCACTTAGATTGATCACATGATACTACCATAATTTGACAATTGGGCCATTGGTCAGCTAGTTAATATAATATTATTCAATGACTTCTATGTCCTAAGAAGTCATTGATATTATTCAAATTGACTTTGATTTGATTGATTGATTAGTGACTACCTTATAGATAAATCGTAAAATAATTTTTTTTTTGCAAAATTCGTTTTTTTTTAAGACTATAGGCTAGCGCTAGACTGTGATCATACCTGATGGAAAGTGATGATACAGTCTAAGGTGGAACGCGCTTGCCTAGAAGATGCCAATTCACTCTTGATTTGAAGGCACCCGGGTTGTAAGTGGCAGGAAAGAAAGACACTGCCTGGGAGTGTATTCCAGGCCTTTGCGAGGAACCAAACCGCTTCGTACGCGTCTTTGGTATATACGTTAACTATGTATGGGTGGAAGCCTTTACGATGCCTTGCCGTTCTATGGTATGGTTATTCTAGCATTATGAAGTAAATTGATATATTAACCCCCTTTTTAGTAAATTTGCACTAGAGGTTACCACTACTTTGTGTTTTAGTTTAAACTCTGTTTTTTGTCTTTGTTTGTCAACAGTAACTTGGCATTAGAAGAAAAGAGACAAAACAGAAAATAACTAACCCACCGCTGTTTCACGGTTAGGAAAAAGGGGTTTATAATGTTATTGTTAATACTAATTACATGCTGAATTTGGAAACACTTATACTATTTAATCTTTAAGGCCTTATTATATTCAACCCAAATTCGCTAACAAAGTCATATAGATTGATTAATTGATTCGATATTAAAACGTCAATCGAAATTTTTGAGTCATCAGCTTCCAAAATGGCGGGCACTTTTTTAACTTCATACAGCTAACGTAAGAAGGAGTGCAGAAAGTTAAAATATAATAAAAATTCGTTAGCGAGAATAAAGTTTTTAGGCGAGTCAACAGAATCTCTTAAGTGCTCACAGAGCAACAGAAAAGTGAAGAGTTCAGTATTTGCTGAGACTGAGGGCCCTTATTTGAAGACTGCTCGCAGACGGAGGAAGCTTCTTTACTCTGTTCACTTGTTTATTAATGAGTCGCAACTAGTTAGCTGAAGTTCACGATTTAATCACTGTTTTGATCGAAAATAATACTCGACTGAGTTTGCCGCTTGTTCTGCTCAGGAAACTGTCGACTGACTTATCTATAATCATCATAAAAAAACTGTAGAGCACTAATACTATTAACACACCCCGTCACCTTTCTACCATAGAACGGCAAGGCATCGTAAAGGCTTCCACCCATACATAGTCGAAGTACCAAAGACGCGTACGAAGCAGTTTGATTCCTCGTTCCTGATACGCACTGCAAAGGCCTGGAATACCCTCCCAGGCAGTGTCTTTCCTGCCACTTACAACCCGGGTGCCTTCAAATCAAGAGTGAATAGGCATCTTTTAGGCAAGCGCGTTCTACCTTAGACTGTATCATCACTTTCCATCAGGTGTGATCACAGTCAAGCGCTAGCCTATATAGTATAAAAAAAAACATCAATATCTGCGTCACCATTTTCCATATTAGGTTAGGTTAGGTTACTGATACTAAAAACCGGCCAAGTGCGAGTCAGACTCGCGCACCGTGGGTTCCGTACTCAAGAAGTACTGAAGCAAAACAATCAGGCAAAAACCAATATGTTTACTGTAACGACCAAAGATGTAAAACGGTAATAATTACCTTTGTTGAACCGCAAAACTAACTTTGTTTGAAGAGGTTTATTGTTAATATCAAAAAAACTATGCTAGTTAGAGCATTGGCTATAGTTTTCCTGTAAAATATACGTAAATTCCTATTGACCATAAATTTTTGAGATTTTTCGATTGGTAAACTCCGGAGATAAGGGGGGGGAACGGTATTTTTTTAGACATTTTCCCCGATAAATCAAAAACTATCATGACTAAAAATAATTAAAAATCGGTTTTAGAATGTACAAAGTAAACCCTTTCATATGATACCCCACACAGTACAGTTATCTCACTTTTAAATTTCAACCCTCCGATTTTCCCCCCTTTTTAAATAAGAACAAAAATAATTTCCATTTTTTTTTAATTCCAGTGTCATTGGGCCACTAATATACACAACTATTCCAAATTTCATATCGATGCTCCGGTAGTTACTAAAATAATCGAGTGTGACGGACAGACAGACGGACAGACAGACGGAGAAAGTCGCACCATAAGGGTTCCATTTTACCATTTTGGTACGGAACCCTAAAAACCACTTTTCTTGACCGAAAATTGGTTTGAACGAGATCTAATAAGTAGTAAATATCAAAAAAACTACTTATTAGATCTCGTTCAAACCAATTTTCGGTGGAAGTTTGCATGGTAATGTACATCATATATTTTTTTTAGTTTTATCATACTCTTATTTTAGAAGTTACTGGGTGGGGGACACACATTTTACCACTTTGGAAGTGTCTCTCGCGCAAGCTATTCATTTTAGAAAAAAATGATATTAGAAACCTTAGTATCATTTTTAAGGACCTATCGATAGATACACACATTCATCGATAGACACATTTGGGTTTGATGAAAAAAAACTTTTTTGAGTTTCAGTTCTAAGTATGGGGCACCCCCAAAATTTATTACTTTTTTTAAAATTTTGTGTGAAACCCTTAATGCGGTTCACAGAATACATCTACTTACCAAGTTTCAACAGTATAGCTCTTATAGTTTCGGAAAAAAGTGGCTGTGACATACGGACGGACAGACGGACAGACGGACAGACGGACAGACAGACATGACGAATTTATAAGGGTTCCGTTTTTTGCCATTCGGCTCCGGAACCCTAAAAATGTGTGCGAATGCCAACTGTCGTTTTCGATGAGTCATGCTTCTATCAATGTGACGTTATTCGATTTTTGTGGTTTGGAATTTTCATAAATGTCTGTATGTTTAGGCTTGTGTCTCAAGTGAAATAAGCACATATAGAGTAGTAAACTTACTTAGAATCATTAAGTACTAAGCGAGGAGGTGAATTATTGAGCGGTATTTATTTTTTGCAAAAACAACCAAATTTCCAAAACTTCGTACACTCATTGATCTACTAAAATCTAAAAGTACTAAGTCAAGAGGTAAATTAAGCGGTTTTTTTTTTCAAAAAATACACTAAATAATTATGCAATGCTTCATAACGATTTGATCATTGTCACGTTACTGGAACACGGGATGACAATCTTTAAAATGAGCTGTACGATTACCAGGCTGATTTATTTTCTCAGAAGTTGTACATTTTTCTACTCTTGCCGGTTAAATACTTAGTAGTACCAAGACTAGTTAAGACAAGGGTATACCCTCTTTTATATCTTTGGACATAAAATCATGTTTAGATTTTATGACCTCCCGTGGGGGGTAGGGCCCTTATGAGCCTCGGCGACCCCCTGCGACCCCCTGCGACCCCCTGCGACCCCCTGTGACCCCTGCTTGATGTCTTCAATTAATTGGTGAAATCCTGCAGCAAATTAAGGCTCAATTTGTGACCCTTAACTAAATTGTAGGGAGCACTCTCTTGTTAATATTTTGCTAAGTAAGAGCTCTTCGAGTACAAGCCTCCTCTTAATATTTTGTTGACAAACGACCTTTTTATATTGAGAGTCAATGGAATTTTTCCACGGTTATTTTTGAAAGTCTACGGCCAATGGAGAACACCGGTCAAGTATGTATTCGCGGACGAATAAATTCATTTTTATTTTATTTTTAGTCTGAAGAAAATCGGGAGGATGAAATTTCAAAGTGAGATAATTATGCTTAGTATCATTTTATGCAATAGCAAAATCTATACACTTAGATCAGATATTTATTATTCATTTTTATACATTTAATAGAAGATATATTTTTATGTAGGTACCTACTAGAATGTACATTGTATTAGAATTAATGGTATATTAAATTAAAGAGAAAATATTGCACATTATTTTTGTCAAAGAATTTTATTTAATTGTAACTTAATGTAAACCTATACTTAATAAAAATGGAATTAAATTGATATTACTAAAATATATTATGCATAATATTTGTTGATCAACGTGTCGAAAAAAATAAGAAAATAAGACATTTACGGCAATTACAAGTAAATAATAATAAAGGTCTTATTTCCATCATCTTTTCAAATTGTAAAGGGTGAAACAGAAATCGCGTAGCTTCTCGGAATTGTCGAGGAATTCCTGCGAAGCCTCCTGGAGCAGTCCTCTAATGAACGAAACGTTTCGAAACTGTGACGTTGGAATTCTAATCGAGAACAAAAACTTTATTGCGAATTCCGTTTTGACTCCTCGACCCTTGTCTGAAGCGTCGCTGATTCTAAAAGAGGCAAGTTTTCAATGTAACGTGAACTAATCGGATCCGCCGGCTCTATTCCATTTTTGAAATAACCTTTTTCGCGCTAGGGGGCAAGGCGGAAGAAAATGGGTGACGGAAATCCCATCATGAAGAAAATCTTCAAAAATCTAGAGTGATTGTTTCTTTTACTAGTCAACAGATTATTTGACAGCGACGGCTCGGCGAGTATCGTCCTGCCCCAGAATGGGGAGAGTGAGTTCATATAGGGACAAGGAGCGAGAGGAAACAACTTGTAGGGAGTCAAGAAGGCGCCCCGGGAACACGCCAAGAGCAAGTACCGTCCGGACGCCCTCCCGCGTTTCGGCCCCCATAACCACGAGGTTCATTTTGCCATGGATGGTGGAGGGTTGTCCCTATATAGTCAACAGATTGGGCATGCATGCAATCACGTATATAGATTTGCTAAGACGAACCGAAAACAAAACCCGGCTGAGTTTGTTGTGGGCTTCTTCTCAGTGCAGGGCGCGTTGGAACCCTCGTAAACTTAGTTTTAAGTCGACTTGTAGTTATCACCGTACATAATATTATGTAACAAATATTGTTGACGTTTTACAAGTGCCTTGTAAGTTAGGCCTATGTGAAATATAAATATATTTTGACTTTGACTTTTAACTCGTTTGCGCTGGCTAACTGAAGACAGCGGCAGTTATGAATGAAATCACACATACAAATATGAAATGGACACTCTCGTATTTTTTGTAATGTTTGGTTTATCGTCGCTAAAATATGACATGTTCGAAATTGACATGTATGAAATTATAGGATTCTTCACATTTTAACAACCTCCCTGGCGCAGTGGTGCGCACTCAAATTCGAGTGGGAAATCTCGGGTTCGATTCCTGCCGCGACCGCCAAGCGATATAGTATTGCGGCACGATGTTCTTTAGAAACCGTTAGAAGTAAATTACGCACCCCTCCCGTACGTATGTACGTAATTAAATTATCTTTAGTACGTAATTGAAATATCTTTAACTTTAACGTAGTTAAAGATATATTTCAATCCACGAAGGCGTGCTCCACTCTGTCATAATCGCTTATGTTTTAATGGATTCGTATGGAGTTTGACAGAGTGGGGCGTGTCATCGTGGATTGAAATATCTATGGTACGGTAACGGCTGCATCATCGAGTGCTAACTTTTAGAATGTACAAATAATGTATTTGTATAAAAACTTTGCTCAAAAACATGTATTTTAAGAAGCCAGTTCGCGTATGCGTTCGCAGACATGATTAACTCACAAGATAATCGATTCTCGAACCGAAAACCTACAATTAATTCTATCGAATTATTAGCACTATTTCATCTTGTACTTGCTCTGCTGATGTAAAATTATATGTTTCAGCAACCTTGCTAAAATTCAGTGTAAATTAATGTGAAGGTCGTTGAAATATACGTTAAAGGCTCGTTTCTCCATCAAACCAGCGTAATCAGGGTAATCAAGGGAGTCAATCGAGCGATTAGTGATAACATCAAAAAGCGAGGCTCCAAGTTAAGTACGTGAGCTACTAAACTGCCGGCTGTAGGCAACGTAAGCTACCGACCATCAGGGTTACTCGTAATCACTTCCTGGCGATTGCTGAAGCCCTAGTAAGTGTGTAATTGTTCATTTTTTTATTTTTTATTTTATTTATTATAACATAAACAATACAATTGTCTTATAAGCTAAGTCTCAGCTAGTGCAGCAAAAACCACCGTCGGTTTTTCTGTGCACTGCCGTACACTTTATACTAGACGCGCGACAACGCTGCCAGCGAAACCAGTTTGATAAACAGATATGAGCTGCCTGCTATACAGGCTGATCCAGAAAGTACTTTTTAAGCTTTTGCTTATAATTGTTTTTATTCATCTTTTCTTTCAATGTCCTGGGAAGATTGTTGAGTAGAAATGGAACAATAAATTTAAGTGTTCGTTTACCGTAGTTATTTGTATATTTAGTAATTTTGAGTCTCGGATTTTTCCTTTTTCTTAGTTTTTCACAATAACTAACATTTATTTGCAGTTCGGATTTTAAATAATTTTCCTTTAACAATAAGTATTTTATACTGGCATTATATTGTAGTGCTTAAATAACAAGTGGTAATTGTTTCTGTATTTCACTTTAACCTTCTTAGGTACAATATTTACTACTGGCATTATATTGCAGTGCTTAAATAACAAGTGGTAATTGTTTCTGTATTTCTCTTTAACCTTCTTAGGTACAATATTTTTTAGAATACGTAGTTGAAGCTGGTATATTTGATTCATGTGAGTTTTGTATGCGAGGCCATAGCTACTAAGTCCATATGAAATGATGGATTCACCTAATGATTTGTACATCAACAGTAGTGTTGAGAATGGAGTTTTGTTTTTTACTAAATCTCATCATCTATTATAAATCTATGTGTTCATCATTTGTAAAAATTACCTGTTTCAGCAGTATACAACCTATCCAAACCTGATTAAGTATGAATATATTCGTATTTTATTATTGAAGGCTGAAGGAAATACTGGTATTACTTAATAAATTTAACATTTATTACAATAACTCTAATTTCTTAAAAAAACTATTCCAAGGAACTATCACATAATTCCTTTAACCTATTGACTTGGCCTACTGATACTAATTTATCAAAAAAAAAACAATAGAAATATTATAGTTTATTCTTAAGATTTAGATAATTTGGGGTATGATATTTTATCATTTCTAAATTGGCTCAAGTCTGGTCTGGGGGTAGGCTTTGGCTCCCGGATAATACGTAAGGAGTTTCTCCTATCAGTGAATCGTAACGTAAAATATTGGATTTCTGTGACAATGCTATAATGAGCCAAGGAATTTCACCTGCCATCAGATGAAAAGCGTGAAATATCTTTGCATTGCAATGTTATCAACGCACTGCATTTTCCACTCTAATACATTAGTTCTTAAGTCGCATTATGCTCTGTAGCGTCCTTGGCTACAGTGCTCTTCAAACCAAAACACATTGATGGCAAAATATCTGACACTGCAGTATGAAAAGACTCTACAAAAGTCTGCACTCCTATTAGTAGAAGCCTTTTTTCGTTAAATAAGGTTCCTAAGATCACCTTTAAAATACTCCAACACCTTTTCTTCTCTCCGGTATCCCTCGAGCCGAAACGCCGTAAGTTATTAAAGTAGGTATTGCCGAGACCTCTTAATCCCGCCGACGTGGAATTATTTATAAGAGGGATTACCCTCTCGCGATAACAGCGGGATCAGAGTTAAGCGCCTGAAATATTATATTAGCTTTACTCATCGCCTCTTATGCTTAGATTTACATTATTTTCTACAAACCTACGCAGCTACGAAATATTTAAATCATAAGATATTGTTAAGCAATGTGTATCACACACCGAATTATTATAACTAAGATGTATCACAATAAACATTGAAGTAATTAAAGTTTTTTGTCGCCAGGCTTCCTCCCTGTTCGCTCCGAAAGAAGCAGCTCTGAGCGTTCCCCTCTCGACACCGCGGAGCTTCTTCGAGATGCACCCCTTTACCCCCCTCTTCGTGACAACCCTGACACTTCCCGCGACAACCCTAGCACTCTAGTTGACACCCCTGGAAAACAAGTAAGCAACCTTCAAATGCCAAGTGACAACCCTGGAACATCAAGAGACAACGATGAAAACATCGATAAAAGTATTATAAATCCTATCGACCCTGACTCAAAGGACTTCCAGCCATTTTTTGACACCAACTATTTTGATGAAGACTCCATAGATAATACGGATGTGAACGAATTAACTGGCGTCAATTATGATGATATGGAGACTAGTATTGAAGATAGCAGCATATTAGTTACTCCAGATGAAACTATTCTGGAAAACCTAAACGAATCAAAAGATAAAGAAGTGAATTTTGATAAATCTTTTTCTACAGACGTAAACTTACAACATGTTAAAAATTTTAATAAAGAGAGCGATACAAACGATAAATTCCCAATACCTGATGAAAATATGGAAGAAAAAGTTTTAAATGTTAATAGAGATAAAAAAATTGAAACGGATGTAATAAGTAAAAGCAATATAGCACCTGAAGATTACAACGATATGCAAAATGTTCCTCAAGTTTTAGAACCAAGTGACAAAACTTTAGATTTAGGTGATACGACTAATACGTTATTGGAAAATGGCTTTGATAAACCAGAAAGTGGTTTTATAGTAGCACCGGGGTCGAATGTGGATGAATTAAATAGAATTTTAATGGCGGAAGAAGCGAGGGTTGAAGCTGAGAGTAAAAGGTTTGCTGATGATAGTGAGAACTCTACTAGACCGTCCATTTATGAAGACGAAGCTTACGTCACAGATGAGAGTTTTGATAGAAAGAAAAGAAGCAGCACAGATTGGGATAAACCTTCGAAGGTAAGATTAAAACAGAGTAACTTATTTAATTAAATAATACCTTATAATTTATTGTGTTGATAAGTACTTTATTAACTAAACCAGCTTGCTTACATCTCGCAGTTTGTTTCATATGTTTATTACATAATATACCACCAAGCAATTTAGCAGTTCGGTCCGATGCTGTAGCAACCGATAGAGTTTAATCACTTCCAAGCTAGTACGATAACATCTTCGCCTGCATCGTAAATTATACAGTGTGTGAAAAAGACGTGCTTACAGAAGTGGTGTCGTGAGTTCAATGGTCTTTTCCCATCTCAAAAATATTCATCATGCCGATGTCGGTTACGGGAACACTGCGAGGTGTCGGTCACTGTTTCGCGAGTTCACTGGTCTTTCCCATCTCAAAAATGCCCAATGCGCCAAAAAGTTTTAACATAAAGAATGTTGTCCACAGTCCCGTAGAGTCAAAACCGGTGACACCATCCTCAACATCCGCGGAGAGGTCCGTGACGCGATCGGGGACGCGGGAGCGGCTCCCGGGATGAGGGCATCTTCTAGAGTGGACGCCTTCGTCATCAGACCCGCGCCCGTCATGAGGGACGAGCCTCGCGAGCAGATGAGGGAAGCGAGGAGGGACCGAGTTGCGTCTGCTCCTCCACAGGTAAACCCTAAACAGTTCCTCACAGGCACTGTTGGTACAAAATCTGTAATACATACCGCCGACCGCCCAGCGGTTTTATCAAAAGGGGTGTAGCGAGACGGAAATAGTTAGAGAGGAGTTGTAGCGCGACACAACGTAAAGTCGTAGGTAAAAGGCGCTGTTACGAACTAAATTGCACTTTATTATGTTACTACTAGACGCGATATTTATTTAAATCATTTTGTGGACTGAATCTTCTGTGCCATAAGGTACTATTTTTGGTCATCTATGCTTTGGGTTCATCTAAGAAAAGGTCAGATTGAAAGTCAGTAGGTACTTTATACTAAGATTTTTTCGACCGATATGTTTCTCCCGGGTATTTGGCCCGTCTTTATAAATAGGACAGCTGACAACTTTTATTATAAAACCTTCTTGTTAAAAGGCAATTTTTGAATTATATTATGTATAGCGAAGACATTGCACTAAAGAATTTAATCTTTTAGGTGATTTGTAGTGATCTTTTAAGGTCAAAGGGTTAAAGCTGGGCGATGATTAAGGTCAATGAATTAATTGTTTATACTTTTGTTTTTTTTTTATTAATGACAGAAAATACGCATAAAGTGAACGTTGTTTTTAAACCGTTGTGCCAACCCTACTCATCTCCTGGGAACACTTCAGTTGAAGCTTATTACGAAACATTATATTTTAATTCTGCATCTGCTTTTTCTTGCGCAGTCAAATTGTTCCGCATTTTCCTTGATAAATACTGACGCGAACGCTGTTTAGACATCATACAGTAAGGGTTATGTATTTATATAATTTTCTGCTTTTGAAGTAAGTCTGTTCATTAATGCAGGAGTCATAAGGCTCTGACAGACGGACAGAAAAAAGCACATCCACTCAAGTTGAATTCAAGACCTTGCTGGGCTTGGTCAATAAAATTATAGGCAACCGTTTTATTGTATTTTGAGTTTTGATATTGTCAGTATTTCTATGAAAATAGACGTGCATTACTTTAAAATTATTCTTTTTTATTTGTGTATCAAATCAAATCTATACTTATAATAAATCTGTAACAGGTCAAATTCTGTACATTAAAGATATTTTGAAAATTTTTTTTCGAGGGCACTCTAAAATCGGTTCTGAACCCAAAACTGTATTTTTTTTCATTTTTGTCTGTCTGTCTGTCTGTCTGTCTGTCTGTCTGTCTGTCTGTCTTTCTGTATCACGGCCGCGCATCACGCCGAAACTACTGAATGAATTCCAATGAAACTTGGTATGACTTGAGTTCATACTACGAGGAAGGACATAGGATACTTTTTATCCCGAAATTCACCATGGTTCCCTTAGGAGAGGGGATAAAAGTAAAAATGTATTTGTAGCCAAACTACTCAGAGACGGCTGGACCGATCGTTATGAAATTTTCAGGGAATGATCTCTGGGTGCGGGACCGGGTTGTTATCTATATTTGATGTCCCAAAATGCTGAAAGAACCCTGGCCCTGGCCGATTTAATTTTCCCATACAAAAACCAAGGGCGGTACCAGTGTACGGTGGAATCGAACGAATCGCACATCAAATGAAAGAGCGTAAAAAAATAATCGATCCGAATCGAGGACTTATATGTGGAGACTTAGGATTATCGAGTATTTTCGAAATAAAAATAAAATTAATAAATTGATTTAATGGCGTTGCTAAGTAAACATTTCATTGCTGTCACGTCAGCACCTCTGACAGGTTTGTTTCGAAATTTGTAGCCGGAGTATGATGTCCGACCTCTTTGGTCTATTTAATTTATTTGATATGCAAATAACGTTATAATACCGATTGTGGTTTCGGAGAATATCGAACATTACCTACGTCGATGCCAAGTATTTTATTTTTATTTTTTCAAGAAAGGGTTAACGCTGAAACAGATTGACAAATTAGGACCTGCTCCAGCGTAAATACAATCGTTAAAAAATGGTCAGAAGAATTGATGACCCACGAGCTGGATGGCCATCAGCTTCGAGTACTGAGAATAACGTCGGAAATATTTGGGATTTCATACTCGGGGCCGTTGATCGAAAATCAGGATCAGGGCTTCGAAGCTTTCTGCGAGATGGGTACCGAGGCTTCTTTCAGCTGAACATAAATGCAACCGACTAACGATTTAGCGCAATTGTTTGGAGTTGTTTAAAGCCGATTCACCAAACTTCTTACAGATATTTGTTAGTACTGATGAAACTTGCTAAATCAGGGTTGGATTTACTTTCCTTTGGCAGGAGTTCGGGGGAGAAAGGTGTTGTATTTGGTAGAGGTTTGGTCCCGGATTATAACAATACTATTCGCATTACGAGGTAACGCACTGTTTTCGAGCTTTTCAAAAAAACAATTATTCCATCTATGTGGCGGTCAGTATAAATCGGGAGGTCTTTTTTCGAAGTTAGGATGATTTTTAGGAGATACAGTAGGACGAGATGGAACACCACACATATATTTTGTCGTACCGACAAAAAAAATAGGCCACAGAACTTTTTAAATATGTTATTTGTAGTATTACAGATTCAATTTTTGACACAAACCACTTAGGATGTAGAGCGAGCGAAGCGAGCTCGGGACTTGGGGCACCTCGACTTAACGGATAGGTGACGAAGAGGATGGCGAGAGAGGATTCTGAGTGGTTATTTTCTTTTATGACCACCCAGAAATAGGAGCCCCGCGAAGCGGGGCTCCGTCGACCGAGCCTTAAAAAGGGTAAGGGAAAGACTGAAGGCTAAAAAAGAGTTCAAAGTTCTGTCAACAAGTCCTCTCAATTCTGTCCTCAAGATTTTAAAGCTCTGTCGACTGACCCTTAGGGGGGGTGAGGGGTAGATGGTGATGGATAAAGGGTTTTCCTAACTCCTTTACTTCTTCTTTAGGCTACAATTCCCATTCCAAAACATGTATTTCAGTATAATTATAACAGCAAAATTGAATTCAAAACTTCATAATTAAAAAAAATATTTCTTAAAAGCTACTACGTGTCGAAAGTTTTAGCTTGGGAGGGGGGGAAAAATCCCATTATTTTTCTTCCCACCCCTTCCCCTTTCGCTTCTCTCCGCGACGAAGCGACTCCATCATCGTCACTTTAATTATTTCATCTTTTTAAATTTGCTCAAGAATGGTGCAATACCTTTTCAGGGAGTGGTATCGGGGGTTAGGGGACACTTCCTCTCCCTCCCTTCCCCCTTCCCGTCCCGCTACTCCTGCCATTGGATTCTAAATTTCTACCATGGAGTCTTCTTACATTCTCTCCTATCTGCTGTCAACGTGCAATACTCTTCCATACGATCCATCCATTTCTTTTTTGGTCTTCATCTAAGTACTTACTAAACAAACCTCTCTTATTCTGAGAGGAAACCCTAACCCAGCTATTGTGGGGTTGAGATGAAATTCAATTTTATATTTGATCCAGCGAGAGGCTTCGGCCGCGTTCAATTAAATGTTGACAGAAGTGAAAACCTCAGGTGCCATCTCGAAACAAAGTGAGACAACGGTAGATAGATACACCATGACATAACTAAAATTCGGTAATGCGAGAAAAAATTACTTTCAAGAAGGTACCACATTAATTTTAGAGATGGCGCTATATTAAGTAATATCGCAACATGGCTATACGGTTTGACTTACACTGAGGGTTTGTATGTCTGTAATTTCTGAACTACAAAACTGATAAACTTTAAATATTTCAGAGACAATCTATGAAGTACCTCCTTTCGAACAAAAAAGAATGAATGAAATCTGACCGCGTGTTAATGAATTATAACTTAATACATAAACATTTTGACTTTGATGTCGTCTTCCAGGGAAACCATGCTGAATTTCGGAATAAGAAGTATCCTATGTTCTACTTCGGTATATAAACTCACATCATGCCAAGTCTCATTTTAATCCATCCAGCGGATTAGCCGTGATGCGTGGCCGTGAAATAGAGAGACAGACAGACAAACGGACAAAAATTAAACATTTTACAGTTTTGGCTTCAGTATCGACTAAAGAGTGCTCTGTAACAAAAAATTTCGAAATATCTTCAATGTACGGAACGTGACCCGTTACAGTTGTACCTATAAATAAATAAATAAAATTATTAATATTATGAGAAAAAAATAACAGGCAAAACGAAGTTTGCCGGGTCAGCTAGTAATTAATAAAACTTTATGCACTTCTTCTCCTTATGAACTATTAAGGCTTCGAGTTAGTTTTTTTCCACGCAACTAATAATGGGTACTAGAAGGAAATTCAGTATCTTACAAATCTCGTGAGATCTTTAAAAGATAATACCTATATATTTTTATTAATTTAATTTTTTTTAGAAAAATACTTACCAACCTTCACAAGTGTTGTCTGACTGTGCGTTAGCTGTACAGTGTACAGTCTCGACGCACATTTATAACAGGAGCGTCAGATTTAATTACGCCTCCTGTTGTCTCTTGCGGTCTTGGATCCACGCGTTCAGTCGTCAGGCCACGACCTCCACAGCGGCGACGGAGCGACGCGCTTGGCGGCACGCCGATAAAGGTAGACAATCGATTTAGACAAAATCAGATAGTAAGAGTAAAACCAGATCCTTGAAATTAAGTATAAATGACGAGTCTCTATATGCTAGGCCTACAAGAAATAAAGTATTTTTCTATTCTACCTACACTACTACCGGCGCTATGCATTTCATTTGTATGTGTGAGTAATAACTGTCAGTGGTCATTGGGTTGAGCAAAGTTAAGCTTCCTATACGTAAACGCAGCGCAACTGACAGCACGGTGACAGCCTTGACTTACAGATTCGAACAGATTGTCGTGTCACGCTCCGCACAAAAATACTATATACTCAAATTCATGGCATTGTGGTAATTTACTACCTATAAGTTTAATGGTAAGAGAGGTTGAAGTGAAACAGTCATGTAAGTAAAGGTTTTGAAAAATCAAACGGTTTACTTTATTGATAACACCTGCTGTCGCTGTCGTTGCCGCTGTCGCTGCCGCTATCGTCCAAGGCCATGGCCTTGGACGATAGCGGCAGCGACAGCCATGGCCTTAATTCTCCGAGGCTGCGGCGAGCGACGCGTGTAGGAGACGGCTTTGTGTTCGCGGAACAAATTGTTCCGTTGTTCAATTAATCTGATTCGCATTAATGTCTACTTCAAATACAGCCGGTAGTCAGTAAATAGGTAAATAAGCCTTTATGTAATGGAATTGATATTAAATTATTTTCTGTGTACAGCACTTCGGTTTGTACGGTATACCGTAAAGTCTCTACAAATATTACGAGCTTTATTTATGAGGTATATAGAAATATTATGATTATTAGCTTAGAGAAATTCTAAGTTAATACTGGAATACTCTTTGTTATTATTATTCTTATAATTAGTACTATCATTTTTTAATCTGAATTATTTCATCATCTAAAAAATATGTTTCGGAATCGAGAATATTAATTGTTTTCACATTACAACTGTGAAAACAATTAATACTCTCGATCAAGCCTTGTAATAGGAGACGCAATGAAGGTAATTCTTAACCCTATTAGTACTTAGTACTTCTCCTTCATCTTTTATTCTTTTTTATTATATTACATTATAAAGATTTGATGTGTATTTACAATCCAATAGGTCCCCACGACGCTCGAGTAATTACCAATTTTCTTTCAGTGCTAGATAGACCTTTCCGGTATTTTTATTTATCCTTGTGTAATTGGATCAAAATATTACACCTAATCGATATTCATCTATCACTCAATATTCTTAACGTTTATTTATTACTATTATTTATTAATCAGACTCTTTGAGGTAGACACTCGAGGCATAACTGACTGTATGGCCCAGGGAAACGAATTGGATTTTTCTGTAATGTGTCCCTTGTTAGTTGTTATGTAATTAAATAAATAAATAAGTATGCGGTATAGTAGTAAATAAATAATATACGGTATAGAAAATTAACACCGGAAAATAATTTAAATTAATTGTGACTCTAGCACTGACACGATTCTACTATAATGTTATTAACCTAATTGATATCATGCTCTCTTTCTGTCGCGTTACTTTATTACACCTCTGTCTCTTTCCGGCTCGCTACAGGGGGCCTAAAAAAAACCGCTGAGCGGTCGGCGATAATATGTACTGTACTCGATAGGTAACAGTGCGAGTGAAACCCTGCTCGAGTGTCATATACTCGTAAAACGAGAAGTCATCGAACAGGCTATTGCTTCTTATATGCAGCTGTAATACAGCCTGCGGTGTAATAACACTTAAAAACATCTTTAGTACAGCTTGTGGTGTTATTGCAGCCGGTGAAGAAGGAACGCGAGCTACTGGTAGAGCCGCATGCGCGCGCACGCATCGCATGTGATCTCACCAACGTCACCAACCTGCGCTGGTACAAGGACAGTGAGGTAAGCATATTATATCATATTGTTACGTGCTGGGTTCGACAATTTGGAATAAAACACCTGCTGATCCTTGATGAGACTTTATTCGGTACTTCCAGTATCCAATATCCCTGGTCTTCCTCGTAGTTCGCTTCCTCTTCGCTCTTGATCGCTTGCTTCGCTTGTTCACCTTTCTCGTCCCTCAGTCAGACTGACTGCGTCGCGCGCTGCTCGCTTTTTATATACAGCTGAACGAGTCTCGAACATTCCACCCTCATTATTTATTGGAAGGGTCGATCGTTCGAGAAGTCGTAACTCCCAGAAATCCATTGTTTATAGAAAGGTCACTGACCCCTCAAGTTGTTTACAACTTACGAGTGATATTTCGGCAGTGCGATAATGAACCTTATGGCGCTTATCATAGGGTTCATTTGTAACACTGCCCTCCTCTTAGCGATGCTCGTCCCGAGTATCGCTGTTGCTCCCGTGATGTCTCGCCAGGCGATCGATGTGTACCACCTTAAATGTACCTCTGGGTTGACGTTGAATCCTGTACGTGACATCATTCATACGGGTGACCACTTTGTATGGACCCTCCCATCTGGTTTGCAATTTTGGAGACTTCCCTTTCCGACGAGTCGGATTATGCAGCCATACTAAGGCGCCTTCTTCGAATCCGCTCGTGTTCGATTTCCGGTCGTACCTGGTTTTCATGTTCTCGCTCGATTGCAATCCGTTTTCCCGAACTGAGGCATGTATCTCCCGCATTTTCTCCTTCAGGTTGGCAACGTAATCCTGAATGGTGCAAGGTTCGTCCGGTGATCCTCCCGTCAATAAGTCTATTGGCAACCGGAGTTCCCTGCCATAGTTGACAAACGCCGGAGTTGCCTTAATGCTCTCATGCTCTGCTGTCCTGTAGGCGAGGAGGAACAGTGGGATGTACTTGTCCCAGTCTCTCTGATGGGTGTCCACCAGTTTAGCCAAATGTCTTTCAAGAGTCTGGTTAAACCTTTCCACCATTCCATCCGACTGCGGGTGGTATGCAGTTGTGCGCGTTTTATGCAGACCTAAAGTTCTGCATACTTCCTGAAACACTTGTGACTCAAAGTTCCTCCCTTGATCGGAGTGGATCTCCAGCGGTACACCAAAACGACATATGACCTCCTCGACTAGCTTAGTTGCAACGGTTGTAGCTTCCTGGTTAGGTATGGCAAACACTTCTGGCCACTTAGTGAAGTAGTCCATAACAAACATGAAGTATTTGTTCCCCGATTCCGTCACAGGAAATGGCCCCGCTACATCCACAGCTATACGCTCCCAAGGTGCACCAACGTTGTACAGTTGCAGGTTACCCCTACTCCTTGTCTGTGGTCCCTTCACAGCAGCGCAAGTGGTACATTTACGGCACCAAGCCTGCACATCTTCCCGACAATGAAGCCAGTAGAACCTCTCTCGTACCTTCGTTAGTGTTTTCTTGACGCCAAGATGGCCTCCTGAAACACCGTCATGCACTTCACGAAGGACATCGGGTACTTTGGACCTCGGAACAATTATCTGAAGATGGAACTCCCTGCCGTTAGTCTTCTCCCATTTCCGGTAAAGTATTCCATTCTGTAGAATAAGACTGTTCCACTGAGCCCAATACGCCTTAGTGACAACACTCGTAGGTGCAACCTCACTCCATGTTGGTCTAGCGTCCCCCCTTTTCTTCCACACGATGATATGCCGCAGATCATCATCGCCCTCTTGAGCCATCTTCATTGCATCATCCTCCCAGGGTCCTAAGGAACTCGTCCTGGTAAGTTTCAAGGTCACTTCCATGGACTCCTGTTTCATGCAATGTCTGCAGTCTTCCGGGCACGGTCTTCTTGAAAGTGCATCTGCATTTCCGTGAGACTTCCCACTGCGATGTTGAGTCTTGAAGTCATATTCCTGGAGTTGTTCGATCCATCGAGCGACCTGACCTTCAGGATTCTTAAATTGCAGTAGCCATTTCAGTGCTGCATGATCGGTGCGTAGTAAAAACTGTCGACCTATGAGGTATTTGCTGAAGTGCTGTAACGTCTTTACCACGGCCAAAAGCTCTCTTCTTGTCACACAGTAGTTCCGTTCCGGTCTCGATAGTGATTTGCTGAAATACCCAATCACAACTTCTCTATCGCCCTGTTTTTGAGAAAGCACTCCTCCAATCGCCGTATTACTTGCATCTGAATCGACGATAAATTGGCCCTCTGGTTGTGGGTAACCCAAAATTGGTGTTTCACATAAGCATTTCTTCAGATTTTGAAAGGAATTCTCGCAGGCTTCATCCCAACAAAACTGTCGTTTCTCTTCTGTTAGTTTGTGTAATGGTTTGGCGATCTCCGAAAACCCCTTGACAAAACGCCTGTAGTAGGAACACAAGCCCAAAAATGCCCTTACCTCTGTCTTGTCTTTGGGGGTGGGCCATTTTTTAACCGCTTCAACTTTCGTTGGGTCAGTTTGTATGCCCTCACTAGTGATGACATGGCCGAGATAATTCACTTCATTCCTGAATAACTGACACTTCTTCGGGTTCAGTTTTAAGTTTGCTCCATATATTTTTGCGAAGACGCGTTCCAAGTTTCGCAAATGGTCTTCGAAGTCCCGACCCATGACAACGACGTCATCCAGATATACCAAGCAGGCGTCTCCTACTAACCCTGCTAGCACACACTCCATGAGTCGTTCAAAGGTGGCAGGCGCGTTGCACAAACCAAATGGCATGACATTGAACTGCCATAATCCTTTTCCTGTTGGGAACGCTGTCTTCTCCTTGTCTTTTGGATGGATTTCCACCTGCCAGTATCCAGATTTCAGGTCTAGAGTCGAAAACCATTTCATACCACTCAAGGTGTCCAGAGTGTCATCTATTCTGGGTAGCGGATAACTGTCCTTCTTTGTGATGTCATTGAGTCGCCTATAGTCCACACAGAACCGTGTGCTTCCATCTTTCTTCTTTACTAGCACAACAGGCGAACACCATGGACTTGAGGATGGTTCAATGATTTTGTTCCTTTCCATCTCTTGCAGCATATCCTTGACTTCTTTCTCTTTCGCTATCGGTATCCGTCTTGCCCGCTGACGGATGGGTCTCTCGTTGCCGGTATCAATTCTATGCTGCACTAACGACGTTCTTCCCGGGTTTCCTTCCTGACTAGAAAAGATGTCCGCGTAACGTAAAAGAAACTTCTTAGCCTTGATGCTTTGCGAATAAGTCAGGTTACTTTTGCAGTCTTTAAGGAGATCATTGACTAGAATCATTCCAGGAACCTGCTTTATCCGAGCTTGGCATTGACGTGCATTTCTTCAGCCACACAACTTCCTCGCACTTCCCGATGATGTCTCCCTTATTAAAGTTGATCTCGTGATTTTTCAGATTCAGAACTCTTACAATAGCTTTATTGCTACCATTGACAAGAGTTCTTGCTGTCATAAATCTCCGAGACACCGACTTCTGGGGGTTGTCCTCAATTAACACGCATCTGTCCCCCTTGGTGGTATTAGTACTTGGCAGCTTTACCAACACATGAGCCTCCGATCGACTAGGAATGATGATTTCCTTAAGACATGTTACCTTTCCATTGGCGCCACCAAGTATGAAGATTTCTTCTCCACCACATTTAAAAACTCCGTCAGCAACATTGATTCTACAGTTGTGTGCCTTCATAAAATCCAAACCCAAGATACAGTCATCCAAAATTTCAGCCACGATGACGTTGTGCATATAAGATGTCTCCCCTATGTACATCCTCACGGATATTTCACCCAGGACGGGTATCGGCTGGCCGGAGGCTGAAAGAAGTCGACAGTTGATTTGCTTCTTGTTCCCCATTACAGATTTCAGGAGGCCCGGCCGAACTATTGTCCTGGAGGCACCAGTATCTAACGTCATCCTGCAGTCGGTCCCGTTTATGGTGCCAGCTATAACTAAATTATTCCCGTTGCATGCCTGAGAGATCACCGTTGCTGGGGCTTCCTCCGTGCCAGCCAGTACTCGCCCCTTAGTTCTGGCTGTTACTCGTTTCCCTGATTTTTAGGAGAACCTGTATCCCCACTCTTCTTCTTCAGCTCCTCCAAATATTCCTCCACTTTCTTTAATCTAGACATCTGTGACTCTTTCTGTGGGCAATTCAGCTGCAGATGTCCTCGTTCGCCGCATTTATAGCACACAACACCAAGGTTCTTCTTGAATGAGGTCTTGACCTCTTTCACCTCCTCCGATACTTCCCGTAGCTTGTGAACAGGTGTCTGCCGAATGTCGTGTCGCACTGCCTCGACTTCCAAGGCATGCGCCAACGCTTCCTTTAATGAGGCATGATGGCGAAGCCTCACGGCAGCTCTTACCTCCAGGTCTCTGATTCCATCAACAAATGCTTGCACGGTATTTGCAGTTGTCATCTTGTCATCGGCCGATGGATACGCTTTCCGCACGAGCTTTTCGATTTCCAACGCCCATTGCTGGAGCCCTTCTCCTGCTCGTTGAACTCTGTCGCGCAGCTGGGCGCGGAAAACATGCTCCAGATGTCGTTCCCCGTACCTAGATTCGAGTGCATCCAACAGCTCTTTATATCCACAACCCGAACTAGGCAGGGCCTCCAGAACGGTTAGAGCCTGCCCTCTGAGCGCGACAGTGAGGGCAGTCAGGCACTGTTCATCAGTCCATCCGTTGGCAGCAGCGACCGTCTGGAACTGGTGCCGGTATGCGGACCAGGAGGTGCTGCCTTCGTATGGGGGTACCTTCACATGCGGTCCCTGGACTGCACTCACTGCTCCACCTGATGTCCCCCTTGTGGCTTCCAAACGTACAAACTTCTTCTGCAGTTCGGTGAAGCCACACTTCATGTTTTCAACGTCGGTTCCCAGACAAGTGACCCGTTCCTCCATTAGATCCAAATCTTTCCGTATGTTGGCCACCATGCCGCCAACTTCGTTCACTGCAGACAAGACGGTCTGCTGAACCTCTGCAAACTTGCCGTCCTGATTTTCTTGAATCGCCGCAAACTTGCTGTCCTGATTTTCTTGAAGCGCCGCAAACTTGCTGTCCTGAGCTGCAAAATGCAGTTGCATCATCCGTAGCAAACTGGATAAGTCGATGTTGGGCGTGGCTTGTTTAGAAGGCGGGGCATGGTGGGCGGGGCCAGTGGGCGGAGGTCCCGATGAGGTGGGCGTGGCCTCAGGGGGCGTGGCCTGGTGGGCGGGGCCAATGGGCGGAGCCTCAGGGGGTGTGGCCTGGTGGGCGGGGCCAGTGGGCGGAGCTTCCGATGAGGTAGGCGTGGCCTGAGGGGGCGTGGCCTGATGGGCGGAGCCCGTGGGTGGCTCATGGTGGCGGGACCCAACGAGCGCCGGCTCTTCCAGGTGCTCCACTGCAGGTGGACGGCTGGATTCCGCAGCACGCTGGGCCCTGGTCTTGACACCCTCACTGCTGGAGTCGTCTCTTGGAGTCAATGGCATCTCTTCCAAACCCCACACCTGACACCAATTGTTACGTGCTGGGTTCGACAATTTGGAATAAAACACCTGCTGATCCTTGATGAGACTTTATTCGGTACTTCCAGTATCCAATATCCCTGGTCTTCCTCGTAGTTCGCTTCCTCTTCGCTCTTGATCGCTTGCTTCGCTTGTTCACCTTTCTCGTCCCTCAGTCAGACTGACTGCGTCGCGCGCTGCTCGCTTTTTATATACAGCTGAACGAGTCTCGAACATTCCACCCTCATTATTTATTGGAAGGGTCGATCGTTCGAGAAGTCGTAACTCCCAGAAATCCATTGTTTATAGAAAGGTCACTGACCCCTCAAGTTGTTTACAACTTACGAGTGATATTTCGGCAGTGCGATAATGAACCTTATGGCGCTTATCATAGGGTTCATTTGTAACAATATCATACTACCCAACTGAACTGATGACCTATCTACCACCATTGTGATCACACGTAGAAACTTACTCGTATAATCGTTCTCTTGTTTTCTGTTCCAAAATGTTGATAAGTCATGTTACTTATAGAGATTTTTTTTTACTTTATACAAGTTAGTATTTGACTGCGATCTCTCCTGATGGTAAATGATGATGCAGCCTAAGAAGTTATCGTACTAATTTGGAAGGGTAAGTAAATTTACCCCAACGGTTTCTACAAGCATCGCACCGGAACGCTAAATCGCTTGGCAGTGCGTCTTTGCTGGTAGGGTGGTAATTCGCCACGGCCGAAGCCTTCCACCAGACCAGACCTGAGCCAATTTAGAAATTATGAAATTCCAAAATGACCCGTGACGGGAATCTACCTACCACTCGACTCCGAGCGCGCCGCCACTGCGCCAGGGAGGTCTTCAAATGAAATTATAAGGTCGTTCATTGCAGGATATATTCCAGAATAATGATCAGGATAATGCTAACTCTCCCTCTGCTGTTCAACATATTCCGGAGAGTCACGTGTCATTTTAAACTAGAAACGGACAAAACTACTTTAAAACAAACAATTAAGTTCGTGTACAACCGAATTAGGGGCCATGTTAATTGAATCACCGGCGGTCGGTTACAGGTTGGGTAATTTATAAAATGATGTTAAACAAAATAATTAGTATTCCGCCGGGGACGCGAGGGGTACCGGGAACTAATTAATATGCAAAGGCAACCTAATTAATATGCAGAGTGGGAGTGGCTCCGATACATTTCCTGGGACGATGCAAAATTGTTAGGATGCTTTTTTGCAATTACACTAGCGAGCTTAACACTAGTTAGAACATGACGAAATGAACTGTCTAGCATTTCACTTAACGCGTCGTTGCCTATATTTCGTGAAGTGAAATGTTTACAAAACGTTGCGGAATATGGCATCAGTAGGGTTAGTACAGGTTTTTGTACGGATTTCGAATTGACTCGCATCGTACAAACGAATCGAATTCCTCCATACATTTACAGCTAGCGCCGTCTATTAACAGCCACATGCCAGCTACTGTCCATAGACAGGCAAGGCTCACTTGTCACGTAATTGAAACCACTACAGGTCGCCGTCAAGACGGCAATATTTCCGATGGCTGCCGCACGCCGACCATAATTTATAGTTCTGTACGGTCTATTTTACGCGCTGCGTGCGCCTGATTAAGACGAGGCAGCCCTAATACGTTGAAAGAGATAAAGTTACGCGATAGAAAGCGATTACAACTTTGCGTTTGTTGCGTGTTGTTTTCGAAGGCAGAGCCAGGCGTTATTGCGAACTGAATTGCACTTTTTGTGTCAGCGCTAGAGTCGATATTTCTTTAAGTCATCTTGTGGAGTGAACCTTCTGTACCGTTACGTACAATTATGTATTTCGTGCCATGGCTGTAAATGTATGGAGGAATTCGATTCGTTTGTGCGATGCGAGTCGATTCGTTTGTGCGATTTGACTCAAAATTCGTACGAAAACTTGTAGGTAAAGGCTTCCACCCATAGTTGACGTACCAATGACGCGTACGAAGCGGTTTGGTTCCTCTTTCCTGATACGCACTGCAAAGGCCTGGAATACACTCTCAGGCAGTGTCTTTCCTGCTTCTTAAGTCTTACCCCTTCAAATCAAGAGTGAATAGGCATCTTATAAGCAAGTGCGTTCCACCTTGGACTGTATCATCACTTTCCATCAGGTGTGATCACAGTCAAGCGCTAGCCTATATAGTATAAAAAACCGGCCAAGTGCGAGTCGGACTCGCGCACCGAGGGTCCCGTACTCAAGAAGTACTGAAGCAAAACAATCAGGCAAAAACCGATATGTTTATTTGACGACGAGTACTTAGAAGAACTTGCGTTTTAATTACTTTTGTTCATGAACCGCAAAACTAACTTTGTTTGTAGAGGTTTATTGTTAATATAAAAAAAACTATGCTAGTTAGAGCATTGGCTATAGTTTTCCTGTAAAATATACGTAAATTCCTATTGACCATAATTATTTGAGATTTTTCGATTGGTAAACTCCGGAGATAAGGGGGGGGAACGGTATTTTTTTAGACATTTTCCCCGATAAATCAAAAACTATCATGACTAAAAATAATTAAAAATCGGTTTTAGAATGTACAAAGTAAACCCTTTCATATGATATCCCACACAGTACAGTTATCTCACTTTTAAATTTTAACCCTCCGATTTTCCTCCCTTTTTAAATATGAACAAAAATAATTTCCATTTTTTTTTTATTCCAGTGTCATTGGGCCACTAATATACACAACTATTCCAAATTTCGTATCGATAGCTCCGGTAGTTACTGAAATAATCGAGTGTGACGAACAGACAGACGGACAGACAGACGGAGAAAGTCGCACCATAAGGGTTCCATTTTACCATTTTGGTACGGAACCCTAAAAAGTAGGTACTCCTCAGTTATCGATGATGTTTGTATGCAGCTCGTGAGCCTGCCGTCGTCCCCGGGCGGCGGGGAGGCGGCGTGGCTGGCGGGCGACGCGGTGGAGATCGCACGCGCGTCGCGCGGACACGCGGCACGCTGGCGCTGCGCCGGCCGCGACCGAGCCGGCCGCACCCTCACCGGGGAGCCCACGCGCCTGCTCATATACGGTGAGGGAAGATAATGTTGCTTACATGTATATTTGTTTAAAAAATTTTTTAATACATTTGCTCAAAAAGTTGACATTTCCATGTGTGTTTAGCGTGCGCAAAGTTATTCTTTTCCGCACTAGTGCTTTTGTGTTTTCCTCCTACGCGGCACCGGAGCGGGCGCACCAGGAGCGCATGAACACGAACACGGCATGCAAACACGGAGCAGGCAAACACGTAAATCCAATATTTTTTTTCGCAAATGTATTAAAAAACGTCGTTCAATGCACGTGCGGAATTGTCATTTTTACTCGTCCTTATAGTTGACTCTCGCCTTCGGCTTGGGTCAACAAACCGGGACTCGTAAAGAAATGACAAACTTTTCGCACTTATATTGAAATGTACTATTTCCATGCCAAATCTACTTGTAAAGCCGTCAATATTTTTTTAGAATTTAAAAACACGTATTTCTATACGCAAAATTTTGTGAACAGAGCCAGTCCGCTCGGTGTACCTGGCGGTGGACGGCAGGCGCCTGGACGCCGGCAACACCTGGGTGCCCGTCAGAGACAAGACCGTGCTGGAGGTGCGCTGCGTCGCCGAGGGTGAGTGTGAACAGAGCCAGTCCGCTCGGTGTACCTGGCGGTGGACGGCAGGCGCCTGGACGCCGGCAACACCTGGGTGCCCGTCAGAGACAAGACCGTGCTGGAGGTGCGCTGCGTCGCCGAGGGTGAGTGTGAACAGAGCCAGTCCGCTCGGTGTACCTGGCGGTGGACGGCAGGCGCCTGGACGCCGGCAACACCTGGGTGCCCGTCAGAGACAAGACCGTGCTGGAGGTGCGCTGCGTCGCCGAGGGTGAGTGTGAACAGAGCCAGTCCGCTCGGTGTACCTGGCGGTGGACGGCAGGCGCCTGGACGCCGGCAACACCTGGGTGCCCGTCAGAGACAAGACCGTGCTGGAGGTGCGCTGCGTCGCCGAGGGTGAGTGTGAACAGAGCCAGTCCGCTCGGTGTACCTGGCGGTGGACGGCAGGCGCCTGGACGCCGGCAACACCTGGGTGCCCGTCAGAGACAAGACCGTGCTGGAGGTGCGCTGCGTCGCCGAGGGTGAGTGAACTTACTGCCTGTTCGAAGAAACTTTGCCAATGAATTTCCCCTTCCACTTCTGTAGTTGGTTCGTACTGCAGATACCGTCGTTAGCTACGGTAGGCCAGGTTCACTTATCACGTGATCGACGAAACTACAGGTAGCCGTCTCGACGTACTAATTTCAGACGGCCGCCGCACGCTGGCTAGTTCTTGCACGGTCAATACAACACGCTGCGTGCGCCCGATTACGAGGCAACCTTAGTACGTCGAAAGAGATAAAGTTACGCAATAGAAAGAGACCACAACTTTAGATGCACAGCGGAGGCGGAGGCAAGTGCTATTGCGAACTGAATTGCACTTTTTTTGTGTTAGCGCTAGAGTCGCTATTTCTTTAAATCATCTTGCGGAGTAAAACTATTCTGTACCGTTAGGTACTATTATGTATTCCGTGGTTAACAGCAAAGTGTCTGTGAATAGAATATAGGTGGAGTGAGTGTCTCGTTTGATGGAGAAACCTGCTAAAGAACTGTCATCCCAGACCGCAGCTAAACTTTGAAGTGGACCTTGTAAAAAAGAAAGAATTAAAGTTAAATGTGTGAAGCTAAGGGCCTAAAGGGGCTTAGAACTTAATCGACACGTCTTCAAGAGAAGAATGAAAAGCTGTTTCTAAGCTATTACGGTTTAACCTAGAGTTCATCGTTGCTTTATAACTATCATCAAATGCAATCCTAACTATGACAAAAAACTGTTCACCAAAACTACGGAGTAAAGAATTTATGGGGCAGAAACCTCAGTACTTTATACTTACTGAAGATACAAAGTTGCTTACGATCTACTTTTTTTCAATATTGTAGGAGCATCAAGCAATATCATAAAAAGTCATGATAAAAAATTAGAAGCTTCAATATCTTATTGTTTTGTATTGCTTCATATTTGCTACCAAGACTTTGTCATTTCTTGACGAAAAATCCCATTTAAACCGTAAGTCCCTTATTGCATGCAATGCCTCGTATTTCGCAGCCCATGTTGACCGATATTTCGCTTAATTCGTTTCCGATCGCTCGCTGAGTGAATGGAAGGCTCTCAAACGCAAGCCAAAGCGCGCAATGAACGGCATTCAGAGTGAGCCATTACGTGTCATTAGTGTTTTGAAAGTTCTAGAGCTGCCAGCTTTCGGAAACGTAACCTAGATTGCAACGTTGTAAAGCCTAAAATTTAAATTGGTGGTTTTCACAATTTCCCTATTGGAACGTTTTACTGTAGGCAAATATTAGGCGGAAAATTCCAAGTTCAATTTTTAGAACGTGCTAAAACTTTCTGTTTTCCAAGTTCCTTTAATTCTGGTTTGTGAAAGCGAAGTCATGATGCCAATGGACATTATTAATGGAATGATGCTTTCAGGGGGTATAATTTTTCCGTTATATTGCATCGCTAATTCCTAAATAGTGTAATTTTGTTCAAGCACCATGTAATTGCGTAAAAAAATGTTTTCATTGCTTTCATAATCGTAAACAAGTCCTGCCCGCTGATTGACAGAAATTGTTGTTTACATTTTTTCCAAGCAATGAGGTGGGAGAATTTGTTTACGATTACAGTCATGAATACTTTTTCCTACACAATCTAGATCGTGTTTCTGCAACAATATAAAGCTATCTGTATGTCGTCTATAGTTTAAAGTACTTGTTAACCTTTTGCCTTGTTAACCTGCTGTTAACCTTTCGAAAGGCCATTATTTTTGTGTGGTCACTGGTACTCATCTTACCTTCCTATTGACTTAACTATGAAGGATGTCAAAAACGACCAGTTAAACGACGTAAACCGTCACCAATCATCCTCATTATTGGTCAAATACCATCGTGTGCATGCGCCATTATCATGGGTGATATAAGGAATACTCGCTGATCATTGGCGCAGAGTGTTAAGGCTGTTGTGGTGGTGTGCAGGCGGGGTGCCGCCGCCGGAGCTGTCGTGGCGACTGCTGGCGCTGGAACCGGCGCTCGACCACCGGCCCTACCTGCGGATACACCACACCAACTACTCCATCGGTAACGATAACAATCACAACTTATGAAAATAAACTTTATACCGTTACGTTACGATAACCAATGAGAGCAGTATTCAAGCTCTTGTTCCTCTCTGCAGAAGGCATGTGGTGGTCGCGCGTGGTGGTGACCGCAGCGCGCGAGCTTCACAACGCCACGCTGCAGTGCGCGGCGCGGCAACGTCGCCCCGACGCGCCGCCCGCGCCCGCCGCGCCGCCGCCCGACGCGCTCACCGCCAAGCTCGAGATACACGTCACATGTGAGTGTGCAGCGAGCTTCACGACGCCACGCTGCAGTGCGCGGCGCGGCAACGTCGCCCCGACGCGCCGCCCGCGCCCGCCGCGCCGCCGCCCGACGCGCTCACCGCCAAGCTCGAGATACACGTCACATGTGAGTGTGCAGCGAGCTTCACGACGCCACGCTGCAGTGCGCGGCGCGGCAACGTCGCCCCGACGCGCCGCCCGCGCCCGCCGCGCCGCCGCCCGACGCGCTCACCGCCAAGCTCGAGATACACGTCACATGTGAGTGTGCAGCGAGCTTCACGACGCCACGCTGCAGTGCGCGGCGCGGCAACGTCGCCCCGACGCGCCGCCCGCGCCCGCCGCGCCGCCGCCCGACGCGCTCACCGCCAAGCTCGAGATACACGTCACATGTGAGTGTGCAGCGAGCTTCACGACGCCACGCTGCAGTGCGCGGCGCGGCAACGTCGCCCCGACGCGCCGCCCGCGCCCGCCGCGCCGCCGCCCGACGCGCTCACCGCCAAGCTCGAGATACACGTCACATGTGAGTGTGCAGCGAGCTCCACAACCCCACGCTGCAGTGCGCGGCGCGGCAACGTCGCCCCGACGCGCCGCCCGCGCCCGCCGCGCCGCCGCCCGACGCGCTCACCGCCAAGCTCGAGATACACGTCACATGTGAGTGTGCAGCGAGCTTCACGACGCCACGCTGCAGTGCGCGGCGCGGCAACGTCGCCCCGACGCGCCGCCCGCGCCCGCCGCGCCGCCGCCCGACGCGCTCGCCGCCAAGCTCGAGATACACGTCACATGTGAGTGTGCAGCGAGCTTCACGACGCCACGCTGCAGTGCGCGGCGCGGCAACGTCGCCCCGACGCGCCGCCCGCGCCCGCCGCGCCGCCGCCCGACGCGCTCACCGCCAAGCTCGAGATACACGTCACATGTGAGTGTGTTCAGCGAGCGTCGGTAATCGCCACAATCAGCGCGCAAACATCTATACAATTGTGGGGCGCATGCGGTGTCTTTCACAGCACATGGCTATCACAGCCCGTGGCTAATACGGCCATGCACGATTAAGGCTCGTCCCTGTTGCCAATTCCATGTCAGCCCAATCCCAGCCCATACAAGAATTGATGTATGGCAATGCGTAACATTGTCAAGGACTGTTGATTAACAAAATGTATGTGTGTGTGTCAGACCCTCCGTCGTTCGTGATCTCGCGCTGGCCGGGGTTCGGCGTGGCGCTGTCGGCGGGCGGCGCGGCGGCGCTGCGCTGCGACGTGGACGCCAACCCGCCCGCGCGCGCCGCGTGGATGAGGGACACCGACCGCCCGTCCAGGTATAACATGTGTGTGTGTCAGACCCGCCGTCGTTCGGCGTGGCGCTGTCGGCGGGCGGCGCGGCGGCGCTGCGCTGCGACGTGGACGCCAACCCGCCCGCGCGCGCCGCGTGGATGAGGGACACCGACCGCCCGTCCAGGTATAACATGTGTGTGTGTCAGACCCGCCGTCGTTCGGCGTGGCGCTGTCGGCGGGCGGCGCGGCGGCGCTGCGCTGCGACGTGGACGCCAACCCGCCCGCGCGCGCCGCGTGGATGAGGGACACCGACCGCCCGTCCAGGTATAACATGTGTGTGTGTCAGACCCGCCGTCGTTCGGCGTGGCGCTGTCGGCGGGCGGCGCGGCGGCGCTGCGCTGCGACGTGGACGCCAACCCGCCCGCGCGCGCCGCGTGGATGAGGGACACCGACCGCCCGTCCAGGTATAACATGTGTGTGTGTCAGACCCGCCGTCGTTCGGCGTGGCGCTGTCGGCGGGCGGCGCGGCGCGACGTGGACGCCAACCCGCCCGCGCGCGCCGCGTGGATGAGGGACACCGACCGCCCGTCCAGGTATAACATGTGTGTGTGTCAGACCCGCCGTCGTTCGGCGTGGCGCTGTCGGCGGGCGGCGCGGCGCGACGTGGACGCCAACCCGCCCGCGCGCGCCGCGTGGATGAGGGACACCGACCGCCCGTCCAGGTATAACATGTGTGTGTGTCAGACCCGCCGTCGTTCGTGATCTCGCGCTGGCCGGGGTTCGGCGTGGCGCTATCGGCGTTGGTTCTTATTTTGCCCAGTTATCGTGAAATGCAATATAATATGTATAGTGACATCAGCATTAGACAGACATGGCGAAAAATTTGTGCTGTTTATACCGTAGTTAACACTCGCTGGCGGTGGAGCAATTAAATGGGGAAACTGAAAAAAATATCTTGCAGAAAGTTGCTCTACTAGATTTTTACTTTTTCTAATAAGTAATGATAAACAAAATATTTATTTTTTCATAATAGGCTTAACTTACAGGAACTCATATGAAACGAACCTAATACCAAATAAACTTTTACATAGAAACAGTAATAAAATCACCTAATTAACAAAGTTTAATTACTCTGTGTATGCCAAAGACTAAACACACAATTTCGTGCTATATAATTAAAACTCAAAAATTCTTTCGTTTGTTTTCAGAACACAAACACAAATTCGGTGTGCGAGAATTGTTCATTAGCATTCATTATCTTTTGAAGGCAAATTCAGTTTTAAGTTTGTCAAAACTTTTACACTTAACAATACTTTCAACAAATTATTATAATTTATGATTCCGAGATGTTTCTTCGCCGATATTAATAATTCAGTAAGTAATTTATCTGAAAGTAAAATTTTTCCGCAAACTAAATTACTTAAACCGCGATAAAAGTGGATTATATTTAGCCGAAGTCTTAAAAGTGGAAACTTTCACCGCGTTTCGTTTTATTTCTTATGAAAATTCGCAATTAACAAATTAAGTTTAATTAGGTGGGAAAGTTGAAGCGACGCGAATGAAATTGTGCGAAATATTGCAACTTTGGGAATATTCCAGTAACCAGTAACGGTGGGTAAAGCAAGATAAAGTTTTAATTTTTTTTTTGTAAATCTTTTTTAGGCGAATTGGGCATTTTTTGAGATGGAAAAAAAACTATTGAACTCGCAACAATGCTACCGTAATCGACAGCTTTGTTTGTGGTTTTGCTTCTGTCAGCACTTTTATGCATGGATTTTTGTTAAAAAGCAGTATTTAACTAAAGATAGTTTTATGATCCCAGTACCAAAAGTATGACGTTATTTTTTAATCAATTGAAATATCAGTATGATTTAAGATACTCACCTAAAGAACGCAATAAAAAAAATCCATAACTTTTATAAAATACCCATTTACATTATATGATGAACGTAGGTAACCAGAAGCAACATTTCCCCGCTGATTGGCAGAATTTTAACCAACGATTTCAACGTTATAGTGTTATTGTTTAGTTCCCCAACGCCGCTGGAGGCGGGCGCAGAGGACGGCGCGACGCTAGGCTCCGCGACGCTACGCTGGGCTCGCCTGCGGGAGAGCCACGCGGGCTGGTACCGCTGCCGCGCGCGCTGGATGGACATCGAGTACTCCTCCATCGGGTACTACCTCAACGTGTTGGGTACGTATAGCTATAGTCGTTGGGCCCCGCGACGCTACGCTGGGCTCGCCTGCGGGAGAGCCACGCGGGCTGGTACCGCTGCCGCGCGCGCTGGATGGACATCGAGTACTCCTCCATCGGGTACTACCTCAACGTGTTGGGTACGTATAGCTATAGTCGTTGGGCCCCGCGACGCTACGCTGGGGTCGCCTGCGGGAGAGCCACGCGGGCTGGTACCGCTGCCGCGCGCGCTGGATGGACATCGAGTACTCCTCCATCGGGTACTACCTCAACGTGTTGGGTACGTATAGCTATAGTCGTTGGGCCCCGCGACGCTACGCTGGGCTCGCCTGCGGGAGAGCCACGCGGGCTGGTACCGCTGCCGCGCGCGCTGGATGGACATCGAGTACTCCTCCATCGGGTACTACCTCAACGTGTTGGGTACGTATAGCTATAGTCGTTGGGCCCCGCGACGCTACGCTGGGGTCGCCTGCGGGAGAGCCACGCGGGCTGGTACCGCTGCCGCGCGCGCTGGATGGACATCGAGTACTCCTCCATCGGGTACTACCTCAACGTGTTGGGTACGTATAGCTATAGTCGTTGGGCCCCGCGACGCTACGCTGGGCTCGCCTGCGGGAGAGCCACGCGGGCTGGTACCGCTGCCGCGCGCGCTGGATGGACATCGAGTACTCCTCCATCGGGTACTACCTCAACGTGTTGGGTACGTATAGCTATAGTCGTTGGGCCCCGCGACGCTACGCTGGGCTCGCCTGCGAAGGAGCCACGCGGGCTGGTACCGCGGTAGAGTTGTCAGGTTTCATTGGTAAAATCTATGTATCAGTTACTCAAATACTAATAGGCATTCGGTTTAACAGATCTCTCTCAGTGGCTGTAAGTATTTTATCTCCAAACCCTGTGAAATATTTATATCGAATTCATAAACACGTTGTATATTGTTGGTGATGGAGTGTTGTGATCTCATTTAATGTCTGATCAACAGCATCTGATGACAACTCTCAAGCAGCGACTGAGTCTGACGCTAAAGAGGAGGAACCTGACCACCAGAAGGTGGAAGTGCCTCTGGGCGGCAACGTGCAACTACACTGTCCGAAGGGTAAGTAAAGTTTAGAATTTTTTTTAAGTGAAAACGTAGATTTGACTTTAACAAATCAGACAAGCTCTGTAACTAACTGTTTTCACTTCCGTCAGCACTCCCGGAGTGCCACATATTTATTTGCGTAACATTTTTTTGAAATGAGATAAAACCATTGAACTTGCGACACTGTAATCGTAACCAACACTCATGTTATTCTTCAAGTTTTCACTTCTGTCGACTGCCGGAACGCCAAGATTTTTTTGTCAGAATGAAGGGTGAAAGGTGCGATGATCATCAAAGTTAAGTAGCACTTGCAGCCTATTGTCCTTTTATGTATCATTTTACCCATTAACTGACGCTACAGTGGTACCTACTAACGCCGAATAGACGCTGCAAGGAGTGGTCTATCACCGGCTATCTATCTTTCCACCGGATGCCGGCCCTACAATATCCTTCTTCCCGGCAAGCGGTAATTTCTTGGGTATCCGTTCTCAAACAGGACGTCTTTCATCTGAGATGAAAATGGCGGTAATTGGTGATACGAACCACTAAGGTGTAGAACGCCTGTCAGATTCCGTGTTCCCTGGTCAAGTGTAATATGTGCCTTCTAGAAAGAGCGAATAGGCATTTTTAGGAGAGCTTCCTCCAACCTAGACCTCATCATTGCTTTCCATCCTCAATGAAATGAACATCCTCCAATATAACAAAATAACGACCTCTCTGGCGCAGTGGTGTGCTTTCGGATTCTCGGGAGGTCGCGGGTTCGATTCTTTAGAATACACCACGGACTCTGAATTTTGTACTTATTAACTCAAATCTGGTCTGGAGGATTTGACCGTAGCTAGTTACCAATATACAAGCAAAGACGCACCGCCGAACAATTTTCAGCGACCCAACCCGATGCTGTATAGAACCAGTTATGGATGAGTTTACGTATCCTTTTCAAGTTAGAAAGAAAGAAAGAAAACTTTATTCCACAAGACAATTATGCTACATGTAACAAAACAATAAACCTTACGTACTAAAACGATGCCTGGAGATTCCCCCACTCGGGCAACAAAACCAATAATTGCCCAAGTGACGGAAGCACCAGACACCGCCTGTCACATGTGGCACAACCCGGAAAAAGGCCCCAACTCAGCATGGTGCTGTGTGCGCCATATAAGCATGGGAGCACACAGCGCTGATTTTCAGTCGGAGCCTTGGACTTTTTTTTTCTCAAAGGAGGGGAAAAATCCTCATTGACTCTGTGCCGGACTCTTACCGACTAAAAAAACCCCTCCTATCTCCAAGCAATGATGTACCTGCCGGATAAACCTACCATCACTGCCACTTGTCCTGCCTATCTTCTGTACTCTCTGCCATCCATCTCTTTTATCTTTATAATGTCCTCCATAAAGTGTTTCACACTATCCCAACTCTTCTGACTTTCCATCATAAGGGAAACAAGGTTTTCTACAGAAACGTCTCTGCCCAGATCTATAACCAACTTCCCTCTTTCCAGAGCAAAACGTGGACAATGGAAGACTGTATGTTCAGCGTTGTCGTTTTGGTCCATACAATACACGCACTTGCAACTGTGCTTCCATTTTATTCGTGCTAGGTAGTGCATGAACGCCCCGTGCCCTGTGAAGCATTGAGTCATCCGGAACGTCATATCCCCGTATTTCCTGTTGGTCCAAGTCTTTATGTCTCCAATTAGCCTTGGAATTGGTGACGCCACGAACCAAAAAAAAAATACGATAACACTTTCGGCTACATCATCACTTACCATCACAGGTAGCGTGGGGTGCTGGTGGCGCCGCGTGGTGGGCAACGCCACAGACGCGTGGGCGCCGGCCGGCTCGCATCACGCTCATGGCGTACTCGGTACGTGAGCCAATAGTTATATAATTCAGTTTTTCTATCAGGATACTCATTGTAGATTGTAAATTGTATATGTTTCACGCCCACATTTCGTAGAGCATATTAAGCCATTGGTCTAGTACCGGATCTTATTTCAGCAGTCCATATAACGCAATGCCACTAATCTGTGAGCACTTTAGGTTCAGGAATAATAATTCAAGGCGGTTTTTTTGTCTAAGCAGATTTTCAATGTAATGACCAGCTTACCCGGCAAACTTTGTTTCGAAAAATTGACTTGATGAGGGTTTACATCCTATCTCAGACCAGAATATACAAAAAAAAATCATAAAAACTGGTGAAAAAATTGGTGAACCATTTTGTAGGAACTTTGTATCTCTAATTAGAGATTTCGTAAGATGTAAAGGATTCGTCAAGTGATCATACACTTGACGAATCCTGTTATTTATCATGTTTGTGGTGATGATTATGATGAAGAAGATAACGATGATAAATCAATCTTATAAACAGGTATAAAGGAAGCCCTCTACGAAGAAGGTGGGGAGTACCGCTGCGTGGGAGCGCGCGCACCTGACCTCAAGCGACTCCGCGAGCTCAAGCGAGTCACGCTCAGGGTGACAGGTGACTTGCTATTTCCTTGGCTTCATCAACTGCTACACCTACACCATTTCAATATCTCCGTAACTTTACAGTTCGTCGTCGTCGTCGTCGTCGTCGTTTCAGCCGATGGACGTGCTGGACATAGGCCTCCTGAAATGACCGCCAAACACCACGATCTTGCGCCGGCTGGTGCCAGCGAATCCCCTTTAGCGACTTCTTTATGTCGTCCGTTCACCTGGTATTGCTGACACTGCACTTCCCGGTGCGTGGCCGACTTTCCAGCACCTGGGATCCCCAACGTCCATTAGTCCGACGAGCTATGTTTCCTGCCCAGTACCACTTCAGCTTCGCGATACGTCGGTTACTTTGGTTCGTCTACTGATCTCCCTTATTCCTGATTCGATTACGTACAGATATTCCGAGCATAGCTCCCTTCAGTGCCCGCTGAGTGACCCTGAGCTTCCTTATAAGGACCATAGTCCAACGACCAAGTCTTGGATCCACATGTCATCCCTGGCAACATGCACTGTTCGAAGATCATAAGTCTTCAGGCAGTGCCTATATATTATTTTGCCGAGGGTGTAGGCAATAGGGAAATTTCCCTCCAGGCAGGTGTTATGCCTGGGGACCGCTTGTGATCCGAGCGTGTGACGTCAGAACTTCTATATATAGCACGCTCGTCGAAAGCTCCGTCAGCGTGTGCTAGGGTACTGGTTACGCCATCTATCGTCAGCTATCGAAAACCGCTACACTATAATTAAAAAAAAATTGTATGTCTGCAAGGCGGTGCGACGGCTACGGCAGTGAGCGCGGAGCAAACGCCCAGCGGCTGGCGGCTGGAGTGCGGCGCGTGCGGGCGCGGGTTGCGCGTGCTGTGGCTGCGGGGGGGGCACTCCACCCCCGCCATCCTCACGCCCGACCTGGCGCAGCACTGCTGGAGGGCGGTGCTGCTGGTGCCCGAGCCTGATGAGGTTTGTATCGAGGACTTTCCATATATTTTTATATGGAAGTGTACTGGCGGGAGTGTTGCCAGCTGACCTGGAGGTAATCCGTGCTGCCAGGATTGATGCGGCGCGTAGGACCGCGGTCAGAGGTGAGTTGAGCAGACGCAAGCGTGAAATCGGGGCAGACATCGTCGCGGAATGGCAAGCGAGATGGGCCAGCGAAACGAAGGGCGGTGCGACGCGACTCGAGGCGACTTGGGTCGTCCCGGATTATCAGACCTCGCAGATGCTGACGAAGCACGGTCGCTTTCGGAAGCGCCTGCATGACATGTGTCTGGTCGAGAGTGGCGAGTGCTTCTGCGGACTGGCGGAGGAAAACCTCCACCGTGTCCTATGGGAGTGCTCCTTATACGAGGACCTCCGGTGCTTGCTACTGGACGAGATCGTTCGCGAAGTTTTCAGGCCCAGTTTATTATCAGGATCTCGTGGTTTCGGCCCCCATAACCGCGAGGTTGATTGGGCCATGGGTGGTGGAGGGTTGTACTGCTGGCTACACCCACCTGAAGTTTGTTTCTGTTTTACAAATTCTGCAAGAACCATAGGTTTTTCCCCTATTCAAGTAGCCTTTATGTTAATGTAGAGTTTAATCTACCTGGTTTGTAAATTTCAGCCAAATCGGTGCAGTAGTTTCGAAGGATGGTGATGACTTATGGATGGTGATGATCATAATGTCTTGTATCCGCACAGGTGTGGTGCGTAGGGACAACCCTCCACCACCCATGGCCCAATCAACCTCGCGCTTATGGGGGCCGAAACGTGGGAGGGCGCCCGTTCGGTACTTGGTCTTGGCGTGTTCCCGGGGCGCCTTCTTGACTCCCTACAAGCTGTTTCCTCTCGCTTCTTGTCCCTATGAACTCACTCTCCCCATTCTGGGGCAGGACGATACAAAATACGGACTCGCCGCGCCGTCGCTGTCCACAGCATAAATTCTCTATGTCTCTATGTCAGGTGTGGTGCGTAGTGGTGTCCTCTAGCGGCGGAGCTGTGGCAGTGTTTCCGCGTCGCTCCGTGCAGGCGTCTCCCTCCCCCGCGCGGCATGCGGTGCGCGCCCTGCAGGCCGGCGCCGACCAGGTACTAGTCACTACCACAGCGCTTCTGGTTGCCACCACATTGGTCTTGGGTTTGGTTTAAAGTTCAAAGGTGGTTGGAATATTGGACTTGATTTAAACAGTTGGCTACAATTTTGGGCTTGGTTGAAAGTTTACACCTGGTTCAAATGTTGTGTTGATTGAAAGTTTACATCTGGTTCAAATTTTGGGCTTGGTCGAAAGTTTACACCTGAGTCAAATATTGGGCTTGGATGAAAGTTTACACCTGACTCAAATATTGGGCTTGGATGAAAGTTTACATCTGGTTCAAATATTGGACTTGGTTGAAAGTTTACACGTTATTTAAATATTGGACATAGTTTAGAGTTTCCAAGTGGTTTGGGTTATGCTGCAGATAGTTGTAACTTTTTTAAAGAGAAGTTTGAATTGTATTTTTGTAAAATATCATATTTTATATTGTTTTGGTAAAATGTAAGAATCGTTTTTACTATAAACGTGTTGTTCCGAAAAGCAATAACTAATTAGTTAATATTAAAAGTTTTGTTTAAGTATAAAAAATATTAAAATATTATTGATTTCGATTCACATCAATGTTTTTGTAGTATCAACCAAACCTTCCCAAACAAGCCCTACCACCAACTTTTCTCGTAGAAAAATTACAAAAATTGACTGATTCAAACATAACATTAATGGCAGTGTTATGTTTATATTTATTTTTGTAATTTACTAAAAGTATTGAAATTAGTGATAATCTTAATTATATTAAAGTGTTTAGGCTATATCTTTACACCATTATAAAGGAAATGTATCTAGTTATATTAAGTTGTTAAATACAAAACAATGAATTTAATGATCGATTTCTTTGTTTGAAAAAATAAAAACACGAAAACTAACTAACTCAAATTGAAATAACTCAAAAGAATGGTATTAGTTTTATGTAAAATACGCGAATATAAAATAAATTAAGGCCGTCTAAATTACTATTATTATAATAATCTATATCCTAACCAGAAAGGGGAAAGAAATAATTTGAGTTATTTTATTTAAAAAATTGTATTGCTAAATAGAAAATGAAAAAAAAAGAAACCAATCATTAAACGTTAGTATAATGATAATAATCAAATTTTTATTTTAAGGAAAGCCCCTTATTCTCTTATTAAATACATGACATATTTACTAACCTCTTCGTCCTGTATAAAATCGTAATAGTACTTAGTAGTTCCAAATGATATGAATAGACTTTTGTGTGGTTTACACCTCGAATATTAAGATCATAGTACTTACCTATAATAAATAAAATAAAAATAAAAAATAAAATAAAAAAGTACCCATAATTGTCAATTAAAATATTACATTTGTAATGCCATTGAAGAATCTAATCTGAAATGCTAAAGAAAAAGACTAGAAAGGGTTTGGGTAAATGGCATAACATTTATTACCTATACTCTTTCCATTCGTTTATTTTCTCTTTGACACATGAAACAGATATAGCAACAGCGAGAGACCAGAGAGCAATGAATGTAGAGTGGTCTCTTTCTGGTCCCTCGCAATTGCTATATCTGATTCATGTGTCAGAGAAAATAAACCAATGGAAAGAGTGTACTGCTGCCATTTAAAATTCGTTTATTTATTGTCACAATCAAAATTGCGTAAATCTAATACAGATGTAAGTAACTCAAAATGTACTTAAGGATCGATTTTTTCAATCGCCAGATGAACGTTAACTGAGGAATTAATATTCAACATTTTGACATTTTTTGTATGGCATGTTTCAAATTTATTCCTCAGATAGTTTATCTGGCGATTGAAAAATCGGCCCTTAAGTCGAGTTATTACTTTTCGTGGGGAATTTTTACATACTTTTAAAAATATACATAGATAAAAAGTGATAATCTTTTTAGGTAGGTTAGGTACTATGTCGAGGTCTAAGCCCACACGCACTAATTCTAGTAGATGAAAATGTGTGTCGTATTCTAGTGTTCCTAGATGCCGTAGTGATCCTATAACGATAATTTGTTACGTATTTTAGTGCTCCTGTCTACGAAGCTGTCGCCATTTTGGATTCCGGGCACGTTCGTTGCACTGTCATTTGGCATAGAATACTTAATAGTACAGAAGAGCCACTCCACAAATTACTTCTTAATAAAAAGCGACGCTTGTTACGAAGTAATAAAGTTCAATTTAGCTCGCACAAAGCTAACGTCTTCTTTATGTGTTTATTTACCGGCACAGAATCTTTCTTCCTATTTCTTAATTTCAAGCGTTATTTGTATATTGAAAAATCATTTTTTATTTTATTCAATAACTCATTTTCACACCATGTTACGTTACAGCCGACGATTATCGTATTAACTTTGAAGAATTATAACTTCTACCGGTTTATTCCAAATTCAATTTTCTGAAAAAAAATCTTAAGCCCCTGTCAACAATCAAACTCTTCAAGTCTAACCGCACTTAAACGAGATGTGTCAAACTTACATTCGGTTAGAATCGAGTTTCTACTCTTGATTTATCTTTGGACGTTATCCTTTTCTGAAAACAATTGTAGCTGAATCTAAAGAGCCTTTGTTTTGTACATTTCATTGTACAGTTGGAATAAGTCTCGAGTGCCGTCGTGTCTCGTTGTGTAATATTATTTCTATGAACCAGTTTCTTCTTATTTTCTTCAAGTACTTTAGCCGTTGATCGCATCTTCCACAGCTTTGCTCTAGAATTTAATTTAAAATCTACAGTATGACATTCGAATTTCCTGTAGGTTATTTTTACTCTATACAAGTTAGTACTTGACTGCGATCTCATCTGATGGTAAGAGATGATGCAGCCTAAGATGTTAACGTACTAACTTGGAAGGGTAAGTAAATTTACCCCAATGGTTTCTACAAGCATCGCACCGGAACGCTAAATCATTTAAATTCCAATTATTATTTTATACTATAGAAAGACAAAGATGGATAAATATTGTTGTTAGCTTTAAATGTAGTCGCAAAAGACGTTTTTCATACACGTTTCTAATATAATACAAACAGCTAAGGATATAATTTGTGGAATAACCTTACTCATTATTTTTTATCAAAAGAGTCGCAAAAATAAATGTCACTAGCAACGAACGTCCCCTCTGTGTGTAGTACTTACTGTCCTATCTCTATAACAGTTTTCCTCTTCAACTGTAAATTGCTATCGTTTGTTATTTTCTTCCCGTTGTTATTTTAGTTCTAGTGAGTGTTCGAAACAGGAAGGAAATGTGCCAAATTGTTGATGTTTGTAACAAAATAGATTTTTCTTATATTGACGACCGGAACGGGCTAATTATTGTGAATTTAATATATTTTTTGTATTTTTCATTTTTAATTAGACAAAGTTGATCGACACTGTATTAAATATTTGTAACTCTATGGCGAGTCGTAGATATATGAGACTAAATAGATACGCCAAAATTTTTTTTTTAGGATTTTCACTTCGTAAAAAAAGTTTGTTTGCCAGTTGACATTCTGATTCTGCTAGTAAAAGGTACGTTTTGAGTTTTACTAAAATCAATGAAAAGTTGGAGATATATTTTAAAATTAGAATATGGTGTCGATTCACTTTGCAAATGTATTTTTATTAACAAAAGAATCTGAAAGTTTAGAGAAAATGGTAACACCAATACAAAAAGAAATTAGAATTTATAAGTGATACATAATATTACACTATTATAATATGTATTTATATATATTTCTTAGGATTAAGATGTCTTCTGAAGATTTCTCAGTTAGTATTTTACATACATAATTACACATACAATAATAATTAATACATAATATTATGGAGCCACCAATCGTAGAATGAAATTTATTACTCAACTAACCTTGCAAAGATACTGTTGGAGATTTATCACTGTGAAATTTTGTCAATGGCACGATTTTTTATATAATAGCATAAATTTCCTCTGATTCCTCGTCTACGAACATAATTATGTTTTTTTTAAATAACTGAGAGATCTTCGGAAGTGCCGCAACAGGCATATATCTACATTATATTTTATATAGATGTCAAATTCGTAACTATTGTAACTAAACTTATACTATACACTGCCGTATAGAGCTACTGATCTACCAGAATCGACATGAGAAAATATTTGTATTGTGGTTCTATTAGTTTGATTGAATAGTCTGATATCTCCACAATAAATACGGGGACTGAAAAAAGTTTGTCAAAGCACTTTTAATGAGCTTGAATATTAAAATGACAGTCGAAAGGGCTTAAATTTTGACCAAAACTATCCCCAAAATTTCGTGCACATTTTTTTTGAGTGCTACTTCAGTGAAAAGTCAAGTCTGGTAGATTAGTAGGTTTTGCAGAGTGAGTAATAAATGTGTATGATAGCTTAAAAATGGAATCATGTAAATTTCGATGTCAATTTTAGGGTTCCGCATAGAGCGGCGCGTTTTTGTATGGAGTAACATTTGCTACCACAATTTTTGCAACAATCTTAAGTGTAGCGTAAAGCTTTCTTCCTGTGTAAGCGATGCCATTGCAATTCTATGCCAAACAATGCATCTTCCTTCAAGAAGTAAAAACATAGTTGCAATAAGTCATTATAATTAAATGGCAGATTATTATCCGATAGTACATATAACTATAGGTTAATAATCATTGGACTGTTAACCTCACATTCAAGTTTTGGATTTGTTGAAGGCGAGATGAGAATATTAGTCGTGTGTAACATATCTAATATTTTTGAAAAAAGTGCATCCTTTAGCTATGTTTCGCAGTGCATCGTTGACACAGGAAGATGTACCTAAGTGTAAGAAAAAAAAGTTTTTATCAGATGTTCGATGTTGGATTGTTGTTCGATGATTAGTTGAATTAGAATGTGTTTGTCTCACTCTCTCTGTCTATGTCTGTCTTTCTCACACTCTGTAGTGACGTCATCGCCCCGTAGAGGGTGGCTGTCTACTTCCTGATAAGGTGCGGCGGATACTAGAGGAGGGTTTGTGTAATTTTTCAGAACAGTGAACCATTTGTTATAATAAAATTTATCTACCGAGGAAACTCTGGTTGGAAAATAACCAACTGTAAACATTACACGTTATTCTGCTAGGGCTACTTTTTTATCACGCATTTATGAATTTGTAGGGAATGATTAAATTGTTGTCATTTTTCATAAATGAACTTAAATATGTTACTAAAATTCTGGCGTGATATTTAAATTTTTCGCAAATTCAATCAGGGAATGGCTGGCGTAAATCAGGGAACCAATCAACGGGCAGAATTTGTAAACGATTACGATAACAATGAATACGTTTTTCTTACACAAGCTAAGGGCTTATCTGGAACTAACTTTTATTTAGTTTCTCTATCTCGCTCATTATGTAGCACTTTTTAAGTGTCACACTATAGGAGCATAGATAGAGCGATAAAAAAGTTGTTATATTATTTTGAAGCATCTTATTTGTGGTCATAGTAAGAGCAAAATTCATAATAGCATTGAAGGAGACAGTTTGGTTCCTGAGACACATTTATTTTTAGCTACATCGGAAATTCAAGTATATGATAGTTATTTATGTATCAAAGTAACTATATTTGCCAATTACCTCTTGGAAACTTTTCCGTAGTATCCGCTTCGCCTCACAGTATTTTGTCTGTTAATGTTGTAAAGATTTGTGATACTTGCAGCGGCGCGGGCGCGGGCCGGGCGCTAAACGATACGATGTTAACCAAAAGAGATGTTTTAACTAAAAACTAAAGCGGGTTAGTTTAGTTAAGTTAGATTGTAGTGTAAATGTATTTTTGTACCGTCTCGACGATGTTGGAGTCAATTGACGTTGATTTAGAAAAGAAAATTGAAAAAAATATTTACTGGGCTATTCGTGAAATACGGACGAGTTTTATACAAAAATCTAAAGCATGATATTTTATGTGATGATCAAAATCTATTCCTTACTTACTTGTTTTATGAACTTTTTGATGTCACTAGGCTTTTCATATTTTTGACATGTCTAATTTATGTAGGTCTATGATTATTTTTTTGTAATTTAATCGTAAGTCTCATGACGAATTTAATAACAAACAAAATACTTTAGTTGATATACAGGGTGACTGTTGAATTAATTAAAAACCGAAAATCGACAAAACCATGACAAGAACTACCAGATTTAAAACAAAAAAATCCATACAAAATAAGTGAGATTTTGATTATAGATGTAGGTACTTAATCAAAGTAATTTTAGCCGGAGCGACAGTCACTGTATATTTCGATTATGATAAAACTACACCTTGTCTGTATTTCCCGAATCCCCTAGCACGGATGTGACATTCAAACAAACAAACAAACACAGTGAGTACCAAAGTACCTGGAGTGGTATCCGTCCGGCAACGTGCGAACGTTATAGTTAGTGTAAGAGCTGCGTAGTCCCTTCCCCTCCACTCTCTCTCTCACTCTCCACTGTACGCGTCTGTTCTGTAACGCTTCGACTGAGAATATTCATTTACATGGAACAACTTATAAAGTTTCTTGCTACAGAAAAAGTAACTTGGCAAGTTATCAAAACTTAAATCTTAACAGTGTTCACTTTTTTTAACTGTTTCTAAACATACTGCTTAGGTTTACCTATATTGAAATAAACTTGTATGACAACACGAAAATATCCGAAATGTGGGCCGAAAACAGGTATACGAAACCTTTTTAAGGCCCACATTTCGGATATTTTAGATAGCAAATAATAATGTACATCCTTTTGTAAAAATTATTTATTATATAAAAAGTGGTAAGTAAGTTGAAAAATACGTAGTGGTACAACAGTAAATTTCTGTCATACATTATATGGGAATACGTTTCGACATTTGCTTTTGATAGAAATGAAACCATGCAAAACAGTTGTGTAACTATAGAAACTTAAGTTTTAATAACTTGCCAAGTTACACTGTCAGTATCAGTAAACCTTAGAAACTTACTTTCACCTCCATAGTACTTGGATCGTGATGTTACAGTAACAGACGATAACTTCTATAAATAGATCGAAATAGATAGAGAAATCTATAGAAATAAATAGATAGATTGGAAAATCGTCTTCGAACTTTACTTCCCTTTCCATTAGACGCTAGCCCACCGCGCCCGGAGCCTCTCGTCATTTGTGTATACTAATTGTAAACATAGACAAACTCCAACAATTATAGTGTGAGAGACCATCGTAAGATCGCTAAATTTACTCTACCGTTGAAGATAAAGTGTTTTTTATAAACTAAAAAAAAAGTGAAAGTACCATGTTACTATATCCTCAAATAAGTGTGTTAAAAATTATACTGAAACTTTTCTGTCGCATCGCAAATACATCTTTTCGAGCCAATATCTCTGAAGGATGCTCCAGTGTCAGCTCGAAACGTAAGCATAGAAAAGTATAGTCAAGTCAGGTGTCTTACTATACTTATTTAGATCATAGATTTTTCAGATATTGCGGAATACCAAAACAATTTTGTGGTTCATTAATTTACCAAAGTAACATTTCCCATATCTATTAGATTAAATCTGCCCCAGTTACAAAGTGAATCTCACGGTAATCTCTCACACTATAACACTGGTAGCTCAAAAAGGGAAACGTATCGAAAGCCTCTGTAATTCCCTCGACTAGGCCAAGAGCTACCAAAGGTTGTAGTGCATGATTTAATCGCGAGGCAATTGTATGGATGATTAAACCTTTCTGACACAAGTGCGAAATTTTTATTCTTTCGGATGGGTGTTTATATTATTATCAAGTACAATTTATACCGTAAACTGGATTTTATCGATTAGAATTTTGAATTTGTTTGAGAAAGGAGTCAGCTAAGCCGTGCCGTGTTCGTACTGTAACACGAGCGAACCTTAACCGTTTGGCTCGCGTAACACAAGCGAACCTTTGGCGCTCGGCTCGCGTTACACAAGCGAACTTTTACCAACCGCATAACAGCGACCGTCCATAGGTGGCGCTGGCTGTAAATATGTGGAGGAATTTGACTCGTTTGTGCGATGCGAGACTCTAAATTCGTACAAAAACCTGTTCTAACCACTCAGCTCGCGTAACACAAGCGAACTTTTACCGTTCGGCTCGCGTAACCCAAACGAGCAACGGCGCGGCTAAAAATCATCCCTTATCGTACTTTAGCGTCCATTTTCGATACAAACAAGTGTCGTATCGGTGCCAATACATAATGAATAGAACATAATTATTATAAACACATATATATATATTTACATTTTATTATCAATAATTATTATTATATTATACATTGATCGTTTACTTTGTATATCCATGTATTCATTACGTGTTTACGGAGGACTCCTATACCAGATAAATAAATGATACAAAAATAAAAAATATATGTGTTTTATTTTTACTCTATCTATCCCTATTTTCTAGGAATGGCTATCCTGAAGATAAACTGCCTACATCTAAGATCTTACGCTATGTTAGTGTGAGTAAAATTTATAAATTAAAAATCACTTAAGTAAGTGAGGAATACTTACAACTGTGTTGTAAGTAAAGGATATAATATCTTAAGGATTCCGTACCAAAATAGTAAAAATGTAATTAATCTAATATAGTGTGACTTCATTAATTCATCTGTCCGTCTGTCACAGTCTATTTCAGCAACTATTAAAATTTTCGTCATGAAATTTGAAAAAGTTATAGATAATAGTGGTCCAAAGTCATTGCAATGAATAAAAATGCAAAATTATTTTTATTAAAAAAGGGGGGAAATTGGGATGTTAAAATTACAAAGTGTGTAAGTAAGTTTAATCGGATAAATGTGCCGACATTTTAATACAGACAGGCTTGAGTTTGACGATTATCATGCCTGATGGAAAGCAATGGTGAGGTCTAGGTTGGAGCGCGCTTGCCTAGACAATGCCTATTCACTCTTCTCTTGAAGGCACCCAGATTGTACTTGGCTGGGAACACGGAAGCTGGTAGGGTGTTCCACACCTTAGCGGTTCGTGTCAGAAACGTGGAAGATTACGTTTCGTTCGAGTTCGTCGCTGGATATCAACCACTTAAAGATGCTTCTCTCTTCCAATTCTGTGGTAGAAAGGTAAATTATGTATAAGGGTGGTATAAGGTAAAACATAAGGGATTGAAACTGAATACTTATAATTTACTCCAGATAAATTAAACTCTTTTTATTGGTCTAGCTGGCGTTACTAATTGTTGAGGTATCAAGTGCGGATAGGAAGGCTTCAAACATCTTTCGGATTGCCTGTCCGTTAACGTTTCCTCATGTTTTGCTAAAATGATTTAGCTTATTTATATGCATTAATACATACCTAAACAACTTTTTAAACGGGAAAATCCATAACTTTGTGAACCATGGGATATTATTTTGGTGGCAACAATATTTTATGGCAAAGCGTGAGTTATCGAAAGAAATTAACAAATTTACTAAAATTTATTTTATTGCTAATGGACTCAATTTCATACAAAGAACATTTCGTTGACAGAGCTGCTAAAGTATTTATCATAAACCGTTAAATTATTTCAAGTTTGCCGTATACCAAATCTTACGTTGTTAAAGCACGAAAAGTAGGTAGGTAGTCAGGTACTTAGGTTACTAGGTAGTCAGGTACTTTACCAACAATAACAAAAACTGTGCAGAAACAAAGTAACAGACAAAAGCTATCCTAAATGCATCCCGGGGTAATATAACAAAAGCTTTGGACAGTGGAAATTAAACTCAAGTTAAATACATCGCGACTCTTTCTGGATCCCAGCCAGGGGGGGAGGAGTAGGGGGGTAGTGCGGGTAGTGGGGGTGCAAAACAGAGTCATACATTGCGGAAGAAGAAATTAAACGTCCTGCCAAATAAGTTGACACAGAATATGTCCAGTCCGATATTGCCATATTTTGTTAAGTAACTTTTAACTAGAGTTAAATATTTGTTCCGTTTGTTGTTTAGACCCAGGGACTATAAAGTCGTAGTTCCAAAAAAATCCTTGGAGATATTTTCCGTGGTTAGTACCTAATAGCCTCAAAGTTGCAGAATGGCTGGCGCAAATAACCAGTCTAGCTTTTCTGCGCGTATAATAATGATAATATATTGGAGGTATATTGATTATATCAGGACATTACACACATCGCAATGTAGTCCCAAAGTAAGCGATAGCTTGTGTTATGGGTACTACATAACTGATAAATATACATACATACTAATAATATACACAAGTGGAAAATTAAAAAATTTTAAAACACCCACGACTTTTGCAGACTTGTAATTGAAAAAGGATTAAATAATTTTTTTGAAACTCCCCGACTAAAGGAAAGTAAGAACTAAGAACCTATCAGTATAATTACAAATCCAAGAAAATCCGCCGGAGCTGCTGTGTTTTGCCTATGACGGTGTTGATGGTGCTGTTTACCAGTTGATGACCAATTCAATTTCTTGATAATTCTCATATACCGGCAGTTTATTAATACTTACTAATTACATTAATTGATATTGGAAACGAAAATAGCAATGGCAGCTCCGACGGATTTTCTTGGATTTGTAATTATACTGATAGGTTCTTAGTTCTTACTTTCCTTTAGTCGGGGAGTTTCAAAAAAATTATTTAATCCTTTTTCAATTACAAGTCTGCAAAAGTCGTGGGTGTTTTAAAATTTTTTAATTTTCCACTTGTTTTATAGTTTTTCGATTAATATATTAATGTAATTTAAATTATATTATTATTAAAAAATGAAAATTACTCTTCAAACTAGCCATTAGCTTCTCTAGCAGCGTTTGAAGGCATCATCCCTTCCAAGTCATAAAGAGACGTTTATTGTGGCGCCCCCTGCTGTTCAATCACAAGAACAATTATCTACGAACCATTGCCAATGACTCACTAATATTTTATACAAAACTGGATCCAAATCGGTTCAGTCGTTTTTGTAATAATTGAGAACATTCGTTTGCACTGTAAATGTTTTTTATGGCGCCCCCTGGTGATCGATGTTCGTAACAACTATCTAAGAACCATCGCCAATGAATACCAAACATTATACAGAAAACTGCATCTAAATCGGTACAGCCGTTTTTGAAATAAATGGGAACATTCGTTTGCAATATAAATGTATTTTATGGCGCCCCCTGGTGATCGATGTTCGTAACAACTATCTAAGAACCATTGCCGCTGAACACCAAACATTATACAGAAAACCGCATCTAAATCGGTCAAGCCGTTTATGAAATAAATGGGAACATTGATGTGCACACACAAACAAACAAACCAACAAACAAACACACAAAAATATTTTTGCATTATTGGTTTTTGTGAACAATTTAACATACAAACAAACATAAAATCTTTTTAACAGAGTAATGTACAAACGGTCTCTCACCCTAAACGCATATACCCGTACTCCGTTCCGTCGTGGGTAATAAATACAATATATTGAAAAACACCCAGACACTGGAAAACATTCATGCTCATCACACAAACAATATTTACCAGTAGTGGGAATCGAACCCACGCTCTCCGGCGCAGATGGCAGGTTTGGTCGTCAAGATCGGTCAAAATTATGCCAAATGTTTATACTTTACTAATTGAAGGATAAAAACAAACAAAAATCAATCAACGCATTCAGTAGAAATACGATCAACAAAGAAATTTATAAAGACACTTTGATTCGTCCCAAAAAAAACAGAAAATTTAAAAAATAAACATAACTGTTTAAGCCCTTTCCCAATACTACACGTAAACAGTACAATGAAATTTCGCGGGTCAGCGGGGCTAGACAAAGTCACAAGCGTTTGGCGTTAACGCTAGTCGACAAAAATGTATGGGCAAAACAAATGACTGTAGAAAAACCACGATAATAATTAACTAAACACGCTGTTTGATACTGTCGGCTGTCAATTGTCAAGCGAAGTACGCTAAAGTTATCTACAAGGTCCGCGAGAACGCCAGCGAGCGTTCAAGTTAGCGTAGTTAATTATTCAAACGCAGCGTGTAGTAATTATTATCGTGGTTTTTCTACAGTCACGTGGTTTGTCCCATACATTTTTGTCGACTAGCGTTAACGCCAAACGCTTGTGACTTTGTCTAACCCCGCAGGCCGCGGGAAGAGTCCCCCTGATGAACGGTGGTCGCAATCTCTCCGCTACATTAATTTTCAGAGCCATTATCGTCAGCTCGTGACCCTCCCCCCTCCTCCCTCTCCGCTAATTGTGCTGCTTTATGGTAATTTGATCGGCTCTCACTGCCCACGATTTATGTGGGCCTGGTACTTTTCATCGTCATTAGCCTATACAAGGGATAAGCGAGATGGGACAGAGGGATAAATAGGGCTTAAACCCACTAAGCTTCTCGAATTCGGGTTGGCAGGTTACTTTTTAATTCAATTCTATAAAGCCCAATACGATCTTTTATTCATCCACTGTAGATTCCGATAAAATTAAAAAAATTGGAGATTTTGGGGCAACTTTTGGAAAAAATTTCTGTCTATATAATTTCTTTAGATCGTGTGTCTGCTTCTGAATCAATTTTGATTAAAAACCCGAAGTAGGTACATGACGTTTAAATTTGAAAGTTATTCTTTATAGTTTCACTAAAATTAGGCCGTTGCTTACTAAGTATTCGTTACAAGTACAAGGCAATAACCATAGAGGTCCAAGAGGGAGCCCAAAAGTGCGGCAAAAAATACTTTGCCCAAATTGGCAAACCCGAGCCGTTGCCACACAAGTTTTCACGCACACTAGCATCCGCACACCATACAAATTACTAATTGACACACTCACACTACAAGAAAAAGTTGCCGCACTCACGGAGCTGTCGTTAGGTAGGGCTCTATCTAGTCGGAGCGCGAGCGACGACCTATTATAAATCTATGGCAATAACCTTAAAAAACTGAAACAAATTTTCATAAATTGCTTTCAATAATAATAATTCTATTTTATTACGTAATCGTAATAACATTTTTACGATATATTTTATGAGGACGATAAATGCCTGATACGACTTTTTTCTCATACGATGGCTTATTGTGAGATCGAAGATTTATCTCTAAAATAAATAAAATTCGTCTCACAGTGTTTGTAACAACTCCTCCGACACGGCTTGACCGATTTATGTGATTCTTTATTTAATAGAACCACCGCACCTGATGTTATGTGATACATGCACATCGCATAAATGCTCAAGTTAAATGCAGTGTGTGCCACCTCTTTGCATTGCAATTATCATACGATGCACTGCAATTATCACCCTGAGATATCAGTTCTCCTAGTAATTTCGTCGGCATACAGTACCCTTGAAACCGAAACACAGTAATCTATGACTGCTTCACGGTAGAATAACTAACACCGCGGTGGTACCTACCCGGACGAACTCCTAAAGAAGGTTCCTACCACCAATATACCCTCTTTTAAGACAGACATTAAAATAAAGCCAAAAAGTCGTCAAAACTTATTTGACTCGGAGCCTCGGAAGAAATACGGCGATATCGGAAAAGAATTTTCCGGAAATAACTTATAGGATTACGTACGTCCGTAACGCGGGTCGTTATTTACGTCATATTTTACGGAGAGCCTCTTACGGTTCTTATCATGCCACTTTTTACCGGAATTTTCTTTAATTTTTGTATTTTTTTTTTTCGAGTATTTTATAAATATAACGTTTTGCAAGAGCAATTTTCCCAAGAACTAAGTCGTGAGTAGCTGTACTTCCTGAATAAGAATCGGTGAAAATGAAAATGAAAATGAAAGCTTAGCTTCACCTGTATGTTTGTTGCCGACTCCTTTGAGCTCGATTTTGTCCTTCTTTGAACGTTCAAACTTTGCACACCCGTCAAAGACCGATGACAATGAAATAAATCGATTAAAATATCCAATTATCTTAATTAGTTTCGCCAGGATTAATTAATTTCTTTCCGCATCCTTTGCATGCGAGTAAGAGAGATAGAGCGTGTTTTTTTTTGTTTTTTAAACTATTATTAACTAAAACTATTAGACATACTCGTTCGTATTCTACTATACAGCTTTTTTCTTTTTTTGGTCATTTGCTCAGTGTTTAAGGCATCTACATTAATCGAGGGTTTACTTACGTCTTAGTTCTAAGCATGCCTTACCATACTCTTTGAGTTTTAAAACAGAATGGAATTTAATTTAATTTTGCAAACAAAATTTAATTCAAAAGTATATCGGTTATCTAGTACCCATAACACAAGCTATCGCTTACTTTGGGCCCCAAAGTTTGGGGGTTCGATTGATGTATTTAATGTTTAATGTATTTAATAATTATAAAAAATATAGGAATAGTTATTTTGGTCATTAAAAATATTTTTTCCGAGCGGGTGAAGTGAAAAAGTATTAAAAATAGCTAGGTACACATCGTACAAAATGAGTACAATTTTAGGAGGTAATAGTGACAAATTTCCGTCCGGGAACGAGGAAGCAATATCATTTCCATACACTGAGCTTATCTCTCGTATAATATTCTTATAGCAACATATTACTGATAAGACGCCTTTCTTAAACCTGCGCTACGATAATATATCATGTTACGGCCCCTTGCCTGTCCAGATGAGGGCTCAGTTCCCGGGCCCATAGAGGAACGAGCCCGGACAGGTCGAGGGGGGACCGACTAGTGAGACTACGCGGGATCACTAGTGTACGATCAGTCTCGGGTCAGATGACGGCATCCAATCCGAGTCGGATAGCAATCGAGTCTCACTAGTCGATCAGTGGAAATAGTAATCAGCGACTTTTACTAGACAACAGGTCGGCCACTACGGCTGATACAATACGCCACCGGACGCGGCCAACTATAAAAATAGTTTAAAATTAGTAGGTGCTTATTGACTGACCTTGATCCCGAAGCGTCGGCCTTGATACGGAGTCCTCTGTAGTAGATGTGTGACAGTGTGTGACGTGAAAGTGTTAAGGGTATGTACAAGGGTGCGTGTGTGTATGGGACTGGCAGAGCCGTCTGACCTCCGCTTCAAATCAGCCTCCAAACACGAAGACCACACGCGCAGGAACCCACTTTCCGTCGGCTACCGGTTCGAAGTGCGAAAGGGACCGCACCAGCGCCCCAGCGCGCGAGAGAGGGGGCGCGGCAACAGACAAAAAACGCAGTGCGAAAAACAAGTCAGGCGCATCAAAAAACGGACGTCCCGTTGCGATGTTATTCGATGACTAAACACCCGCGCAAATAGAAACGTGGCTACTCAAACGTAGTAATTTACGTCTCGCGACTACGCGTTTCAAGGACGACACGCGATCAAAATTACGTCAGCCACGCGCGGGGGACCGCTAAGTTCGTCGGTCGACAGCAGACTGAATCGTGCTTAATACTCGCGCGCACCGAAGTCGCCGCGTCATTGCAGGCATAAAAAATTCTCGGCGACCGATGCGCGAGCGGGATAGGAAGATTGGCGTTTCCGCGAGTTGGAGCGGGAGCGCACGATTCGATACAAAACGCATGCAGCAAAAAACTCGCCGTAACCAAAGCGTGAGCGAGACGCGCCGATGAGGGCTTCCGCGGGTTAGAGAGAGAGAACACGATTCAACACAATACAATAGGCTCGGCGCTCGCGCCAGCTACTCTCGCGTAAACAATCCCCCGCTCCGAATCTAAGAATGTAGATTCGCTAATCAATAGGCAGTCGGGACAACGTGGCCACGGCACGTTGCAATACTGAGTCCCCCACAAATACCTCGGCCACCCGGGGAACGCCATCCGATCCAAATAGCAGTTTAACAATGCGTCCACGACGCCAAAATAGTGGGAGTAGATTAGGTTCTTTAAGCAGAACAAGATCTCCCACCTGGGGAGGGTTAGTTTTGTCAGTCCACTTGACGCGCTGCTGCAGCAAGTGCAAATACTCAAGAGACCAACGGTGCCAAAAATTTTGAGTCATTTGCTGCAACATTTCAAACCGAGACAACCGTGAGGTCTTGACCTCCCGATAGGGATACTCGGGCAGCGCGTTAAGAGGCTGACCAATCAAGAAGTGACCCGGCGTTAAAGCCTCCAAATCATTTGGATCGGAGGAGACGGGACCGAGAGGCCGAGAGTTAAGAACCGCCTCAATCTTGCAAAATACCGTGGACAGTTCCTCGAAGGTTAAGATGGTTTCCCCAATAACGCGACGCAAATGCGTTTTAGCGACCTTAACAACAGCTTCGAAGATTCCGCCCCAGTGAGGACACGCCGGAGGGTCAAATTTCCAAGTAACTCCCATTCTAGACATGGCGGTGCCTACACAGTGCCTGTTCTTAACAAGGAAGTCAACGACCTCCTTCAAATAACGATCGGTTCCCTTATAATTGGTCCCGCAGTCTGTCCGAACCAAGTCGGGTAGGCCGCGACGGCTCACGAAGCGGCCCAGAGTGGCCACGAACGCCTCCGTGCTGAGGGCACTGACAAGCTCCAAGTGAACTGCCTTGGTTGCGAGGCAAACAAAGACGCACAAGTAGGCCTTAAAAGACCGAGCATTCTTAAGGTTAGAGCTCTTAACTAGAAAAGGACCGGCAAAATCGGTTCCAACACCGGGAAAGGTCGAGCAGCCCTTACGCGGTCCGCAGGCAGGTCACCCATCACAGGCTGTGCAATGGATGCCTTCAAACGATAGCAAGGAATACATTTGAAGATCACGCTTCGAATGGTTCGTCGGCCTGCCAAAATCCAAAACTCACGCTGCAAAATGGCTGAGAGGGTATTGCAACCCGCATGAGCATTTTTAATATGATAATGAGTTATCAACAGATTGACAAAGGTGCCATCCTTTGGGAGCAGCAAAGGATGTCGCGCTCCATAAGGGAGGTTGGAGTTTTTAAGGCGTCCCCCAACACGTAGTAATCCGGAACTGTCCAAGAATAGACTCAGGCGAGCAAGGTGGCCCTTCAGTGGCGAGCCTCGTTTCAAAGACTCAATCGCTGACTCAAAGTGTTCCACTTGGATCACACGTATCCAGTACATCAACGCCTCTCGCCGTTCCAAGGGCGAGAGCGCCGAGTCTAAGTTTTTATTGAGGGGATCCCTGACATTATGCATGAATCGACGCAGCCAAGCGGTTACGCCGATCAGCTTGTCAAACGAGCTATACCGCTCCAAGAGGGCGCGGTCATAAATGGGCCTATCGTTGACCACGCCAACCCTCAATCGCAAGCCGGGTAATTCGGCTGGAGCCTCAAATTTGTCCGGGGGCCAGGAGGATTCTGGGCCAGATAGCCAGCCCGGTCCCCACCAGAGTGGGTGGTAGACTAGCAAAGAAGCCTCGCAACCGCGAGAAGCGCAGTCAGCTGGGTTTAGTTCCCCGGGTACATGTCTCCATTTCAAGGGTGTGACAGAACTTTGTATTTGTGACACTCTATTCGCCACGAAAACTTCAAGATTATGGACCGAAGCCCGAAGCCAACACAGGACAATCTCGCTGTCCGACCATGCAAAAACGTCCAAAATGTTTACGAAGGGCTTCAAAGAAGTGTGGACGTGGTTTAATAACCGGTTCAATAGTGCGGCTCCCGAAAGTTCTAACTTAGGAATTGTTAGACGAGACCTGATAGATGCAACCTTGCACTTAGCTAGGACAAGGTGCAATGAGACTTGCCCCGAAGCGCTCACCCACCACAACGACGCAATCCAGCGCTGTGATCCGAGATCTAGCAGCGCGCGTACCATTAGCCACTCACCCTTCGGGTTGGACACCCTGACCAAAGCCGTTGGTAAAAGTACAGTCTGGCAGACCGGCTTATGGTCGTTCAAATTGTCAGGTGGGGTGGCGGTGGTGGGAACCAAGGCAGCAGCAAGTCAACGGAAATTGCCCCTTTCGGGCAACTCCTCTAGCCTTGGGCGCTCGTAAGGGCCAGCTTGCGGAACTTCTACCACACCAATAGGTGGGGTTCCCCCAGGGTACACCCAAGCGTCCCTCATGGGCTGAGGGGGTCTGGTCACGTACGACAGCCGCGGGACGACGTAGTGCGGAGGGGGGTGTCCAGACCATCGAGGGGGGTATCGCTCCAGCCTGGGGTATTCAGCCAGAGGAGGGGAGTACCTCCTTGGTTCAGACTGAGCGACGGCAAAACCTCCCTCAGGGTTGACAGAGGGCGGAACGCCCCCGCCCCTGGAGGGCTGCACCCCCGCCCGAGGGGGGGGTGAAGCCCTATCAAAACCAGGGGCCGGACGAACAGTGTTCGCCCCACGCCGTCCATCGGCTGGGCACGTGACCGAGGAGGAGCCTCCACTCCTGCCGGGTGTCTGTTCAACCACCTCCTGCCTGCCGGCACCATTGCGGTCGAGACAAAGAATAGGAAGGTGGTTGCCCTGACAGTGTGTGCAAGGCCGTTGGTGCTGGCAATTGCGTTGCAAGTGCCGACCTAAGCAAGAGTAGCACCAACGGCGCTCCCTCGCGATGGCCCTACGGTACTTGGGCGGTCTCTCCAAAAATTTAGGGCAATCGGCCGTTGTGAGCGTGGAAGCACGACAATAGTTGCAGGGGGTTGCCTCGGTCGCAGCAAGGCTACTAAAGTTGGGGATTGTGCGGCGACCAGTCTGCTGCGCCACTACTGGCTGCTTGAAACCCCTGGTGGAAGTCGTGGGTTTAGAAGCGGGCGTCGGTCGCGCCGGCTCCCTTGCCGGTGTTCCCGAGGCCACGGCATTCTCCACCTGGCGGCTCTGTTCCTCAAGGAACTTTAAGAGGTCACTGAACGGGGGTATATAATTAGCCCCGTCCCCGCCGTACCTCTCTTCAAATCGGATCCGCAGATCGAGAGGCAGGCGGGACAGAACCAGGTGAAGAAGCCAGAAGGACCACTGATCCACCGGTAAGTCAAGTTGTCGAAGGGCGTTGCAAGCAACCACGACTGGGTCAATGATCACCTCCCGGAGACGCGCTAGGTCTTTCAAAACCGGGAGGGATATTAACTCCATCATGTGCGCGTCAGCAAGGCGGCGCACATTGGCGTAGCGCCTCTCGAGGAGTTCTCTGGCCGTGGAGTAGCTGGCGTCAGACAACTTCAAATGGCAGACTACCCCAAGTGCCTCCCCTTGAAGGGAGGTCCGCAAATAGGCCATTTTTTGGCCTGGGGATAGGTCGCGGCGGGTATGGACTAGACTGTCGAAGATGGAGATGAACCCCATCCAGTCTTGAAGCCGCCCACCAAAGTGTGGAAGGTCCAAAGTAGGCAGCCGACCCAATAGGGCGGGCTGCTGCTGCGGGCGAGGCGACTCGCACAGAATGCTCTTTCGAGCCTCACGATTCATTTTGGCCCCAGCCTCGAGCACATCGTCTGTGAACTCGAAGAACTGCTCGTAGTCCTTCTGGGCCGATTCTCGCGCCTCGTCGTCCTCCACTGTAGCAAGGAATTCCGAATAGGCCTCTTCAAAATGGGCTCGTCTGGCTGGGAGCTGCTCAAGGCGGTGGAGCAAGCTAGCCGTCCTGTCTGGACGAGTAATCAGCGCATGCGCGCTAGCTGCCCACCGCAGCTCATCCTGCATACGGCGCACCGGAGGCTTATGCGAAGGCATGGCGAGACTGCGCGAAGATAATTACAAGGAAGCACGAAACCGAAAAATAAAACAACAAGAAAGTAGAGCAAGCACAGATGCAAACACCAACACGTGCAGAACGCTAATCAAGGTCGCGGTTAACAAACGCGCGGCACGCGGTAAATAACGCGGCGTTGCTACAAAAACGCGTGGTGTAGCGGTCCAATAATCTGTGGCCGTTAACGCGGCGTATCGGTCCGACACGTGGCGTACCGCGCCTACAAACGTGTGACCGACAGAGATACGCGACGAATTAAATACGCGCAACAAATATCGATATCGACGCGCCGAACGTGTAAAAGCCGCTTAACCAAAAGGCGCGAAACCACGCTCTGCTACCAATTGTTACGGCCCCTTGCCTGTCCAGATGAGGGCTCAGTTCCCGGGCCCATAGAGGAACGAGCCCGGACAGGTCGAGGGGGGACCGACTAGTGAGACTACTCGGGATCACTAGTGTACGATCAGTCTCGGGTCAGATGACGGCATCCAATCCGAGTCGGATGGCAATCGAGTCTCACTAGTCGATCAGTGGAAATAGTAATCAGCGACTTTTACTAGACAACAGGTCGGCCACTACGGCTGATACAATACGCCACCGGACGCGGCCAACTATAAAAATAGTTTAAAATTAGTAGGTGCTTATTGACTGACCTTGATCCCGAAGCGTCGGCCTTGATACGGAGTCCTCTGTAGTAGATGTGTGACAGTGTGTGACGTGAAAGTGTTAAGGGTATGTACAAGGGTGCGTGTGTGTATGGGACTGGCAGAGCCGTCTGACCTCCGCTTCAAATCAGCCTCCAAACACGAAGACCACACGCGCAGGAACCCACTTTCCGTCGGCTACCGGTTCGAAGTGCGAAAGGGACCGCACCAGCGCCCCAGCGCGCGAGAGAGGGGGCGCGGCAACAGACAAAAAACGCAGTGCGAAAAACAAGTCAGGCGCATCAAAAAACGGACGTCCCGTTGCGATGTTATTCGATGACTAAACACCCGCGCAAATAGAAACGTGGCTACTCAAACGTAGTAATTTACGTCTCGCGACTACGCGTTTCAAGGACGACACGCGATCAAAATTACGTCAGCCACGCGCGGGGGACCGCTAAGTTCGTCGGTCGACAGCAGACTGAATCGTGCTTAATACTCGCGCGCACCGAAGTCGCCGCGTCATTGCAGGCATAAAAAATTCTCGGCGACCGATGCGCGAGCGGGATAGGAAGATTGGCGTTTCCGCGAGTTGGAGCGGGAGCGCACGATTCGATACAAAACGCATGCAGCAAAAAACTCGCCGTAACCAAAGCGTGAGCGAGACGCGCCGATGAGGGCTTCCGCGGGTTAGAGAGAGAGAACACGATTCAACACAATACAATAGGCTCGGCGCTCGCGCCAGCTACTCTCGCGTAAACATATCATTTTCTGGAAGAAATAAAGAGGTTTAAAATTCAACATGAAATTAGCTTACATTTTAATCTTTTGGATGTTGCAATGCTGATAATAATAATATTATTGAGGGTAAGATATGTAATATTAAATTTTGTTTTAAATTTACAAGTAGGTTTTTTTGCTAATTTCCTAATTTGTTTTTTATAGGGAAGGAATGCAAAAAGTAAATTGAATGAACTAAATGAAATAATAATCATTTATGTTGAAAATAAATAAATAAACCTTTCACTTTTCGAACATTTGCGAGCTTTTGTGGAATCTAAAAATAATTGGTCAAGTGCGAGTCGGGCTCGCGCACTGAGGGTTCCGCACTATTAAGACCAATTCTCAATAGTATTAAAGTAAACTAACCAGTAAACAACGCTGCCCACCAAATTCCGCGAGTTAAATACGTGCAACGCCATCTGCCGTCATCAAAGTTAAACAAAATATTAGACTTGTTGAATATCAATTCAACACGTATTAAAAAAAACTACTTACTAGATCTCGTTCAAACCAATTTTCGGTGGAAGTTTGCATGGTAATGTACATCATATATTTTTTTTAGTTTTATCATACTCTTATTTTAGAAGTTACAGGGGGGGGACACACATTTTACCACTTTGGAAGTGTCTCTCGTGCAAGCTATTCATTTTAGAAAAAAAAAATGATAATAGAAACCTTAGTATCATTTTTGAAGACCTATCCATAGATACCCCACACATATGGGTTTGATGAAAAAAAAAATTTTTGAGTTTCAGTTCTAAGTATGGGGCACCCCCAAAGTTTATTACTTTTTTTTAAATTTTGTGTGAAAACGTTAATGCGGTTCACAGAATACATCTACTTACCAAGTTTCAACAGTATAGCTCTTATAGTTTCGGAAAAAAGTGGCTGTGACATACGGACGGACGGACAGACAGACATGACGAATTTATAAGGGTTCCGTTTTTTGCTATTCGGCTACGGAACCCTAAAAAGGACTGACTTAAATATTTACTTTTTCAAATAATGAGGAAAATCTTACCTTTTCTTTAAATTGAAACATTAGAAAGTAAGTAAGGTTTAAGTTTTGTAAAGCGGGACTTTTTTCTTTCTCTGGAGACAGCGGGACAGAGAGGCTGAAAGCGAGATGTATGGGCCTTTATTCTAAAAAACTCTTGCCCAGAAGTGGCCTTTGTTAAACATGGTTACTAATAAAATCTTAACTCTTTCGCACTCAGTTAAAAAACTGATGTAGCGGGTTGCTAGCTGTAGTGGAAGCTGTTTAGAGTGAAACTCTCGGTTTTACATTTTGTAGCTATTCGCTACTCGTTTATTGTGAATTCCTTAACCTAATTTATTTACAAGTCATATCATCTGTGTTAGTAAATTGAAACGAGTGAAAGGTTAGTGACGGCCAATAGAATGTAAGAAAGATACAATATAGAATTACAAGGGTTTGCGAGAAAGAGATGACAAAGTACGAGTGCAGTGCGCGTGCGCAAATTCGGGACAAGAGGCGTGGCCCACGGCGACGCGGCGTCCGCGCTGTTGATAAAACTCGCTGGAACGTCTGCGCTCGGTTTCAGTCGACGCGCGCGCGGTGGTGAACGGACGTGCAGTGAGAAATACGTTGTGGTGTGGAAGATCTTCGACTTGGTGTGGCTGCAGTGCTCTTTCGCTTCAGTGTTCAAGTGCATCCTCGTATTGCGATATCAGTATCAGGCAACCATCAAATTAAAGTGCTCGTAATGCTATCGTAACGATACCATTGATCAATGCAACCAACCAGTAAGGTAGGAAAATAAATATTCTGTTCTCGGTGCGTAGTTTCATTTCTCTCTGATGTTCTTCAATAAAATATTCTGGTGTTGTTTTATTTTCCTTGTTCCTTCCTATTCCTGGTGTCCCGTGATCAGGTAATCATGTCTGGTACGGTGGTTATTCTAATACGGTAAGGTAATATACTGGACGACGGCTGGCCGGAGCGATGATGACGTAACTCGTAAGTATCTCGTAAGTATTTTCTAACTAGCTTATACCCGCGGCTTCGCCCGCGTCATTTATGGAAAAGATAAATATTGAAAAAATAAACTGCGCTGGATTAAAAACGACAGACGTAAGAATTGTTTAAGACCCTGGCAATTTATAAGTACCATAATTATTATATGGCAAGCAACCTGTGAACGCAAAATTAAAAGGAGTGGTCTTTTACAGATACAGAATACTTGCTAATAATCTGGTATAAAATATGAGCATTTTATGACCCCTTTACAGAACTGAGTATATTCTGTCCAAATTGAAACTGAGTATTCGAACTTATTTTTATGACCTATTTACACTTTTCAGTGTCGATAAAGTCTCGAGTATTTATGAACTATTTACAGATTACAGATTTACAGATTACACTTTTTAGTGTCGATAGAGTCTCGAGTATTTATGAACTATTTACAGATTACAGATTACACTTTTCAGTGTCGATAAAGTCTCGAGTATTTATGAACTATTTACAGATTACAGATTTACATATTACACTTTTCAGTGTCGATAGAGTCTCGAGTATTTATGAACTATTTACAGATTACAGATTACAGATTGACGGTTTGAGAGCTATGACGGTTTTGAGAGCTATGTATGGTGTTTTGAGTATTTACAACCTATTTCAGTTTTGAGTGTCGGTATTGAACTTCTATTGAGCCTTAAGTATTTATGACATATTTACGTTTTTGAGAGCTATATATGGAGTTTTGAATATTTATAACCTATTACCGTTTCGAGTGTATGGAGTCTATGGTGCAACATATATTGTGAGTATAGTTACGTATACGTATGTTGTGAAACAGTGAAAAATTTCACTTTTAATGCAATCCCACAGGAATAGGCTTGTTTTTCGGGGATAAAAAGTTGCCTATGTCACTCTCCGGGTCTTGAACTATATCTGTGCAAAAAAATCAGATCGATCCGTTGCGTGGCTGCGACGTGATTGAGGGACAAACAAACCAACAAACCAGCAAACCAACAAACCAACAAACCAACAAACCAACAAACTCACATTCACATTTATATATTAGTAGGGATTAGTAGGGATTTACACTTTTCAGTGTCGATAAAGTCTCGAGTATTTATGAACTATTTACAGATTACAGATTTACAGATTACACTTTTTAGTGTCGATAGAGTCTCGAGTATTTATGAACTATTTACAGATTACAGATTACACTTTTCAGTGTCGATAAAGTCTCGAGTATTTATGAACTATTTACAGATTACAGATTTACATATTACACTTTTCAGTGTCGATAGAGTCTCGAGTATTTATGAACTATTTACAGATTACAGATTACAGATTGACGGTTTGAGAGCTATGACGGTTTTGAGAGCTATGTATGGTGTTTTGAGTATTTACAACCTATTTCAGTTTTGAGTGTCGGTATTGAACTTCTATTGAGCCTTAAGTATTTATGACATATTTACGTTTTTGAGAGCTATATATGGAGTTTTGAATATTTATAACCTATTACCGTTTCGAGTGTATGGAGTCTATGGTGCAACATATATTGTGAGTATAGTTACGTATACGTATGTTGTGAAACAGTGAAAAATTTCACTTTTAATGCAATCCCACAGGAATAGGCTTGTTTTTCGGGGATAAAAAGTTGCCTATGTCACTCTCCGGGTCTTGAACTATATCTGTGCAAAAAAATCAGATCGATCCGTTGCGTGGCTGCGACGTGATTGAGGGACAAACAAACCAACAAACCAGCAAACCAACAAACCAACAAACCAACAAACCAACAAACTCACATTCACATTTATATATTAGTAGGGATCTATTAATATAGTGGTGTAACTGCGCCATAGTACCCCCCTTCAAGCGAAGCGTACCACTTTTTTTACGACACGGCCGCTTCTCGTGACGTGGGGAACGGGCGCAGGCGCTTGTTAAGATGCCGGCGTAGGTATCGGCGTGTTCTTTGCCGTTGTAGTTTTCGGTCTGGAACTCGTCGATGTCGGCGTCGATTTGTTATCTGCGTCGTTGGTACTCAGGTCCTCTTCATTGAGTATGTAAGCGGGCTTGAGTCTATCCAATGATACGACAGTAGTACGAAGTGGTAGTTGGATCTTGAAGTACTTGTCGTGACGCTTCAGAACTCGGTACGGGCCATCGTAAGGTGGTGTCAACGGCGCTCGTACGGTGTCGTTGCGTACAAAAACATGAGTGCAAGTTGCCAGGTCCTTGTGCACAAATGTCGAACGCGTAGCTTGAGTGCGCGTTGTAGGTGTCAGCGATGCCATGGTTTCGGTGAGCTGTCGCACGTAGTCCGCGTCTTCGATTTTTGCTTCTGAAGGGATAAGGAAGTCTGAAGGTACGCGGAGTGTTGTTCCGTACGTCATCAGAGCTGGACTGAGGTTGTTGTCCTCGCGCAGTGCTGTCCGTAGACCTAGTAGGACGGTTGGCAGCTCGTCTGTCCAATTCGTAGACGCGCCCCTAGCCATGAGAGCGGATTTCATCGTGCGATGAAGTCTCTCGACCTGGCCGTTCGCTTGAGGGTGATAAGCTGTTGTGCGAATTCTTGTGACTCCTAGCCTCTTCATAAGAGCGTTGAATAACGACGATTCAAAGTTTTTAGCTCTGTCCGTAGTTATTCGAAGAGGTAGCCCAAATCTGGTGATCCAGTTGTCGTACAGTGCTTTTGCGACGGTTTCTGCTGTTGTGTCTTGCACTGGAATTGCTTCCGGCCACTTGGTGCATCGGTCGATTATTGTGACACAATATTTGCAGTCTCTTGACAGCTTCATCGGTCCGACTATGTCAAGATGAATATGTTCGAAACGTTGTGATGGTGGAAAGTCAGCCAGTGGAGTGACGACGTGTCTATGCACTTTGCTCCGCTGACACTGGATGCACGCTCTACTCCAGTTGGTGACGTCTTGGTTGATGTTTGGCCAGAAGAATTTTGAGGTCATTAGCTTTCGAGTCGTCCTGATGCTGGGATGACATAGGCCATGTTGCGCCTTGAAGGCGGCGTAACGGTATGCCGTGGGTAAGTATGGGCGTGGTGATGATGTTGTGAGCTCGCACGTGATTGGTCGGTTGAGACCGGGTAGCGTGACTTCACTGAACTTCAGGTTGGCTTGTTTTTTCAGCTGTGCTAAGTCTCGGTCTTCGGCTTGGTCGATAGCTAGCTGCTTGTAATCAATCACGTTAGGGCCTTCAATCTCTTCAATGCGAGATAGGGCGTCAGCCACTGGGTTCTCTTCGCCTTTGACGTACTTGATGTTCGTGCAAAATTGACTTATGAAGTGTAGTTGGCGTTCTCGACGTGGAGTGTCGCTGCTGCTAGCCGTTTTGCTTAGCGCGAATGACAAAGGCTTGTGGTCGGTGAATATTGTCACTTCACAACCTTCGATGAGCCTCCTGAAGTGTTTTACAGCTGCGTACATAGCAAGTAACTCGCGATCGTACACGCTGTAGCGACGTTGTGTAGGGCTCATGGACTTGGAGAAGAATGCTAGTGGTTTCCATGCGTTTTGCACCCATTGCTGAACTGAAGCACCCAAACTATGTTCTGATGCGTCGGTCATGATTGCTAGCTGTGACCCTGGGACTGGATGGCTCAATGTTGTAGCTTCTGTGATGCTTTGTCGGCATTTCTCAAAAGCTTCGTTAGCCTCGGGAGTCCATTCGATCGGTGTCTTGTCGTTTTTCTTTTTGTTGTGCAGGAACTTATTGAGCTCGTACTGATGATCTGCTTGATGAGGTAGGCAGTCTCGGTAAAAGTTTAACATGCCTAGGAAACGACGTAATTCGACGACTGTTTTAGGCTTTGGATATTTAGCGATGACTTCGATGCGTTCCTCCGTTGGTTTGATACCGCTGGCTGAGACTTCGTAACCCAGAAAGTTGATTGTCTTGACTCCGAACTGGCATTTTTCGACGTTGAGAGTTACACCGTATTTGTCTAGGCGTTCTAGGACTTGATGTAGCAGTTTTCGATGCTGCTCTTCGTCTTCAGAAAATAGAAGAATGTCGTCAACGAAGCAGAAGCAGTCTTCTATGCCTCGGAGAACTTGATGCATGAAGCGTTGAAACGTTTGGCTTGCGTTCCGGAGTCCGAACGTCATGCATGTGAATTCGTACAAGCCGAACGGTGTGATGATAGCAGTCTTTTGGGCGTCTTCCGGGCTAGCCATCGGAATCCAGTAGTACGCCATCTTTAGGTCGAGTTTGGAGAAGATTGTTTTCTTATGCAGCGCATAGTTGAAATCTTGAATGCGTGGTATGGGGTAGCGATCGGGTTGTGTTACGGCATTTAATCTCCTGTAGTCGCCGCATACGCGAAGTCCGCCGTCTTTCTTCTTGACCACGTGTAATGGACTTGCCCATGGGCTCTTCGATGGTCGGCAAATGCCCAACTCCACCATGCGATCAAATTCGGCTTTTGCGGCGCGGTATTTGTCTGGTGGCAGAGGGCGAGCGCGTGCGTAGATAGGCGGGCCGGTGGTTTCAATATGATGCACTACGTCGTGTTTGGCTGGCTCCTTCAGTGACATTGGTCGTAGGACGTCGGGGTATTGTTTGAGGATGTCGTGATAATCTTGATCGGTGGCTATGACGCGGATGGATTCGACGGATGTTGTGACTTGAACTGCGTTGACGGCAAGCTTAGTCACGTCGTCTATCAGTTTCTTCTTGTGAAGGTTGACTAGTAGGTGGTAGTGCCGTAGAAAATCTGCCCCCAGGATTGATGTCTTAACATCGGCGATGACGAAGGTCCACGGGAAACTGCGGCGAAGCCCTAGGTCGAGCTTGACGGTTTTTTCGCCGTAGGTCTGAATCGGTGAGTTGTTTGCTGCGTATAGCTTGTAGGTACTGGCAGCGTTCCTCTTCATCTTTGGGGTGGCAGCCCAAACGGAGATCTCGGCGCCCGTGTCTACCAGGAGGCGCTCGTTGTTGTTGCGATCGTGTATGCAGAGGCGATTGCTGGTTTTAGTGACACCGACGTCCGCCACGGTCGGTGTCGGAGTTAGTTTTCCGAAGTCTTATTTCGTCTTGAACACGGTGAGTTGCATCTTCGCGCGTTGTCTCCGAACTTGTGGTGATAGTAGCATTGCCTGTTGTACGTTCTTCTGCGCGATTGTGAACGAGAGCAGAATCGTGCGCGTGATGAATCTCGGTAGCGGCGATATGAAGGTCGACCACGTTCCCGTAGCTCAGCTATTTCACGCGTGAGTTTATCTAGCATTGCTATGAGTTCGGAATGATTCCCGTCGCAGGTGGTAGTTGTGGCCGAAGGCGTTGCCATGTCTTCGCTTAGGTCTTGCAGGTTTCGCGTGTTCTTTTGTCGGCGGTCACCACTGTAGCGGGTTGCTAGCTGTAGTGGAAGCTGTTTAGAGTGAAACTCTCGGTTTTACATTTTGTAGCTATTCGCTACTCGTTTATTGTGAATTCCTTAACCTAATTTATTTACAAGTCATATCATCTGTGTTAGTAAATTGAAACGAGTGAAAGGTTAGTGACGGCCAATAGAATGTAAGAAAGATACAATATAGAATTACAAGGGTTTGCGAGAAAGAGATGACAAAGTACGAGTGCAGTGCGCGTGCGCAAATTCGGGACAAGAGGCGTGGCCCACGGCGACGCGGCGTCCGCGCTGTTGATAAAACTCGCTGGAACGTCTGCGCTCGGTTTCAGTCGACGCGCGCGCGGTGGTGAACGGACGTGCAGTGAGAAATACGTTGTGGTGTGGAAGATCTTCGACTTGGTGTGGCTGCAGTGCTCTTTCGCTTCAGTGTTCAAGTGCATCCTCGTATTGCGATATCAGTATCAGGCAACCATCAAATTAAAGTGCTCGTAATGCTATCGTAACGATACCATTGATCAATGCAACCAACCAGTAAGGTAGGAAAATAAATATTCTGTTCTCGGTGCGTAGTTTCATTTCTCTCTGATGTTCTTCAATAAAATATTCTGGTGTTGTTTTATTTTCCTTGTTCCTTCCTATTCCTGGTGTCCCGTGATCAGGTAATCATGTCTGGTACGGTGGTTATTCTAATACGGTAAGGTAATATACTGGACGACGGCTGGCCGGAGCGATGATGACGTAACTCGTAAGTATCTCGTAAGTATTTTCTAATCTATTAATATAGTGGTGTAACTGCGCCATACTGATAATCTTTTCATTACCACAAAATAGTTCTAGCGGAATGAGTTTTTATACTAGAAAGGACATTGCTGTGGAAGCACTTTTCAGATGCTTTCAACGCATTGCAAAGTTAACCTTATTAATGAAGCAATAGGGTCTCAAATCCAATGGCAAGATTAAATTTTATGTATTGATTTTATTAAAACCAGTTGCTCTAATTTGAAACTTATGTTGAAGAGGACAAGGTGTAATATTGGATGCTGTGACAGCGGCCGGCGTTGCGTGCAATACATCACGGTTTAGTGATAAGATGTGCACACAGATTAATTTGAGTTACTGTCCCCTCAGTTTACAGCTTTCCGCGGGATGCTGGACCGAAAGTTATGAGTTTTGATCATTAACTAGTTTGTTATTGTAGAACTACGGTCGAAATTACGGTTTGTAAGTGAAAACTTAAGGGGATTGATTGAATATATTTTTGTCTTTCTCACTCTCATGGAGATTTGGTAGGTGCGACATGCAGCGTCGCGGAAGAATATAGCAGAAAAACGACGTTTTACCTAATTACTCAAAAACTAAGCTGGTTATCAAAAATCCGTTCTAAGCGTTTTAGGATATTATTATTACCGATACATTAAAACAAAAATTACAATTACATCCATTGTAGTTTCCGATAAAATATAGAAAAACTGAGATTTTGGAGCAACTTTTGGGAGAACTTTCTATCGAGAAAATTTTATCCAGTCGTGTTTCTGCTTCTTAGCGATTTTAGATTATAAAGACACAAAATACATGACGTGTAAATTTGAAAGTAATTTTCTTTATAGTTTTTGCATAAAACTTCCATCAAAATCACCTAAATACGGCTTGTAGGCCGTTAACAATCGTGAGGTGTCGGTTACGGTAACAATGAAAGGTGTTGGTTACGGTAAGTGTAGTGCGTTCAATGGTTTTTTCCTTTTTCAATAAATTAGGTGCCTAAATAAATTTTCACTTCAAGAAAACCAAATCTACTAATATCAAAATTATTAATTTCATATACCTAGGCCTAACTTAGGGCCCTTAGGGGCACTCTTACTTATTTGAAGGCTCATTAAATTATTTACTAGATATATTATATTACTATTTATTTTAGACAGACATTTATTTAATGAACACTTACTGATCTAGTATACCACTAAGAACTACTTAGGTACTCCAACAAGATATTGGAAAACACCCTTATCCACGAAAAGTAGATCTAAAATAGTTAAGAAAATTTAGTTTACCTATCTAGATTGATCAGCATGGCAGCAAGCAAGCAGCAAGGGTATTTGCATTAAAAGGATATAATATATAACTTATCGCAGAAAATATTAAAACAAAAGCAAGTTGGCAGACCAATTAATATTTAAAAAGCTTCATTTTAACTACCACAAGAACTTGCTTTCTTCCTGTACCTTAACAAAAAGTCCCTAAGTATATGAAAAATAATAAAATCTGAATGCGTTCAAGAGAAGTGTGAATAGGTTTTTTCAAGGCAAGCGCGTTCCACCCTAGACCTTATCATTGCTTTCCATCAGGCATTATTGTAAACTCGATGCGGTTTTAAAGTTTGATTACTATAAGGTACACGTTACCTATTATAATTATAATTTTTCAGTCTAGGAAATTTTTCAACTAAGTTGGATAATAAATGTTGTACAAGTTCTAAGTAATGGTGCCAATGATAATATACCAAACGGCCGGAATTAATGTTCTGAAACAGGGAGGGATGACATTTTAAGTGCGGCATAAAAATTAGTACTTATACAAATTTTTTCTCGTAAAACTCTCGGAAAAGTAACTATGTTCTTATGTGACGAGTGTGTTAGAAAGAGAGGGGTTTTTTTTACCATAGCACAACATGCTGGTCAAGTGCGGGTTGGCAGACTTCACACACTGTGGTAAAATTATTGTGGTGAACTATCAGGTATGTAGAGATCCTCACGACGTCTTTTATTCGCCGTTTAAAACACAATTAGTGACATTTATATTTCTAGCTTTTAGTGTCAATTATATTGTACTTGTATTAAACCTCATAATATTTACTCATTTGACGCGTCTAAAAATAATGCTAAGTGTTTTTCATGAGGACAATTTTGACACGTCAAATTAGTTGAGAGATTTTGCACAACAGAATTGGCACCAGTGTCTAATTAGAAAATTGGCCAAATGAGAGTCGGACTCGGGTTGACGCTTCCGTACTATCAAGACCAATTCTAACCCAAACACCTATACCCATCAAAAGTACCAAAAAATCACGTCTATTGTATGGGAGAAATAAACATTGATTTTATTTTAGTTTTTAGTATTAACTGTTAAAGTGGCAACAGAAATACATCATCTGTGAAAATTTCAGTGTCTAACTGTAACGGTTCAAGAGATACAGCCTGGTGATAGACAGACAGACACACGCTGTGGGAGGTCACAAGTTTGACTCCCGCCACAGGCTTCATAAGAATCTTATAATTCCTTAATTGGCTCAGGTCTGGCCTGGTGAGATCTTCGGCCGTGGCTAGTTTCCACTCTACTAGCAAAGACGTACCTGCACCAAGCGATTTAACGTTCCGGCGCGATGCAGAGTAGAAACCGTTAGGGGTAATTACTTACCCCTTCCAAGTTAATGCGATAACTACGATTCACAAATGCGAACTCTACGATTTCGCACTGTGAAGTCAACATCTCCTGAGGATGTCCTGGTGTCGGGACGAAACGTGCGTCGAAGAAAGTGTTGGAAAATTGTGTGTGGTGTTTCATGTTGGCAGCGTTCCTGCATATTGTACCATACAGAATCTTTTCAAGAAGCGGATTATAGCAAAACAAATTATTTATCTGTCCAAATTATTTATCTGTTAAACAAATTATTTTTGTTCACTCAAGTTACTTGATCTCCTCACCTTATTGTAAGTGATGATGCAGCCAAAGACGTTATCGCATTAACTGCGGGGCTAGACAAAGTCACAAGCATTTGGCGTTAACGCTAGTCGACAAAAATGTATGGACAAAACAAATGACTGTAGAAACACCACGATAATCGTATACCTTTAAACGAGCAATTCTTGTATATATATATATGAAATTGAAATGAAATTTATTTATTGATTAGAACATTTACAATTGAACACAGAATAACATGAACGATGACAACTGTAAAAGTATAAACTGCGTAACAGTTATCACGCCCACCTCCAAAACATATAATATAACAACTGTTCACAATTACAAAGACTTAACTTTATTGTGAGGTACGTGCAGCATGCAAAACTTGAAAATAATATAAAGAAATTGATGTGAAAGTATGTGCGCGTGTACATAGGTGTGTGTGTTTGTGTGTGTGTGTGTGTTTGTGTGTGTGTGTGTGTGTGTGTGTGTGTGTGTGTGTGTGTGTGTGTGTGTGTGTGTGTGTGTGTGTGTGTGTGTGTGTGTGTGTGTGTGTGTGTGTGTGTGTGTGTGTGTGTGTGTGTGTGTGTGTGTGTGTGTGAATGTAAAAGCTAATATGAAAATAAGTTTTTATTTTACTATTTTCAAAAGTTTCTCTGTCTCTTCATAAGTTATATTATATGTTTATATATTTTTATATAATCTGAATCTCGGAAACGGCTTGAACGATTTTCATGAAATTTAGTATACAAGGGGTTTTGGGGGCGATAAATTGGTCTAGCTAGGATTTAATTTTAGAAAATGTCGTATTTACCAAAAAAAAATATAAATCTATACCTGACATCTATTGGCGCTAAAGTAAAACTATTACAGTAAACTCCTGCTACCATCTATTGGTAAGTAGCTGTAATACTACCGAGCATAGCTCGGTCACTCAACTAGTAATTACTAAACACGCTGTGTTTGATACTGTCGGCTGTCAATTGTCAAGCGAAGTATGCTAAAGTTATCTACAAGGTCCGCGAGAACGCCAGCGAGCGTTCAAGTTAGCGTGGTTAATTATTCAAACACAGCGTGTATAGTAATTATTATCTTGGTTTTTCTACAGTCATTTGTTTTGTCCATACATTTTTGTCGACTAGCGTTAACGCCAAATGCTTGTGACTTTGTCTAGGCCCGCTGTTAATGCGATAACGTCTTTGGCTGCATCATCACTTACAATAAGGTGAGATCAACTAACTTGAGTGAACAAAAAACACCCCAAAACTGACAGTTGTAATATGTTCGAGTGTGTATGTTTGTGTCAGATGTCAGTTGTCAAACTAACGCCCGACGTGATGAATGGTCTCGGCGAGCCGTAGCGGGACAACTTCGGATGTGATACATTTTTCATGAGCCGAGTTACAAAACTTTTACACGTCAAGTTTATACGCGTAAATATATCGTAGATATACAAAAACAAGAGAGAATAGTGAACAGTGTTAAAAACTTTTTGAGGGAAAAACTTCGTTTGCAATTTGGGCATTTTTGAGATGCTCGTTACCATAACCAAAATTTAACACTGTTACCGTAACCGACACTTCACACTGCTACTTCTATATGATGTAATGAGTATTTTTAAATGGAAACGGCTTTAAGGTAAAGGCGGTGGTAAAAACCATTGAATTCGTTACGGTAACTGACACCTCACTCTGTTACCGTAACCAACACCTTTATAGTATATACATATTTTGACTACTATTTCTGCCGCTGATAATAAAGTAAAAGCATAATAATTGATTTTTATACCAAACCGCAAACATTGGAGAAACGGTATTTTTAGGCATAAAAATAAATAAAAATCGGTTTTGCAATACACAAGCAACGCTTTTTTGATATGATACCCCACTCAATATTGTTATCTAATTTTGAAATTTCGACGTCCCGGTTTTCCCCCTTTTTAAACAAAAATATTTTCAATTTATTATAAGTAATTGCAATAATGTCGAGCCATGATTACCTATAAATATTCCGAATTTCATGTTGATATCTTTAATAGTTACGAAAATAAAGGGTCGTGACCACAGAATTTCTGTGGTCGTGACAAACAGACAGACAACGAAGTGAGCTCGGAAGTAAGGATTTTTTTTAGGTACACTAGTTTATTTTGATTTGAGTTCCATATATTTTAAAGATTTCAAATACCTTCTTCTATTCTTGCTTACGTAATAACATATCAACGGCGGAAAAGTAAAATTCATCAAAAAAAGTTCGAACCCGGTACCCCCGACTCCCGCGCGACGCAACTTTCCTACGCGTGTAAATCATATCACTCGGGAGAAGTTTTTTTGCCAAAAAAAAATGCGGATATCAATTTTCCCCGAACAAAGAAAATACACGCATACTTTTGTAAACGAATTTGATCGTGTTTAGTATTATAGATATTTCGATCCACGATGACGCGCCCCACTCTGTGAAACTCCATACGAATCGAATGAAACATATGCGATTTTGACAGAGTGGGGTGCGTCTTCGTGAATTGAAATATCATTTGTCGTTGCGTTATATGGTATTTCATTTTTTTTTAAATAACTAGTTGACCTGGCAAACTTTGTTTTGCCATAAGGGATATAAAAAAAAAAATAGCTTACGACCTACTCTCAGACCTACGGAACATAATAATCGTTTAAGACATAAATTACAATGTTTTATTTTGTTTATAAAAATACAGATACCTTCGTTTATATATACATATAGGTTTTCTCGAGACACTTTTTTCGTGAATTTTGTATTACACCCGGGGTCCTTAGATAGTTAGTCAATGATTAGAGAAGATAAATAACTAGGCATAGTATAATAATGAAGTCATTAGCTGCAACTGCTGTTATGACGTAGGTATCCGCTAAGAAAGGATTTTAGAAAACTCAACCCCTATAAGTCGCGTAAACAAAGTCTCTGGTGTCCACTAGTTACTATATAAGGGCGCTTTTCCACCAGACATACGTCAAATCTTTTGTGTCAAACGCAATATTTTCATAAGCCATTAAAACCAGCTGATACTCAAGGGATTCCTATTACAGTTGTTAGACACAAAATGTAGTATAACTCCGAAGCATTTGTTAAGTGGACAGGCACCCTAAAGCGTGTCATTAAAGTTGAGACTGAGAAATTCGACGCGACGCGACGGTGAAAAATGTGTAACGCCGGAACGCACTCCCTAAGTTGGGCGATCTATCTCGCGCTGACGTATGGTCCGGGATTTATTAGGGTTCCGCAACGAAACATGCAACACAACACGTATATCTGTTAAATTAAAGAAAATCTTTACCCTCCCACTGTCTTTCCTGCCACTTACAACCCGGGCGCCTTCAAATCAAGAGTGAATAGGCATCTCCTAGGCAAGCGCGTTCCACCTTACACTGTATCATCACTTCTCATCAGGTGTGATCACAGTCATGCGCTAACCTATATTATAGCTTAAAAAAAATTTGATTCCTGGCACGCTTCAATATTTTTCGAACGAAGTCCCTTTTCGGACGGCAAGGCGAAGCGGCCGAGGCGAAATAAAATGGTATCTTTCCGTGACGAAAATCCTGACAAGAAAAAAAAAACACGATCATTTATGCATTTTATTCTTTTCTGTAGAACCAGCACACCAATTGGCTGAAGGTCGTGGGACCAACACCATCTTTTTGTAAAAACGTACCTACCAAAAATCGATTTTATAGTGTCCCAATTTTCCCATATCTTATTTCATACACTTTTCAAAATTAGTGAATGTTTTAGTGAATATAATTTGTAGTTTTACTAACTCATTCAATATGCCTTGTAAAAAAATATCCTTGCCTTGTAATAGTATAAATGTAATAGTATAAATAGTAGGTACTTCTGTACGTTGTTTCTTACCAAAAACACGATTCCGATGAATTGAGAGCCTCCTCCTTTTTTTGAAGTCAGTTAGTAACAAACAAATCTGAAGTTTTCCCGTGAAGTTTCAAAGACAGTTTAATAAGTTAGTTCGTCTGCCGGCCAAGGCACGGAACCCTTTGTATTCGCAAGATCTCGCACTTGGCAGGTTTGTATGATAAATATTACGTATGTGCGATGTGACAGCGAAATATGCTGACAACAGTACGAGTGTGTAGGAGTAGTTTTCTCAACATCATTAGGTAAAGTGAAGATTTAGTTTATATTTGAAGAACTAGTTTTCTGCTGAACCAGTGAACTGCTGAACTTAGGTAAGTGTGCTCAGGAACTACATAACCTTGTGCCTCCTTTACCTTTCTACCATAGGACTGCAAGACGCTGAGAGCGGTGGCATCCTTATGTGGTTGACGTCCAACAAACTCGCACGAAACGTTTTTCTTCCACGTTTCTGATACGAACCGCTAAGGTGTGGAACGCCCTTCCAGCCTCCGTGTTTCCAGCCAAGTACAATCTGCGTGCTTTCAAAAGAAGAGTGTATAAGCCTTTTCTAGGTAAGCGCACTCCAACCTAGACCTCATCATTGCTTTCCATTTGGCATGATTGTCGTCAAGCGCAAGCCTATCTCCAATAAAAAAAAGTTTTCTTCCTGTCAGTCAAAATCCTTAATTTAAACAGTTTTCCCCAATATATAATGCATTATATCGTGCCCAGAGATAAAATTAGGCTATAGCCTTCCTCAATAAATTGGCTATCTTGACAGTGCAAGAATTTTTCAAATCGAACGTAGATCTTGAGGTTAGTGCGTTCAAACAAACAAACTCTTAAGCTTTATATATTAGTTTAGTTAATAACTACGTTTCTGTCTGTTCACATAGGTACATGATTCCATACATTAAATGGTTGTTGTTGTCTCTTACCGTGTATTTTTCAAAAAAAATCTTTCAATGCAAAAATAAAACAGCTAATTATTTTAGTTCAGCCGTTGTGAAGCGATGTGCGTACATAAAATAGATGCATTCGAAATTCATTGATTTAAGCTTTCTGCACACCTTCTCCATATTATCAATTATGGCAATATCGATTCACAAATGCTGATATAGAGGCACTTTCTGGCATTTCGTATAATGACTTGGCTAGAAATGGCTTTTAGATTAATGGGTGCTTTAGTGTATTGCCGTCTTTAAGGTTGGATTTGCGTTTTGCAAGTGAGACAAAAATGGTGATCTCATTTTGAGAGATCTGTGCCCACTTGTCCAGCTGTGTGGCTTTTAAAAAGGGTTCAGACAAAAATCTTATGCACCCAACTTCATGTGTGCACTTAATACAGACAAACCTGAATTTAAATAAAATTCAATTAACCCACAATAGTCCAAGAAATGTAGAATGGAAATCTAAATAAAAGAAAAGATAAAACTGCCGCATCTGTTTTATTTCCACAAAAGATCTCTCTGAGCCTGTAATTTGTATTACAGATTTCCAATTCACCCAGCAGACCCCCGATCGATGTCGGATAAAAGATAAAAGATAGAAGTAATAAAGTGACCCGTTGTCAGCGCTACCGGACAACTTTGACCACTGCGCCTTAGTGGTGCAAGTCATAAGCGATCGATGTCGGATAAAAGATAAAGATAGAAGTAATAAAGCGACCCGTTGTTAGCGCTACCGGACAACTTTGACCACTGTACGTTAGTGGCGCGAGTCATAAGCGATCGATACCAGCAAAAACGCACCGCCAAACGATTTAGCGTTCCGGTGCGATGCTTGTAGAAACCGTTGGGGAAATTTACTTACTCTTCCAAGTTAGGACGATAACATCTTAGGCTGCATCATCACTTACCATCAGGTGAAGATCGCAGTCAAGTACTAACTTGTATAAAGTAAAAAAAAAAGAAAAAAGTCGGATTAAAAGATAAAAGCTAGAAGTAATAAAGCGACCCGTTGTCAGCGCTTCCGGACAATTTTGACCACTGTGCGTTAGTGGCGCTAGTCAAAAGCGGTCGATACCAGCAAAGACGCACTGCCAAGCGATTTAGCGTTCCGGTGCGATGCTTGTAGAAACCGTTGGGGAAATTTACTTACTCTTCCAAGTTAGGACGATAACATCTTAGGCTGCATCATCACTTACCATCAGGTGAAGATCGCAGTCAAGTACTAACTTGTATAAAGTAAAAAAAAAAGAAAAAAAGTCGGATTAAAAGATAAAAGCTAGAAGTAATAAAGCGACCCGTTGTCAGCGCTTCCCGACAATTTTGACCACTGTGCGTTAGTGGCGCTAGTCATAAGCGATCGATGTCGGATAAAAGATAAAAGATAAGAAGTAATAAAGCAACCCACTGTCAGCGCTTCCGGACAACTTTGACCAACTTTGACTTTGATGTTGGATAAAAGAAAAAAAAATAGAAGTAATAATGTGAGCCGTTGTCTGCATTATTATACTCGTACGTTGGTGAAGTAAAACTTCCATGTATATTGAAAAATTTGGTCACTATACTCAGTCCATTCGTTTATTTTCTTTTTGACACATAAAACACATGAAACAGATATAGCAATAGCAAGGGACGAGAGAGAGACATATATTGTGGTCTCTCTCTGGTCCCTCACTATTGCTATACCTATTTCATGTATCAGAGAGAAAATAAACGAATGGACAGAGTATAATATCAATGAATTTACTTGTCAATGTACAAAAATGATTCGTCTTAAATATTTTTAAGACAACTTTACTGTAACTAGCAATACATTTTGCGCGGGACTTTATATATTGACCTAATTGTACTTAGTCTAGTCACGTGACCAAAGAAAGTGAGAATTCGAGCCTGAACGATGGAAGACAGATGCTGCTTGATGCTGGAAGAACTCGGCATCAAGCAGCGTCTGTCTTCCATCGTTCAGGCTCGAATTCTCACTTTCTTTGGTCACGTGACTTGACGTGACAATATCTCCATCGAACGTCTAGTCGTCCAAGGAAAAGTAGATGGAACCAGACCTCGCGGCAGATCGCCTATGAGATGGACGGATCAAGTCAAGGCTGCAGTGGACGTCCCCTTACATGTGTGCACCAGGAAAGCAGCTGTCCGGGAGGAATGGAGACGAATTGTCAATCGTGTGACTGAAAAGTGATGACCACGACCGCTCTGACAAGAGCGTTACGAAAGAGATGATGAATTGTACTTAGAAAGGTTTAAAAAATACCTCCGTAGTTGGGATGCGAGAGGTCGGATTTTTAAAGAAATCTTCTGCGAAATGTACAGCAGTTTTGAAAAGCTCTAAAAGACATAATAATAAAAAGCAGTCCACGTTATAATGACAGGAAACAGGTTCCGACAGTTGTCTCGCTGTCCCACGAACGGCAAACTTTCACAGCAGTTTGTTGATGGTACAAGGCATACGCCGAGCAATTTTCTGGCACCGATCTAACTCTGCTATTAAGTCTTACTTACAAAATTTTTTTTAGCATATAGGTTGACGCTTGACTGTGATCACATTTGATGAAAAGCGATGATACAGTCTAAAGTGGAACGCGCTTCCCTAGGATATGCCTATATAACCTTTGTATAATGTAAAATAGCATAACACCAATAAGCTAAAACAGTATAACTATGGAAGAGATCTCTTCAATAGGTACGATACTTCTTGTAATTTGGGTTTTGTATTTACTCAACAAAAATATTTTAATTCATTAACGTTTACTTATCATTTCTATATTTTCTCACAACTTTATTGAAACATTGTGTGATGCTGCAGGCGGATTTACCACGGTATCCACCATGTACCTATCATATTATATTTTAACCACCGACCCAAAAACAACGGGGTGCTATTATGGATGAACCAATTTTGATTTTAAAAGTTGAATTAGTCGGAAGTGTTTTACGCAAATCACGAAATTGCGAAATAAATATTTTTTCACAACTCCCTTGGTATCAAATAAAGGGGCCTGATTAGTAGAATAAGTACATGATACAATTCGTGGTCTCCACTACAAAATGGCTTTTGGTAGTCGGAGCTTTTTCAAATTTTTTATTTAGTCAAGTTCTCATCCCTTGCACCATACGGCGGTGTGCAACAAAAGAAGGCGGTTTATTTCTTCTGTCGGTGCACAGATTTCAGCACCTAATGCAGTTAGCAGTTCCACGATACCACTTATATACTACATATATACCACTTATATGCCACTTATATACTACCTGGTACTCCTATACCGCTTATATACCTCTTTTATATATACTGGATGTACAAGACTGGAGGAATGTTATCTAGTTATAAAGTTTAAGTTGAACTTTAAACTTTACAGGTTAGGACAGTTAAATACTTTTTGAAACGAAGTTTCTTTTTGGACGATACAGCGAGAATTTTTTCCGTCACGAAAATCCTGGCATGATGAAAATCCATGAAATCCTATAGTTTAAAATCTAAAATTAAAGATTCACACAGTAGTTTTGTGTCTATATACGAAAACTATCCGCCGATGCAAGCATATACAATCAGTTACATAATTTGGTATGAGAAACTCGTTAGCGCGAGCTAACTTGACACATCGCCATTTATCGAGGGCTGGGTGAACTTCGTTTCAACCGCCTGTTCCACGATACTCACGCATACTTTTTTTCTTTCTTGTGGATTGAGATATTACAGTTTTCTTCCTTTGTTAGATACAACGTTATATATCTATTACAAATCTTTATTTAGGTTATTGTCTATCTCCATTCCAAATTACAGCCAAATCGGTTCAGTAGTTGCAGCGTAAAGGAGTAATAAACATACAGACTTACACATTTACACACACACAAAATTTCGCCTGTATATAATTTGTGTGATATGGTATAACAAATTTACATTTTTGAATACTTTTTCCGGTCAGCGAATATCTTTGAAAGGGAAAAAATAAAATTTGATAGCGCATCCCGTATAGTGTTTTTTTTTATATTCAGTAACTTTAATGCAAGGCTAGATCCACATGTGCGATTTTTTATTAAGTTTGTAATGGTATTATGTTTGTAAGAATCAAACTGAATTAGCTTTATTCAGGTATCTAATTCTTGAAATTGTTTATGGTAGATATCCCTAGCAGCTAGCTTGATGACAATTGATCTGTGACTGATGAAATCAATGATGAGGTCTAGGTTAGAACATTTATCTAGAAAATGCCTATTCACTCTTCTCTTGAAGGCGCTTCTATTGTACTTGGCTGAGATCTTGAAATATCTTGTCGGTCCTGTTGCTACAATTATTTTACTAAGGACATAATATAACGATTTACCTGAAATTTTTGTTTCGATTGAACGAATTTTTCTTCACGTAGACTTTGAGTAAAGTTAAATCAAAATATGCTGAAAGTATTAAAAAATAGTAAAATAATAATTTAAAAGAAACAAAAAGATATTTTATTATTATGTAGTAGGAATTATATGTATACACTTGCAATAATTTAGTAGTAACTCTAAATATACCTCTATGCCTATAATGTAAAGATAAGGTAACATGATTGTAACTGTCGACTTTTTGTCTAAAAAACATGTCGCTCGTAGGTTTTAATAGTACCAAAAAAATACTCTTTCAGTATTGTTTGAATTATTCGTTCTATAGAGAGGAGAGGAATTTCCATAAATGTATTTTTAGTAACTTCGGCGCGCTTTTAAAAGAGTTTAAATTGGATCCATTATCCAGGTGTTATACAGTTGATGGAAGTTAATACTTTTACCTTTATCGAGATCTTGGCAGGATGTTTCACAATAGTGCATAAAAACATGAATAATTCTGTTAAAAAAGCGATCTCCATGGTATCAACCTCAGAAGTAAAAACAAACTTATAGTGCATAAAACGAGACTAGAGAAAATAATTTAAAAGCAATGGGATACGCTTTTACAACAAACTCCCTAATGAAATATTAAACTTATCCCTCAATAAGTTCAAAGTGGCTGTAAAACGAAAGCTCATGAATAAAGCTTACTATAGTATTAAGAGTTATTTACATGAATTAAATCCTTGGGAGTGAATGAACTGCTGTACCTAATTATACTAGCTCATTTGTGAAGTGGTCATAACAGAAAATAAAATCCGTCAGAGTTTGTTGTGGGTTTCTGAAACGTAGTTTTAAGTCGACTTGTAGTTATCACCATATACATATGCGACAAATATCATATTGACGTTTTACAAGAGCCTGTACGTTAGGCCTAAATAAAGATATTTTGAGTTTTGAGTTTTTTTATAGCCCGCCGGGCAAAAGGCGTCGTCCTGAAATCCCATTTAACTGCACCACGCCACGGGCAGCAAGATATTAAAATATAAATAAAATATACAACCAGTTGTTCATTTATTTTAATATATTAGCACATTACACACATAAACATTTATTTTAGAGGGAAATTAAATTGTCGATAAAAAAACTTTTAGTGGTAGATGTAGGTTTCTATAATTTAAACCACTAAAAATTGCAAAATCACTGTTTTTATTTCACACCAGTAAGTACAGAACATAAAGCCGAACACAATGTAGGTATCTCCAATCATATCGCAAGCGCATCGCGTTTATTTGTTGACAACAAACTGAAGTTAGCCACGCGCGCCTTCGCCGCGCGCGCCACGGCCGCTCCCGGACGATGTTCGCTACATTACATTAGCTATATACAATTGCATGTCTGTTTGTTGAACATTAAATTAATTACATATTAAATTTTTATATTACATATTACAACTATTACAAATTATATACTACATTACCCCCTTCCTGAGACCGTGCTACGGGCGATAAAAATCAGGAAACCTAACCCTGCGTCCCGATCGAGATCTTTTGATGGGAAGATCTTCAGTTTTAGTGTGATCATCTGGTATGTTTGAATGTGTGTTTGTACGTGATGTATGTGAGGGGTTTGTAGTGGATTTTGTTTTATTTTGATTGATTGATTGTTGAGGTGAGTCTGAGGTGTGTTGTGTGTTTAATGTATGATTGGCATTTGGGTCGTGCAGTATGTAGGCTGGCTTAAGGCGGTCTATCGATACTGTTACCTGATTTCCTTTATATATTATCTTAAATACCTTTTCACCTCGCTCCAACACCTCGTGAGGACCTGTATATGCAGGTTTAAGAGAGCCTGTGGTAGTGTCGTCTCTGAGAAATACATGAGACGATGTTTTAAGCTGTTTGAAAACAAATGTTTGACGTGTTCCACTGTGCTGATTGGTGGCAGTCGGCTGGAGGTCCTTTACGAACCTACGTAGCCGTGACACGTAATCCGACATGTCCGATATCTGACTGTCTGTGGGCTCGAAAATGTCGCCTGGAAGACGCAGAGGTTCTCCGTACACTAGCTCGGCGGATGATGATTTGAGATCTTCCTTGACTGCACTGCGAATGCCTAACAAAACAAGTGGTAATGCATCCACCCAGGAAGATGTTTTGCTGTGGCATACGATCGCTGATTTAAGCTGTCTATGAAATCTTTCCACCAGGCCATTACATTGTGGATGATATGCTGTAGTCCTGCGATGCTGAAAACCGACTAGCTCTGACAATTTCCGGAATAAAGAGGATTGAAATTGCATCCCCCTGTCAGTTATGACGTCATGCGGACAGCCAAAGCGTGCAATCCATCCATGAACTAGAGCCTTTGCTACAGTTTCTGCCGTAATATCTGTTATCGGTATTACTTCAGGCCATCGCGTGAAGCGATCTACAGCCGTGAGGCAATACCGATAGCCATTCGAAACTGCAAGTGGCCCGATGAGGTCTATATGGACAAAAGAAAATCTAGCCTTTGGAAGCTCGAAAGATTTTAAAGGAGCGGAGACGTGTCTGGTGATCTTTGATCGCTGACATTCAAGGCAGTTACGTACCCATTCACGGCAGTCACGTTTCACGCCAGGCCATACGTAACGGTCAGATACCAGTGTGGCAGTTGCGTTAGCACCTGGATGACTCAACGAGTGCAAGCTGTTGATGATTTGGTGCCTCAGTTGAGTCGGTACAAAAGGTCGCAACTTACCATCTCGGTCATCACAACATAAGTCTCCTTGAAGACCAGGCAGCGTCACCATTTTGAGGCGACCAACGTTTGTATATTGCTAGGCAGGCGTTGACTCCAAATAGATTTAATAAAGTTTGTCCAAGTTCGTTATAACGTGAGTGAATTTGCTCGTATCATCTCGTATGCTTTGGCTTTGGAACTGACCTTCTAGAAGCGCAAACCAAATTTCCGGTTCGTCTGGCGAAAAAGGTGGAACCTTTATCCGGCATCGGCAGGTTCCAGCTGCTGTTGGTTCCGCGGCGGCATCCATCTGCGGTGTACACTGAGGCGAAGGGCGCGTTTTCTTCACAGCTCGCGTCGTTACATGACTCGCGCCTTGATCTTCGTCACTGCAGCTACTATCGCTCATTTTTACCGGTCGAGGGTCACCAGTTTAGTGGTAGATGTAGGTTTCTATAATTTAAACCACTAAAAATTGCAAAATCACTGTTTTTATTTCACACCAGTAAGTACAGAACATAAAGCCGAACACAATGTAGGTATCTCCAATCATATCGCAAGCGCATCGCGTTTATTTGTTGACAACAAACTGAAGTTAGCCACGCGCGCCTTCGCCGCGCGCGCCACGGCCGCTCCCGGACGATGTTCGCTACATTACATTAGCTATATACAATTGCATGTCTGTTTGTTGAACATTAAATTAATTACATATTAAATTTTTATATTACATATTACAACTATTACAAATTATATACTACAAACTAAAAACTAGGGGATGTTTAAAAACGTTAAAAAATGAATATATTACGGCATCAACTGTTTTCGCGGACGATTGTGAAACAAAGCCTGATTGCTCAAAGAGCTCATAGAGTTGGTAGATAATAGACCGGAGATTACATTCTAGCCAATTAGGAAGTGGATTATTAGAAATCTATGAGTAAAATGTCGGGACTGTTGGGAAATAACGACGAACGCAGTGCAGTGCGTCGTATGACACTGCAATGTAAAACACTGCATCTGATGGTCACTTTACATCAGATGAACGTCTTGCTATTCTCATGATCCTTTACTGAATAGGTACGTACAATGCATCATCGTAGAGTCAAAAAAAAATTGTTTGTCTGTAAAGTCGGTTTACGGGCGATAGATTTACGTGATAACGTCATAATTGGCCTCTCTATCGTTTGCTTTATCGTGCCTCTCTATCGCTTGTTGCGCGCTTTCGCTTGCACGCACAGGCTCAGGTGGAACGTTACGCGGAACGTTACTATTTTCATGTGCGTTACTGGTGTTCATCAATTTATTAAACGTTATCACGTCAATAAAATATTCTCAGGACTCTACGATTTCGCACTGTGAAGTCATCATTTCCTGAGAACGTCCCGGTGTCGGGACGAAACGTGCGTCGAGGAAAGTGTTGGAAAATTGTGTGTGGTGTTTCATGTGGGCAGCGTTCCTGCATATTGTACCGTACAGAATCTTTTTAACCGACTTCAAAAAAAAGGAGGAGGTTCTCAATTCGTCGGAATCTTATTTTTTTTTTTTTTTTTTTATGTATGTTCCCCGATTACTCGAAGATGCGTGGACCAATTTAAAAAATTATTTTTTTGTTTGAAAGGGTATAGTTCACAGATGGTCCCATTGTCACCAAGTCAGGATCTGATGATGGGATCCTGGAGAAATCGAGGGAACTCTTAAAATTTTGCTAGTATACTTGAAGCGATTTAGATATTTTTTATACTTATTATTGCATTTCCTAGCAGTCATCAAGTAATGACTGTATTCATCAAGTCAGAATCTGATGATGGGGACTTGGAGAAATTGAGGGAACTCTTCAGATTTTAGAAGCATACTTCCAGCGATTTGGGCATTTTTTCCAATACCTTGCGCATTACTTGTTTTCCACTAAAAAGTAAAAAATAAAATGGAAAATTCTTTCCAAAAAACCAACTTCAAATGCCACTACAAAGAGTGAAATAATTTTTAATGTACACCAATTCGAAGTCGGGCAATGTTTCGTTCATTCACTAATAGTCCTCCGTATTGACGATAATTTTGTCGTTTCTTTGCACATTAAGTTTAATAATACGAAGGACTATTAATGATTGAACAAAACATTGCCCGACTTCGAATTGGTGTACATTAAAAATTATTTCACTCTTTGTAGTGGCATTTGAAGTTGGTTTTTTGGAAAGAATTTTCCATTTTATCATGAAGCGGATTATCGGAAACTACAATGGACGTAATTGTAATTTTTGTTTTTAATATGTCGGTAATAATAATACCCAAAAACGCTTAAAACAGATTTTTGATAACTGGCTTAGTTTTTGAGTAGGTACTAATTAGGTAGAAGGTCGTTTTTCTGTTATATTCTTCCGCGACGCTGCATGTCGCACCTACTAACGTATCCGTGAGAGTGAGAAAGACAAAATTAAATTCAATAAACCCTTCCGTTAGTTTAGCATCTCAGCAGTGACGTAATTAAATTCAGTGCAGCGCGAAGGAGACGAATGAATGGCGAATGAATGAATTACTTTGCTGCATTGAGTACTCATCCGGCAGGAAGAAACAGCACTGATTTCGCATTCCTACCCTTTCAGGTACTGAAATAATCGACTTCAATGGTTAAATTTCCACCATTAGGGTTTAGTTTTACCATTTTGGCATGGAACCATAAAAAAGTTCCTTTCAGTCTTTCTTTCTTCTTCTTCTTCTTTTCCAATCAGTTGTAAAAAATTGGTTGTCTGTAAAGTCGGTTTACGGACGATAGATTTACGTGATAACGTCATGATTGGCCTCTCTATCGTTTGTTTTATCGTGCCTCTCTATCGCTTGTTGCGCGCTCTCGCTTGCACGCACAGTCTCAGGTGGAACGTTACGCGGAACGTTACTATTTTTCATGTGCGTTGCTGGTGTTCATCAATTTATTAAAAGTTATCACGTCAAAAATCGGCCAAGTATTCGCAGATTGGAAGTACGCTCAGCATACACAACTTAGTCTTATCAATTTTAGAGAAGTATTTCTTTTTCCTCTCCTATGGTACATACTTAATGCATTCCTACGAATGAACGAAATGAATGGAAAAAGGACGATTTACTTAGATGCTGTGCTTTGTACTGCAACTTAATTAAAACTTACTTTTACACTACTTTTGATGAGGAAAAATTTTATTTACGCACAAGTGTATAGAATTAAATAAAAAAAGCTTTAGTCATATTTTTGGCCAAGGCCTACTGCGGGTTGTCAGGCTTCACACTCCGTTTATCCCACTTCGACCAAACTTTCAAGCATGCAGGTTTCTTTACGATGTTACAATTTAGCAAATGATATTTTGGGAACTGGGAATCAAACCCGCGACCTTCCACACGGATCCGAGTGCGCACTCGCCACTGTGCCAGGGAGGTCGTCTATGATCTATGGTCCCTGTCTGTCATGACAGATGACTTATCAAGTTATCTGTCAAAAACTCGCTTTTCTTTTTCCAACTCTAAGTATTCAACTCATAAACGCTTTTCCAAATCAGTAGAACTTTCAAGCTTGAAATTGTACGCAACAAAGGAAATCTCAAAAAACACACCATGACTACTGTAGACCTTAGTGCTTATGAAATAAGACCTATAATAAAGTGGCTTGATCTAAACAATACATCAGCAAACCTACAAACAAAATTGAACCTTATTTGTAAGTGATAAAGGTTTACATTCTTATGGTTATGGTATTTGTTGTTCACACAAATGTTTACTCAAATGTAAGCTTTAAAATCTACTGAATAAAGTTGAAATTTGAATAACTGAGTGGTCCTATAAGCTAGGGCTGGCGATAAAGCTAGGGATACTGTGGTCGCACGAACAATAGTGTATTGTTCGGGAATAGGGTTGCTGCTAAACGGGTTTTTGTGAAATGCGTAACATTCGGTATTAAATTGGATTTTCTTCAGGGCTTTACTCGTGTACGATAAATTCATGAATGTAATAAAGCAGGCAGCCCTAGTAATAACGTGTGGTTTTTATGAATAAAATCCCTTTAAGTACATTTTCATTTAAATAATAAAGGACCTCATGTTATAAGCTTCTAAGCTCTATTCGAATATTTTTCTCATCATTTTAATAAATCCTCTAATAGGATTTTTGCTCTCAGAAAAGATCAGTGTTTGTAATTTATTATGAAATTCTCATTTTCTTCGACTACTTAATATGATAAAAAATTTAAAACAGGTAGATGTGTATAAAATATATCACTTACTCGTACTTAGAACGAATAGTGCATAGCGATAAATGGAATAGAGGTACAGCTTTGCCAATTAGGTGGTAATTAGCCACGGCCGAAGCCTTCCATTAGGCTAGAGCTGAGTTAGTTTTAAAATTATTAAAACCTGAACTCGTTAGGATTGGAAATTGAACCTGAAATTCGAACACCACGGCGAATGATTAAAAAACGATTATTTCAACTTTAAATAATTATAATAGTATGAATTCCAAAGTGTTCTGTGTGAAGAAGAACCCCAATAAACTAGTAAGTACTTACGGGATGATTTAAATGCAAAAGTGATTTATTTAATTTTCTCATCGTCGCCAACCCTGTCCCTAACAACGCAGAATGAACGGACTCACTTATTCGCGATACTTTTGTTGCTGTTTTTGTATCTACCGTTAATCGCTTGACGTCTTTATGTTCACTCTACCCTTCAAACAATTATCGTCCTTATTACTATCTGACGTAACACTCATAATCCTATACAGAAATTACACCTGACGTCTATGTATACGCAAATGTTCTGCAAGTAATTTTGAACTTTATTACTATAGAGGTAGGGTATAAAATGGTATGACAGAGTGTCCAAGGGTTGAAAATTTTGATGAAGTGAAAATAGGAGTGGTGCGTAACGATGTTTTTCGTGAATTAAGCGACGAATAATTCCCGTTTGGGATTTTTGGGAAAGTTAACGAGGGTAGTCTGTTTGCTTGGGAAAGTGTTACAGCTATAGTCCGGTCGCGGAGCACGAAGAATTTCGTACATTAACCTGTTACTACCTGTCTCTGTCACTCCCGCGTCAAAATAATGCGGTCACGCTCGCGCAGGACGGGGTCATTGCATCTGTGCGAGCGTGACCGCATTATTTTGACGCGGGAGTGACAGAGACAGGTAGTAACAGGTTAATGTACGAAATTCTTCGTGCTCCGCGACCGTGCTTTAGTCATCATCATCATTTCGGCTTGGCAGGCTTTTCACAACATTGAAAGAAAAACTATGGGGAATAAAGTTGCGTGTGCAGGTATAATTTTGCATACAAAAAGTTACTTTCTTTCCAATGCAATGCAATTTCCTGTCATACAGATTTTATTGAGAAGAACCTACAATTTGTTTATTTGCAGATTTTATTGAGAATTATGTATTAACTTTGGAAAACAGATGTTAATTTAAAAATTGTCCATGGTCATTATTCCTTATGTAAGCCATACACGTTACGGTTTACCGGAGAGGTCTGCCTGTGCAGGTGTACCTGCGCAGGTCGACCGGAGCGTGTATGCCGACCGACCTGTGCAGTTTTTTTGACCTGCGCAGGCGACCGGAGCAAATTCGAAAATCGATTCTGCTCCGGTCGCCCGTACAGTGAACCTGTGCGTGTATGCATACCTGCGCAGGTCGTCTTCATTGCTTCATTGATTGAAACCTAGCAGTGCTAGTGCGTCCTCGTCCTCACTCGATGCCATCGCAAATAGAACTGAAGACCGTTACGGTACACCGGAACGTCTCCATACACGCTACCTGACCTGTGCAGGTACACTTGCACAGGTAACCTGTGCGGTGGACCGTAATGTGTATGGCCGCCCTTAAACGTCATGTGTATTGACTCTTTAATCTAAATTCATTAAGTGCCATAGAGATTTTAATTCATTTTCCGAAGAGGCCTTTAAAAACACTGTTTATATTTGTGAAAAGCCTGAATTAAATAAAACTTTTGCCTGTTACACTTTCCACCAGCATTTCAGTATAAAAGCCTCTATTAAATACAATTTCGCACATATTTCTGCGAACGTATAATTTTAGTTTAATTCACTTTGAGTATAGAAGTACGAATTTAAATGTTATTTGCCTATTTTTTAGCTATCTACTAGTTCCTTGAATTTACTTCGTAGCTTTGGTTTCTTTACGTTATTTACGCAGGTGGCTAGATAAAAGCAAATGGATTTTTTTCGTGACGAAAATCCCGTAACGAAGAAAATCTACGATAATCTTCGAAAATATCTAATGAAAGTTTTATTACTTGTCAGAAGTAATAGAATGGGCACGCATGCAATCACGTACGAAGATTTGGGTTTCAACTCTTTAACGCCAGGAAACTGAAGACCGATTTTCTGATCGATTTCACTTATGTTATGGGTACTAGATAACTGATAATTAATCATAGAAATAGAATTAATGTCTTTATTGCAAAATACAGATAGTAGGTACAGTCAGGGTCAAAAATGCATGCATAGCTCACTCAGTGCTAAATAGCTAAAACGGTATGCAAGTAACCGCATATTACCGTAATAGACTATCAACATTAAGACAACTGGGTTAGGTTCAAAATATTACTTTGTATACTGACTGGCCGAGAGCATGCAAGGGATTTTGTTTCCAAACTCTGTATGCACTTTTGACCCCAACTGTACATGAGCATAAGTCACAGTTATGCCAATACAAAGGTGTGCAACATAAAATATAAATAAATACAATATACATAAAAACATCCAGACACTGGAAAGTGGAAACCATTCACGCTCATCACACAAACATTTCCCAGTTGTGGAAATCGAACCCACGACCTCCCACCGACGTCCGATTTATAAAAAAGGGAAACAATCAAGTTCTAAGACGATAATTGAAACTCCACGTAGAAATGTAAACGTTGATGTTCGAAGCACCGGCTCAGCAAATCTAAATCCATTCAATCAGTCGCCGGGCGTTGTATCAATCTCAGCCTAGGACACCTGCTCCGTCTGGATCTAGATCTGGGTCGCAAGACGCATCGATTCATGCGCCCAACGCCTACGCTATCCATCTTACAGGCTGAGAGGCAGTGGAGGATAGTGAAGGGGTGTTTAACATCCAGGCTCTTTGTTAAATGAACCTCCTCCTTATGATGTAAAACAAGTAGACCAAAATTATAAAAGTGTCCTACATGACACTTTTATAATTTTTTATTTAGTTTTTTACCTTTTGCGTTACCAGAATTTGCTACTATCGATATTGAAAATGAAAATGAAAATGAAAATGAAAAATCTTTATTTTCACATAGGCCCAATTAATAAGCTCTTATGAAAAGTCAAAACTCTACCGCCAGGTTCGGAAAGCAGGTTTGCACCGAGAAGAACTGGCAAGAAACTCGGCACTTGCTCTTTTCAAAAAAAAATGTCATTATATACAATTTTTTAAATAATATCAATAATTAATACATAATTTTTAAGATATCTCGTGAAGAGATGGAAATATATCCCTATCATTCCAACAATTCTTGTCATTAAAGAATTCTTCAATAGTATAGTAACCCCGACTTATTAGATGTTTTTTGACAGTGACTTTAAACCTGTGTAAAGGTAAGTCCAAAACAGACTTCGGGATCATATTGTAGAAGCGTACACTCAACCCCACAAAGGACTTCTGTACTTTACGTAAACGGTGTGGTACTACAACTAACTTGTGTCCGCCATTTCTAATTGGACGGTTACTTACATCTATACGTTGCTTATAATTATTAATGTTTTGACGTACAAAGAGTAAGCAATTATAAATATATTGAGATGCCACTGTAAGAACACCTATTTCTTTAAATTTTTGGCGAAGAGATTCGCGTGGCTTCATTTTGTATATAGATCTAATTGCTCTCTTTTGCAATACAAATATAGTTCTATTGTAATGTATTATCCCGACTGAATATTAATTTTTCGCTGGGCATAGTTATCAAAATTGCATATCTAATGCAAAGATATAATTGGTGAGTACATAAAATAATTTAGATGAGATGACTCGTCCGATGTTTCTCGCTACAAACCCAGTACAAAACAGTACAAAACCAGTGTAGGACACTTTTGTATTAGATTTCACCTTGTATGTCATTACAATTTTTAATTTGACAATATTCTGTTCTACTGATGAAAGGTGACCAAATAATACGAGCACAATAATACCAGCACTGTATAATAATCACACTAATTTTGAACACTTCGTTACTTATTTTACAAATCACGTTACACTGACATTAACTTATTTACACACATTATCACCACAACACTCTTTACTTTTGTAGGTGCTACTTGTGCACTCTCCGAAAAACCAAAAACACTCAAGTTATTACTTTCTATAATGCCGCCTCGTGTCGCCCCACTATCACCTTTTTGATAACCAATCACCGACCGCCGCTTTTGGCGGGGACCAATAGCGTGGCGACACGATACGACCTGCCATCAACAGAGCTGCCAACTTAAAAACTCGTGGCGCCCCACTATCGCTTTTTGGCGGGAACCAATCACCTACCGCCGTTTTAGGCGGGAGCCGATAGCGTGGCGACACGATAAAACGAGACGTAGACAGTGTTACCATCTTAATCAATTAATATTTTTACATTAAGTTTTAAATTTAACAATCACTTTTATATTATTTTAATTTAGACAGTAGCTATAATTTAAATATTACAATAATATATGCACAATTATGCACATATAGCTCTGTTTTGCACCGCGGCGACAACACTGATGATTGGTTTATTAATCTTTCTCTGCATGTATCACAATTTCATGTCTCATGTATCGATTGTTGTATTATTAATTGTTCTCGCACATTCAAGAAAAAAAAATCCAAATAAAATGGCTGTCGTAAAAATAAAAATTTGCTTTTCAAACACCCCATCAAAACTATCCACGTGCTCTAGGATTTTTCGTAGGGATTTACCCCATAAGATGAATTACGTATTGATGATATGAATGACATGCTATTCATTACTCACGACACGTGCCTGCTGTAGGAGCAGTGTAAAGGTGTAGCCATACAGAGGTCGGAGCGGAGGCGGATCGGGCCGAAACATTCCACTGACTTACAAAATAATAACTTCATATGGACAAACTTTGGAGGAAAGGAAAAAATTAATTTATTTGAATCTTTATAAATACAAAAAAGAAATAAACACAAAATTATATTTTAAAGATTCGGACTTAAGACTTTTTTGAAGGGAAATTGTAGCTAAGAGTAGTTTGATAACCCTATTTAAAAATTTATAAAGTACCTAGCTCCCAAAAATTTAGTCTTACAAAAATCTATGTTATACACGAATATTCACCGAACCGGGAGAAATCTGATTAGAGTAAATACCTTTTATGTTTGTACAAATATACGTAGGTATAGGTCACGGCCACAACTTTTTACATGTTAGGCAAAAACTAAAAGATTCAGACTAAGTTTAACTAATAGAAAAAGTATGTAGAAGAGATAAGCAGCTACAGAGTTTCTTGCTACATCTTCTCAATAAGAAATCATTGGTGGAATCCTTAAAAACAGATTTATATGTATGTCCTTTACGTTTCATGATGTAAAAGGAGTAAATATACAGTAAGTTATGGCTAAGATTTACCTGGTCCTGAATAAAAGAATATTTACTGAAGTCCCGTCACACTGTAGACCTAGTACAGATTGGCATGATGTACACACCTTATACAATAGTAAGAAGCTCTCAATTATGCGCTTCAGCACAACGTTCTTTAAAATAAAGTAAAGTACCTTATACGACTTTTAAAAGTCAATGAGTGGATTTGAACCCCGAACGCCCCCGAATCAGTCTTACAGGACGGGGGGACATGGTCACACCCCCTTTCATTTTGTGAGCAGTATATGCCCCAGTTGTAGGACAAAAAAAGAATTTTCTTAATTGGTCCATGCATCTTCAAGTAATCGGGGAACATATTACATATAAAAAATAAAAAAAAAAAGATTCCGACGAATTGAATCCTTTTTTTCTAAAATCGGTTAAAAAAGGTTGAAACAGTTTTTTTACACTCTATATTGTTCCTCAATCTCAATTTAGTAGATACAATAATAATATTGTGATTACGATCTCATTTAATAATAAGGTGATGTAACCGAAGATATTATCTTACTTACTAGCTTGAAAAGTGTAAATTAACTTACCCCCACTGGTTTCTACACAGCATCGCGCTTGAATTTCGGAGTACCCAGCAAAAATCTAATCGCTTCACACGAGGTCGTGGCCCGTAGTAACAAAGGGTGCGAAATATTCGGGAAAGTTTTTATTTATTCCCGCGTGTATTGGCTCGGGAAAGTTCCCGAGTCCCGGGTTCAATTCTGTTTATGCTAATTCCCATGATGCCGCTGACCCGAAACATTTTATAGGTAAACAACCCATTTCGGATAATATTGGAAAAGTGTTAGCAAAACTAATTTTGCTAAAACAAGAACAACTTTGCTATTTGATTTTTTCAGGGTTTCGTACAGTATGCTAAGCCGTTTTTCCTGGTCACAGATATTTTTTACACTTTACTACAAGCTACCACTTGATTTTAATAATTGATGAAAAAGACAAAGATGTTATCGTATACTAAGTTTTGCCGGTGTTGATGGCAATAGAGAAATTTCCCTCCAGGCAGGTGTTATGCCTGGGGACCGCTTGTGATCCGAGCGTGTGACGTCAGAACTTCTATATATAGCACGCTCGTCGAAAGCTCCGTCAGCGTGTGCTAGGGTACTGGTTACGCCATCTATCGTCAGCTATCAAAGACCGCTACACTAACTTGGAAGGTGTTAGTAGCCCCTAACGGTTGCTACACAGTATCGCACCGGAACACTAAATCTCAGTGATTCGTCTTTGCCGATAGGGTGGTAACCTACCGTGGCCGAAATTTTGCACCAGTTAAGACCTGAATCAGTTTAGAAGACAATAGAAGTTTATGTTATGTTGCAGTTAAATATTTTTTTCTTTTTTTGCGCAATCACTACGGAATCGATTTCATTAAAACTTGAAATGAATGCTAATTCTTTTGAGCAAAATCTGTAAACTAAACTACTTTGACGCTTCTAAAAATAGTGCTATTTCTAGATGCGTCTTAGTTTAGAGTTTTTGCACAACAATTGGCACGATTTTCTATACTTACTTAATCCCATTTCTAAAAGTCACGCTTTAAAACCCGAAATCCACAATACATATTTCAAAATCCCGAGTTAAATCTTTTCAACAAATAACAACAATATTTTCCACCCAATTTCGACAATTATTATGAATATGATTATTTCACATGCATGATGCAATAACATAATATCGAGATAGAGCAGAGAGGTTAGTACAGGTTTTCACGAATTTAGAGTCAACTCGTACAAACGAATCGAATTCCTCCATGCATATTTATATTCAGCGCCATCTATTGACAGTCGCTGACATTCGTGTGTCAACAGATGGCGCTGGCTGTAAATGTATGGAGGAATTCGATTCGTTTGTGCGATGCGAGTCGACTCGAAATTTGTACAAAAACCTGTACTAACCCTACAGGCAACGCCACCACGTCTTGTGGTCCACCATGTCTTGTGGGAGTGCTCCTTATACGAGGACCTCCGGTGTTTGCTGCTGGACGGGATCGTTCGCGAAGTTTCTGGCCCAGTTTATTATCAGGATCTCGTGGGTTCGGCGGCCAACTTCAGAAAGCTACGGGAGTTCGCGCACGCGTGGCATAAGAGGTGACACAGAGAATTTTTGGTGCGGACAGCGACGGCGCGAGGCGAGTCTGTCATCGTAGCGTCCTGCCCCAGAATGGGGAGAGTGAGTTCATAGAGACAAGGAGCGAGAGGAAACAACTTGTAGGGAGTCAAGAAGGCGCCCCGGGAACACGCCAAGAGCAAGTACCGAACGGGCGCCCTCCCGCGTTTCGGCCCCCATAACCGCGAGGTTGATTGGGCCATGGGTGGTGGAGGGTTGTCCCTACAGGCAACGCCGCGGGCAGCGAGTAGGGTTATCTAATCGAAACTCGATCAGCAGTAAATTACGTGTATTGTGAAATATAATGCGCTGTCGACATGTGTGTTTGTGTGCTACCGTACATGTTAGGATAACGGGATATCCTGTAATATTCCGGGACACTTAATTTTTGATTATGTAAATCTATAAATTTATGTTGTACTAGCTGACCTGGCAAACGTTTTTTACCATTAAAGATATAAAAATTATCCTAAGTACCTACCGAACATACACAGAAAATTTCATTACAATCGGTCGAGCCGTTTCGGAGGAGTTGGTAACTAAAAATTGACACGAGAATTTTATGTATTAGAGAGATTTTCTACTGACCGGGGTAATGTTGTTTTGCCATTTAGGGGTATCAATAGTTATTGACGACCTATTCTCAAGCCTACCGAATGTAGATAAATTTCATAAAAATCGGTCAAGCCATTTCGGAGGATTTTTGTTACAAACACTGTGACACGAGAATTTTATATATTAGAGACTAGCTGGCCTGGCAAACGTTGCTATGCCTTAAAAGGGTATGAAAAAAAATTTAATACATATTTCTTAAATCTACTGAATGTAGATAAAAAAAATTCTTCATAAAACTCGGTCAACCGCTTCGTTGAGTTTGGTTACAAACATTTTAACACGAGAATTTTGTATATAAGTTTATTTGCTAGCAGACCTGGCAAACGTTGTTTGGTCATATAGGTTAATTACTTCCCACTTAGGCGTGCTAGTGACACGAAAGCTTCGGGTGTTCCACACCTTAGCAGCTCATATCAGAAAATGGAAGAAAAACGTTTCGTTCGAGATCGCTGAACGTAAACCACATAAAGATGCCACTTCTCTCGGCGTCTTGCGGTACTGTGGTTATGTGGTAGAAAGGAGGTATGTACAACGTCGTAATAATTAAAATTTTAAAAAACACTACTGCCCTGTGGTAAAACGACTTTTACCAAAAAAATATAGCATGTTACTCGGAATGATATGTCCAAATCTTTTCAGACATACATACGTATGAACCCTAAAAACATTACACTCCTCTTTCGGGCAGTTGTGTAAAACAGGGTTGAGGCTACTAGAATTTCCTAGGATTTTCCTCCCTCCGAACATAGACCGTAACATGTACAGTCCAGCCTCCCAAAGCGGCCGTAAATTTAGTTTAGGTAATGATGCCGAATTACTATCATACATAATACAACCATTCACAATTACCAGCGCATTGGTTTCCGACATCACTATAATTCTGAAACCTCGGTCCCGACATTTGTGATGCTAGTTTCGATAAACCTTCTGTTTCACGTTTCACTATACAAAATGACGAAGAATGGTTCAGACATTTGACATCAGCGGGGCTAGACAAAGTAACAGTCGTTTGGCGTTAACGACAGTAGACAAAAATGTATGGACTAACTTGTCTGTAGAAAAACCACGTGACCGAATAGAGGAAAACACGCTGTGTTTGATAATAATCGACTAAGACAATTTTAACGCTCCCTGGCGTTCTCGCAGACCTTGTAGAAAACTTTAGCGTATTTCGCATGACAATTATTGACAGCCGACAGTGAACGCTATAGCATAAAGTAGATTCTGCTTTCATTTGTTTTCATTCGTCACGTCGTTTGTCCATACATGAATCTACTGTCGTGAACGCTAAACGACTGTTACTTTGTCTAGCCCCGCTGATCGGGGGTGAGGTGTTCTAATTGTTAATTCCACGTGTATGCCTATCTATTGGACAATTTTTGACTATTGGTCATCAATTGAATGGAAGCAGGCGTTATTTTACGGGCCATAATTAGCAGGACAGATTAATTTGTTTTGCTATAATCCGCTTCTTGAAAAGATTCTGTATGGTACAATATGCAGGAACACCGCCCACATGAAACACCACACACAATTTTCCGACACTTTTTTTCGACGTACATTTCGTTCCGACACCGGGACATCCTCAGGAGATGTCGACGAATAGTAGAGATCTCTACGATTTCGCATTGTGAAGTCACCTAAAGTACCTACGTGTAAATTATACTCGTAAATTCAATAAACAAAAGGAATTATTTTAACGTTTTACTTCTTTTATAGTATGGAACCCTCGGTGCGCGAGTCCGACTCGTCGACTTGGACGTTTTTTAAGTTGATTAAAATTATAGGTTTTTGCTCGAAAATTCCCATTCACCTCATATTGGTTCCCGAAAGATTATTTTTGCAGTTTCCGAGATTTGGAGCTATCGAAACCAATATTGTACACAACCATTATGTTCCAATATCTCAATGCGTAGGTACCTACCTATTTTTGAGCAAAGTTTTTATTAAAAACATGTAAAGCAAGTGTATTATGCTCGCAAAACTCATTGCCGTATTACACACATTACACTTACACTTAAATACTCACTCATACTCTTAGCCTTAGTGCATTGTTTGCGAAAAACTACCTAAATAAAATTTGAATTTTCGCACCCGTAGTGAAAACGTAGAGTTGAGAACCGTCAAAAAAATAATAATAGGTTGGTAGAGTTATAGTTAAATATATTAGTATAGAATAATAGGCGAAACGAATTTTTTAAAGTCTTTCACTTAACATCATGTCTCTCATAGATATTATGTTATATTTGCCGAGTTACGAGAAATGATGTACAAACAGATGAATTCCACAAACGACGTTCATCGCAATCAATTCTCGAACCCGTTCGATTGGACACAAATTGTAATAAGCGTTCACATCGCTGACTGACGGACGGAAACGCCGATTTAATCAGCCGGAACTTAATGCGAATATTATTAAGTGTTATTCAATAATAGGGCTATTTCATATGGAAACAGAATAGTAATATCACACTAAAGCCTCGCCCACACAGGCGCGTTATTATCGCGCGATAATATCGCAAGCGTTATTACGATAATGCGTCCCGATTCCTTGCACACTGCTGCGTTTTTATCGCGCGATAATAATGCGCAGACAGACGCAGCGTCCCGCGTTATTATCGGTTGTTATTATCGCATCAGTGTGTAACTACTTGATCATCCTAATACAAAATGTACTGAAAACAAATATCGCAATAACGCTTGCGATTATTTCGACCGATATACTTCCATTGCGGCGTTATTATCGCAGCAGTGTGTAACTACATGACCATCCTAATACAAAATGTACTGAAAACAGATATCGCAATAACGCTCGCGATATTATCTCGCGATATTAACGCGCCTGTGTGGGTAATTCAATATATACCTTACTAAAATTATAAGCTTAAAAATTTATCAATCGTCTGATATTATATTTGGATCCACGGAAGACCAGCGCTGTGTCCGTGGGTCAAATCTAGGCTCCACGGTCGTAGCAAACGCTGAGTGGACTCCATTTTGGAATCATAATATGAACATAATTTCATACTACGTATTATTTATGTATTTTGTCGGACTTATACTGTTTTGTGGTTCGGAATAAACGTGTTTTTTTATTTAAAATAACTGAATTTCTAACGACATTAAACCAATTGCCTATAATGTATACCTCTTTGTCAGATGAAACAAACTTTGCCATGTTTTTTCATACTCTACAAGTTAGTACTTGACTGCGATCGCACCTGATGGTAAGTGACGATGCAGCCGAAGTTATCGTAGTAACTTAGAAGGAGTAAGTAATCCAGTAACCCGGAACGGTTTCTACATAGCATCGCGCCGGAACGCTGAATCGGTTGGCGGTGTGTTTCTGCCGCTAGGGTGATAACCAGCCACGGCCGAAGCCTCCCACTAAACAAGACCTGGGGGCCTACTATCAACGCTTAAATTACCTAATATTATTGTTATATTGTTTTTATACAATGTCAGTATTGAAATTTTAAAACAATATTACAATAATATAGGCCCCCTGAGCCAAATTAGAAATTATAAAATTCACCAGCCAAATATTTCTGTGGTGGCCCGGCTGAGATCGTCTATATTTAATTTAACTGTGATTGAATAATTAGACAAATAGATATTATTTTACTCCTGACTTAAGTTTAGGTATACTTACTCAGTTTTATATTGAACAAGGAGTGGAACATCGTTGTACGTTGTAGAGACAATGGACCGTGACTTATTTCTTATTGAAATGAAAAGAACATTGGTGATTACCTTCCTTTTATCAAGTCGGTTGAAAGGAAAGTCGCAAGTACAAGCTAGTATGTGATACTCGCGGCGAAAGACATAGCACGTTTATTTAGTTATTCATAAAAATGTGTCAAGCCCCTACACTACACCTTCACGGCAAAGCTATTCTGTGACGACATTTTGTAACTCGATAGTGCGAAAAGCGAATTCATCTCCCTCTTGTTATATTTCTATAATTGTCACTAGTTTCGTTTCAACACATAGAGAGAAAAATTAACTCAATTTTTATTTTTATAATCTATCTGTTCATTTATTTCCTTTTTGCTACATGAAACAGTTATAGCAATAGGAGGGACCAGAGAGAAACAAACGTAAAGACGTGATCTCTCTCTGATCCCTTGCTATTGCTATATCTACCTTAGATGGCAAAAAGATAATAAACGAATGGACAGTCAATTACAAGTGCCTGCTTTATAAAATGTTTAAGCGGTCAACATATTAATTATTTACACTACCAAGAGAAAATTTAACCCCTAATCTTCTGTACTGTGGATATAAATTAGGTCCACGGAGACAATGCATGCGAGCCTTGCCAAAACCTCAAGCCTCAAGAAGATAGAATTTATCGTCTTTCTAACTCTTACACACGTGGAAATTAGACTCAAATTGATCCCACGGGAACCATGAATTTTCCAGGATAAAGTATGTTTCTTGTAGTCTATGTTTGTGTTTCTAGTAGTCTGTTTTAAATTATAAAAAAAAAGGATATATTCTATATGTGTTTCAATCTAACAATTGTCACGAATAGGGATTGATTTTTTTGATGATCGGTAAAAAGTAGCTTATGTCACTTTCCAAAGCTTCAATGATGTCTGTGAAAAATTGCTCCGTTGCGGCGGAATTGAAGTACAAACAAATTTACACACATGCACAGAAATTTTCGTCTTTATAATATTAGTATGAAGCAATGATACGCGTTTCCTGTGAGGACTTTTTGTCGTTTTATATCGAGATATAAAGATCTCGATATAAAACGTCAAAAAGTCTTCAAACTCGAATCACGCTGTCAAGTTAGGGTACTGAGTAGCCTTACCAGAATAGCCCTACAGGTGAACATGTTATACAGGGTGTTGGCAGGTGACGGGCCACGTTTCATATTAGGCCACGCGCGTTTCTTTGCTCCACACGATTTCACTATCATGGACATTCCCTGACATTAACATTCCTGACTCTTCTCATTCACATTAATTCATTGACATATTGACATCCATTTTCGGATTGTGACAAATTTCGCGTGGGATTAGAACCCGCGTCTTTCAGTTTCCGCAGCTGAGTACTCTACCCATTATGCCACGAGTGGGTGTTATAAATAATGACATCCCTACATTGAAAGGAAAATAGAATCTAAAATGAGAAGCATTAGAATTTTTGGAGTTTGTATTCTGTCCCTTGCTCGCAAAATAAGAATTTATATAGAGCTATTATGGCATTAATTACAGTGACGTCGCTGTCCAATAAAGCTTTCTCTAATCAAAAATATTAAATTGCTTATATCTTTATCGTTATTTGCAATTCAAATTGTTTTTTTTTTTCAAAATTTCATTTGTTATTGAATTATGTTTTTAAAATAAATTAAATAAACCTATGATTTGATTTGAGTAAAATACCCGTTAAAATTAATTCTGTGAATTATGATTTACAGGATAAATGATACCAATTTTTTTATAACTTCTGAATTTTTTTTATAGGCAGTTTTCTACAGGCTCTTAAGAACCTTGATTATTTTATTGGTTACTTCTTATTTTTTGTTGATTTACTGTTTCGAGAGTTTAAGCGAATTCCACTAGATATTATTAATATCTAATAAAGTTTATGATTTACTTAAATCATTATGTTTTTGAGGTTTACCTTCATTTTGTAATACCGAAAACAATATCCGGAGTAAATCTCGGCCGTCTCTTTTTAACCACTTGTCTGAAGAACTACTGTTTCTTGAAAAAAAATATTCCTTAATAAAACCATGGCCCCCCTACACTCTCGGCAAGGCGGGCGGCGTATAGAGTAATCTATAATGTGTAGAGAGGCTCGACGAGTCTGTACGGAAGCCATCTTCTATCTGTCACACCTTATTATTCATACTGTATCTGCCCACCACGATGAGTAAGTATGGATTAGCAAGCTTCAAACACTTTGAGAACATAATGGAGAACTCCCAAGCATGTCATAGCACAAGAGATATTTAGTTACTTTTTACAAATGATTATGGTCGAACCATGATGGTCAATCTTGGATGCAATCTCACCTGAAGGTAAGTTGACTATGCAGCCAAGAATGTTATCGGGAACTAACTGGGAAGGTAATGGTTCTGGTCTCTAATGGTTGACACACAGCATCGCTCCAGAACGCTAAATCGCTTGATAGTGCGTCTTTGCTGGTAAGCAGGAAATGGAATCTCTTCAATAGTTTTTAATTTATTTTATACCTACAAGTTAATACTTGACTGCGATCTCACCTGATGGCGAGTGAGAATGTAGTCGGAGATATCTGATACAACTTGGAAGGGGGTAAGCAACCTCTAGCGGTTTCTACACAGCATCACTCCAGAACGGTAAATCGCTTGTCAGTGCGTCTTTTTTGGAAGTTGGTTACTAGCCACAGCTAAAGTCTCCTACCAGACCAGACCCGAGCCAATTTAAAAATTATAAAGTTCTTAAGTTGTCAGTGGAAGGAATCGAACCTACTATGCCAAGGACTTCGTCAAAAAAGTTTAAACTCATTTGCTTTGTTCTAATGCTTCGCAAAGCATGTTTTCAATTGCTACAAGCTTTTATTTAGTTTCATCTGTCCCGATGTTTGTTTGTTTGTTTGAGATATTGATTGCCATCTTGAATAAATTACACGTTTATGCAAAATTTTAGCTAAATCGGATGACAATTCAAAATTTGCATTAAAAACGTGATCTGATGATGGCCATAGGAACTCGGTAGTTAAACGACACAACCCCATCGAGTTTGGAGTCTTCTGATCCGTCTTGACGAATACTTTGGTGCTAGATGATAACCAGAATCTGGCGCAGAGAAAAATACCGATAAAACGTATAAAAGCTTGTTTTTATAAAATATTTTATAAATGATAAATTTGTCAATAAATACTGTAGACCTATTTGAATTTTCTCGCACGAGTTTAAATAAGATAAGAATTTTAGATAAGTATGTAGTTTTTAATTTAGATATAGTTTAATTTTATACCTAGTTTTAATTTATAACTTTTAATTTAAGCTTATTTTAGTTATTGTGTATGTATACTATTTTTCTGCTGAATAAATAATCTGTTTAAATACGTGGTAACTAAATACAAGTATTTGCAACGAAAATTTTTAAACGCGTTTCGTTAAAGTAATTTTAACTGAATTTAAATGTCACATAAAATTTGACGAAATTAATTAAAAATAATTGGTCAAGTGTGAGTCGGGCTCGTGCACTGAGGATTCCGTACTATCAAGACCAATTCCAAGCAAAACACCTCTGCGAACTAAATTCATAAAAAATCACGTTTTTTGTATGGGGGCCCTCCTTTAGAATATTTTTTTTATTTTAATGTGACTATCTTAATATTTTTTGAATATTTTAAGCGTCTACCTGTTGTCGTTATTAAAATAGAGCAAAAATAAGCAAAAATTCACGCTTGTTGTATGGGAGCCCTATTAATTATTATTTTATTGTATTTTTTACCCACGACGGAACGGAGTACGGGTATATGCGTTTAGGGTGAGAGACCGTTTGTACATTACTTTATTAATGAGATGTTATGTTTGTTTGTATATTAAATTGTTCACAAAAACCAATAACGCAAACATATTTTTGTTTGTTTGTTTGTGTGTGCACATCAATGTTCCCATTTATTTCAAAAACGGCTTGACCGATTTAGATGCGGTTTTCTGTATAATGTTTGGTGTTCAGCGGCAATGGTTCTTAGATAGTTGTTACGAACATCGATCACCAGGGGGCACCATAAAATACATTTATATTGCAAACAAATGTTCCCATTTATTTCAAAAACGGCTTGACCGATTTAGATGCGGTTTTCTGTATAATGTTTCGTGTTCAGCGGCAATGGTTCTTAGATAGTTGTTACGAACATCGATCACCAAGGGGGCCATAAAATACATTTATATTGCAAACGAATGTTCCCATTTATTTCAAAAACGGCTTGACCGATTTAGATGCAGTTTTCTGTATAATGTTTGGTATTCATTGGCAATGGTTCTAAGATAGTTGTTACGAACATCGATCACCAGGGGGCGCCATAAAAAACATTTACAGTGCAAACGAATGTTCTCAATTATTACAAAAACGACTGAACCGATTTGGATACAGTTTTGTATACAATATTAGTGAGTCATTGGCAATGGTTCGTAGATAATTGTTTTTGTGATTGAACAGCAGGGGGCGCCACAATCCAATATATGAGCATCCTCCAGACGAACTTGAACCACTCTGCGGGGGCCCAAGACCTCCTACTGCAGTCTCTCGCGGAGGCTTTGGAGCGGGAGAGAGAGCAGGCGGCTGATGCTCTCCCGCTCCGCAGAAGAAGACCAGGCAGAAGGAGGCGCCGATATGCGCACCTTCTGCAACCCCCGTAGAAACCAGTGACCAGTGGTACGGTGAGCGCGTCGGGGCGACAAAGTGCATGCTTTCGCGATCCTTTGTGCCCCATCTGGGACGCAGGCGGCTCCGCTGGGTTTTAGTGGGTATTCTGACTCAGTCAGCGAGTCCCACATACCCGGCCGGAGACTGCGCGGTTTTGACCCGCTCAGTCTACGGACGGGATGCGTAAACGCATTTCCCAGCGACAAAAAAAAAAAAAAAAAAAAAAAAAGGGGGCGCCACAATAAACGTCTCTGTATGACTTGGAGGGGATGATGCCTTCAAACGCTGCTAGAGGAGCTAATGGCTAGTTTGAAGATTAATTTTAATTTTTTAATAATAATATAATTTAAATTACATTAATATATTAATCGAAAAACTATAAAACAAGTGGAAAATTAAAAAAACTTAAATCATCCACGACCTAAACGAACCTATCAGTATGATTACAAATCCAAGAAAATCCGTCGGAGCTGCCATTGATAAACTGCCGGTATATGAGAAGTATCAAGAAATTGAATTGGTTATCAACTGGTAAACAGCACCATCAACACCGTCATAGGCAAAACACAGCAGTTTCGGCGGATTTTCTTGGATTTGTAATTACTAGATCGTTCAATTATAAGTCCCGAGACTAACCTGGAAATGGCGCATATATTAAAAACTCTTTTGATTTTTAAAAAGTACTGGCTATCAATACAAGAATGTGTCAAATTTTTAAAAATGGAACAATAAAATTATTGATTTTGAAACATTTAAGTGACGCTACGGTTGTAATTTCGATACAATGGAAAAAAACGAGTTTCGCGTGTTGATTAAAACATTGTTTTTTAATGGGAAAAAATACCGTTGAAGCACAGCAATGGCTTATAAAATGTTATGCAGGATCAGCTCCCTCTAAAGCAACCATTTGTCGGTGGTATGCCGACTTCAAACTTCCCCATCATTGGTGTCCATGCGACCGGCATGGACACCAATGATGGGGAACGCTCAGGTCGTCCAAATGAAGCAGTGACTCAACAAAATATTACCCAAGTCCTCAAAATCGTATTGGAAGATCGGAAGGTGTGAAGTGCGAGAGATAGCCGAGATAGTGAAGATTTCAGCTGGTAGTGTTTTCACTATTTTACATAAAAATTTGGCCATGAAAAAGCTTTTTTCTAAGTGGGTGCCGCGTTTGCTTACAACTGATCAAAAGGAACAACGTATCAATGATTCAGAGCGATGTTTGGCGCTGATGAATGAATAAAAAGGATTTTTTACGTCGGTATGTAACAATGGATGAAACCTGGATACGCCATTTCACTCCGGAATCCAATCGGCAGGCAGCGGAGTGGAGAGCGGCTGGTGAAAGCCGCCCGAAGCGTCCAAAGACTCAGAAATCGGCCGGTAAGGTTATGGCGTCTATATTTTGGGATGCGCATGGAATACTTTTCATCGACTACCTTGAAAAGGGGCAAAATATAAATAGTGACTATTACATGTGCTTATTGGAGCGATTGAAGTACGAAATTGCGGATAAACGGCCTTACATGAACAATAAGAAAGTCGTGTTTCACCAGGACAACGCGCCTTGTCACAAGTCCGTGAGAACGATGGCCAAAATTAACGAATTGGGCTTCGAATTGCTTCCTCATCCCCCTTATTCGCCAGACTTGGGCCCCAGCGATTACTGGCTGTTTGCAGACCTCAAAAAAATGCTTCAGGGTAAGAAATTTGACTCAAATAGTGAAGTTATCGCAGCAACGGAGGCTTATTTTGAAGCCAAAGACAAATCGTTCTACACACATGGGATAGAAAAGTTAGAAAAGCATTGGAGGGACTGTATCGCTCTTGGAAGAGACTATGTTGATGAATAACAATTAATTTTATAAAAAAGACCTTTTTTTAGTACTTAGTCTCGGGACTTATTGAACCACGTGTTATACTGATAAAGTTAGTTCTTACTTTCCTTTAGTCGGGTAGTTTCAAAAAAAATATTTAATCCTTTTTCAATTACAAGTCTGCAAAAGTCGTGGGTGTTTTAAAATTTTTTATTTTTCCACTTGTTAATTAGCGGCAACAGAAATACATCAGCTGTGAAAATTGCAAGTGTCTTACTATCACGGTTCAAGAGATACAGCCTAGTGACTGACGGACGGACGGCGAAGTCTTAGTAACAGGGCCCCGTTTTTACCATTCGGTTACGGAACCCCCTGATAGGTACTTGTGTCACGCGAGTGAGCAATTTTTATGTAATTTATTTCAATGGAAACTCCTAATTGAGGGCAAGTTAAACGAAGCTTTTCAAATATTAAATTTTTATATTTACAAATTTCTGCTATCTAGTTTAGGTGAAAACTAGGTTACTTGATAGCTTTGCACTGAAGTAGATATATTTAGATAATTACCATTTTTTTGCTATCTTTTTAAGCCAAAAACTGGGTTACGCATTGAAGAGGTACTACATGTAGATTTTTAGTTGCGTCCCAAAGGACGCAATTAAAAGTATGACCAAATCATACGTAATTTGTAGGACCCCTTATAGAATCGTCATGTCTGACTGTATGTCAGACTGTCTGTCTGTCCGTCCGTATGTCACAGCCGCACTTTGGTCTCAAAAACTCTATTTAAGGCTTTTCGCCTAACTGACGCTAACTCCTTGTGCGAATTTACATCCTTCAATAATTGTTTCATACGTATAGGTATTCTACAAAATATTAACTTAAAATACGAGTTCAACTCTAATTAAACTACTGTTGGATTATATCCTTTCCAATAAAAAAAGAATCATCAAAATTGGTTTAGGTTCACCCAATTAAAAGTTCTGAGGTAACAAACACAAAAAAAATATAGTCGAATTGAGAACCTCCTCCTTTTATAAAGTAGGTTGATACCTAATAATATGTGCTACGAAGAGCTACGAAAATGCTACGTAATGCTACGAAAAACATGCGTTTCAGGGATTCCAACCCCGAATTTCCCGCATGAAGGCTTTAAAAAAGAAGGAACATAAAGGTTTACCATACATTATATCGTTGTAGAACAGACAGAGATATATACGAGTAAGCAAACAAAATTGTAATCAAAATTGATAAAGCAAATTGTTTGTACAAGTGATTGAACCAAATGATTGCATTCATTATTCATTCAGACCATATAGTATTCACGTTACTGGAGTGGAATGTTTCTGTCGTAACTACAGATAAGAAACATTCATTAATAAATGTCATAATATAATCGATAATGTGATCATCATCATCATCTCAGCCTGCGGACGTCCACTGTTGGACATAGGCCTTCCCAATCGCGCGCCACCACACCCTGTCCTCCGCCTTCCTCATCCAGCCGCTTCCCGCCACCCGCTTTATATCATCAGTCCAACGAGCTGGGGGTCGTCCTACACTATACTTGTTCGTACGCGGTCTCCACTCCAGCGGGGCTAGACAAAGTAACAATCGTTTAGCGTTCACGACAGTAGATAAAAATGTATGGACAAACTACGTGACGAATGAAAACAAATGAAAGCAGAATCTACTTTACGCTTAGTGTTGTTCACTGTCGGCTGTCCAATTGTCATGCGAAGTACGCTAAAGTTATCTACAACATCTGCGAGAACGCCAGGGAGCGTTCAAATTGTCGTAGTCGATTTTCAACACAGAGTGTTTTCCTATATTCGGTCACGTGATGTTCTACAGTCTCTTGTTTTGACCATACATTTTTGTCTACTGTTACTTTGTCTAGCCCCGCAGAACTTTGCAGTTCCAACGTCCATCGCCCCTGCGACAAGCATGACAACATGAGCAAGCTTAATGTGATGAAGCCGTATTTATGACGTAACTGCGAGCGCCGTAGAAATCTGTCGATTTTTACTATCAACCATTCCTTATCTACTTATTGTGGATTGAAACTCAAAATATATTTGAGAATGACAGTTGTCTTCGATAAGCCACTTGATCAATTTGTCCATTGAATATGTCATAGTCATTCCGATTTTTTTGAATTTCGCTCCATTTAAATAATATAGAAATCGATTTAAAAGTTTCTACAACGATCGTAGTTTAGTGTTTGCGTACACAGTATGTCCTGCGTAGATGGAAAATCTCTGTAGAGATTGACCGGCTTGGTGGTCAGAAGGACATTATAATCAGCTAGTTGTATTATATAAAGCGAATCCAACTGCGATGTTGGTAATTCGATTATTTCTCTCGCCGCCATGTCCTAAATGCAAATGGCGGCGGTAAGGCGATTAACATCAATTAACTAAAGCCGACTCGCCGCGGCTTTGTGTTATTCAGTGCCAATGACGACCTACTTCGTAGTTGGTCTTTGATGGGAAGGTCGTGGGTTCGATTCCCTCCGTAGGCCATTTTGAAATTTTAATATTTCTAAATTAGAGATATTTCAATCCACGATGACGCGCCCTACTCTGTAAAACTCCATATTTAATAAAACTTAAGCGGTTTTGACAGAGTGGGGCGCACCTTCGTGGATTGGAATATCTACATAAACAAACTGACAAGGTTGGTAACCAACCGACGAAGACGCACCGATAAGCGATTTATCGTTCCAATGCGATGCTGTGTATCAACCGTAACACCTTCCAAGTTAGTTTAATAACATCTTCGGCTGCATCGTCACTTGATGATGATGACAAAGCTCCCACAGGGTCTCTATGTCTGATGTACGATCAAAACACACATTTAGGGTTCCCTTCAAAATAAAGAATCCACCCCCATTGCAATAAAAGTAAAAAGTAACGTACATAGCGTCCGAATCGAAAGATACAGCCTACCGTCAAAAATAACATAACTTCAAATTACGAACACACGAATATAAATCTTATCAAAGCGGTTTTAGGTTGATTTTTCAATGGTTAGCAAACACAAGATCTTATGTTTTGTATAAAGAACTTTGTATCTCCTTAAATCCGATATACGAAGCTTTTGATACCCGAAGGCGTCTATTGCCTTTCGAGCGATTAACACCTAACTTGAAACTAACACAAGCGAAATTGTACTTTACTGCACAGCAATAGAGTTGAAGTTTTAATATAAGTAATCTAAGAGTTATTACCATTTCTATTCGAAGCGAGCATGTATGAAATCCTTCGTGTAACAATGTGAAATAAATACATTGTAATGTAGACTTTATGACTTTTAACTCAGAGCTGGTTTTAGTTTGATAAAATATTTTTTAGTTTTTAGTTTCCATCGTAAAAGTGGGATAAATCAATGAAAGTTATTGGGATTGGGTATTGCTATAGACGGATTCAGTACCCGACCCGGAGTGGAAAATTATGACAACAGGCCTATATTTTATCAAAATAATTGCTTAGTGCAAGAAGCATTTGAAGTCTAAGTTAACGAAGTCTATTTTCAAAAGTACAAAATGAAAATCGTTTTTTCCGGCCCGGCAGAGTTTGTTGTGGGATTCTTCTCAGTGCAGGGCGCGTTGGAACCCTCGTTAACTTGTAGTTATCGCCATACATTTGCGATAAATATCATATTGATGTTTTACAAGAGCCTGTACGTTAGGCCCATGTGAAATAAAGATATTTTGATTTGATTTGATTCACATGGGCCTAACAGACTCTTACAGACTCCTTTAAATCAAAACTCTACCGTCAAGTTTGGAAAGCAAGTTCACACCGAGAAATATACTTACAAGAAACTCGGCAATTGCTCTTTTCAAAATTTCAAGATTTATAATATAATTTTTCATACTCACAAATAAACTCTGGTCATGTATCGAAACGCGATGAAATTATTGTGTAATTCTCCTTCTGTTAGTAGGTGTACTTAATGCTGGGTGGTATGGATTATATCGGCGGAAAAGTTTGGTTACTTTTCCCTGAAACATTGTTATCATCTGTTATTATGAGAAAGAACAGGGAAAGAACACGTTCTAACCCTCCTAAACTTAGCTTTAAGTCGACTTGTAGTTAACACCATATAGGTATACACGAATATAATGTGTCAAATATCATATTGATATTTTACAAGAACCTGTACGTTAGGCCTATGTGAAATAATAAATATATTATATCAGGACATTACACACATCGCAATCCAGCCCCAAAGTATAAGCGATAGCTTGTGTTATGGGTCCTAGATAACTGATAATTAATATACATACATACTAATAATAATTAATATACATAAATATAGTATATTGAAAAACATCCAGACACTGGAAAACATTCATGCACATTACACAAACTTTTTCCTGTAGTAGGAATCGAACCCACGACTTCCGACGCAGACGGCAGGTTCGTTACCGCTACGCCATACGGTCGTCAAAAGTTATAAGATTTGACAGAGGAAATCCAATCAAATTAACTTTGATATCTTACTTCGCTATTTAAGGTATTTCGTTAGCCTTCTTATTAATTTTATATTCTTTCTACTTTTAAAATACAGATTTCCAGAAACTTCGCAAAAAAAGATCCGGAAACAAATCTAATTCCCGTAATAATGTCCCATCTCGTGTCACCGGGTCGCAGTGACAGCGGATGTCAGAATATTCATTATAAAACTCCGCGGATCTGAATTTCATTAACATCTCGACGAGACATCGCCTGTGCGTTACATCCGCTGCCACGAGGCCATGGCTTCTTTCAAGGAGCGATTACAAAATAACCCCAAATGTAGCCACTAGCCATACAAAATAGCCAAATTGATGAGTTGAGCGGATTTCATATCCAAATATGAAACACTGGTAAAAAGTCGTGGCCTCCTTTACTTTGTTTCTGATGTTAAAAAATCGAAATTAGATTAAAAAAAAAAACAGTGTCACTCCGGGATTGCCGACAGAAGTGAAAACTTAAACAATTCATTGGAGTGAAATGTTCTATTATATGTATATGTAATGTGTATGGTAACAGGTTAAATAACATAGAATGTGCGTGGTAACGCAGTCGCGAGTGTCCCGTTTAATAGCTTTTAGGATGAGGAAAGCGGGTGAGAGTGTGGTGGTGTGAAGTGGTGGTAAAATGAAACGGCATAAATAAACTAAAAAAATATTTATTTGCCGTAAGTGCCTGACTCACACAATCACCGCACTAGCTCAGGGAGCACACAATTTGTAGGGCGTGGGGAAGCCTTTCTGTATTTCACTTAAGTCGCAGTGGTTAGCACTTCCCTTAGTTCAAAGGCGGGAGTGAAAGATCGCTCGGCGACGGCGGTGAGGCGGGCGCTGGCTCAGGAAGCCGCGCGTCAGCCAGAAGTCTGGACGTCCAGGGGAAATGTGGTAGCCCGTGCGTAGATGAAGGCCGAGCGTGGATCGGAAGCCGAACGTTGATCGGAAGCCCGGCGTAGATCCCCTAACGCGGGAATATCCATTTTCTACGTACGTGAACTATAATTATATTAATATTTAAATAATCGGACCTGACCTAATGCGATCGGCCCGAAAAATACTTGCGCGCGGCCGTTCGCTAATGCGCGAACGACCGCTGCGCGCTGCGTTCGGCAATCTGAATCCCGCCGCGGTGCGTGCTGTGTTGCCACTCGCCATCGTCAATCGCGACCCACACGGAAGTTATAAGAACTCCAGTGTGGCCATAAATAAAAAATAAATACATAATATAACGGATTAATATGATAAATACTATTAAATATTATTTTACGTACGTAATAATATATGAATTAAGATAATGTATATAACATTAAGAAAAAATATTAATAAACTTACATACTTTGTAACGTTTCGTTACAGTACCCCCTTTTCCACCAAGGATTTTATTTAAAATAAAATCCGGAAAAATTATAACTAATTACTTGCATTCAATCTCATACATCCTTTCATCCATCAACTTTCAAAGTGACGTCCCATAACTAATGCGCTACGAAACGCGTTCATTCATGAAGAAAACCCTATATCTAAAGCAACATAAGCATTTTCTTACATACTTTTATACATCCTTCTACACACCCTTCCATACATCCTTTTATCAATCACCGTTCAAACTGACGTCCCATAACTAAGGCGTTATGAGACGCGTCGTTTCAAAAGAAAATCCTACGTCTAAAGCAACATAGAACTTATACAAGAATTGTTACAATCATGATTTTATTGGGAGGGTAATGTGACGAAACAATTACTAAACCATAAAAATAAGTATTAGATTAGATAATATAATAAAAATTACTATGCATATACAAAAATATAGACACATATAATATTTGGATAATAAGTAATAATATATATAGACAAAATAACATAATTAATTGTTAATTATAACCATAACCATAACTGTTTAATTAGCAAAATATTTGTGACGATTACGAATATTTAAAACAAAAAAATGGGACAACCCTAAGCGGTAACAATGTGTCACTAAAACGCAACAAACAATGTAAACCGGGTATAGGTATGTTATGTATTGGCACAATAAAGCAAAAATAAAAAAATCTCCGTTCTGTTACATAATCAATTAATTAACAGAACGCTTTGGTTTGACTGTGATGAGCATGAAATATGAATGAAAAAAAATATGAAAGTAAAAAAAATTTTTGCAGCTAATGTGAACGCGGCTTTATAAACTAAGTACGTGCTAAAGGCACACGAACTAAGAACAAAAAATTTTATTTCAAAATGGAATAAAAATATAATTTAATATTAATGATTTCTGTCACTGACTGTACACAGTGAGATACAAAACAAGTTTCCTAATATAAATCAACAAAATCAGAAACGTTTGTGTGAACAGAAACTTTAAATTAAACTACCTGCGTTCACCTTAGCTACGGCAAACCAAAAATAACGTAAGCGTTTAACAAAAAAAAAAAACCATCACCGTAGAAAACCAACTACTATGCGACAAAAGTGAAATAAACAGAAATAAACCACGTGACAGGGCGCCAGTGTCCCGATTAGGAAGCTTTTAAGATGAGGAAAGCGGGTGAGAGTGTGGTGGTGTGAAGTGGTGGTAAAATGAAACGGCATAAATAAACTAAAAAAATATTTATTTGCCGTAAGTGCCTGACTCACACAATCACCGCACTAGCTCAGGGAGCACACAATTTGTAGGGCGTGGGGAAGCCTTTCTGTATTTCACTTAAGTCGCAGTGGTTAGCACTTCCCTTAGTTCGAAGGCGGGAGTGAAAGATCGCTCGGCGACGGCGGTGAGGCGGGCGCTGGCTCAGGAAGCCGCGCGTCAGCCAGAAGTCTGGACGTCCAGGGGAAATGTGGTAGCCCGTGCGTAGATGAAGGCCGAGCGTGGATCGGAAGCCGAACGTTGATCGGAAGCCCGGCGTAGATCCCCTAACGCGGGAATATCCATTTTCTACGTACGTGAACTATAATTATATTAATATTTAAATAATCGGACCTGACCTAATGCGATCGGCCCGAAAAATACTTGCGCGCGGCCGTTCGCTAATGCGCGAACGACCGCTGCGCGCTGCGTTCGGCAATCTGAATCCCGCCCGCGTGCGTGCTGTGTTGCCACTCGCCATCGTCAATCGCGACCCACACGGAAGTTATAAGAACTCCAGTGTGGCCATAAATAAAAAATAAATACATAATATAACGGATTAATATGATAAATACTATTAAATATTATTTTACGTACGTAATAATATATGAATTAAGATAATGTATATAACATTAAGAAAAAATATTAATAAACTTACATACTTTGTAACGTTTCGTGATTTCGTTTCGTTTCAATGATTTTTTCCATCTCAAAACTCAAAAATGTCCAAAGTGCCTAAAGAATTCAAATGTCAAAAAAATGCAAAGCATCGAAAAGGCCCTTACTTAGTACACGTACCAAAAACACATACGAAGCTGTTTGATTCCTCGTTCCTGATACGCACTGCAAAAGTCTGGAATACCCTCCCAGGCAGTGTCTTCCCACCACCCACAACTTGAGTGCGTTCAAATCGAGAGTAAATAGGCATTTCCTAGGCAAGTTCACTCCACCTTAGACTGTATCATCACTTTGCATCAAGTGTGATCACAGTTAAGCACTGCCTATTAAATGCGCTAAATATTTGCACCAAAAAGCGACGTTTACCACGAAAGGTTTGCTACGAAATCATGGCCTGCGGTAACAGATGTTATACAGAAAAAGATGTCAGGCTAGCCACCCGGGCCGGCCTCGAACCCGGACCCGCGCGGAATAATAACTAGCAACTATCTGAAATTCTGATTTGCATCCACTACCCGCTTGCAATAGCGCCGTGCCGACCATCTCTACTGTTTCGTGTACATTGCTGTTTTATTTTGAGTTTTAACTAAGATGTGTTTTAATATGTCGCTTCTATTTCAATCGATCGGTATTACCGTAAAAAAACTTATTAACTCCTTCCGGATGGTCCCCGGATGCCTTTCAAACTAAGACAAAACCGGAGAAACTTGGACGCATTATAAGTTGGAAGTTTTAAATAACCCTATGTTAAAGTTTACGCACTAGGTATGAAAAATATATTTAATTTGACTAACTTTCGGTGTAAGGATTATTTTTTTTCCTTTACAAATATTCCTTGAAATTGAATCAACTAATATTAAAGAAATGGACAGTTTGGGTAATTTGTAAAGACAGCACACGCTTTACCAAGTAATAAGATATTACCAAAATGGTTTTTACGACAAAAAGTTCTATGGTTTCTAAGAGTTTCCATGTACATATATCCTATAGTTTAAGACTTTCCAATACTTTGCCAAACAAACTCAGGGGTCATCAGGTGCTTTCATTCAAATCCTCGAAAGCACGTAATATTTTTTTATTGTAGATAGGCTTGCGCTTGACGACAATCATGCCTGATGGAAAGCAATGATGAGGTCTAGGTTGGAGCGCGCTTGCCTAGAAAATGCCTATTCACTCTTCTTTCGAAGGCATTCAGATTGTACTTGGCTGGAAACACTGAGGCTGGAAGGGCGTTCCACACCTTAGCGGTTCGTATCAGAAACGTGGAAGAAAAACGTTTCGTGCGTAATTGTTGAATGTCAACTACATAAGGATATTAGGCGATTATCGATGCGCAATGTACTCGCAATAATTTCAAACAGTAGTTTGTCGCTTGCTACTAGTTTAGAATTCAACGGCAACAGGAGGTTCAGTTCATGCAAAGTTTTTCAAATAACACCCGTCGCCGAATTAGCTCGGCTTTGGTGCTTGGTGTGTGACGTCACGAATGTTGGATCAAATGTTTATGACAAGTTTGATTGGCTGATAAGACTTTGGTCCACTGTAGCCGGTAACGGGACGTCAATGTGAAACGTGACGGATGTGCAGTGGACACACGGTCCATACCCGGCCATGATAAATCATAAATCTATCAGAAACTAATAAAGCTAAAGAGTTTGTTTGTTTGTTTGAACGCGTTTATCTCAGAAACTACTGGTCTGAATTGAAAAATTATTTTTGTTTTGGATAGTCCATTTATCAAGGAAGGCTATAATCTATATAACATCACGCTATGACCAATAGGAGCGGAGCATCGATGAAAAATGTTGCAAGAACGGGAAAAATTGTTCCTGTTGGAAAACTTTCGTTGCGTGCGCTGCGAAAACGGTTGAAGTTACACTAAAATCATTTTATGATAAGTCATAATAATAAGGCTTGGTGGCTAAAATAAAACCTATATCTACGTTTCAGCGTAATAGCCAAAGACAAAGGCGCTCCCTGCAGACTGTAGGTCGGCATCAATCCGCGCCATCTTCTCATCGGAACGAACGTAATTTATGTGAACGAACGATTGCTATAAATTACAAGCAGACACTATTCGTTCACGCGCAGCTGTGGCGGGATTATTCTGAATTCTAGTCACTTAGAGAGTTACACACAGAGTATTTTAGAATAGAATAGAATGGAATAGAATAGAATAGAAAAATCTTTATTTACTGACACAACACATATAGAAAAAAAAAGATATCGTTGAATTGAGAACCTCCTCCTTTTTTTGAAGTCGGTTAAAAATAAAATCACTTCACCTATGAAACTTAAAGATATAAAGATACAAATTTAAAAGTCCTAAATGTGTCGTGCTAACAAAAAGGCCTGACTCAGCTCAGACAAGGCAGCTCAGCAACTGTTGTGGTGTTTTACGCGAATTCTCTTATTGATCTATGTAATTTTCGAACGTCAATATATTCAATACTAAAGAAAACGAGAATAGAAACGAATGAAATTGATCGAGTTAAAAAATAGTCACAAGTTTTCCGATTAGATAGAGATAGCCTCAGAAGAATGTAACACCTTGTGTATTTTATTCTCGAAGCATATCATATGTCATTATTTTTATCCAAGTTTAAAATAATAATAGTTTATGAAACGATTGCATAATGGAGGCTAGTAAAACACATGTGTCAATTTAAAAAATGAGCAATGAATGCAATACAGATTTTTCATTTTCATTTTCTCGCATTTTTGCACAGTTCGATCGCAACGAAATCGAAACGATATCGGTTAACACGCCCAGATGTGTCCAGAGTTTGCCCTCGCTATAACAAAGGGGCGCAAGACACGGGTGGATCGGTCGGCCAAAGATAAAATAGATTTACGCACACAAGTTTTTCCGCAACTTTGCAAATTTCGCGTTCGCGCTTATCCTGAGGGATCTAGGAGGGAGCGGCGGCGGTCAACTTACAGGCATTACAAGTTTTACAAGTTTGTATGAGGAAATCCTTCTCCGAAAGATTATAAGATTTTTGGCAACCCTATCTTTCCTACCACAGTTAAGAGTAATAGTTAGTTAATAGTCAGAATAAAGAAAGAATAAAGAGTTAAAAGGTCGTGGATTTGATTCCCGCCATGGTTCCTTTAGAATTTTATAATATCTAAAGGAGCTCAGATTTGGTCTGGTAGCTTCAGTCGTGGATAGTTACCACCCTACCAGAAAAGACGCAATCTCAAGCAAATTACTTACTTACTGAAATAAAGGGTTGTGACAGACGGACAGACGGACAACAAAGTGATCCTATAAGGGTTTCGTTTCTTCCATTTGAGGTACGGAACCCTAAAGGGACGCCAGAGACGTAAAGAAAAAAATACACGATAAAGGCCTGTTAAATCTTTTCGTCTCAACCTCAACACTTCTAGCCAATGGACATTTTTTTAGGATTCAATTACAAAGTGGTAAAAATAGAACCCTTATTTAAAATGAGAGGGGCCAAATGCGGCTTAGTAGAGATCTCACACCCTTGATTCCAAAATATTTTATAATACTGAGCTAAGAAACTTACAGCTTCATTGACTGTAAAGCCTCCCCCACACAGGCGCGTTATTATCGCGCGATAATACATATCGCAAGCGTTATTGCGATAATGCGTCCCGATTCCTTGCACAAAGCTGCGTTTTTATCGCGCGATAATAACGCGGGACGCTGCGTCCGTCTGCGCGTATATCGCAGCAGTGTGTAACTACATGACCATCCTAATACAAAATGTACTGAAAACAGATATCGCAATAACGCTTGCGATATTATCGACCGATAATAACGCGCCTGTGTGAGGGAGGCTTTATTTGTATCAGGGAAACAAAAAAAGTAATGTTTCGAGACATTTTTTGCCAAGCTGTAGTTAGTACTAGACACTAGTATCTTAGAAGCAAGGGTGGGAGGTAAGGTTAGGTATTTGGCAGCGCATGTATCAGATAGTTGCTGATTTAAGACCCAGGGCATCTACCGAGGATGGTAGAAGACGGTGACACACGGACGAATATCACGGCAAGCATATCATAAGCTACTTATTCCTATTTTAATTCTTGCTAATATTATAAACGCGAAAGTTTGTGTGGACGTTTGTTACTCTTTCATGCAAAAACCACTGACCGACTCGTAATCTTAGTTTTCAAGTCGTAAATAGTTATCATTGATAATAAGCATAATTATATTTTACTGACTATTCCTACAAGCTATAAGGAATAAGATAAATAAAAAGAATTCAAAATATCTTTATTTCACATAGGTCTAACGTACAGGCTCTTGTAAACGTGAAACGTCAGTATGATATTTTGTCGCATATGTATGGTGAGTTACATTTTATTGGGCTGGGAATACAGATAGCTTATAACTTGGATGAATACATAGGCTAGTTTTTAATGCAGAAAAATTCATGGTTCTCGCGACGACGACGATTTTGCGGCGCTTGTGTTTGAAACGCTGGGCCCATGGTCATCGGATACTAAAAAATTCATCAATATAGTATCCCAAAAATTGGTCCAAGCGTCTGGTGACCCGAGAGCTGGCGCTTATTTAGCTCAACGGCTAAGTTTAGCCATACAAAGAGGAAACAGCGCCAGCGTCTTGGGCACTATGCCCATAAATGATCAGTTAAATGGTGTATATATTTTGTAAATATTATAATTTATTATTTTTTAATCATATACTAAGACTTTGTAATTGGAACAAAATTAAATGTAATATTGTCTTTTCTCTATAAGATATTAAATTCCTGGTTCTCGCGGGATTTGTGAAATATCGAAATTCACGCGGCCAAAACTGCGGGCAGCAGCAAGTGATATTAAACCTGATATTGGTCATCATATTCTTCACTGGGTTTTGCCCACGGATTCATCTTTAAAAATGATGACCTTTATTGTCGACATATTTGATTTTTTATAACTAGTATACCTAGGTTTATTACCAAACTCCTCCGAAACGGCTCGACCGGTAGTTATGAAATTTTCTGTATATGTTTGGTAGGTCTGAAAGTAGGTCGTGAGCTATTTTTTATATCCCTAATGGCAAAAGAACGTTTGCCGGGTCATCTAGTAACACAGTAAAACGTATCAGTACATCAGTTAAGCCGCGACGTCCGTGTGTTACTCGTCTGCCACAGCACGTTTTCTTGTTTGATAAGCCAACTTTATTAGTAAGTTAGGGAGTTTATCTGAGCCGTGCGCGCTCACTCGCCGCCTGATGAACTTTACTGTCCCTGTTCATGCGGACATGTTTGACGTATTGGATTACCTCGGGAGGGTCCCGGGTTTGATGCCTGTCGGGGGCCAATTCAGCTAGTTACAACTTGTAAATTGATTCAAAGTTAAGGGGGACTTGATGGTTGCTACTATGAGGGAATTATGGGATAGTAAAGTGACAAGTAAAACCACTGTGGTGATTTTAGCTGTTAATAATTAACAGTCTCCGCAGACCAATTTCGGTTTCCAAGAAAATCAAGACAGCTACGCGGGAGATATTACACTGTAAAGATGCACTCTCTATTTTCTCACTCTCTTAGTCCGATAGCTCGATGAGATCAAAGAGACAGGACTGACGTGTAAACGTGCTCTCTGAGGCACGGGTGTGACTCGGAAAGTGGTGATGCAGCCGAATATGTGATAGTACTAACTTGGAAGTGGTAAGTTAAGTCACCCATAACGGTTTCAGAGACAAGACTGACAGGTGAACGTACTCTCCGAGGCACGGGTGTGACTTGGTAAGTGACGCTGCAGTCAAATATTATGTGATCTAACTTGGCAGGGGTAAGTAATCTCAACCCTTAGTTTCTATGCAGCATCGCGCCGGAATGCCTACTCTCTTGGTGGTGCGTATTTTTTGGTATTATAGGGTGGTAACTAACCACGCCCGAAGTCTTTTATCAGACCAGATCTGAGCTAAATTTAGGAATTATTAAATTCTAAAGTGAGCCGTGTTGGAGACCAAATCCGCAACCTCCAACTTTATCAACCGTAGATACCTACTTTAACAAAAGTTCACCTTTCCTTCCTTTTAAAAGGTCTCCTTCACCTTTCTACCATAGGACTGCAAGACGCCGAGAGCGGTGGCACCCTTATGTGGTTGACGTCCAACAAACTCGCACGAAACGTTTTCCTCCACGTTTCTGATACGAACCTCTAAGGTGTGGAACGCTCTTCCAGCCTCCGTGTTTCCAACCAAGGACAATCTGGGTGCCTTCAAGAGAAGAGTGAATAGGCATTGCTTTCCATCAGGCATGATTGTCGTCAAGCGCAAGCCTATCTTCAATAAAAAAAAAAATAGTAAAAATCTCGTTCTTAATTGAGTTCTTAATTCTGTTAAAATATAAATGTCAAGATTTGTTAGATGAAGATGTTTATATCGCGGATAATATTATTAAGGCTTGTTAACAAAAATGTTGTAAAAGTATTATTTCTGGAAGCCTATTTGTCTTAATGAAAGTGAGGCCGTTTTCATCACAATTAAGGCTTATAAAAATATCGTAATAATATTTCAAGCTCGGCGCTTCAGTTGAAAAGCTTATTTTTTTCGGCACAATAATTAGCAAGTTTGCCGACGTAGTAATTAGCAATTAGTTTGTTTGTGAGGGCGAAATTAAAAATGACCGAGACCGAGACGTTGTATGAAAAATATTTTCCTAGTAATTTCCTTTTTAGTTACTCCAGAATAGACGTCTAAAAAGGACCCGGCGGACCGCGCGAAAAATGTCGCTAATTTACTGGTGTCAAAAATGTATGTTTTGACACCAACAGTGTCAGTTGTAAATCGACTGCAGTGTTGTCTATGAATCGCAATCCACGCCACAGGCAACTATGTACTTGTTATTAGTCCGCACGCGAGTTTCGGCAGGGATGCTTTCCGCCATGTTACGGCGTATTAGCGGACTTTTAATGCTCCTTTTTTCTCGTATGAAGAAGGTACACGTAAAATTTTCCGATAGGCTCTTCCTCAGGTTCATATTAGATCGGAGGGTCGGCAGACGCCATAGACAAGTGAATCCCGTTCTCCCACCAATGTGGTCCGTCCTGCGAAGCACAGTATAGTCATAGTGGATGCAAGCGACACATAACCCCTCCGTTTTCCCTGATAGATGCGACAGGCATTAAAAAAAAGGCATCTTAATTTACAATAAGAATATATTATTAATCGCTATTCAAGATGAATCGCGGGTCCCAATTGGAGAAGAGTTGCACAAGACCGGTCACAATGGCGACAGCTAGAGGAGACCTTTGCCAAAAGGCAATCTGAAACGCGCGACATTCTTTGATTTTTTGTAACATTATTTTTTGATGAAAAAAAAATTATTAATTCTTTGACTTCTTCGAAAACTATATTGACAACAATCTAATTTTGACTTTATTTCACATACATTCAGACAAAGTTTTATCTTGACATGTAAAGTAATTGCTGTTTCGGAAATAAAGGCTTTTTTATTTTATTTTATTTATTTTTATTTTATTTTATTCAAGATGAAAAATTAAAAGCCTCTTGACTTTTTGATGAACAGTTGTATCGTATTTATTCATGGCAAACGTGTATTAATTTCTTGCGCGTATAAAATAGAGGTAATTTTTATGCCCAATACTGTCAAGAGTCTTTGCGTTAACAATACATACTTGCACCAGTCAAGAAAGCTCGTAATATTGACATAACAATACGTCATGTAATGTGTGCTAAGTATGCTTTTAACCTCAAGCCATTAGAGCTAAAAACTCTGGTTTCGCTAAGTAGCCGGCCTTCATCTAAGCACAGCATTTGGCACGCCTGACGGTATCGCAAAACGGCGATAGAAGTTTTTGCTCTGTAGAAGCATCAGGCGCGGGAACTAAACTTGGCAACGCTCGCGTATTGTTTCGTTCGAGTGGCGATGCCTTCAGAACCGTTGCCAGAAATCGGGAAAACCTACAATAGACTCTTTGTGTGTAACTGAAACTTTCAGTTTGGTACATTTTATCTATGTATCGATGTAGTTTGAGAGTTATTGGCTTTTGCCAGTGGATTTATAGTCTTGTATAGGTTGGCCTGAGCTCTTTGTGTCATTCCGTACCCAAAACGTAAAACGAGACCCTATCACTGAACCTCCGTCTGTCCATCCATCATGTCCGTCTGTCAGGACTGTCTTTAGAACGGGTTGAGAATCCCTATTAACTTAATTTCTACACTAGGGTTTATTAATACAAAACACATGGGAACATCATAACTATTAATGTAAGTAGTATCGGGAAACTTCTGCGAACTAAATTCAGCTTCAAATGTTGAAGTTTAAAGTCGAGCACGTGACTGCGACTACTGTAATCGAGTTTCGTGTACAAATTAAATATTAGTACAACGTTCTGCGTTAGCTTACTGAAGTACGGGAATAATAATTACCTACATTTAGAACAGTTTTAATGTTAGATCTAATTTAAACTATTTTTGACTGGTAACACAATTATAATTAAGTTTAATACTGAACACCAAATCAAGGTATTTAAGTACTTTATTAATTTAGTCTGTTTCGAGTAGATAAATACCTAAAAATCCCTACTAATATATAAATGTGAATGTGAGTTTGTTGGTTTGTTGGTTTGTTGGTTTGCTGGTTTGTTGGTTTGTTTGTCCCTCAATCACGTCGCACACTGAAAAAAATGTTAGGTTGGATTTAACAGATTTTGCGTAAATGTTACCAAAGTTTTAGGTTGATTTCGGTCCTATCACGAATTTTTGTTGATTTTACCAAACTTATTAAGTTGGTGTTGTACCAAATTTATTTGGTAGATTACACCTATATTTTGTTCATTTTTTACCAATGTAGTTTAGTAACATTTCTCACCAAAGTACTTTAGTAAAAATTTTTACCAAAGTAACTTGGTAACATTTCTCACCAAAGTACTTTAGTATATTTTTTTACCAAACAAACTTGGTAAAATTTCTCACCAAAGTACTTTAGTATATTTTTTTACCAAACAAACTTGGTAAAATTTCTCACTAAAGTACTTTGGTATAATTTTCACCAAAATACTTTAGTAACCTTTTTATCAAAGTACCCTAGTAAAAAAGTACAATGTTGTTTGCTGCAATCTACCAGTGTATTTTGTAAAATATACAACAAAAATTTGGTAGATAGCACTTATTATATGGTAGAATGTATTAAATCAGTTTGATAGAGAACACTAAACTTAACTCGTAAGTATTATCTATTTTATTTGGTAAACTGTAACAAACAACATTTTGTAGTATTTACTTATCACGTTTGGTCTATTTTATCAGCGTTAATTTGGTAATACCTACCAGATGTGTAATGCAGTTCTTATCAAGGTTAGCTTAGTATAATCTATCAGATGTGTATCGTAGATTTTATCAAATACAATTAAGTATTGTCTATCATGTTTGTTTCGTATTTTTTCCTAACATTTGTTTGGTAATATCTACCAGATGTGTATTGTGCTTTTTATCAGAGATAATATTGTATTTACTACCAGAATTGTATCGTAGATTTCATCAAATACAATTTAGTATTGTTAATCATGTTTGTTTCGTATTTTTTCCTAAAATTTGTTTGGTAATATCTAACAGATTTGTACTGTAGTTATTACCAAACTTTAACTGGTAATATCTACCAATATTTTATCAGTGCTTGTCTGATTGTACCGGTCTTAGTTTAGTAAAACATACCAAATAAATAGTGTAAATTTTACTGATGTTAGTTTGGTTAATTTATCAAACTAACACTAGTAAAATGTACAGGACTTTTTGGTATATATTACCAAATATAAACTTAGTAGCTAATCTGCAATATTGCTGACATGGAATGAGAGTAAAATCATATTGCAGTTTAGATTTTCAAACTACATACTACTTTCGTGGCCAGCAGTTTGAAAATCTAAACTGCAATATGATATACCATGTCAGCAATATTGCAGATTAGCTACTAAGTTTCTAATTTTCAATGATACCACATAAACAAAAACCATACAAGAAATACAGGATCTGAAAAAAATAAAAAGTTTTAAGACCGTTTGACAAACACTTCAAAAATATACAGGCTTATTGGTAATTCAACATTTTATTTTTAGGGATATATACAGTAAAGCTCACAATTTGCTGTTAAAAAGGTCATGTAGGCTAGCCGAAAATCAGCAGTTTCTAGAATACGTCGAATTACCAGTAACCTTATTTAAGAGCTTAATAAAAACGGTGGTTTAAAGTAAAATAAAATTATTTTTAGTACATATCATAAAATTTATTTTACTAATCAAAAATACAATTAAATAATCAATAGATCACTCATCTTAAAATTATATCAATACATATAGGATATCTTTGCACTGTATTCTCACAGTTGGAACTATTTTATATCCGATTGCCGCGCAATAACAGAAGTCTCTAACATCTGAAAAATAAAAATGAAATAAGTTAGAATAATTGGTTAAAGTTATTAGTTTAAATTAAACACTTTAAACGGATTTTATTACGTGTATTCATTATTGAGCCTCCCTGACGTTTCGATAACTCTACAGTTACCGTTGTCAAAGATGGACTAAGAAAAACAAAGTTCTGCTCTGTCAAAATAACATTTGTGCTAAATACCCACTTTAATAGTCTGAATTAAAAAATAAAGGTGTAATATAACAGTATGCCAGATGAGCCAATTTTTTTGTATACACGCGATAAAATCCGTTTAAAGTGTTTTATTTAAATGAGTGACAATCGCGAAAACCGAAGACAATATTCTTAGTTTAAGTTTTATTAAGAAGTTTAGCCAGATAACTGGCAGAGATTTTTTTTGCTAAACCTCCTGAACTCTTTCTGTTATTATAAAGCTATTTGCTATTATAATACACTATAAATATACTAAAAAAATATAAATGGTTTTATTATAAAACTTTCACGAATTTCACAAAAAAAAAACGTCGAGCTCGGTTTTTGTGTGATATTCGTGAAAGTTTTGATTGACACGAGTAGGTATACTTAATAACCAACCTTCACTTGGATTTTCCTCAATCAATTTAATGTAGACAGAAGCAGCTTTAATTGTTTTTAAATGGATGAGAGCTTTCTCTAAAAATATGGGCCATTTTTTAAATAGTCGGAGCTCTGATCCTCTAAACTTGGTTTCGAAATCCAGTTCAATCTGGAAAAAGAAACACGATTATAAGTTATTATTTATATATAATATATTATAGTGAATGGGTTTGCTCTTGGGCAGTATCTAGCCCAAGGACGCTCTAAAGATTCAAGAAGGTACGGAATCCTTACCTTCTTGAATCTTTTGAGCGTCAAGCGGCAAAGAAATTCACCGTGCCACTGAGAGCAAAACGAAAAAAAAAATGAATTACTCCAAATTTAACAGGGATGGAGAAACACATGTAGCTGATGGAATTTTAATGTTTTTGATTGGACGTCAGTTGACGTCATTGGCGTCAGTGGCACGAATTTCCGATAACGTGAAAAAACGTGGCAAAACTTACAGAAGATGTCTCATTCGTGGTCGGCAACTCATCATTGCTTGTGCTGTACGTGGGACTGAGCGCAGAAAAATCACTATCAATGCTAAAAGTTATCATCAGATGCTGTCGCCTGTAACAAGCATTAAACACTCATTAAAGTAAATTTTCAACAAAAAAAAAAACAACTCAAAATATTTCCATATTCGGTCTCTCATATAGGTACCATAAAACAATTGAATGTTTTACCTAAAAAACATCAATATCAGAAAGTTTAAATAACAAAACATTATAGTGTGGTTCTTAATAAAAAGTCCGTGCTAGGTTCAAATCAATCATGTAATGAAATAAAACAAAATACATAAACGCAAAGTAGGTACAAATACTATTTCACCGTTAGTGAAAATAAACGGATCCAAGCGGTAAGCCGTCTACACACTCGCGCGCGAAGTCGCGAAGCACCCGCGAACAAGAGTGTAGATCCGATTCACATATACTTCGCGGCTTCGCGGCTCGTTCGCGCTGTGTGCCCCGAAAATTGTCGGTTTTTTGTCCCGCGACAAAGGGCTCGCAGGCGCGAAGCGCGACGCGAACACGACAAGACTCTACATTCGCGGGCAGCTAAGTCGCTCAGTATAACACGGACAATTGTGTTTTGATTACGATTGAAAGATAGAGATTACCAAAGCGCAACGTAGCCCCCGCAGCTGCTGTAGTGGTTTGACTGCCAAACCGACTACACATAAACTATTTATGTTGATTGATAAAGAAAAATTGGAAGATTAAATATTAAATGCTTGACGTGCATACGCGTAAAGGAGCGCGAACTATACTGTGAGCCCGGCGCGAACCTCTGCGAGTGTGGACTATTGGCAGTTCTTGCTCCAATTCGCGCCGCGCTTCGCGTCGCGATTCGCGCCGTGATTCGCGTGCGAGTGCGGATAGGCCTTAACTGGCACTGGAACGCGCAAAATATCATGAACCCTGAATGCGGCCCTGAGCTCTAGTAGTTCGAGTAGTACATTCGTTAATGGGTCCGTGCGGCGGATTCGTCTGCCAGTGCGATATATCCTTTAAGCCCACACTCGCATGAAGTGTTCCTATTACACAGTCACAGTTCTATTTATAGATTGCTCTAACGTTCGCCACAAGTTTTATTAACCTAGGTATCCTAATCTAAGATCTACTAGACTACACTTTCCAAGTTCTAAACAAGTATTTTGACGTCCGACACGAGTTTCTAGGTAATAACCTAGAATAAATAGTCCGACACGAGTTTCTAGGTAATAACCTAGAATAAAAAAAAATAGGTCTAACCCTAAACTCACACAGAGCGTCGCAAACACTATTGTTCACTTGTTTACGTTCTAATCTAACTATACCTACTAACGTTCGACGCAAGTTCTATATAGGCTAACTATAATACCTAGAATACTAGATTAGCACGAAGCGTACTATAAGCACTATTGTTCACTTGTTTATGTTCTAATCTAACTATACTAACGTTCGACGCAAGTTCTATATAGGTTAACTATAATACCTACCTAGAATACTAGACTAGCACTAAGCGCTCGTTTACCCCTAGCGTTCACTGTTCTACGTTGCAACCTCACACTATCCTAGGAAACCTAAACAAAATAAATAAATATGAGTACCAAATCAACAGCGAACATAAATTACTCGTCTCTGAAGTCTCGGAGCCCTATTAAATGACTAAAGTTTGAATGGACATAGGCTATGTTTGGTCGCGATAACCGACATCCACGCGGGCGGAGCCGCGGGCAAAAGCTAGTTATCTATAAAAACGGCAAAAGAATCACGTTTGTTGTATAGGAGCCTCCATACATATTTTTTATTATTTGATGTTATTAGCAACAACAGAAATACATCATTTGTGAAAATTTCAACTGTCTAGCTATCACGCTTGTTGAGATACAGACAGCTTGGTGACAAACAAACGGACAGACGGACGGGCGGACAGCGAAGTCTTACCGTAAGTACCAATAATATGTAATGAATTAACCCCTAACTCCTAACCGTTAAGGAGTTGTATACCTTCCATCATCAGCTCAGCAAAATGAGATGATTATTTGAATAACTTCAGAAAATGTATGAAAAACATTATGAGTGAAAAAAAAACTTACATGAATAATGTTTCTGAGTTTCTTCAATCCTCGCTTAAACAATATTCTGTCTTTTAAACTTGGAATTAATTCTTTCAGTTCCGTTTCTTGTATATCATCAAGCAATTTCAACGTAATGTGATTATCTAAAAAACAAGAGAAAAAAATTAAATCAGTCTTTTACCACATTAATTAAGGTTTAGTTACACAGGCAAATATTCGGCTTAATTTTCTTTCGGAATAGAGGCTTAGGACCAAAACACAATTAAAACTACACAATACCTATGGGCAAATGTATGCCTACCAAACTAATCTGGTAAAATTTACTCTTTACTTTAGAAGTTCGTTTTGTAAATCTATCAAGGTAATTAGGTAGGTACCTAACCGCTATTTCTAGGTCAATATCTAGGCATACTTACTAAAAAAATATAAAAAAAACACGTGGGATATCCTTGACAAAAGAAGGGCTCTCCGTTTCAAGTTGAATTCTTTATTAGCCATTCACTCAATCGTTAGTTCAAAATTAATTTATTAGACAACACAACTTAAAGGCATGGCGCCATCTTGAAAACACGCATTATTAAAAATATAGGTATATAATATCGATCAAAATAGGCACTCACCTTCAAAGTTTGTTATGGTTTCGTCGGACAATCCCCATTCCTTTAAATATTCGGCGACACCCACACTTAAGTCCTCTTCATGTTCAATGTCACCATCCATTTTAACTTGACCACAGCGATGAGCGACCACCCCGTAAGAGAGCTCGCGCAAAATGAGCGAGTGAGGACTGAGGAAGTGTGGGCTGGGCTGGCCGCCGCTTGCGTCGCGCCAACCAGTGTTGCCAATGCATAGATGTGGAAAGATATGTCATGAAGGCGTGGCACTGTCGCTCGGCTTCGAGTCGAAATAGATGAATATTTTTTAACCCGACTTCACAAAAACAAAGTTACCAAATAAGCACTTGTAATACAGTGTGAGTCTTCATAATGTGCACATATTGAAATGAGGGAAACTATGCTTAATTTTATCGACGGAAAACGTATTAAAAAAAATCTAAAAATTTTTTTTATATTTTTTTTGGAATTTTTAAAATTTTTGTTCGCTACTATGACCCTTGTGTAAACAAAACGGTGTAACTTTTAAACTAAATGATCTATCACGATGAATCAAACTTATTAATGATTGGAAGTAATGGTCCGTCCTCATGAAATGAAAATTGTGGAAAAAAATTACCCTCAATGGAAAATACACGTGTTTTTAATAAAATTTCTGGGTTTTTTTTCACTAATTTTTACAATAATCGTAAAATTTCTCAATAAAATGCCCCCATTGTGTGCCTTTTTTATTACTTTAAATTATTTCTCATCGTATTAGCTACCTAATGGTAAAAATTGGATGTTTGTAACTTAATCCTAACATCTCTTTTTAACTGTTCAAAAATAGCACTCCAAACGCGCAAGTTATTGTTTTCCTAAGGAGGGTTCTACGTGATGTCTACAATCTCAATAATTAGTGCGTAGCCGTGTCCTAGGCCTTTCTTTAACACTTGATAAGAGATGTTAGAATTGAGTTATAAGCATGCAATTTTTACCATTTGGTAGCTAATACAATGAGGAATAATTTAAAGTAATAAAAAAGGCACACAATGGGGGCATTTTATTGAGAAATTTTACGATGAAAGTAAAAATTAGTGAAAAAAAACCAGCAATTTTATTAAAAACACGTGTATTTTCCATTGAGGATAATTTTTTTCCATAATTTTCATTTCATGAGGACGGACCATTACTTCCAATCATTAATAAGTTTGATTCATCGTGATAGATCATTTAGTTTAAAAGTTACACCGTTTTGTTTACACAAGGGTCATAGTAGCGAACACAAATTTTAAAAATTTCAAAAAAATATAAAAAAAAATTTTAGATTTTTTTTAATACGTTTTCCGTCGATTAAATTAAGCATAGTTTCCCTCATTTCATTATGTGCACATAATGAAGACTCACACTGTATTTATGGAATCGTAAAATATGATAATAATGTATTATTATAGAAATATTATTATAAAATATGATAATAATCTATAAATTAGACATGATATCTAATAATCTATTAGGGCTACCAAACAAAAATAAAATAAAATTAAATTTCAAAGACATAATGTATGTTTCGAATTCAGACGTATGATGTTTATCCACACATTTCTCCGAAATTATTAGTCGAATTGTGACCACATTACCCATAAAAATTTTATCACTGTGTATAATTTTTTTATGGATTTATATTATTTATTTCGACTTAGAAAACAGTGCAGTTTCATGAAAAACCGTTTAGTGATTTTCGACTGTATATAGACTGTAATGTGAGTGGAGGGTGAAGGGGGGAAGATTTAAAGGCATGGCGCCATCCTGCGGACAAGTTATCTTTATAAATAAGCGGCAGCTATGCGATCCCTTTAGTTCCTCAACATATGCGAATTAGCTACAAGTGTTAAATAGTTATTCGAAATGCCTGCGTGTTCAGTTATTATTTGCAAAAATAGGACGCTCACAACAACTTTAAAAACTAGTGGGGGATTGGTGCGTGCTTTTTGGAACATGCACGTGTGTGCTGTACGTATAGTTTCTTCTTTAGTGTGAGATATCTGTAGTGGTGACAAAGCGGCGACACTCGTTTTCGAACAAATTCGCTGTAATGACATATCTCTCCATATCTGTGGTTCTACTCCATGGTCAAACCAAGGGAGATGAGAACATCCGGCCCGCGAAATTTAATTTTAATTTGGTTTTTTGTAATCTGTAAACTAATAGGTACAACAAAGTAGGCTTATGGCATTAAAATTGCGACAGTGGCAGTATCATCTTCACAGGTTGATACAAAAATCTTTACTTGAAAGTGTCCAGTTTAGGAAATTAGGCCGAGTATCGACTAATTTGTGATTAACTCACGTCAATCTCGATACTCGGATTAATTTCCTAAACTGGACACTTTCAAGCATAAATTTTTAATTCGACCTGTGAATATGATACTAAACTATTTTCTCAATTTCGATGTCATAAGCCTACGATGTGTTATGAGCTTCCAAATTGCGAAAAACCAAATTAAATTTGAATTTCGCGGGCAGACCGTTGTGTTCAACGTTAAATTAGTGAACGTATTACCCTTAGAGCACTTAACACTGTTCTAAGGCATTACCTATGCCTGTGTAATACCTACCTAAAAGTTAATGTACCTATGCAACAGATTTTATAATACAACCTATGCGTTCACTATTTTATCAATTATTATCATCGTAGAATTTGTAAAAAGCCGTAGAATTTGGTACGGCCCCAGGGTTACGGCCGTAGACCGTGTATTTTGTGATTTTGTGGCCTGAAAGCCGTAGAACACGGTAATTACCTTAGCTTTGGTAATTTACACCATGACCTCTGGTAGGGACTATATAGGTATTTTGACCTGAACCGTTTTAGTCTTGTAAGTTCAACCGCGAGGTCTGGTAATATTTATCACATTTTTATGATTACATCAACCAGACTAAATTGTCGACAATTGTTTGGTAAAATGTACAATATTCTTTGGTAATTTACACCATGAACTCTGGTAGGGACTATATTTTGACCTGAACCGTTTTAGTCTTGTAAGTTCAACCGCGAGGTCTGGTAATATTTATCACATTTTTATGATTACATCAACCAGACTAAATTGTCGACATTTGTTTGGTAAAATGTACAATATTCTTTGGTAATTTACACCATGAACTCTGGTAGGGACTATATTTTGACCTGAACCGTTTTAGTCTTGTAAGTTCAACCGCGAGGTCTGGTAATATTTATCACGTTTTAATGATTACATCAACCAGACTAAATTGTCGACATTTGTTTGGTAAAATGTACAATATTCTTTGGTAATTTACACCATGAACTCTGGTAGGGACTATATTTTGACCTGAACCGTTATAGTCTTGTAAGTTCAACCGCGAGGTCTGGTAATATTTATCACATTTTTATGATTACATCAACCAGACTAAATTGTTGACATTTGTTTGGTAAAATGTACAATATTCTTTGGTAATTTACACCACGAACTCTGGTAGGGACTATATTTTGACCTGAACCGTTTTAGTCTTGTAAGTTCAACCGCGAGGTCTGGTAATATTTATCACGTTTTAATGATTACATCAACCAGACTAAATTGTCGACAATTGTTTGGTAAAATGTACAATATTCTTTGGTAATTTACACCATGAACTCTGGTAGGGACTATATTTTGACCTGAACCGTTTTAGTCTTGTAAGTTCAACCGCGAGGTCTGGTAATATTTATCACATTTTTATGATAACATCAACCAGACTTAATTTGTGGACATTTGTTTGGTAAAATGTACAATATTCTTTGGTAATTTACACCATGAACTCTGGTAGGGACTATATTTTGACCTGAACCGTTTTAGTCTTGTAAGTTCAACCGCGAGGTCTGGTAATATTTATCACATTTTTATGATTACATCAACCAGACTAAATTGTTGACATTTGTTTGGTAAAATGTACAATATTCTTTGGTAATTTACACCATGAACTCTGGTAGGGACTATATTTTGACCTGAACCGTTTTAGTCTTGTAAGTTCAACCGCGAGGTCTGGTAATATTTATCACATTTTTATGATTACATCAACCAGACTAAATTGTCGACATTTGTTTGGTAAAATGTACAATATTCTTTGGTAATTTACACCATGAACTCTGGTAGGGACTATATTTTGACCTGAACCGTTTTAGTCTTGTAAGTTCAACCGCGAGGTCTGGTAATATTTATCACGTTTTAATGATTACATCAACCAGACTAAATTGTCGACATTTGTTTGGTAAAATGTACAATATTCTTTGGTAATTTACACCATGAACTCTGGTAGGGACTATATTTTGACCTGAACCTTTTTGGTCTTGTAAGTTCAACCGCGAGGTCTGGTAATATTTATCATATTTTTATGATAACATCAACCAGACTAAATTGTTGACATTTGTTTGGTAAAATGTACAATATTCTTTGTTAATTTACATCAAAACTCTGGTACCAAATTCAACCTTTTTTGTTTTGTAAGTTCAATAGCGAAATTTAGCGAGTTTTTGTTATATTTATCAGAGTTTTCATGTAATTCAGCCAACCTTTAATAATTTGGTAACCATTTTTTTCAGTGCAGCCACGCAACGGATCGATCTGATTTTTTTGCACAGATATAGTTCAAGACCCGGAGAGTGACATAGGCTACTTTTTATCCCCGAAAAACAAGCCTATTCCTGTGGGATTGCATTAAAAGTGAAATTTTTCACTGTTTCACAACATACGTATACGTAACTATACTCACAATATATGTTGCACCATAGACTCCATACACTCGAAACGGTAATAGGTTATAAATATTCAAAACTCCATATATAGTATGTCATAAATACTTAAGGCTCAATAGAAGTTCAATACCGACACTCAAAACTGAAATAGGTTGTAAATACTCAAAACACCATACATAGCTCTCAAAACCGTCATAGCTCTCAAACCGTCAATCTGTAATCTGTAATCTGTAAATAGTTTATAAATACTCCAGACTCTATCGACACTAAAAAGTGTAATCTGTAAATCTGTAATCTGTAAATAGTTCATAAATACTCTAGACTTTATCGACACTGAAAAGTGTAATCCCTACTAATATATAAATGTGAATGTGAGTTTGTTGGTTTGTTGGTTTGTTGGTTTGCTGGTTTGTTGGTTTGTTTGTCCCTCAATCACGTCGCAGCCACGCAACGGATCGATCTGATTTTTTTGCACAGATATAGTTCAAGACCCGGAGAGTGACATAGGCTACTTTTTATCCCCGAAAAACAAGCCTATTCCTGTGGGATTGCATTAAAAGTGAAATTTTTCACTGTTTCACAACATACGTATACGTAACTATACTCACAATATATGTTGCACCATAGACTCCATACACTCGAAACGGTAATAGGTTATAAATATTCAAAACTCCATATATAGTATGTCATAAATACTTAAGGCTCAATAGAAGTTCAATACCGACACTCAAAACTGAAATAGGTTGTAAATACTCAAAACACCATACATAGCTCTCAAAACCGTCATAGCTCTCAAACCGTCAATCTGTAATCTGTAATCTGTAAATAGTTTATAAATACTCCAGACTCTATCGACACTAAAAAGTGTAATCTGTAAATCTGTAATCTGTAAATAGTTCATAAATACTCTAGACTTTATCGACACTGAAAAGTGTAAATAGGTCATAAAAATAAGTTCGAATACTCAGTTTCAATTTGGACAGAATATACTCAGTTCTGTAAAGGGGTCATAAAATGCTCATATTTTGTGACAGATTATTAGCAAGTATTCTGTATCTGTAAAAGACCACTCCTTTTAGTTTTGCGTTCACAGGTTGCTTGCCATATAATAATTATGGTACTTATAAATTGCCAGGGTCTTAAACAATTCTTACGTCTGTCGTTTTTAATCCAGCGCAGTTTATTTTTTCAATATTTATCTTTTCCATAAATGACGCGGGCGAAGCCGCGGGTATAAGCTAGTCATTGAATAATTGGTGAAGTGCGAATCGGGCTCGAACTCTGAGGGTTATGTTCTATCCAGACCAATTCCAACCAAAATCAAAAACGAACAAAAAATCTAGTGTCTAACGTATGTCTAACTATCAAGGTTCAAGAGATGACAGACGAACGAATAAAACGGACCCCTATTACTAAGACTTCGCCGTACGCCTGGTGACAGACCGGACGTACGGCGAAGTCTTAGTAATAGGGTTCCGTTTTTACCCTTTCGTTACGGAACCCTGAAAATTATGAGAAATAATAAACATTTATTTTGTCAGCTAGTGTTTACCATTTTTTACGGCTGGCCTGCGCGCTGTCATATCCTGTTTCTCTATTTTACTACTCCGCGTGCAGCGAGAAATCATGATTTTTACCCAGTTCTCGACCTCAGATCGCTCCTAAATTATTTTTCTTCAATTTTTGTTATGTACTCTCTTCCATTTGCAATGGGTTTCATCCTACTATTATATAGTAGTGTAATTATCTCGCTGCAAACTCGGTCATAAATCATTCAAGTGTTTCGCTTTTGTTGTTCTTTGTTGAGTTGTGCATTACTGCAGAACAACAAAAGCGAAACACTCGAATGATTTATGACCGAGTCTGCAGCGAGATAATAACACTAATAAGTACCTAAACTTTATTGACGTGACAACGTCTTATAAATCGATAGAGCCGGCTGCACGCACAAAAAAAATTGGTTGTCTGTAAAGTCGGTTTACTGACGATAGTTGAACGTGACAACGTCTTCTTTGTCGCTCGTTCCGCGCTCGCGAGGTAACGCCGGTAACGCCGCATGAGCGAGGTAACGCTGGATGAGTCATGTTTTTTCCTGCGTGCAACCGGCTTTATCGAATTATAAGACGTTGTCACGTCAAACAAATTGGTTGTCTGTAAAGTCAGTTTACTGACGATAGTTGAACGTGACAACGTCTTCTTTGTCGCTCGTTTCGCGCTCGCGAGGTGACGCCGGTAACGCCGCATGAGCGAGGTAACGCCGGTAACGCCGGATGAGTCATGTTTTTGACGTGACAACGTCTTATAAATCGATAGAGCCGGTTGCACGCACGAAAAAACGTGACTCATCCGGCGTTACCTCGCTCATGCGGCGTTACCGGCGTTACCTCGCGAGCGCGGAACGAGCGACAATGAAGACGTTGTCACGTTCAACTATCGTCAGTAAACCGACTTTACAGGCAACCAATTTTTTTTTTCGTGCGTGCAACCGGCTCTATCGAATTATAAGACGTTGTCACGTCAAAAACATGACTCATCCGGCGTTACCGGCGTTACCTCGCTCTGAGGCGTTCCATGTAAGGCTTGAAGTGCAAGCGAGAGTTGTCACGTTCAACTATCGTCAGTAAACCGACTTTACAGACAACCAATTTTTTGACGTGACAACATCTTATAAATCGATAGACCCGGTTGCACGCACGAAAAAACATGACTTATCCGGCGTTACCTCGCTCATGCAGCGTTACCGGCGTTACCTCGCGAGCGCGGAACGAGCGACAAAGAAGACGTTGTCACGTTCAACTATCGTCAGTAAACCGACTTTACAGACAACCAATTTTTGACGTGACAACGTCTTATAAATCGATAGAACCGGTTGCACGCACGAAAAAACATGACTCATCCGGCGTTACCGGCGTTACCTCGCTCATGCGGCGTTACCTCGCGAGCGCGGAACGAGCGACAAAGAAGACGTTGTCACGTTCAACTATCGTCAGTAAACTGACTTTACAGGCAACCAATTTTTTTTTTAACAAAACTTATCTATCCTGCTCTATCAGTATTATCGCCTATACCTCATACCTCCCCCTCCCCTGTCAGCGGCAGGTCGTGAAATATTGCGCCCTGACAGTCGGGGCTGACAGCTCGTAAAGAAATCTGCGTTTGATGACGCTCTATTGGACGATGAATTGATTCACGGCCCGCCACGCTTCATTGAATGAAAATCCATCTCGTTATTCAAAAGTTTAACCCTTTATAATTATTGAGTAACTGAAATTAACAGACCTAAAACCTCTTATTTTATGTAAATAGTGGGTAACATCAAATTTTCTGTAACTAGACATTTGATTTTACATTTTCACTCATTGATACTCCTACCGTACCTGTAATAAGTAAATATTATTTGTGTAATAAAAAACATTTTTTATTTCATTATGTGCATACTACATACTACTTAATTTTACTGATATGTGGTATTAGAGCATGCACTGTTTAATTATTTCTTGACGAACAAACGTGATGGGACAACTTTTGAAAACACTCATGCGGTTACATGATTGAAAATTACTAAGCAATTAACGGGACACTCAACCCCAACCCGGCTGTAATGCGATATTCGTGATTTGACATGCTTGGAACGATACAATAAAAGTTTTACTTTAAAAAATTGGTTGTTTGTAAAGTCGGTTTACTGACTATAGTTGAACGTGACAACTCTCGCTTGCACTTCAAGCCTTACATGGAACGCCTCAGAGCGAGGTAACGCGAGCGAGGTAACGCCGCATGAGCGAGGTAACGCCAGATGAGTCATGTTTTTTTGTGCGTGCAGCCGGCTCTATCGATTTATAAGACGTTGTCACGTCAAAAAAGCTTGATTTTAGAAACTTAAATTACCCACTCGTTCCTTCAGAGCTTTTAGCAATGTTAAAGCAAAACAGCAATAAACTAAACATCACTTAGCCGCATCATAAGTCGCTTTATATCGCATTAGCGATGCTGCGGAGGCAACTAATTAACATAAAGACACGCAGGCGACATTCGCGAGTCTTGACGCTTTCTTGACAAGAAGCAGAGAGCCAATTTGAGTTTTATTGACGGCAAAGACGCCGCTAATTACCTACTTCACTGATGTAACATTTTACTGAATAAAATACTAAGTATACCTACTACACCTTTAGCCATAAATAACTTATACCTAATGTACAATCTTCACAGAAAATTGCAGCTCCAGATTTTTGCGCAATTTTAACCGTTTACGCAGTGGACGCAACGGAAGATTTTTTATGAATTCACTCTTGATTTGAAGGTGCCTGGGTAATGTTCTCGTTTGAGTTCGAGCTGCCATTGCTATTTTCGTTTCCAATATCAATTAATGTAATTAGTAAGTATTGATAAACTGCCAATATATTATGAGAAGTATCAAGAAATTGAATTAGTCATCAATTGGTAAATAGCACCATCAACACCGTCATAGGCAGAACACAGCAGCTCCGGCGGATTTTCTTGGATTTGTAATTATACTAATAGGTTTTTAGTCCTTACTTTCCTTTAGTCGGGGAGTTTCAAAAAACTTAATTAATCCTTTTCAATTACAAGTCTGCAAAAGTCGTGGGTGTTTTAAATTTTTTTAATTTTCCACTTGTAATACATTGTTGTGAACATAATATTTTTTTAACATTATAATATTACACAAATTAAAATAACCAGATAAGTACTGAAAAATATTCATGCTTGTCACACTAACATTTTTCAGTTGTGGGCATCGAACCCACGACCTCCGACGAAGAGAATCAGAACAACACCACTACCGCTGCGCTATTCGGTTCGGTTGTGGTAGGAAAAACATACATTTCTGCGGGGCTAGACAAAGTCACAAGCGTTTGGCGTTAACGCTAGTCGACAAAAATGTATGGACAAAACAAATGACTGTAGAAAAACCACGATAATAATGACTAAACACGCTGTGTTTGAATAATTAACTACGACAACTTGAACGCTCGCTGGCGTTCTCGCGGACCTTGTAGATAACTTTAGCGTACTTCGCTTGACAATTGACAGCCGACAGTATCTAACACAGCGTGTTTAGTAATTATTATCGTGGTTTTTCTACAGTCATTTGTTTTGTCCATACATTTTTGTCGACTAGCGTTAACGCCAAACGCTTGTGACTTTGTCTAGCCCCGCTGATTCTGTATTAGTAGAGTGGCCGCCCCCACGAATTGGGAGACAGGGGCTGTCAATACCAGCCCTTTCGCCCCGATGGGTATTTAATTTTAAACCGGCTTACACAAAACGAGGCCCTCTCCTCTCAATCGGTCCTTTATTTGCTTTTTAATCGACTTCAAATAACATGGGCATTTTTTTGAGCCCGTTTGTAAAAAAAAAATTGAGAACTTAGATATTTCTGTGAACTTCTTAGTGCAGGCACGGAATACATAATAGTTCCTAACCCTCGTAAACCTTGTAGTTATCATTTTTTTTTTTTTATAATTGATAGGCTTGCGCTTGACCACAATCAAGTCTGATGAATAGAAATGATGAGGTCTAGGTTGGAGCGCGCTTGCCTAGAAAATGCCTATTCACTCTTCTCTTGAAGGCACCCAGATTGTATTTGGCTGGGAACACGGAAGCTGGAAGGGTGTTCCACACCTTAGCGGTTCGTATCAGAGACGTAGAAGAAAAGCGTTTCGTCCGAGTACGCTGGACATCAACCACATAAGGAATTAATAATTAATATCACCATACATATGCGACAAATGTCATATTAACGTTTTACAAGAGACAGTACGTTAGACCGATATGAAATAAACAAAAGTTTGACTTTTTTATTTCTAAATCCAGAGTTATGAAGGATTTTAAGTTAGACAAAAAATTTCATAAAAATCGGCCAAGCCGTTTCGGATTTGAGTTCAGAAGGTTGCGAGTTCGATTCCCGCCACAGGTGATTTCAAAATTTTATAAATTCTAATTTGGTTGAGATCTGGTCTGGTGACCGGCCTCGGCCGTGCCAATTAGTTACCACCCTACCATTAAAGACGCACCGCCAAGCGATTTAGCGTTTCGGCGCGATGCTGTGTAGAAACTTACTCCTTGCAAGTTAATGCCATCTGGTGAAATCGCAGCCAAATACTAACTTGTAGTAGCTATAACAAAAAAAAAATGAAAATCTTTACGTTTCATATTGGCCTAACTAAACCTAACTTACAGGCTGTTATGAAAAGTCATTTGCATTTTCAATAACTTTAAACTGTAAGTTTAATCCAAACTTAGATTTCCAATTCAAGCGAACCCCCCACAATAAACTAGTTTAAACCAGAAGCCTAAGAACCGATGACGCGTGAAATGAGGCGAGTCCCCCCGCCCTTAACGCAAGGGGGTAGGGTCGATAATCGCTCGACAATCGCTCCTCGTATTGAGGGGGCCATAATTTAATCCCCATGACTCCAATGGAATTACAGTGGATGCGAGTTCTGTGGATAACATTGAATACTCAGCTAAAATATTAGGTCCTTACATATGAAATTGGCGTTTTGTATGGGAGGAACATAAAGTCGATTTTTTTTAAGTATAATATATATATTTAATCAAAGTATGTACCATTGCTATCTATGCACTTTTGCCACCTTATAGGTAGTTCATTGATCCCTTTACTAAAAAAGCCATTCGGACGGGAATCAATAAAATCTTTGAAAGCGCTTTGGACTGCCTCATCGGAGTTAAATTTTTTCCCTTGTAAGAAGTTATCCAAATTTCGAAAAAAATGGTAATCTGTTGGAGCAAGGTCCGGGGAGTAAGGTGGATGTCTTAGGCATTCCAATTGAAGCTCCTCTAATTTGGTAGCCGTCTGTTGTGCAGTGTGTGGTCTAGCGTTGTCCTGAAGCAGCAGTGGCCTAGAACGGTTGACCAGCCTCGGTTGTTTAGCAGCTAGCTTTTCCATCATAGATTGCAGTTGCTGACAACAGATATCCGCCGTAATCGTCTGGCCAGATTTAAGAAAGCTGTAGTGAACGACGCCGGCGCTAGTCCACCAACCGCTCACAAGCAATTTTTTTTGAGTCAATTTTCGTTTGGGGCAGGATTTGGCTGGTTCGCCAGGGTTCAACCATTGCGATGAGCGTTTCCGATTATCATACAGGATCCATTTTTCATCACAGGTAATGATTCGATTTAAAATCCCTTCATTACTGTGCCGGTTGAGTAATGTAACACAGAAGTCTACGCGCGTTTGTCGGTTTGCTGCACTCAATTCATGAGGTACCCACCTTTCAAGCTTTTTCACTTTCCCAATTTGCTTCAAGTGAACTAAAACAGTTTTATCACTAACACCGCAGCCTGCAGCTAGCTCGGACGTGGTTTGCGATGGATCCGCTTCCACAATAACCTTCAATTCTTCATTGTCAACTTTGGTCTCCGGCCGTCCACGGGGCTTGTTCTGCAGGTCGAAATTTCCAGAACGAAAACGTTGGAACCAAAAACGCACTGTGTTTTCTTTTGCGACACCCTCGCCGTACACATCATTAATCCTTCGAGCCGTTTCTGCAGCACTGGTGCCACGATGGAACTCGTACGCGTAAATAACGCGATATTTCAAGTTTTCCATTTTGTAAACAGAGTGGCGCAAAAAAAAAAACCAAAAGAGAAAAAAAACAAATGAATTACGATTTTCAAAACAGAAAAGCATGAGTAAATAGCTGTATAAATTTGAAATTGGAATTTCTAACCAGAGAAGAGATATTTGAGATCAAAGTGGCCAGTACGACAAAACGCCAATTTCATATGTAAGGACCTAATATACCTAAGAAGGGCTCCGATAAGAAACCTCTGAATATGAGCTTCCGAACGATTTACACGTAAACCTTTTTCGTAAAAGCAAACAGTAGCGCCATCTGTCAAAATTCTATAGGTGGCTGCGGAGTGAACTACAGCCTGTCCAGGGTATATATCTACTAGTTTCAGCCGACGGACGTCCACTGCTGGACAAAGGCCTCCTGCAATGATTTCCAGCCCGCACGGTCCTGTGCCTCTTGTATCCAGCGCTTTCCCGCGACTCTTTTAATGTCGTCAGTCCATCTGGTTGGAGATCTGCCCACACTTCACTTTCCCGTGGGAGGTCGCCATTCCAGCACTTTGGGTCCGTAACGTCCGTCGGTTCTACGAGCTATGTGCCCCGCCCATTGCCACTTCAGCTTCGCGATACGTTGAGCTATGTCGGTGACTCTGGTTCGTCTACGGATCTCCTCATTTCTGATTTGATCGCGTAAAGATACCTACTCCCAGCATAGCTCTCTCCATCACCCACTGATACTGTTGACAGACACAAATACACAGTTACGCCTTCTTTCCGTGTCGATCGCGCATGCCAGGCCATGCACCGCATCAAATTCCCCTCCTGTTGCCTACTCAGCGGTGGTTACGGAGGGATTCCCTGTCTGCACTGATCACTTGGATTAATTGACCCGAGAAACGCTCCGACTCGACAGCCAGTGGTACAGTAGTCAGCATGTAGCATTGCGGGTCTCGTGGTCGTGGGTTCGTGGCTTGTTTGGGACTCCGGATGAATTTTGGTTTTATACATAATACCACGGAGTACATAATAGTATCTAACGGTACAAAAGGTTCGCTCCGCAAGATGATATTTTAAAGTAATAGCGACTCTAGCGCTGACACAAAAAAAAATTGGTCAAGTGCGAGTCGGGCTCGCGCACTGAGGGTTCCGCACTATCAAGGCCAATTCCCAATAGTATTAAAGTAAACTAACCAGTAAACAACGCTGCCCACCAAATTCCGCGAGTTAAATACGTGCAACGCCATCTGTCGTCATCAAAGTTAAACAAAATATTAGACTTATTGAACATCAATTCAACACGTATTAAAAAAAAACTACTCACTAGATTTCGTTCAAACCAATTTTCGGTGGAAGTTTGCATGGTAATGTACATCATATATTTTTTTTAGTTTTATCATACTCTTATTTTAGAAGTTACAGGGGGGGGGGGACACACATTTTACCACTTTGGAAGTGTCTCTCGCGCAAGCTATTCATTTTAGAAAAAAATGATATTAGAAACCTTAGTATCATTTTTGAAGACCTATCCATAGATACCCCACACATATGGGTTTGATGAAAAAAAATTTTTGAGTTTCAGTTCTAAGTATGGGGCACCCCCAAAATTTATTACTTTTTTTTAAATTTTGTGTGAAAACCTTAATGCGGTTCACAGAATACATCTACTTACCAAGTTTCAACAGTATAGCTCTTATAGTTTCGGAAAAAAGTGGCTGTGACATACGGACGGACGGACAGACAGACATGACGAATTTATAAGGGTTCCGTTTTTTGCCATTCGGCTACGGAACCCTAAAAAATTACAATTCAGTTCGCAATAGCGCCTGGCTCCTACCTAGCCGGCGCGCGGCCGCCGTCTGAAATTAGTACGAAAGAGTCTCTCGCACTCTACGATTTTACACTGTGAAGTCAACATCTCCTGAGGATGTTCCGGTGTCGGGACGAAACGTATGTCGAAGAAAGTGTTTGAAAATTGTGTGTGGTGTTTCATGTGGGCAGTGTTCCTGCATATTGTACCATACAGAATCTTTCCAAGAAGCAGATTATAGCAAAACAAATTAGTCTTTTCTACTAATTATGGATTTCCGCAAAATAACGCCTGCTTCCATTCAATATTTGAAATTAGTACGTCGAAACGGGTACCTGTAGTTTCTTCGATTACTTGATAAGTGAACCTGCCTTCCCCAGGCTACTAAGAACAATCCCAAGAACGTTTTAAAAAATAATAATTGTGTTTACAATTAGTTTTTAAAAAATATAGCATATTGCGAACAGACGGAATATACATTAGTAGGTACCTACTTCCACGAGTCTTTGTCATTTAAAAATTCATTGATTTTTATACATATAATAAACCCTTACATAAAAGATGCTTTGTGACAGCACGTTTGAAACTATGTAAAGGTAAGTTAACCAGCCTTTGGGATCATGTTTATTGTTTAGGACATTTCCCTATTTTGTAGGCTGCACGGGTGCAGGAACGAAAAAGTCGAGGAAGACCGAAGAAGAGATGGATGGATTGCGTGAAAGAAGATATGCGTGTGAAAGGAGTGGATTGCGAGTTGACGACTGATAGGAGCGAATGGAAGGAGAAGACATGTTGTGCCGACCCCACATAAAGTGGGAAAAAGCCAGGAAGAAAGAAAGAAAGTAGAAGGCTCCACGGGGACACACCCTGGTAAAATCCACAGCTTACGTAGCACATGTGGGGAGACATGTAAAATAGGTACACATAGTATATATTTTCTATATACCTAGTAGCTTGTTTTCGTACCCAGTAAAGCGTTTACGTCAATCGCTTTACGGCGTAAAAGATTGCTTAGAAGGGAGTTGTTGGGGTTCTAAAGCTAATGCAAAATGGAGCCTTTACATTTTCCTCGGGGGCGTTTTTCCGTTAGGGATTCTGAGATTATTCGAGATATTTTGATAGGAAAGTTATTTAAGGGCCGATTTTTCAATCGCCAGATAGACTATCTGAGGAATAAATTTGAAACATATGCCATACAAAATCTGTCTAAACGTCAGATTTATCTGTATTTATTCCCAAGTTAACGTTTATCTGACCATTGAAAAAGCAGCCCTTAAACGAATTATTTTTTTCAATTACTTGTTTCATGGGTAAAGATCATATTTCAATCCACGAAGACGCGCCCCACTCTGTCAAAATAACTTAAGTATGTTTATTTATTTATTTATTTAGTACCACAATATATATGTTACAAAAAAGATGGTTGTGTACAAGGATGCACTTATCTCTATAAGAGATCTCTGCCAGTGACTCTACCTAGTGGGAGAGGTGAAAGGGAAAAGGAGAATAGGTACTGTAACTATGATTTAAAGATAAATAGATATTTAATTCGATTCGTATGGAGTAGATATGACAGAGTGGGCGCGTCATCGTAGATTTAAATATCCATACTAGAGTTTACCTGCAGCATCGCTTGCTGACTCTAAGGTACTTTACCCCCTTGGGGTTGAATTTTCAAAAATCATTATCATAATCTAGTAATTCATAAATAGTTAAATATCCCTGTCTCAGTTTTTGTAACAAAACTCCTACGAGACGGCTTGACCGATTTCTATGAGTTTTTGTGCATATTCGAAGGCCGTAAACTATTTTTATACCCTTTAGTGAAAAATAATTTATTTGGCAAAATATCAAAGTTACAAGCATTGTCCCATGAGAATTACATAAAATATTAGAAGATAGGTACATTTTATGATTTCCCATTATTTCTAAATTAGCAAGCATATTAGTATATATAAATAGTATGCAATATCACTTTAAAAGTATTAAATAATATATTAAATTACATTCAAATAGAATAATAACGACGAATTGGGCATTACCAATTTAATTTAATTGCATTGAACATGTGTAGGGTTGTGCAACACTCTAATTTATTAATTACAAATAATAATTTGAATAAATCTTATTAGTACTAGCTTATCCAATTGCCTTCAACATTGTTTGAGATTATTTATTTATTTTATTTTATATCACATTAGCACGGTAGTGTCACTTACACTATAACATGGTATAATTACATTATTCTTGATTTTTTTATTCAGTATAGGCTTACGCTTGACCACAATTTCACCTGACGGAAAGTGGTGATGTGTCGAAGATGGAGTGTACGGTGTACCTGTGTAGAAATAGATGCTTTTCCACTCTGTTTTACACAGTACCGAGGTCGTAACTCGAATAAGATACGGGAAACACAGGTTTCGGAAAAGCTTTCCAAACCCAAGCCATGAGTACTACTAGAAATGAAGAAGCGAAATGACATATTTCTGAACACTGGATTTTCCGTGGATTTTTTTCAGGTCTGGATTTCTGTGATGGAAAAAAAAAATTATTCGTCTAGGCCCTTGCTGTACCAGCCGAAAATAAACTTGGTTTAAAAAAAATATGGCAATGATACACAAAAAGAAGATAACTTGCGTGTTTATCATACATTTCTTAGTTTTCGAAGTGTTAGCAGTTATAGAAAGAGAATCGATATGTAACATGGCTAGCTAAGTCTGTGATTCGGGCATTGGACGAGTGATCGTCAAGCGTCAACCCTATTAGTACATTGAATCCATCGGCCAGTCAGCCAGTTAATTTTTAATGCACGCAACCAACGCGCAATGTATCATGACGGACGGACAGACTCATTTGTTGACATGTTTGTTCTCAATTGTATGTGAATTGAGAACAATCGATGAGACTCGCCGTTTCCGCGCGTAGAAATGATAGATCTGAAAATAATAAATAAAATCTGTTTTAAGCGACTTTTAACAGACTGTCTATTAAAAATTGCTTAAAGGTGGTACTTTTAAATTTAAACGTCTTGTATTTTAGGTTTTTATTTTATTTTAACTCAAAAACTGAATCTTGAACTCCCATATTTTTAATTTTATTTAAAAAATACAATAGAAGTACATAAATATGCATTTTCAAGTCATGCAATTAGATTTAGAAACACTCAAATTTAGTCCTAGTGCTAATGACACACTTTAGGACCTATCTTCTAGTTAAAAATGATCCCCTTCATTAAGATTCTACCAGCGTTGAATGAAAACAAGTGACTCTGGAGGTCATACTCAAGTTTATCAAAACTCAAAACCCCCAAAAAAGCCATGGCCATTGTTGAAACTTCAACCCGGAGTCCCGGACCCCCATAAAGATCAGGGGTAGTCTGGAATGATATACGTGACTATAGTTTTATGAACAGACGAGGGGGCTTTATTATATGTATGGATTTATGGCGCCTGTGACACGACCTGTTGTCATAGAATAGACAGACAGAAAATATTTTAGGATATCAGACTGTTTCAGATAATGTATTTTTTTTTGAAGATCCACACGTTAATGCTTGACCTCGATCTCACCTGATGGTAAGTGATGACACAGTCGATGCAGATGTTATGGTACTTACTTGGAAGGGGTAAGTAAAGTCACCCTTGACAGTTTCTACACAGTACAGCGTTAGCAGCAGCACACGAAATAAAAATTATGTTAATTTTTGATAATATTTAAGAAATTGTATATGTATAATGAGATTTTTTGAAAAGAGCAAGTGCCGAGTTTCCTTCTTGGTGCAAACCTGCTTTCCGAACCTGGCGGTAGAGTTTTGACTTTTCATAAGAGCCTATTATTTGGGCCTATGTGAAAAATCAAGATTTTCATTTTCATTTTCAATACCTTGGTGGTGTATCTTTGCTGGTAAGGGTAGTAACTAGCCACGGTCGAAGCCTAATTGGTCTTGTCCCATTAGACCAGACCAGCCCCTAGACTGTGTAATTAAAACGTATTCATAGTTATCGTTATCGTGTGCAAAGTCTGCCCGCTGATTGGTTCCTTGGTACGTCAGCCAATCGGGCGGAATTTGGTACCTAACGATTCCGATAACGATGAATCCGTCTTTCTTACGCAATCGGACCCCTGAGTCATTTTAGAAATTATAATATTTTAAAGTGGTGAATCAAACAAAATAAATAAAAATAATTAAAGACTGTAATAATAATAATTTTAGAAAGACATAATAATATCATTATCTTGACATTCTGATCTTTAATCTATTACTAGTAATATTCATTGACTAATTATTATTACATTAGCATATTTAATTTTGTATTACTAATTTCATATATAATTCAAACATTCTGCTTGTATAAAATAAATTGTAAAATTATTGCTTTATTATATTAAATAATAATTAGTACACGCCTATTGTTAGCAACGCCCTGACAGGGCCACATGTTGAAATATTGTAACATGTAAGCTATTAACAACAAAAAACAAACAAACATGCAATCTCCCTCAAAGCCGCTGACATGCGACGGTCCATAGATTGCGCTGGTTGTAAATGAATGGAGGAATTCGGAAAAAAACCTGTACTAACACCCTTCAGGGGGTTTAGTACAAGATTTTGTACGAATGTCGAGTCGACTCGCATCGCACGAACGAATCGAATGCCTCCATACATTTACAGCCAGCGCCATCTATTGACAGTCGCATGTCAGTGACTGTCAGGCATTCATTTGTGCGATGCGTGTTGACTCGAAATTCGTACAAAAGCCTTTACTAACCCGCGCGCGTGCACTGTGCCAGGAAGGACGTAGAACATTCTATAAAAAGACCATTTGGTCCTATTAAAGGCCGTCGAATGACGCAGGTGGCGGTAGGTATTTAAAGCACATCCGCATCTGCGCTTGTCTGCTCTACCGCCGCGTGTATGTGACGCGTCGTTTATCACCGCCTAGAGTGGACATGCGCGTTTTTATGACCCGCCACCAGTGAGTACTTAGTACAGAAGTGGGAAAGTTTGCCTACTCCATCCTGAACTGCAACTTGCAAGGCATCGTAAATGCTAACACCTCTACAATGTAGTAGTAACAAAGTTGTGATGTGAGATGAGGTTTGATTCCTCGTTCTTGATACGCACTGCAAAAGCCTGGAATACCCTCGCAGGCACTGTCTTTCCCACCACCTACAACTTGGGCACATGCAAATTGCATATCAAGAGTGAATAGGCATTTCCTAGGCTAGTGCACTCCACCTTAGACGGTATCATCACTTTCCATCAAGTGTAATAACAGTCAAGCGCTAACCTACATAATATAATTAAAAAAAAACTCTTAGCAATTTGTTATTAATTAGTCAACGAACATGCTACGGATGATACATGAATCTTGCAATACTTGGAAATAATTAATTGATTATGACAAAACCACTCCTAATTTTACCCACACCTCATTAGAACCCATATGAGTCGTGAAAAGAGATCAATACAGATCCTCACCTGTGAACTGAGTACTTAATGCTCACAAGTTGAAGCCACGTCGCGTCGGGCGTTTTCCGTATATTTGCAGAATTATTACGATTTCTGCTTACTCAGAGTTTTTTGATAACTGATTGTCAGCATCAGGTGGTATTATTTATACTATATTTTGCACGTAACTTATAGATTTCTAGGGTTAACCCTACTTTTTAATAATAATATGTGTTACTTAAATAACAAAAAACCGACTTCAACTCTCATCAAATTATGTTGAATACATCCTTTCCAATTAAAAAATTATGAGGTTTTATCATGGATACCATCATCAGAACTGGACTAAATTGAAATGGGACCACACGGAAAGCGTCAGCTTTCTAATAAAAAAAGAATCATCAAAATCGATTCACCCAGTCAAAAGTTATGAGGTAAAAAAAATACATTCGAATAATTGAGAACCTCCTTTTTTGAAGGCGATTGAAAATCGGAATTGTTGTCTGTAAAATATTTAAAAAAAACTTGAATTTTCTTTTAAAATAATATTCTACAGCGAGAGCTATAGGTAAATTGCTTTAGGAAACCTTAAAAGAAGGTATAAAAGTTTATAGAGGGAGCGGGGACGGGATCAATATGAAAAACCAAATTTCACGGCGACGGAGTAGGTAGGTATATACATTTATAAAGAATTGGTTTATTTTTAAGCGCTTATCTTTGAAAATACTAACTGCATTTTAATAATTCTTTTACAGACAGTTATTATTTATATCCCGGGGAAAAAACAAACTAAGACTCAGGAAGAAACAAAAAAGCTTTCCTTAGTAGTGAGAAAGCAAAATGAACTTTTCATGATATAATTTCCAAAATTAAACAGCCATTAAGAAAAACCGGATGGGGTATTTTAAAATTCATTTTTCATTTCTTCCCTACCCTTGTGCGCCATCAAAGTCGAGTGCAGACTTTAAAAGTGAATCGCTCTTTAATTATGACGCGCGCTGTTTTTATTGTGCTTCCAGCATCAAAGGTTTGTGTTTAATTGGTCTCTTCTTTGTAAAGAAAGATGCAACTAAGAAATGGTATTCGATGCTAATAGTTGTAGTTTGTTTGTGATTCTAGACTCGAATTCTATTAAGTACTTTTTGTTAAACTTCAAAATATATTTATTTCACATAGGTCTAACAACAGGCTCATGTAAAAGGTCAATTCAATATTTGCGAGATAACTACTAGTCGACTTAAAACAAAGTTTATGCCTTGCACTAAGAAAAAGCCCACGACATACTCAGGCGACGTTTTCTTTCAAAAAATTCAAATTCAAAATATATTTATTTCACATAGGCCTAACTTACAAGGCACTTGTTAAACGTCAACAATATTTGTTACATAATATTATGTACGGTGATAACTACTAGTCGACTTAAAACAAAGTTTATGCCTTGCACTAAGAAAAAGCCCACGACATACTCAGGCGACGTTTTCTTTCAAAAAATTCAAATTCAAAATATATTTATTTCACATAGGCCTAACTTACAAGGCACTTGTTAAACGTCAACAATATTTGTTACATAATATTATGTACGGTGATAACTACTAGTCGACTTAAAACAAAGTTTATGCCTTGCACTAAGAAAAAGCCCACGACATACTCAGGCGACGTTTTCTTTCAAAAAATTCAAATTCAAAATATATTTATTTCACATAGGCCTAACTTACAAGGCACTTGTTAAACGTCAACAATATTTGTTACATAATATTATGTACGGTGATAACTACAAGTCGACTTAAAACTAAGTTTACGAGGGTTACAACGCGCCCTGCACTGAGAAGAAGCCCACAACAAACTCAGCCGGGTTTTGTTTTCGGTTATCATCACTTTACAAAAGCTCTTAAAAACTAGTTGAGCTAGTAATTATAATACAGCAGTTCATTCACTCCCAAGGATTTGATTCATGTAAATAATCCTTAATACTATAGTAAGCTTGTTTGTTATCACTACTTATCTTGAATATTAAAAATTAATTGAACTAGTATAATTACAGCAGTTTACTATCACTCCCAAGTATTTCATGCATATAAATAATCCTTAACACGTAGGTATAATCTTTTTTACTGAGCTTTCTTTTCTCAGCCACTTAGAACTTATTGAGGGATAAGTAAGTTATAAGTTCAATATTACATTAGGGAGTTTGTTGTAAAAGCGTATGATTTATTTAATTTCTCCAGTCTCGTTTTTAAAAGCTCTAAAGTATAGCTTATTGGTTCAAACGTCTATAATCAAGGGGTCGGTGGTTCCTATTTACTTATGGAAATCGAACCCACGACCTCCGGCGAGAGGGTAGGTTCATTACCACTGCGACATCACTTCATTGATTTAACCACAGAAATCTATTATTACGACAGAAATAGGGATTATTACAATTTCTGTGGATTTAACGTTCCGGCGTGATGCTGTGTAAAAACTAACGGTTTGAGTTCATTTACCCCTTCCATGTTAGTACGATAACATCTTCGGTTGCATCATCACTTGCCATCAGGTGATATCGCATTCAAGTTACCTTCGGCTCAGTGTAATTAGGTCCTCGAAAGGAGATGTTAAGTCGATAGTCGAAAGCAAATAAGCCTATTGACTTTACTACAACAATAATTATACTATTTACAGCTTTTCAGACATCAGTTAATTTACAACTGAATTTACTCCAGAGTATTTTTAATTTCATTAAATTTTATTAAAACCCATGGCATTTTTTACCCTGGCAGAGATCCAAAATGACGAAATTTAATGTTATCACAATTTATAAAGATATAGTGAAAACAAGTTAACATTAAAATTAACGAACGTTCAATAAAATGTAACTGTTTGTAATTTACTCGCACAATTAATGCGTTGTGTTACAAATTGGTAAAGGATGGGCAACCTATGGTAGGTAGGTACCTACTTATCTCAAATAATACGAGGCATTAAAATACAATTACTTTTCAAAACAACAAAAATATTTTTCCTGCGTTAAAATTTTCATTTGATTCTTTTTTAAATTTAATAAACATCTTTCTATTAATAAGCCAGTTTAAATTACACGAAAGATATGAGTTAAATTATAAAGTAAAATAATAATTTATTTGGCCGCTAGCAGATATGGATTTTCATACAACTTTTGCCGGCCGCTGCTTGACCAGTAGGTACAGAAATTTCCTCTTTTTTCATGGTTAGGTATACCTACTTGAATTATTTAAAATAAAATTCATTTCAAAATAACTAATTTAAGTACATAATATATAAGTGAAACATATTCACATCGCTTCTCTGCAGGAAAAAATATTTGCTCCTCATAAAATGATACACGTTTTAAACTTTATCCATTTACTTTATCACCACTAACAAAATGTCGGTTAATTTTAATGAAAGAATGCCTCAAAGGTTGCAATTTACTAAATTGCACATCAAAAAACTCCCAACATGCCTTAATTCAGTGGGGCAACATAAAAACCCGTGTTTAATCAGTGAAACGCCTGGCCTTTAATTACGGCACAATTCTGCGGCGGCGAAATATTGCTCCCAACAAAATGTCAGGCGTTTATTAAATTTTATTTCTTTCCTGTTATTACGGATTTCGGGCTTTTGTTAAACGTATTGCCTAGTTTCGACAGTCGTTGAGACGTGATTACGTCTTTTCTGCTTTTATGTGGGAGGCAAATCAAACAACTCATGATAAAATATGGGTTACAATTTGGTGATGGAGCTACGTACTATTTATCATCTCCAGTTGTCTCTCTACAGCTACAGAGGTAAACCGCAAAATCCAGCTCGGCTGGGCAGAGTGATGTCTTCTCGTCCAATATCCAACAATACCTGAAGACCAAAGTCTACGAACAATGCGTGTTGCCAGTGCTATCTACCGGATCTGAAAATTGTCTGAAAGAGATCACTCAGATGTCAGAGTCACAAAGTCGTGGGTAGAGTTATCTTTGCGCGATCGAATCAGAAACGAGGAGCAAAAGTGACAGACATAGCTCAAGATGTCACAAAGTTCAAGTGGTAACGAAGGACTGATAGGCGATTATGGTGCCCACGCAACAAAAAGCATAGTGTAGGAAGAGTCCCTACTAGGTAGTTGGACGATATCAATAGAGTCATGGGGAGTCACTGGCTTTAGGCAATACAAAATCTTGGTATATATCGTGGTTATCCTGTATTTCTAGGGGCTTAAATGGAATTGATTTAAATGAGTTTTTATTTGGAGTTTAAACTTCAAATAAAAACTCATTAAAATGTCCAATCAATCCACCCTGTTTCGGATATAGCTGCGAATAACAGACAGTTTCCCCTAATTTCGCCCGAGGTTGAAAAGGTCTCCGAATATGTTAGAATGATTACCAAAAACGTACTCCCTAATGCCCAAAGCGAGGTTGAATTTGAATCAGATGCGCCTTTAATTTGAGTTTAATTCTGCGGTTTGAAGTTATTGCTCCAAACAAAATGTCAGGCGTTATTTAATGTTATTTTCGGTTCGGTTGTATTATTACGATGTTAATTTGGATTTGGTTGTGTTTGCGAATTACGGGGCTTAATGAATAATAATATTGCTTTTGCCTAAAAGTTTGTCTGTGTTAATGTTCGCGTGAAATTTAAATTTTGTTTTGCATAATAATGTTGCGACTTACGAGCAGGTATATTATAGTAACGTAAGCGTATCGTATGCCCAACTAAATTGTTTTTATAATAAAACAATCAGCAGATTTTAGATTTTCAATTAAAAATAGGTACAGTTGTTTGATCAGTTTAAAGTAGGAAGTCCCGGATTTGTTTCCTAATACGGTACAGTTTTACGATTTTAATCTAATAATTTTTAAATATACCTACTTAATAAATTGTCTTAGTTTGGTGTGATAGAAGCCTTTGGCCACGGGTTATCACACTAACGGCAAATCCGGCTCCGGTACAATGCTGTGTTCTGAGTTTCTTGCCAGTAATCTTCAGTCTCAGACCGTTTTCCGAATTTATTTGTGGCGGTAGAGTTTTTAGGTTTCATTACTGACTGTAGGTACCTACCTACCTAGCTTAAGGAAGTTTTAAAGAATTTAATTTCATTCCTCGTATAATAGATAGGTACGTAAAGCCTTCGTTTTGTACCTTTTGTTAAGTTACGAATATTTTTTGGCTCAAGTTAGTACTTGACTGTGATCTCACTTGATGGTAAGTGGCGATCCAGCCGAAGATATTATCGTATCTACTAACCTGCAAGACGTTAGTGACCGCTGGTAGTTGCTACTTGCTACACAGCATCGCACCGGAATGCTAATAAACATTTCATCACTCTCACATTGAGAAGGTACCTATATAATTAAGTTAAAATAAATCGTGATCAAGAATAACTTAATAATATTATGATGTTATAACTTGTTTTGTGACCTTAGATGGTATGACGTAATAGGGTATTTGACTCCCAATTTTTTTATTACTTTATTATAAACTTGGATATAAATTATGACGTAAAAACTAATCAAATCGATCAAACAACAAAAAGGTTATAAGCATTTAAATATTTCGGATTAGACAGAGATAGCAACATTGTATTGTGACGTCACACCTTACTTATGCCATAGCTTCTTGCGAGAGATAAAAAGGGATAGAAGACACTCCAAAATTAAGGGGATTTATTGAATTTATTTTTGTCTTTCTCACTCTCACGGATACGTTGATAGGTGCGACATGCAGCGTCGCGGAAGAATATAGCAGAAAAACGACGTTTTACCTAATTACTCAAAAACTAAGCCAGTTATCAAAAATCTGTTCTAAGCGTTTCAGGATATTATTACTACCGATACATTAAAACAAAAACTACAATTACATCCATTGTAGTTTCCGATAAAATATAGAAAAACTGAGATTTTGGAGCATTTTTTGGGAGAACTTTTTATCGAGAAAATTTTATCCAATCGTGTTTCTGCTTCTAAGCGATTTTAGATTAAAGACCCAAAATACATGACGTGTAAATTTGAAAGCAATTGTCTTTATAGTTTTTGCATAAAACTTCATTCAAAATCGCTAAAATACTGCTTCTAGGCCGTTAAAATGCCTGTAACTTTGTAAATCTTCGTTGGATTTTAATATTTTTTTCGTATTTTAATCCTATTAAAATATGATAAAGTAGTAATTTTTATCAAGTTCTAAGGTAGTGTAATACCCAATTATTGTTTACCGCATCATGGTCGTGTGACGTAATTTTCAAATATGTGCTAACAAGTTTTTATTTATTATCGAACTTCTTGTGATCATATTGGTGTATTACAATTCAATAAGTTTTTGCTCTTTGCTTAAACTTAGGGTGTTGGTTTTTTAAATAGTTTCTTAGCGAATGGTTACAACTTACTTACAATAATTATTAAAGCCAATTTACCCTGATTTATCCAGTAGTTTCAAGAGCTGTGACAGCTTAAAAGTGACAGATCAGTCAACCAGATGTCAGATTCAGTTTTATGTTTGCCTGTCTGTCCGTCCGTCTGTCACTAGGCTGTATCTCATGAATCCTGATAGTTAGACAGAAATTTTCACATGACGTATTTCTGTTGTAACAACAAATTAAAAAAAAACTTAGGAATAATTTCCCCACAAGCAAACGTGATTTATTTCTTTTTTTATATTGATAGCGAAAAAGGTTACCAACCTTTTTCGCTATCAATATAACTAATACCTAGAGCTTTGAAATTTTCACAGAATATTTAGTTATAAATTCATTTTAAAAATAAGGAATAAAAAAAACAAATATTCAAGAGGGATCCCCTATAGTTATGGGAGTAGACATGATTTTTTTTTCGAGGCCGACTCGCACTTAACCGGTTTTTTTATTCTTGTAAGTACTTACTTATAAAGTAAAAATTTAATTCTCATGCGTCGTTTTTTGTGATGAAAGAATCGAGTCACATCTCATTTCACATTATTCACTTAACTATCTTTGCATCTATATGTACAGTCGCGGAATGAAAAAGTTACCTTAGTGTCGATTTTCCCTTGCACTAGTACCGCAAGAGTCCATAATGTCAACATACTAAAACAAATAACAATCTACTAGTGCAAACGAATCAATTTGAAAATTGACGAATCTTTTCATTCCGCGACTGTACCTACCTATATTAGACATAGACACTATGTCTACGCCCCGTCGGACATGCTCGATGTACAGATAGCACATTCCGCCTCTTTAATTGCATTCCAATCCCCCTTAAACCCACCTCCTTTCCACTCCCCATTTACCCCCTCACCCCCTCAGTGCAATCGAAAACGGGACTCTCAAAAATTACTTCGATTAAAATATCTGTTTTTTGGGAATTAATTAGTTTTACTGTCTATGTTATCGTCAGTTAAAGTAACTGTTAGTCTAGTGGTTAGTAGTATGCATTCATTATTCAGGCGGATCGGGATTTGAATACCTTACACCACCTCTGTCTTTTTGAAATAAAGTTTTTACATTGAAGGAAATATTACAAGAAAATCTGCATGCTACAAGGTAATCCGTAATGAAAATGAAAATCTTTATTTTCACATAATTATTATGTAGGTAATCTTTATTTACAGACTCTTATGAAAATTCAAAACTTTACGGTCAGAAAGCAGGTTTTCACCGAGAAGAGCCGGCAAAAAACTCAGCACTTGTTTTTTTTTTAATGTCTCCTTCAAATATTCATAGGTACGTATACTTATAGCACAGTTTAAAGATATTATATTAGGATCAAAGTCAAAGTCAAAAGCCAAAATATATTTATTTCACATAGGCCTAACTTACAAGGTACTTGTAAAAAGTCAACAATATTTGTTACATTATATTATGTACGATCTTAACACTGTGCTTATAGTATGAAAATAAATTATACAAATGATTTTTAAGATAATCTCAGGAAGCGTTCCAAGAAGCGATGTTTTCAAAGGTGTGTAAAGCCTGCTTAACCGCTTTTATAGTGATGGGCAGTAGGTAATAAGTACGATAAACTTGTAAATAACATAAATAAGTTATGTAGCACCATGCCAATCCATAAATGTATAGCTAAAACTGACCAAAAAACAGTCAAAACCCACATACATTTTCTCGATTCAAAGCGAGAATTTTCGTCCCGAAAACAAAAACACGTCAAACGCCGGGACCCGATCGCTGCGGGACGGGAAAGATAGGAAAGAAACACAAAAAAGAAAAAGATAAAAAAAAGAAAAATGAAAAGGAACTTAGAAACAAAGCGGTCGTTTTGTCAAAACTAACCCAAAAATGTAATCCGCTGTGAAACTAGCGAGGATTGCGCTAACATGCACGCGTTTATACCGTGCGACACGATACCGATACGATTTGTCAGGTTATGTGCACGGGAAAAAAAATATCGCCCGAAATGTTGTAGGTACTGAGGTACTTACTGTTCTTTATACATACCTTCAAAAATCTGCTAACCCGCACTTGACTATCGCCATGAATTGTGCCAAAACGTTCCGCTTACAATTTTAAAAAGGAAATAAACATTGAAAAATCTGCTTTAGGGGCCGATTTTTCAATCGCCTGATAAATTATCTGGCGAAAAGATTTGAAACGATTGAAATTTCAGCCCATTTTCCACCCATTATCCTGCGATTTCACAGGTACGATGTATGCTATCATAATTACGGGCAACAACTATTGGTATGCGAATGCTATTTGCCGAAGGCTGGGCGGGCGATGGGTTTTAATTCGTGAGGAAAATGTAATTATGATGTATTTCCAGTAATTTTCTCAAAACTCAAAACATCTTTATTTCACAAAGGCCTAACGTACAGGCTCTTGTAAAACGTCAATATGATATTTGTCGCATATGTATGGCGATAACTAAACGTCGACTTAAAACTAAGTTTTCTCAGTCCTAGCATATGGTTTTTTGCCAAGGAAAAACACATTTAGCCTGACTCAGGAGTCAAGCACAAGAGTTGGTGATTTTTACTCTAGACCTAATTGCGGTAATATTTTTAAGAGCTCTCTCTGCTTGTTTTCATCCTTATATCGTATCGTACAGTAAGAAGCAGTCTCATACATCTGAAAACCAAAATATACAGAACAATAGCCTCTATCACTTACATGATAAGGGGCAAAATCGTGTGCACTCGCACTAAACGAATGGCCGCTGCATGTGACAAACGTATCCGGATGAAGTCACTCGCAACCGGGTAAAAGGCCGATACACATTTTACCTATTTTAAATTTTCACAAACACTGATGCACTTTCTATTCCTCTCATAGACAGATGGGACGGCAGATGATGGCCCAAGAAGCACTCTCTATTTCTTCGCTATCATAGGCCGGTGGGACGGCAGATGATGGCCCAATCAATGAAAATAAAACGAAATCGAAAATTTTTATTTTTCACATAGGCCTAACTTTTACTCTTATGAAAAGTTTTTCTACCACCAAGTTCGGTAAGCAGGTTTGCACCGAGAAGACTTGGCAAGAAACTCGGCACTTGCCCTTTTCAAAAATGTCATTAGGTATAATGCAAATTTTCTAATTTATTTATTTATTTAACACTTTATTTGTACACCCCAAAACAAAATAACAATATAATATAAGGAATAAAAAGTAAGTAATACAAGAGGCGGCCTTATTACAAAGTTGTGATCTCTGCCAGGCAACCTTTAGATTAGGAAAATATGCATTCATTTCTTACGTAGTATGAAAGTTTATTACATGTTTTTTACATGATTTGTGTAATATCTCGTGAGGAGACGGAAACATCTCCACACTCCAAGAATCCTTGTCATTAAGAAATTCTTCAATAGTATAGTAACCCTGATTTATTAGATGTTTTTTTATAGTTACTTTAAACCTGTGTAAAGGTAACTCCCAAACAGACTTCGGGATCGTATTGTAGAGCGTACACTCACCACTCAATCGTTTAATAATTATTACACCCACTTAGCTAATTTATACTTAAGTATACTTAACCTTGCGATAGCCAGTTTACGTCTTTGCGGTGTTTGTGGTTGCTTTCTCAGAAAAACATGTTCCTTTATACCCTTAAATTGTTTTAACCACTTTTGAGTCATACTTGATATAAATGTTACAAGTATTTGGTTCAGTTTTAGTAAAATTCAATGAAATTTTCATTCATAAATAATTTGTGTAGTGAGTAAATATTAGTACATCCACAATTCCATAGATACCTACAAAAATATAATAATGTTAAAAACATTGCAAATCCGAAAGTATGACTAAGTAACTATATTTTGTTGTTTTTAATTGTAACATATTGGTATGAGTAGGCACGGTTCAGCCGTCTATATTTTATTATTAGTTTATTGTAAATACATCAGAGATCATTTAAACAAGCTCAGATTAGATTTTACCCTTTAGCAAATGTACTCTTAGCCAATATTTATGAACTTTGGTCAATGGAAAGTATCCCATAGTCAGGAGGACGACTTGGCAGCGGTCAGTTCAATAATCAAAACCATCATAGAAGTATCTCATAATATTGAGTATCTAACAATTAAAACCCGGATAAGTAAAGATGAGGCTTTATCTGCTCCTCACAATGTGTCGTCACCTCATGGCGACTGCACGGCGACGACAACGCAACAGCGCGTGCATGGAGCGGACGCGGGCTAAAATGACGCTCCGGCTCTGTGACGCTACGTGCTGAAATTTGACGCTTGGAGCCAGACGAACGAGCGTTTGAGCTTATACGCTGTGACATTTCACATTATACAATAGATGAATATACAGGACCCAGCGGACGCGTGCAAAAATGTTGCCAGTTTACTGGTGTCAATAATGTTTGTTGTGACACCAACTGCGCGAGTTGTAAGTTGACCGCAGTGTTATCTATAGAAATTGGTCCACGCCACAGATCACTATGTCTTGTTATTTAACCGCACGTGAAATTCCACTGAGACGATTTCCGGTATGTTGCGGAAATTTATACTAATAGCGCTACTTTTTTGGCTAAGAAGGTTGACGTAAAATGTTCCGATGTTCCTCAGGTTCACATCGGTGCATGATACCTACTTACAGGTTTCAGGTTCCAGAAACCAAGTCGGCTTTAGTGCTCTTCAAACCGAAACACAGTTATACATCACTGACACCGCGGTGGCACCTACCCAGACGAAAAGCCCTACTATCAGTAAAATTAATCTCAATTGTCAAAAATCTTAACAACTACGCTATTGGTCTGTTACTAGTTACTACAGAAGAGCCGTAACCAACTGAAATTATTGGCTTTCAAAAAGAGCAACCAAAAAGCGTCAATTTACAGCCCCAGTCACATGCGAGTCCGAAAAATTGGTAAAAACTTGCACGAATTTATGGTTTTAATACTCTTTGGCGCAATCCGGATGAGGTAGGGCCCAATTATGCGACGCACTGCCATGCATATGCATGCGAGATGCTGCTATGCGACTATAAGCGTTATAGCGGTGGTACAAGAGTGGTTTTAGAGTGTCAATATGCGGCTAAAGTTTTCAGACATCCTCCTATCTATTCTTGTTTCTTTTGGGAAAAGCCATTGATATTGGTAAAATCCTAAGATACCGATACTTCATAATCCATTTTTGAATGCTATGGTAGAGACATATTGTATAGAGTTTGGATCCTCCATGTTGCTATAATTAGTCGAAGTTAAAATCGGTTTATATTAAGTAACTTAGGTGGAGTCATTTCATTTTTCAATACTATACCCTAATTACACCCCTTAATTCCCCCTTAATTTTGAACATTGGTACTGTAAAAGCATCATAGTTTTTCTTCTTGAGAAAACCTTCTCGTCGGGGTCGGGTTTGGGTACGGAACCCTAAAAATAATGTTCTCATAGGTGTGTGAAGCCTGTCATTCCACACTCTTATAACTTGAAAACCTGTGCACAGTAACAGGCCATCAAAAGTAGTTGTACAATGTGCATATCTATCGCTAGTATATCAAAGGTGTATGTTCAGTTGAAAAATTGTAATGTTTTCATTGCCGCAATTGTTCTATCGAGTTTCACATACTGTCGGCTTTGTTTCCAAAAATGAATACATTTTCGCATGGAACTAAGAAAACTACTAATTTTGAGTAGCGTTTTCATGCAAACATTCTGAAAAGCCCGAATTTTGTGTGTGCATTTTGAAAATTAGGTCAGATTTTAAATCCGATGTTGAGCATTTTAACATAATATAATATCTTTTGTTTTCGGTTTTCATTAAGTATTTGTACATCGCATCTGTTAATAAACTCAAATGATTTATTTATTTCATATAGGCCTTACTTGTTGGCTTTTATGAATGGTTAGTAAAATATTATTATGCTTATTATTAGTGATAACTAATAAATAATAACTTAAATAAATAAATAAATCATTTTTTGCAAATTATATGTACAGTACAAAGTTAGTTATAGATATTTAATTCTGGTTTTTAGTATTTGTTGTTACAGCGGCAACAGAAATACATGAAATTATTCTGTTATTTCAGTTGTCTAACTATCACTGTTCAAGAGATACAGCCTGGTGACAGACGGACGGCGAAATCTTAGTAATAAATAGCCGTTTTAACCCTTTGGGTATACAAAACCCTAAAAACTAACATCTAAGTAGTTTAGAGAAAGTTGCTGATTGAACAAAATCGTCGCACATTTCCCGGATTTTTCCTTATACGTTCTACAGTTTGCCGAAGGGATAATTCTGGATGGGAGTTCCTAATTTCGGGACCCCAGTGCCTAACGACCCCGGGCGGGGCCGGCGGTGCTTGCGCTTGATTTATAGTTGTATCCCTTCTTTCGGGAACAATTTATCGGAGCCACTTTCGGAGTGTCGTCTTAAATCCTTTTGGGGTTCAGAACTAAATTAGTGAAGATCATATCGTTTTCGCAGATATAAATATACTTATACATTTTTATTTTATACAAGTTAGTACTTAACTGCGATCTCACCTGATGGTAAGTGATGATGCAGCCTAAGATGTTATCGTACTAACTTGGAAGGGTAAGTAAATTTACCCCAACGAATTCTACACAGCATCGCACCGGAGCGCTAAATCGCTTGGCTGTGCGGCGCTGGTAGAGTGGTAACTAGCCACGGCCGAAGCCTCCCACCAGACTAGATCTAAGCCAATTTTGAAATTATAAAATTCCAAAAAGCCCGTGGCGGGAATCGAACCCGCGACCTCCCACTCGAATCCGAGCGCGCCGCCACTGCGCCAAGGAATTCGTCAAAAATTCTAGATTATAATATGTATATTTTTAGAAACAGCTAAATGTCTTTATTATAAAGAAATTATTCTTGAAGATCTGATCATTTTTAGTGTTTGTTGTCGGCAACATAAATACATCATCAACTAAATATTAAACATGATATTATAATTAACTCTCATCATCATTTTATCATTTTGCACTAACCCACTTTACTCTCTCTCTCTACTTTGTAGGTATCTCTCAACAAAAAGAAAAGGTTCTCTGGAAGAGATTGCCTATGGCAATAAGACCGCCTTTTGCGCATTATGTTTTGTATGATTTCTTGTTTGTAATGTTTTCCTTTCTTGTAATGTGCAATGAAGTTTTCATTCATTCATTCATTCATCATCTGTGAAAATTTCAAGTGTATAACTATCACGATTCAAGGGATACAGCCTGCTGACAGACAGTGGGACGGAGTAGTCTTAGTAATAAGGTTACGCTTTTACCCTTTGGGTACGGAATCCAAAAAAAACCGAACACATGATATATGTATGGCTGGCTACCGTATTTTATATCTTTTAAATAAGTCCCAATAAATACTGCCTCATAAGTCGTAGCTGTGAAAACGGATAGTCGTCATAGTTCACGCGGAATTTCCGTCTCACAAAATGGCCGTCTGTAAAAAGCAAATGGCGGGTGACGAAGTGACGGCATTTTGTCTAACAAGGTTGAAAAATGCTGCTTGAAATACAGACTGGATAAAATATAGACGGAAACTTTCTTGCATTAAGATTGCCGAAAGAATCTTGGCAACACGGGTTATAAAAAACAGTGTGTCTGTCCTATAAATGATTGATTTCGTATCAAAATTATCGTTTTTTGCGATAATTTTAAAAGAAAATGACTAAAAATGGCAAGGTTTCTTCTCTCGTTCAAAGCTAGCTTCATTTGAAATGATAATATATAAGATGGTGTCAGAATCTAATTGAAGACAAAATATTATGTAAAATAGACTTGTTTGTCTGTTCTTTTTGCTGAAAACTTGCCTTCCGAATCAAGATGAAGAAAATGAGGTTTTTAAGTTTTTGAAGTTTCGTAATGCCTGCAAGTTATGTGTATAATTAAAAAATAAATCTTTTATCACAGAATACTATGCTTTCATTTAATTTCAAGTACCTACTACTTTCGTAGTTTCCCTTTTTCGTAGTTTTCCCAAATTCCCTTTTCAAGGTTTTACAAAGAAAATCGGAAGTTAAGCCTTAAAAGAAGCTGATTTAAATTGAAGCCGGTTTATATTGTCCTGTAAAACCCCATCCATCGTTTTCCACCTCTTTGTGAGTCATGTCTGCCTAGTAAGCGTTACGAAGTTATTTGTTTCCCCTCTCCTAGAAATTGGAAACAGATATTTTGAGTTTGGTAACTTTGAAAGTTATTTGCGTTCAAAGTTTATCTGGAGCTCCCAAGAACGCTGTGTTTGTTTGTAGAGATTAAACAGGGCGTGGTTAAACAATCACAAATATTAGTATTAGCGTTAAGTCTAGCATGATTACTTAGGACAACAGAGCCATTAGGCTAGGGCTTAGTACTTATTTGGTATACTTATTTATGTAATAATTTTTTGACGACCTCTCTGGCATGGCGCAGTGGTGCGCGCTCGAACTCGGGTGGGAGGTCGCGGGTTCGATTCCCGTCACGGGTCACTTTGGAATCTAATAATTTCTAAATTGGCTCAGGTCTGGTCAGGTGGGAGGCTTCAGCCGTGGCTAGTTACCACCCTACCAGCAAAGACGCACCGCCAAGCGATTTAGCGTTCCGGTGCGATGCTTGTAACTAGTAACCGTTGGGGTAAATCTACTTACCCTTTTAGGTTAGTACGATAACATCTTAGGCTGCATCATCACTTACCATCAGATGAGATCGCAGTCAAGTAGGTACTAACTTGTATAGAGTAAAAAAAAATTGAAATGAAGAGATCCGCAAAATCCGAAACGACTTGACCGATTTTCATGTTTTTTTTTTGTGTATTTTGGGAGGTCTGAGAATCGGTTGTCAATTATTTTTCATTCACGATTGTGATACGTACTGCTAAGGTGTGGAACACCCTTCCGGATTATTCGTTCCAATACCAATCTGGGTGACTTCAAGAGTGAATAAGCATTTTCCAGGCAAGCGCGCTCCAACCTAGACCTCATCATTTCTGTCCATCAGACATGATTGTAGTCAGCCCAAGCCTATCAATAATTTAAAAAAAACATACCTACATATAAGTGAGAAATAATTGACATAGCAAAACAGCGTTTGGCAGGTCAGCTAGTGTTCAGGCGGATGTATAGGGCATCGTCACCAAACACAATATAATAATTACTAGCTGTTGCCCGCGGCTCCGCTCGCGTGAATTTAGGTTTTTCACTACTTCTGCGGGAACCATCGCTTTTTCCGGGATAAAAAGTACCATAATGTGTTAATCCAGGTAATAATCTATCTCCATTCCAAATTTCAGCTAAATCGGATTCGTAGTTGCAGCGTGAAGGAGTAACAGACAAACACACACACATATATACAAACTTTCACCTTAATTATATTATAGTGTAATGTGCACATATAAACTTTCGTACTTTAAATACGCCGCTCCCAAAATAGGTTCAGTGCTAATGCCGAGTTTCACGACTCTTTAAACTTCAAAAACACGGGACTTTCATACAAACTCCCAACCCCTATTTCACCCCCTTAGGGAAGGATTTTCTCAAAACCGTTTCTTAACTGACAACTACCTACCCATTAGAAAGAACCTACTTTCCAAATTTCAAGTCAACAGTAACAATATTAAAATTTTCACATAAAAACTTTCATCCCCTATTTTACCACCCTTAAAGGGGAATTTTCCAAAACGACTTATACAAATTTTTAATATCTGAAGCTGATAACCAAAATGACGATTTTCACGTCTCTAACTTCAAAAACACGGGACTTTCATATAAACTTCCAACCCCTATTTCACCCCCTTAGACGGGTAGTTTCTCAAAATCGTTTCTTAGCTGACAACTACCCATTTGAAAGAACCTACTTTCCAAATTTCAAGTCAACAGTAACAATATTAAAATTTTCACATAAAAACTTTCATCCCCTATTTTACCACCCTTTAAGGGGAATTTTCCAAAACGACTTATACAAATTTTTAATATCTGAAGCATTGTAATTTATGTCTACAAATAAATTAAGACTAAAAATATTTACAAAATGTACACACCGTCCAAATGCTCGCTTAATGGCATATCTGAAGCTGATAACCTAAATGACGATTTTCACGTCTCTAACTTCAAAAACACGGGACTTTCATATAAACTTCCAACCCCTATTTCACCCCCTTAGAGGGGTAGTTTCTCAAAATCGTTTCTTAGCTGACACCTACCCATTACAAAGAACCTACCTTTCAAATTTCAAGTTTGTAGGCTTTATACTTCCTGAGATATCGTGATTAGTCAGTGAGTGAGTGAGTGAGTGAGTGGTAACTCTCTTTTATATATATATATATATATATATATATATATATATATATATATATATATAAAAGAGAGTTATAGAAGAAGAAGAAGAAGATAGATAGATATAGTTGAAATTTGTATTAAAATTGCGTCAATTACAGAATCAATGTAGAAAGACGTGAGAGCGCGTTACATAGGCGCTGCCTCAATTCGCCATATTATAATAGTGTTATTATCTCGCTGCAGACTCGGTCATAAATCATTCATTCGAGTGTTTCGCTTTGTTGAGTTGTGCATTTCTGCGAAACACTCGAATGATTTATGACCGAGTCTGCAGCGAGATAATAACACCACTACTAAAAGTTTTATTTACTTACTTGTGATAGCCTAGTAGTTAATTCGCGTCATGATAACTGTATAAAGAAGTTCGGGGTTCATTTGAATCCGACGCACGTATTTAGGTACTATTGTCTTTTTGGGGCTTTGAGCGTGTTCAAACTATAATGACTCTATTTAACGGTAAAAGGAAATATCTTGAGGATTCCTGAATATATTATTATTACCGGTAAAGTGGCAGCTGCAGTCGAAACTTCGTAATTTCGCAAAATCCTTTCTTATTCCTTGTCTTCATTTTAAAAAGGAAAATGGACACGGAAGTTTCTCCGTTTCTTTATTCCTGTATTACGCCAAACATTAATACAGGAATAAAGGGATCCGGAGTTCGAATCCTGGAGTATCCTTCGTATGGAGTTGTACAGAGTGGGGCGCGTCATCGTGGATTGAATCTTTACGCCTGAGAAACATAACCTTTCCTTGGCAGTAGGGTAATGATCTAAAGGACGAAATGTCAGCGGTATTTCCCAGGTAAGCTCAATTACCTACATGCCAAACGCAACTCCGCCATTTTTATTTTCCTTGAGTCGTTGAATTCTTATCTACAATGACATACATATTTCAGTATTACACATGTTAAACAACGACAATATTCCCCTTTTCCTGCTACGCCTACGTTACCTTATTTCAAAAGAGAAGTGATAGCATGAACATGCGTATCACTAACCATCAGGTGAATTTTTCCTACACCCTTTTTTAAATTATTTATTATTTATCTCTCCTGAAGGTAAGAGATGATGCAGCCGAAGATGTTATCGTACAAACTTGGAAGGGGTAAGTATACTCCACATTTCTACACAGCATCGCGCCGGAACACTATATCGCTTGGCGGTGCGTCTTTGATGGTAGAGTGGTAAATAGCCACGATCGAAGCCTCCCACCAGACCAGACCTGAGCTAATTTAGAAATTCTAAAGTGGCTGTGGCAGGAATCGAACGTGTGACCTTCTATCTGAGCGTGCGCCACTGTGCTAAGGAGGTCGTTTGTACAAAAACATCAAAGAATAATGGTTATCGAACCTCCTATCTCCTGATTTTCTAGCGCTCTTTTACCACTAAGCTATTTGAGATATAATTTATAACCACCTTGAAATATTGAACTCCCAGGCACTAATATTCCAAGTTATAAAGTAAACTGGGTACCTATCTAATAGTATTATGTACGTGTGTAAGAAAAATAATTATTTCTCACCAACTATACATACGTACATAATAATGACCAATAATTACATCGCCAGCAGGAGTGGAAAACATTCAGGTTGTAGCTTTTCTGTCAAAATGAATAAAGACGGCCAGTCAAACTTTTCAAATGAAACTATTTATCGGCTATACCCTTCGAAAAAGGGATGACATCTTGACTTTACAGAAATCTTGTATCGAAAATTATATATTAATGATTTAGTTAAATACGTAGGTATTAAATATATAATTTGCTTATAATTTTTACTAAAATGTTTATAATATCTTCTCTAAGTTGATGGTGATTGCTGATAAATAAATATTAATAATTAATGCTTCTAAAACTGAGGTGATGCAATTCCAACTGCAAAAAATCAAGGTGTGAAATCAAAATCAAGATGGTGCCAGGCCGTTGACCTTCCATAAAAACGATATACACTCTACGATTTCGCATTGTGAAGTCAACATCTCCTGAGGATGTCCCGGTTCGGGACGAAACGTGCGTCGAAGAAAGTGTTGAAAAAATTGTGTGTGGTGTTAGTTGTGGGCAGTGTTCCTGCATATTGTACCATACAGATAACAGAATCTTTTCAAGTAGCTAATTATAGCAAAACAAATTAATCTGTCCTGCTAATATTATAGAGCCCCATTAGACGAACTGTTTTGCAAATAAATTAGCGCTCTTCTGTCGTGTGAGTAGGTACTTAGTGTAAATGTAACTGACTGACTGTACAGTGTACATATTGCGATGACTCACTTAGTCGCTTAGTGATGACTAACTATAAACTAAATAACTAAACATTACCTGTATATTATGTATGCAAGTTGTATATGTACCTAAATCATTACCTTGGTGAATCATTGTTATATTATTTTAGCACCTGAGAGCGAACTAAGTCATGGGTTGACATTCAATCAACCTGCACGTACCTACTAATGATTACATTTTCTGCAACCAGGTATTAAACACCTCGTAAAAAAATCACCGAAGTGGGCGGGAACGCTCGTCGAGAGGGTATTACGGTGGCACATCCCTTTGCAGGAGACGCACCGGTTGCTGGAGGACGAACATCTTTCTTCGGCTTCCGGGTGCTCCGGCCTGCGGGTGACGGACGGAAGGGGCTATGGCGTCCGTTGCCCGAACTCCATCAACAGGCCGAGGAGGTGGCGCGCTCTGTTCAGGACGCGCCTCCCAGGATGAGTCGGCGGCGGTCAGGCTGCCGGCAGCAGCGACGGGACCTGCCGCTCAGGTGGCGGGTCGGGGCCTGGCGGGAGCGCGGTGAATACGCGAGTGAATCCCGTACTCCCGCCAACGAGGTCCGTCGTGGCAAGGGACAGGTTTTAGTGGGTGCAAGCCCCACATAACCCCTCCGTTTCCCCTGACGGCGGGGTATGCGTTAGGCATTTCCTGTCGATAAAAAAAAAGTCATGCGGTTGACATTCAATCAACCTGCATGTACTTACTCAACGTTTTAAAAACAGAAAAGATTACATTTTTTTTTACTATATACAAGTTAGTACTTGACTGCGATCTCACCTGATAATAAGTGATGATGCAGCCTAGGATGTTATCGTACTAACTTGGAAAGGTAAGTAAATTTACCCCAACGGTTTCTACTAACATCGCACCGGAACGCTAAATTACTTGCCGGTACGTCTTTGCTGGTAGGGTGGTAACTAGCCACGGCCGAAGACTCCCTCCAGACCAGACCTGAGCCAATTTAGAAATTATAAAATTCTAAAGTGGCACGTGGCGGGAATCAAACCTGCGACCTCCCACTCGAATCCGAGCGCGCCGCCACTGTGCCAGAGGTCGCCAAACTTATCAAAATCTCTCTATACCGCCAGGCGTTTGGAGAGTGTACTCAAGAACTACACAATATTGTACCTCCTTCACCTTTCTACCACAGGACCGCAAGACGCCGATAGAAGTGACATCCATAATATTGACTTCAAAAAAAAAGGAGGAGGTTTACAATTCGTCCGAATCTTTTATTTATTTATTGTATAGTATTCCTTACTTACGTAACCTCTGTGAACTAAATTGTAATTGAATATATGTAACAAACTTGAAAATGTAATTGCTTTAGTGGGTTAGTAATACTGTTTTTATATTTTCAGTGTACTTATTTCATATTTTATATTGATACTACTTATTATTGTTATCACAAATTTATTCTACACTAAATTTAAAACAAACTAAATGTAAAACTTGTAAATTGTAATACTTCAGATTTCAGTTTAATAAAGGCTATTTTTAACCGACTTCAAAAAAAAGGAGGAGGTTCTCAATTCGTCGGAATCTTTTTTTTTTTTTTTTTTTTTTTTTATGTATGTTCCCCGATTACTCGAAGATGCGTGGACCGATGTAGAAAATTCTTTTTTTGTTTGAAATGGTATAGTTCATAGATGGTCCCATAGTCACCAAGTCAGGATCTGATGATGGGATCCTGGAGAAATCGAGGGAACTCTTCAAATTTTATAAGCACACTTGAAGTGATTTGGGTATTGTTTAAAAGAGTAATTTTTTTCAGGTTGTATTATGGTCATCAGGTCGGGATCTGATGTTGGGATCTTGGTAAAATCGAGGGAACTCTTCAAATTTTGCTAGTATACTTGAATCGATTTAGGTATTTTTTATAATTACTATTGCATTTCCTTGCAGTCATCCAGCAATGACTGTATTCATCAAGTCAGAATCTGATGATGGGATCTTGGAGAAATTGAGGGAACTCTTCAGATTTTAGAAGCATACTTCCAGCGATTTGGGCATGTTTTCCAATGCCTTGCGCATTGCTTGTTTTCCACTAAAAAGTAAAAAATAAAATGGAAAATTCTTTCCAAAAACCAACTTCAAATGCCACTACAAAGAGTGAAATAATTTTTAATGTACACCAATTCGAAGTCGGGCAATGTTTCGTTCATTCATTAATAGTCCTCCGTATTGTCGATAATTTTGTCGTTTCTTTGCACATAAAGTTTTATAATACGAAGGACTATTAATGATTGAACAAAACATTGCCCGACTTCGAATTGGTGTACATTAAAAATTATTTCACTCTTTGTAGTGGCATTTGAAGTTGGTTTTTGGAAAGAATTTTCCATTTTTATTTTATATTTTATTTATTCCTTACTTAGGAGATGTCTTTTGACAGTTTGTTTGAACCTATGTAAAGGTACAGGCACTTTCCCCTCAAAACTGCCTTCGAGACCAAGTTAAAAATTGGTCAAGTGCGAGTCGGGCTCGCGCACTGAGAGTTCCGTACTGTCAAGACTCATTCTCAATAGTACGTATAAAGTAAACTAAACACCCCTGCCCATAGAATTTAAAAACCGGACAGGTGCGAGTCGGACGTGCAACGCCATCTGTCGTCATCAAAGTTAAACAAAATATTAGACTTGTTGAATATCAATTCAACACGTATTAAAAAAAACTACTCACTAGATCTCGTTCAAACCAATTTTCGGTGGAAGTTTGCATGGTAATGTACATAATATATTTTTTTTAGTTTTATCATACTCTTATTTTAGAAGTTACAGGGGGGGGGGACACACATTTTACCACTTTGGAAGTGTCTCTCGCGCAAGCTATTCATTTTAGAAAAAAATGATATTAGAAACCTTAGTATCATTTTTGAAGACCTATCCATAGATACTCCACACATATGGGTTTGATGAAAAAAAAATTTTTGAGTTTCAGTTCTAAGTATGGGGCACCCCCAAAATTTATTACTTTTTTTTTAATTTTGTGTGAAAACCTTAATGCGGTTCACAGAATACATCTACTTACCAAGTTTCAACAGTATAGCTCTTATAGTTTCGGAAAAAAGTGGCTGTGACATACGGACGGACAGACGGACAGACAGACATGACGAATTTATAAGGGTTCCGTTTTTTGCCATTCGGCTACGGAACCCTAAAAAGCTACAAAGTACTAAACCCCGAAAAGGATTTTTTGTACTAAGTAACTTGTGAAACGGTTACGGATATGGATATATTTTTAGTTCGGATATCCGATAGTTTCGGATACGGTTACTGAGCTCCATAGCATCCCTAGCTACTTTCGACGCACGTTTCGTCCCGACACCGGGACATCCTCAGATGTTGACTTTACAATGCGAGATTGTACAGTAGTATTCCGAACCCAAAACCTTTCCCCTTAGGGGAGACCTTTATATTTATTAAGCGGTCAAAATAAGGGAAATTAACGAAATAAGTAGTTTAAGTGACGCCAATTGGGCGGAATTTTTTTACAAAAGCTGCGTCGTTGAGTGTCACGTTAACGAGACGACATGTCGAGAGGACGTCGCAATTACTTGATTGCATTACACATTACACTCTCACCGATAATTGAATCTCCCAACGACGGGGCCGGGACACGCTCATAAGCGGAGCGGGAACATTACTTTAAACACATACGCTATAATATTATCAAGGCAAAAGTTTGTATGTTTGTTACTCCTCACTAAACCGATTAATCCGGAAAAATCCGTATAATCTCCACCCCAATAGCTAACTATTGGGGTGGAGATTATACGGATTTTTTATCCCGAGGAAATTAATGGTTTCCGCGAAGTTGCGAGCAACAGCTATTTACGAAATAGATATGTTATTATTCATGTGAATTTTTGTACATAATAATATGTGATGGTCGGACTCTTCTTTCTGAGTTTTGATAGGTAGGTATAATAGTTGTGTGAAATATGCTTCGGTTTGAAGGGCATTGAAGTTGGCGACATCAGACTCAAGAACTGTCTCAAGAAGACGAGTGGCACTGCAGTGCATAGAGTGACACTGCAATGCAGTGGTTACTAAGGTAAGCATTCACAATTCCGTATCACAATGGTTTTGTCGGCTGTGGATGAAAACATGGGTAAACAGCTCAACGGTGAAGAGATTATCTTGAGAAACCTGCACACCTTATAACTTTCTTAATATTGTCAAAGGTGAATGTAGCCTGGCATTTGACCAGCGTGATTGTCTGTAAACATTATAAAACCCTACTATCTATTATAATCAATGCTAAAACCCTTCTAGTTCTGAGAAGAGACCCGCTCCCAGTAATAGCAGCCCTTAAAAGTTGAGACAATTGACCTTACTTGAAAAATTTACCTTAAAAACATTACACTATAAGTGCAATTAATACTTGACTGCGATCTCACCTGATTGTAAGTGGTGTTGAACCCGAAGATGTTATGAGTTATCGTACCAATTTGGAAGGGGTAAATAAACTCACCACTGACTGTTTATACACAGCATTGCACCGGAGTGCTAAATCGCTTTGTACTGCGCTTTTGCTCTTAGTTAGGGTGGTAACTAGCCACGGCCAAAGCTTTGCAAAATACCAGACCTGAACCAATTTGCCCCTGCCGGGATTCGAACCCACGACCTGCCATTTGAATCCGAGCGAGCGCCACTGCTCTAGTCAATTTACAAACCTCAATTTACGTCAAACTTAGTCACAAGCACAAAAACTTTCATAAAATCATTTTATTAGAAACAAACAACTCTCAAAAATGGAGATTTCCTAACGATGTATTTATAATTCTTTACTACTCTCTCACTAAAAGAAAGTATGATTTTGTTATGACACTGAGTGTAGGAATTATGTCTTTTCCGCTCTCATTTTAAAAAAACCACGTCCAAACTTTTATACAGTTACTTTAAAACCGCTACCTCTTGTGTTATACCGCTACCTCTTATTCAAGCACCGTAATTAAAGGCTGTCAAACAAAAATAAACCTTATCTTTGCAACATAAAGTCTTTAAATCATTCTCAACTATCAGGCCAAGGTTCAACACCCAGTTTAAAACTGCTTGATTAGGGGTTTACAAGGGTCAAACTAAGTCTTAACTATTTTAATTCCTATTAGTGATCGAGTTTAGGGTCATAATTGCGTGAATTTGCAATTGCGGCTGAGTTTATTAGGCCCTAAATTAATTATATCAGAGTTTAGCAATTGTTGTGTTGACTAGCTTTAGCCTGCGACTATGCTTGCGTTAAAAATTAAGGTCATTGATCATAAACTCAAATATTAAATTACGGGTCCTCCTCTAAGAATAACAAAGCCAAACGAATTGGTCAAATGCGGATTGGCAGGTTTCACACAACTTGGGAAGTTATGAAGAGCTTATAAGTAGGTACCTATCCCTCGTGAGAAATTCCTCATGATAATAGTCATAACTCATAATCGAACGAAAAATCAATTCCCGGGAATCAAACCTTGATCTATTCCGAATATAAGGCTTCTCTCATTTGTACCTACAACCATAGAATATACAGTTATGGCTGCCTTAATAACACATTTTCTGTGTCAATTTTTGATATCTAGGTCCATTGATATTTGATATAGAAAATGGAAATAAAATTTTTCACAGAGGCCCAATTTACAAACTCTTATGAAAAGTCTCCTGGAAAAAAACCAAGTTTGGAAAGCAGGTTTGCAACGAGAAGAATTTTCAAGAAACTTGGCACTTGCTATTTTGAAAAATGTCCAACTTTTCTTACATAGTATGTCTATGACAGTTTATTACATGATTTTTAACCCTAAAAATTAAACCAATAACAAATAACACGAACCTAGTTTTCTGAAGTCGGTGAATTGAATAAAATCATTCCGGTAGTTATTAAGAGCATTGTAGCAGCTCCAAATCATGCAAATTATTCACGAAAATACGGGATTTCTTCAGAAATAATTATCATACAATAATGATTATATTCATCACATCGTTGACTGCGTACGAACAATTATCATTCCCACAGTTATCTCTTAATGTATGTGTATGTCATTTTTGCCGTCTTATTATTATAGGTTACTCGCAGGTTATTTATCTTTATGACTGTACATGATGACAAAGGAATAAATAAAAATTAATTTCAACGAACCGACTTCAAATGCATCAACAAAGAGTTTGAAATATTTTTTTTGTACACCAGTTTGAAACTCGGGCGATTTGATGATCAATAAACCTTTCGGAAATCCTTGGGAGTGATAGTGAATTCCTGTAATTATATTAACTCAATTAGTCAATAAGAGTCATTGTATAATGGTGTTAATAAAAAAGAAAACTCGGTTGAGTTTGTTGTGAACTTCTTCTCAGTGCAGGACACGTTTGAACCCTCGTTCTGTATCTCATATTGACCTTTCATAATCGCCAGCAAGTTAGGCCTATGTGAAATAAAGATAAACATAAATAAAATAAAATAGCCTTTATTGCTGACATACCATAATTAAACTAAGATACTAACAACTACATCAAATTATAAGAATCTTGCACTTTAGATGCCGTCGTGGTCAGCGCGTCTTCGGACGCATAGGCCTCCTCTAGGTACTTCCATAGTTGCCTATCCTGCGCGATCTTCCACCATAATGGTCCAGCAATCCTCATGATGTCATCTGCCCAGCGCATTCTTTGTCTCCCTTTCTTGCGTTTTGAGCCGTCCCTTACTTACACATTCTGTGATTCACCTAGTCCACTTTATAGTTTTCTCCCTTAGCATATGTCCCGTCCATCGCCACATTTAAATATAATAATTATATAGAAATAAAGATATTTATATGGAAACAGCGCCTGATTTTAGATTGATGTAGGTACAATAAAATAGTACATTTCAATATAAGTGCGGAAAGTTTGTCATTTCTTAACGAGTCCCGGTTTGTTGACCCAAGCCGAAGGCGAGGGTCAACTATAAGGACGAGTAAAAATGACAATTCCGCACGTGCATTGAACGACGTTTTTTAATACATTTGCGAAAAAAAAATATTGGTTTTAAGTGTTTGCCCGCTCCGTGTTTGCATGCCGTGTTCGTGTTCATGCGCTCCTGGTACTCCCGCTCCAGTGCCACGTAGAAGGAAAACACAAAAGCACTAGTGCGGAAAAGAATAACTTTTTTAAAAATAATTTAATTAAAAATAATTTTTAATACATTTGCTCAAAAAGTTGACATTTCCATGTGTGTTTAGCGTGCGCAAAGTTATTCTTTTCCGCACTAGTGCTTTTGTGTTTTCCTCCTACGCGGCACCGGAGCGGGAGTACCAGGAGCGCATGAACACGAACACGGCATGCAAACACGGAGCAGGCAAACACGTAAAACCAACATTTTTTTTCGCAAATGTATTAAAAACGTCGTTCAATGCACGTGCGGAATCGTCATTTTTACTCGTCCTTATAGTTGACCCTCGCCTTCGGCTTGGGTCAACAAACCGGGCCTCGTAAAGAAATGACAAACTTTCCGCACTTATATTGAAATGTACTATTCTGGGCAAGCGCGTTCCACCTCACTTTCCATCAGGTTTATTGTATCACAATCAAGCGCTAGCTTATATAGTTTAAAACCCCTTAATTAGAGGCATTTGAAAACTATAAAATCAAAAAATAACAGGTAATTGTCCCTAACCTAGGACCTCTCTACATACAAATCGACATAAGTACCTATAACATTTTAATACATCAACGCTACTACGCTAGAAGGTCATTAAAACCAAAAAATAAGTAGCCATTTTGAATTTGAATAACTTATGATAAGTATATGTGGTCCGTACACCATTGTAAACAAATGTCAAGGTGCTATGACACATGTGTTGACAACAACAGGCTGTCATTAGACAGGCGCCGTCCCACTTCTGATGTTCGAGCTCTTTTGTTTCACTTGTGAGACATCGCACCAAATACTGCCACAAGGTTTATGTGTGGTGAAGACCTAATGGCTACAAGCCTTCCTTAAAGAAATATAACAATGCTACTGACACAAACAATAGAGATAGTAGTGTTATTATCTCGCTGCAGACTCGGTCATAAATCATTCGAGTGTTTCGCTTTTGTTGTTCTTTGTTGAGTTGTGCATTACTGCAGAGTAACAAAAGCGAAACACTCGAATGATTTATGACCGAGTCTGCAGCGAGATAATAACACTACTATAGCTTACCAAGCAAACGTTGTTTTGCCATTAAGGGTATGATAACTTAATTTAGGGTACCTATATGATAGATTACGTGTATTGTCAGACTACGTAAAAAATTTCATAAGATTTCAGTCTAGCCGTTACGCTGGAGTTTGGTTATAAACACAGATACTGACTGACACGAGAATTTTATTATATTAGAAAATAGAAAGAATACTGGATACCTCAATTATGGTGGTAGGACTCTTCTTGTAAATACGGTCTACCGCAATGTTCGTAAAGCCGCACGAAGAAGAACGGGCAAGAAACTCGGCACTGTAGAACCTAATGTAAAGATAAGTCCAAAACTGCTTTGGGGATCATATTTTTAAAGTGTATTCCCCGGTAACTCAATGTACCTACATAATACAATTAACTTATACTTAATTTACTCTTCATACGGGATCATATTTTTAAAATGTATATAAGTAATACAATTAACTTTACATATTGACTTAAGCAATATGAAATGAAGAACTTACGTATTTGATTGTTGATCTAAACTCATACTAATCATACAAAGTAAAGCCAAACTACAACAGCCTACGTGAGTTATGCATGCAATCGACGGTAAGTTTCCTTGACCCGACTAGCTCTCAACTACCATGGTATTACCGAGAAGGTTGCTCAATACCATGCAAGTACCATGGCTCAAACCATACAGCCAAATAGAGGGCCCTATCGGATTGAAGTCTAAAATACTTTTACTTAGTATTTTCTATACCTACCTATAGTAGTGTTATTATCTCGCTGCAGTCTCGGTCATAAATCATTCGAGTGTTTCGCTTTTGTTGTTCTGCAGTAATGCACAACTCAACAAAGAACAACAAAAGCGAAACACTCGAATGATTTATGACCGAGTCTGCAGCGAGATAATAACACTACTTATAGTTGAATAGGTACTAGGTTATTTAAATTGACTGGACGGGATTACAAAATATCTTACTACAAAAACTGGTCTTGCGAAAATAACTGGTCTTTTCTACTAAGTATTCTATTTACTTTTTATTTACATGGGGAATTATGTGAAAAAAACCACTTTATTGAAGACCTATAAAAATAGAGTAAGTAAGTAGATAGTACCTATTATGATTTTTAATTATTAAAATCGTATTTTTATTGAATCATTGGCCATCTGATATTGTTCTGCGCGTTTGAAATAGTCTCTTTCTGTCTCTACAAACTGGTTTTCCGTTTTACAAATTCTAAAAATGTGGTCTACCTTCCCAATGTTGTAGAAACGCTAAACAAAGTTTACCTATTTAAATGAATGTAAAAATAAACACGAGTAGATATAAATTGATAAACGTTTATTTAAGCGACTTTATTGACCTGCGGATTAAAAACTAAAAAGATAATTATTTTCCTTAAACGTCGTTTTTACAGCTTGTAATCTAAATTAGCTTCAAGGCAGAAACAAGTTTGAAAGAAGCTCGATGGAAAGTTTTTCTAAAGTTGATTCAAAATTTCCATTTTATCAGATTTTTTTGTATTTTTAAACTTGTGTCGGTGATAATAATTTCCAAAAACACTCAGTTTAGTTATTTATTAATTAAGTAAACTGAAAAACGACGGTTTTAAGTCATATTCTTAAGCAATTCTACTTGTCGCACCCACTAACGTATTCGTAAGGGTGGGGATAAGACAAAAATAAAGTCCGCCTATAACCTTAAAATCTTCAAATCGCAAAGGGCAGTATAAAGTCTGCCGAGCCAGGTATTCAATCTACGTGCTAACCGTTTCAATATCTAGGTAGGTACACGACGTGCCTGTGCCGCTATTATGTTTATTTACATAATATTATAATGTTCTGCTACATTAGCCAGTAACGCACTATGTACTAGGTAGGTAGGTAGTAGACATATACTCAGGACCAATGTCGAAAAGATGTCGCCAGTTTACTGGTGTCAAAAAAGTTTGTTTTGACACTAACGGCGTCAGTATCATTTATAGACCGCGGTCCAAGTCACAGATCATTTCACTATGTTATGTCCGCACGGTTTCCACATGGACGGTTTTTTCCATATTGCGGGAATTTTGTCAGATTGCCACTAATAAGAAAACTCAGGATAATATGGGCATCCGAACAATTTACGTACACTTTTTTCATACAAGAAAACAGTAGCGTTCATTTATCAAAATGTTATAGGTGGCCACTGAGCGAAATACAGCTTGGCTTACTGTTGGTGGCAAAACAAGCATTTTTTGCACCGATAAATTGGCGACATTTTTTGCGCCGTCGGCCGCCCCGTCACGGATATAGATATTTCAATCCACGAAGACGCGCCCCACTCTGTCAAACTCCATACGAATCGAATTAAACATAAGCGATTTTCGAAGTCATGCTGAATTGAAATATGTATGTATGTCTATTCAGATAGCGCTACTTTTTTCTCGTATGAAGAAGGTTTACGGTAAAATGTTCAGATGGGCTTATCCTTAGGTTCACATCGGTGACCTAGGTACAGACTACAGTATAATTGCACGATTAGCGAATCAAGGTCAAGCATTGTCAATGTTTGTGCACGATCAGGTACAGCTGGTATAGGTGCAAACAAATTGTTTACTCAACAATCAATATTGGTCTGGTTGGAGGCTTCGGCCGTGGCTAGTTACCATCCTTTAGTGCGTAACAACCGTCAAGGGTTACTTACCCCTTCCAAGGCGTACAAACGTCACTGATAAGAAAACTCAAGATAAGGGCAAATAAACAGTAGCGAAATCTGTCAAAATTTTTGTTTATTTTATTTTTTGTCCACCCTGTTCTAGGTATATAATGTCTATTACAGACGTATAAATGACCCAAACCGCCAATAAAAAAAATATAGTTTGATACTATGCATAAAATAAAAGTTATTTTTAACCGACTTCAAATAAAAGAGGAGGTTCTCAATTCGTCGGAATCTTTTTTTATGTATGTTCCCCGATTACTCGACGATGCGTGGACCAATTTCGAAAATTCTTTTTTGTTTGAAAGGGAGTTCACAGATTGTCCCATAGTCATCAAGTCAGGATCTGATAATGGGATCCTGGAGAAATGGAGGGAACTCTTCAGATTTTAGAAGCATAATTCAAGCGATTTGGGCATATTTTCCAATGCAATGTAAAATGTAAAAAATAAAATGGAAAATTCTTTCCAAAAAACCAACTTCAAATGCCACTACAAAGAATGAAATAATTTTTAATGTACACCAATTCGAAGTCGGGCAACGAATTCAATCACTAATAGTCCTTCGTATTGTCGATAATTTTGTCGTTTCTTTGCACATCAAGTTTTATAATAATAAAAATACAAGCGCCTACGGCTTGTGTCAACAAACCGAGACTCGTAAAGAAATGGCATACTTTCCGCACTTATATTGAAATTGTACTATTGTCACCTCATCAAAGCATATTATCCTAAAAAAAACTATAAACAGGCACCATATACAATATATTATGTCTATATTTCGAAAATAAACTATAATAATAACGTTTTAAAAATATTAATTGGTACATGAAAGACGTAAATGAACTTTGCCCCTTGTATATTCTTATCAAAGTAACTTAGTAAAAATATTATTGTGAACTTAATTAACATTTGTAGCATAATACGATTGTATTTAAAGTATAGTGTTTCGGTTTGAAGGTCACTAGAACTGGCTACATTACTGGGCAACGGATGTTTCAGGAAGTCGGGATCAATGTACTGCAGTGGCATTGCAGTGAAATTCTAGTATGCACTGTCTCTGGCAAAACATCTTACTCATTCTAGCAAAAATACACGTTAATTAATTAACAAAAAAACCGACTTCAACTCTCATCAAACTACTGTTGAATACATCCTTTCCAAGTAAAAATTTAAGACTTACATGGTTTTCTCATGGATACCATTATCAGAACTAGATTACATTGAAATGGGGCCACACGGGAAGCGTCATCTTTCTAATAAAAAATAAACATTAAAATTGATTCACCCAATCATAAGCCTCCTTTTTTGAAGCCTGTTAAAAACACTAATCAACTAAACTAAATACCTAAGCGATCGCCTATTTCTCAATGCTTTCTCTACTATAACAAACTTGTTATTCCTTATGTGTTTAGGTTTAGAATGACTCATATGCGAGCTACATTGCAAATACATGATTCACAAGCTGGTCATAGCATGTAACAGTGAAATTTCTATACCCTGAATAAATAATGCCTGTTCTATCGATGTTTTTATCGATTACTCGTACCAACTTTCTTGTTGATCGTCACTGTAACGAAAGTTACGGTATATATTAAATTACATTGCTGCTGACGCTTTGACACGATCCAAAAATCTTAAAGCAAACCTGCAATGGATTAAATATATAATCATTACAAATAAGCTATGGTTTACAGAGTAGGGAGATTGGTCATGTAGCGTATAACAGAGCTTACATCCACCGATCTGTTCTAATAGGTATTGGTGGACTTAGCAAAACTTTAACTAAGTATATTAGGAAAATACAAATTTTGCTCAAGATGTTTCGTGATATAGTACATTACTACAGCGGCCAGCAAAGGATGCATTGATGGACAAACGTGTAAATGTAGGCCAAGGCAGAGCCGAGGCACAGATACGTGAGTCCATCAATGTGAGGGAACTAATATGAAGTAAATTAGTATTGCTGACCAAAGTTTTTATGAAAAATATGTAGATGCAAAAGTCATTACAAGCAAGCGCTATTAAGTAGGCACATAACTCCAAAAAAAGATGCCTGCCTGACTAGAACCTACGACCCGGTTCACGCAACACACGTCTTAACACTCTTTAACCACTGATCTTTATCTGATGTGCGATAATCGTACGCAATTATAGCACTAATTGCTTGCTATTAAAGTCGTTAATCCATCGTCGTCCATCGTCAAATAAATCGCTTGCTTATGTGATCGCAAGGTTACTGTTGATTGTTTTAGTTTAACTGAACATTAATAGTTTAGCGGTTAACATCTCTTACTTCACACCAAGTCCCGGGTTCAAATCTAGGTGTGTGTGTGTCCGGCAGGTCTAAGAGTAGGTCGTAAGCTAATTTTAACATCCCTAATGACAAAACAGCGTTTGCCGGGTCAGCTAGTAATTTATACGTCGCTTAGACCCTGGTAGCTCAAACTATGTGAAACACAATACAAACAAAACTATACTATGTTTTTTTATCCTTATTTGCCCAAACGACATAACTCCAGAATGTGGGTCGACACGTGGATTTAGAAGAACTAGATATACCACTGTCCTCTGTATCTACATTTTCCTATAGTACTAAAATAGTACATTTCAATGTAAGTGCGGAAAGTTTGTCATTTCTTTACGAGTCCCGGTTTGTTGACCCAAGCCGAAGGCGAGGGTCAGCTATAAGGACGAGTAAAAATGACAATTCCGCACGTGCATTGAACGACGTTTTTTAATACATTTGCGAAAAAAAAAATTGGTTTTACGTGTTTGCCTGCTCCGTGTTTGCATGCCGTGTTCGTGTTCATGCGCTCCTGGTGCGCCCGCTCCGGTGCCGCGTAGGAGGAAAACACAAAAGCACTAGTGCGGAAAAGAATAACTTTGAGCACGCTAAACAAACATGGAAATGTCAACTTTTTGAGCAAGAGATGCTTGCTGTAAGAATCCAAAAAAACGGCCAAGTGCGAGTCAGTCTCGCGCATCGCGGGCTCTGTAAACAAAATAATCACTTTTGTTAAGGCTATCGTCTAGTGACTTAGCGCGAGGCGAATCGGTGTTTTCAAAAATGCTATCTCTGCCACTCTGCCCGCATAGAAAGTTGCAAGTTGCCTACATTTTATTGCTTTGGATGATAACGATTTTAGCCCGCCAAACGTTTACCAAATTAGACAAATTTAAATTTTATTGTTTTAGGGCCGATTTTTCAATCAACAGATACACTATCAGAGGAATAAATTTGAAACATATGCCATAGAAAAAACATCATATTTATTCCTTATCAAACGTTTATCTGGCGATTGAAAAATCGGCCCTAAATGTGAGATCACTTCCAGTGTAGTATACTGTGCTAACATAATATCATTTAAGATTCCGTAGTGACCCCACAGTGAAGCGCGGGAGTTTTTTACTATTTTTACTAGTTTTTATATGTTTATTTACTCCTCCCTCTCGTGTACTAAACCACTTCGGAACTTCTCTTTTTATATATCCGCCATAGATTTAAAATAAATTGCGGACCTAATAACCCTTAAGATAAGATTGAACCGTCGCGTAGTTGCATCAAGATCCTAAACATATTTATTTATATATATTTATTTGGCAGAAGATACCATTCCCTTCCCAGTACTTACCATTAGTTCTGCAACTGAAAATTAATTAAAGAATAAATAAAAGTTGCTAAAAGTCTAGACTCATTCATTCATTCACCAATTGACTTAACATCGCCCAGCCTAAACCTTTGTGCCAGGGAAACTTAAATATTGCACAGAAATTTTCTTCATAATACAAAAGAAGGGATAAGAAAAGCGGATATTGAATTTTCTCAGCGAAGTAAAATTAATCTAAATCAGGTGGTTGGGTAGAAACTGTTAGGGGTCAGTTAACTTAGGTACCTTTTCTAACTGAATCATAACCAACGAAAAGATAAGAAAGTTAAATTAACAACTTATTAATTCGAAAACAAATCAAAATTTACTTACTTATGTTCAGGTGAAATCTATGTCAAGTTATTTACAAGTTACTTGTAGAAATGTAGAGAAACTTGGCAAAAATGTATACAAAACTGCGCGTGCTTGGTTCAAATAAATATATTGTATCACTCTTACATACCCACTTGCACAGATAAAAAACACGTGTCCTTTCGACTCAACACACATTTTTATCTGTGGTGTGAAACAATTGAAAATTAAGCTTTGTGTCACTTTTTATTTCAATAAAAATCATGTTCGATTCAAAATGTGCTTGAGATTCAGACCACCTTTTTATTTCATTAAGTTCATGACACACGCGTTTGCTCTCTAGCAAATTGAGTTTTCTTCCGAGAAAATTGAGGATAGTTTTAAAATAAAATCTAATTATTTTTGACTTTCATCGTCCTTTCCCATTTCCCTCGAGCTAGACTCTTTAAAACACGTCACTATGTCTGCCCGTTAAATCCATCTTAACCGAGAATTGAACCCGGGACGAATATTAAAATATCTACCATTTTGATCGTAATATTGGTTTTTGCATGTGTTGTATTCTATCACCTGATTACGATGTAAAATTTCGAATTAGAATAATATTTAATAGAAAAGTTACTGATGAATCTATCTGATAGGGCAGAATTACGTTTGCGAAGCCAGCATTTTTAGCCAGGTCTTCCACGTTTCTGATACGAACCGCTAAGGTGTGGAACGCACTTCCAGCCTCCGTGTTTCCAGCCAAATACAATCTGGGTGTCTTCAAGAGAAGAGTGAATAGGCATTGTCTAGGCAAGCGCGCTCCATCCTAGACCTCATCATTGCTTTCCATCAGGCATGATTGTCGTCAAGCGCAAGCCTATCGTCAATAAAAATAAAAGGTTAATTTTTAACCCGGGACTAATGTCAAAGCTTGTACTTCTAATGTCATTTTGATCACATTATGATTTTATTGTATTTTTTGCAAGCTTTCATAATATTATTATGCCAAATTAATTAACCTATCTGATAGGGCAGAATATCGTTTGCCAAGCCAATAATTTTTTTAATTAATTACAGGTCAATTTATTAAACTAAAATAAAAGAAATAATCGAGATTCAATAAATTTTATTACTCTCTTACTTTAAAAAAATAATAATTATGAACGACTTAAGACTAGTTTCGACTTATTATTATTTATTTATATTAAAATAATTATAGCTTTAATATTATTATATTAAAGAAATATTTTTTATATGAGTGATGTGGTTTTCCTTATTTCTAAAGATGGGTAATGATTATATTTTTTGCATGCAAAAAAAGTTTTTATTTATTTTCATAATATTTTTTATTTACTTGTAAATATTCAGGTAAATGAATGCGTTACATTTGTACACATTTCTTTGGCATGTGAATAACAGTTACATATACAGACTTCTATTTTTAAAAATATGCAAATAGTAGTAGCGTGAAAAATATAAGGACGGAAAATTGTGTTACATTCACTTATACCATAATAAAATAATTATACATTTAAATAAAATAGACAAATAAATCGGGAATATCATATTGTACTTCTTATTTTATATCATATTTCTAATGCTACAAAAATACCATAATATTAAGGCAGTTTCGTTTTCATTTATTTATACAAACTTTTGTCAATTGTAACATCAAAACATTTATTGCATGAAATCATAAAAACTTTATTTTTTAGTATTTTTAATTTTTTTTTCAATAAATTACTTACACGCAACAGGCAATAATTCGAACGGCACCCAAAATACAACCTACATATCATTACAATCACATACAAAAACATAATAAACAGATGGCACGGTTGATTTCGTATGTATATTTCGCAAATGTATTAAAATTTAAAAACACCTGGCTGGCCTACATTTTTAAGTTTCGAAACTCAAGTGACGAAAGCGCCACCTATGCCATCAATAGTGCCTCTTAGAAGGCCTTACGCAAATGATTACGGCATCGCTTTGAATATAGTAAACATGTCTCTACATATTAAGTAACTTACTATGTCCGACCGTTCTATTATTGAAACTTGAAAAAATGTATAAAAATTTCATTTAACACTATAATTCTAAACGAAATTAAAATGTGATCATTGTAACTTCCATATTTGTTGATAAACTTCACTTAAATTATTTTTATATGTAAGAAATATAAGTATCTTGTAGTAAAATAATATACATATACCTAATTGTATAATATCGAACATAATAAATAAATGTCATTATGTAAGAGTATTTTAAATAGACAATGAGAGATTTAATCATAAATGGGTGTTAAAAAATAGCTCTCTACTAATTAATGTCTCTACAATCGAATGAAAAGAATCAAACAGATCCACGGTTAACAGATAGGGCAAATTGGTTGAGTGAAATCGAATTAGAGCCTCATGTCTAATAGAGCCGAGGCCAAATTTTTCTCATACCGAGTACCTACTCTACTACAACCTTAAGGTTGTTTGTAACCATTCATTCTTGCGCAATGATCCTTAACAAAACATGTGGGGGGGAGGAGGGGAGGAGCTTTCGAGGTCACGCGACATTCTACAATTGAGTTACTTGTGAGACACATGACTCAAGCCAGGTAATGATTCACAAAAGAGGAAATTAATGATTAAGAGTTTAAGACGACTCTGGGCGTTAAGTGGAAAGATCTTTGACCCGGGTGTGGCGAATGATATAGCTGCCAAAGTTACATCCGAATCTGTCGAGTCATATCTTTTCGTACGGCCATTGTTATCCAAAAAGAGTCGAAAATATTTGACATCATCAAGTCACAAAATAACTATAAAAATACTGAATTCTGATTACAATCCAACTCTTATACCCTAAAATATAAAAAAATATGAGAGTCATTTAAACGCAATTATGATTGTAAATAAATCTGACATATTATATATACCACCTTATTAAAAAATAACTTGTGTAACAGCTAAATATACACGTATAAAATATCAATAATAAATGACACGATTGGTAACGTAAAATTATAATAATAATAATTGAGACCAAACTCAATTATGGAATGTCCAGAATCTGAACTAAACATAGAAAAGAATAAAATTTTCTGAACTTCCTTCTGAAAAGGAAATGAATTTTATTCTCCGTCACATAAGCAATGCCATGATGGAAGATAAAACTTTCTGAGAACTATGAAAATTGTTCAGGCTTCGACTTCGTGTCGTGGCGGGAAAATCGCTGTAACCTATAATTCAAAGCAATAAAACTCTTATTGCAACCGCTTACAATCGAACTTTGTATGCATACGCGCCGGCCATAACGTACAAACATTCGGTGGTAAAAATTTGGCTAAAGGTAACAAAAATATAAACGTAATAAGTAATAACTAATTGAAGGTCGACTCAAAATGAACTGAAAATATGAGTGAAGATAAAGTTACCTATCCCAAAATTTCATTAAAAATTGAAAATTCGAAAAAAGTTCGTAAGATAATAATAGTTATTTAATTATTTAATATTGTTGTTGAGCAAGAAATAATTGCGTATGTAATTATAGAATATGGCAAATGGCGCTTGTTAGTCGCCATCTTGATTAAATAATGACGTCACTTAATTACATCTATTATAATAATAATGAGAATTCCTTGCATAAGTACCTATTGCAACACAAATTACTGCATAATATAAAAAAAAATATAAATATTTTTCAAAAACAATAAAAGTAATAAAAATTAAAATAAATAAATAAAGAATAATTCTAATCGAGAATAATAATATGAGTAAAATCCCCGAATTATTCTGTGATTAATAGCTGCCATTGTTAACTGCATATTAATTAGTATACATAGACTTAAAAACATTATACTTGCTTCCGCAATCTAGTAAAAAAGAAACTACCGAAGCTCTAAAAAAACGTAGATAAAGTTAGGAAATGGGAGTTCGCACGCGAGTCACAATGCATTGAAATTTGAATGAGATTCGTTTGAACATCGTCCGTTCAAGCGTTGCGCGTTGAGTCGACCATACAATTGTTCAATAGACACACAAAACTATTGCAAAACACATACAATGCATACAAACTGGGCGCTAGCACCGAACTTTTGACCATCAACATCCTATTGTCCACAGCTGAACTATACGTACATATATACCTCAAATCCTTAATATGGAAGAACTGTAAAATATTTATCTGCAAATATCCATAATCTTCCATGTCCTCAGTCCAAGCAATCTTACTCAGCCAATACTTGTTACACAAAGTATTTGTCACTGTCACAAACAACTGCCACTGTCAAAGTTCCGTGCTAGACCCCGCGATATAAACAAACCGATCTGATAATTGTTACCTCCAACTAAGAATTAGCACTCGGTTTCACCCTCTTTTCTCTCCGTGATATAATGTTCCACTTCCCGCAAAGAATTGAAGAGTTTCCAAGCGAGAATCACACCGATTATCTCGAGCAGAGATAAAAGCAAGGATGCTCCAGCCACTGAAGAGCTGATGATCTTGGTGTACACTGACGCAACCTTCGCACATCCCAGTCTTTCATTGGCTTCCTTATCCGTGAATTCACAAGTCGCTCTGTAGTAACTATCCAGACAACACGTCAGTGGCAGATCATTTCTCCAACTTCTGTAATCACGAGCGTCATTAGCTCCGCAGCATTTCAATTTCCTTTCAATTTTCCCAAAAGCCTTGAACACTTCCGGATTGGATTGGGAGTTGTAGTATCCGTCGTAAACTGTATCCTTAATGAACTTGTCAGTGTCCTCTCCGTCAACGAATACGAAGATCAGAGTCGCGGCGATCGCTTGTCCGAGGATTATCAGGATCAGGAACATCCCGTACAATCCCAAGAGTCCTCGGCTCTCCTTGTTGGCTCCACACCATCCACAGAAGGACACCATCATTAAGAACAATGCGAGAAGTATGATCAGCCATGGCGCGGCTTGTGGCCAATACACTCTATAATCCAGTAGGTAATGGTTGGTATTTCTCAATGAGACGAATTCGGAAAGCTGCACGAAAAACCAGATTCCAGTGGCCGCCGACACGAGACCGAATATCGCGAAAATCACGTTCACCACGTACAAAACCCCTTTGAGCATTTCTTCCTTCATCTTGAATTCGAGTTCGCGGAATGATCGTATCGACCGGCGTCGATGGTGGTTGGCGATAGAGTGGAAAATGTGCGATGTTAGTCAGCAGTTTTATAAACTCACGCGCAGCTCGCTCGGACCTCAAGATTGAGGTGTTTTACACATTACGACACGATAACAATTATTTGTATAGTGAGAGGCGATGACTAAGGCGTCTTGATCGTAGTCGATTATTTGCTGTTATGACTTCCTCTTTATGGTTAATACATAAAAATGACACATTTTTCATTAAACAACGGCAATTCTTCGTATGCATATTAATCACCATTTTTGTTTGCCGATTTTTCTTCTTTGTTGACACAATAATAGTACATTCATCCATCGTATCATTGAAACTAAAACATCGTTACATTGAACACTGTCACGTTTGCAAACAAAATTTAAAGATAATAACTCTAACTCGAATTCAACGTTCTAATAAATACAAACATTCACATAAAAAATGTAATATTAATACTATTTTATACGTAATCATTCATATTTAAAAATCTGTTTTGATCTTTAATCATGATTTTATTAATTACGATAGTGGTGATAAAAACATCTTGAAAATCGTAAAATCGTATCGTACGTAGTGTTTACGAATCGTGTCGCATCCGTCCCACAGAATAAGAGCCTCGCCTACGTGTTTTAACTAACATAATTTAACTGAGCCGGTTGTATGACATACTTCGTCCACTGATGCCATCGCTTCGAAGGTGGTATTACGTAAAAACGTAAAACATTCTTTATGGTACCAGACCCTATACCTACCTGCCCACTTTTGCTTTCCGTGGCCTCGAACGATCACTTTCCACTACGCTTCATTGGTACCTACCACCAAAATGCGTAGTTTTACTACGTTCAGACTCAATGTATTTTATAGCTAGGAATTGTAAGCCAAAACTGGTTTCAAATCTAGTAAATCACCTATTAGTGCTAAGATGGAATGCAGACGTTTACCTTTAGTGGCCCATTTTAAGAGACCTTCATTTGGATTTGACTGAAAATTTATTTTTAAAATAAACAAGAACTTAATTCTGGTAGCTCTACCTCTCTCATACTAACATTATAAACTAAAAAATAATAAAATAGTCAGGAACAAACCAACTGAGACAGATCTTTATAGTATCGACACAAAAACTACTTAGAGAGTTGAAAATAATAATTGCTGCAACCATCAAGAAGTATAATAGCAGGAAGTAATGAGTGAAGATATTACTAAATTCCCAATAACCTAACAGTGTACTTACTAATAGGCGTTAATTAAAAAGGTAATTATAACGCAATTTATAGTGCAGGTTCGATAATAAAAGATGTTTGAATACGGAATAGTATCATTAGTTTTATCATCCAAACAAAAGGTACATAAACGAAATAAAACTAAACAATAATTAAACTTTCATAACAGATCTAAAAGTAGTTATTACTTAAAATAAAAATGCATTAAATAATAATTCTATAAATATCACTTTAAAGCTCGGTACCGTTCCAAATATAAGTTTTGAAAGGTAATAATTAATATATTACAATGAATAAATATTTTTAAAATGCATATTTTGCGAATTCCATACATGTCTTAATATAATATTCAGAAGACTAAGAATTCAAATAACAGTATATATCATAGAGCAATTAAAAACAAGCTAAGAATTTTTAACACGTTTTTAGCAAGTATCACGTATAATCTTACATAGTTTTCTTTTAAGACTAGTAGGTAGGTACTGTACCGAGAATAATAAATATTATATTAAGTATGAAGTTTTTTCACAAAATAGCTCTGACTACTACATTTAAAGTAAATATTTGAAATAATTGATGTCTTTCTAAAAACAGAAGTACAATAGAATATTTCCAATTTACAAAATTCACAAACAAACACTCATCACAAAAATACTTAATGTAATTAATTACTGTATGTACAATCTATACAAAACTAAAAATACTTTTTGATATTCTAAACTTAATGAATATAAGTTAAACTTCTACAATAAAGTTATTTCTTAGAATTTAAATTAATTTTCATACAAAGTATTCTGAACATAAATGAAACGAGAATTATTATTTTAAATGAAATTTAAATCCAATTTCATTTACTTTTCATCTCAGGCAAATATTTTGCTGAAAATTAATATCATCTGGATAGCAATATGGAAAAGTTACAGCTTTTTCATTTCAGATATTGGAAATTAATAACGCCTCATCTTCACAACATGGCGACAATAACATCTGAGAGTGCCATGCGAATTGCGATATTAATTTTATATTCTAGGCTAGCAGAAACTCGAAAATACATTCGGGTTTTACACAACAAAAAATTGTATTTCAACAAAAAATTCTTTGTTTTAAAGTCGACATTAGTTTTACCTTATGTATTACGTTATCCAATTTTCTTCGGTAAAATTTTGTTAATGAAACTTTGAAAGAAATGGGTTTAAAAGTCGTCTTTAATTTTAAAACCTTCATTGTTTTGGACGGCTGAAAAATACTAATAATACAAGTTGTATATTATGACGTCTTTCGTAACGAATTTGTTGACTTGAAAAACATGAATACTTAGTGTACTTATATTTAGTTTTATGGCTTAACAAGTAATAGCTTACTACAAAATTGCCTTACGTTCAAACCTGTCCTACTTTTGATAAACATACTTGGTTCAGTCACGGTTTTTCACGCCTGTTAACAATTACTTATCGATACGAATTATTGAAAACAGGTATTTGTTTATCGGGGATAAATAAATACCTGATTTCGACCTAGGTGTCTAAAAAGACATTAAAATATCTAGATTTCATACATTAAAATTGTATATGTCGAAACAAATAATTAAAATTCAAGGTTTACATCATTGGAAACGTTGTACGATTTGTTATTGCAAATAACTTCTACTCTAAATGCCAAACTGAATAATACTACGGTAGTACGGATACTTATTCAAATACGTCGACACGTGTATAAAAAAAGTCAATGGAAACTATTTGTATGCTCAGGTTGAGCAAGTCAACAGGAAAAATGGATAAAACTTATATCGTTAACCGTGATAACTTGTATCTGTTTTATGTATACCTAAGTTCTTAGTATTGTTCTTTAAAGTACCTACTTCAAACAAGTAGAGAATGAAAAATGTAGTGAAGTTATAACTTAAAGCATTTGTGAAAGAAAATCTAAGCCGATTTAAGGCAAAGGCTTTGAATTGATAAAGAAAGGACTTTTGTCAAATACCACATTAAAATCCTGAGATAGAGTTGTGTAAAATGTCCTAGTTCACCTCATGTTTATCTTTGAAACATGTGTAGCAAAAAAGCATTCAACTTGTGTAACGTGTTGAAGTAAAACCCCTTTAATATAAAAATGCGACAGTATATCGACGCGAGAAGTGGCAGTAAAGCAATATGTATCCACACTTAACATGACATTTCGCAATTTGCCTAGTTCGAGCATTTTCGCGGCGTGTTCGCGACAGCCGGCTTTACTCGAAACATTTCCTCCGTATTTACTTTGAAATATTACCAGCGCTCGTTTTCTTTGAACAAGGAGCGTGGAACTTTGTCTTTTTATGGCATCTCAAATTTTCTTTGGTTCTCCAATGTAAATTTGAGATGCGAGATGTTATTCGAGATTTTATGGTAGCTCGTAAATAAATAATTCGACCCTGTTTAAAGGTCAGTTGTCATACAATATTAATAGGTTATACAAAAACCCTATTTCCTAAAATCTTATATCACTAACTTATTTATACTTAATAACCGTCATTTGTTAAAATCCATTAAGGTATTATTTGGTAATTCAGAATGATTCAGAAACTCCATTCAATAAAAGTCGTAATCATTAAGATCTTTGATCTTTTAATAATGAATTACTTTTCATTAACCTAATATTAACGCTAGATATCTTAGAACTATAATTTTCTTTGTCACGAGTTCACACGATTGTGTTAAACTTTTCGGTTAGGTACTCACAAAAGTAGATGTTAACCTTTTCTAAGTATGCCACGAACGCTTCGCTATTCACTTATATAATAACAAAAGTTCCATCACAATTGTTACGCAACTTAAGCCAAAGATATTAAATAAGTAGCACAAAGAAATATACCTGCAAGTAGTTTTCCATACAATTTTCATGTTAAGTTATTAGAACGATATTACGGTTAATTAATTAATACGTTCTATTCTCAGCAATGTTTCTCGAGGGAACAAGAATTAATTAAATAATGATTAAGACTAAAACTCTACCTAGTCATGAGCATGACTCATCATGAGTCATGACTAATACTTAAACAGTAAACACACCCCATTTTTGATTGGAATAATTTCATTGGATATTGCCATGAAAGTAACATAATAATATATAAACCCAATTGGTAAGTAAATAAACATTAATAAAAACTCAAGACGTAGGTACATGCCAAGAACTAAACGGATGTACCATTTACGAGCAGAAAACTACTTACAACGTATTAGGTTCTCAACAATAGCTACGTCACACGTCACGAAGGTTAATTACTGCCTCAGTCGTTAGAAAAGGACAGAGTGATATATGCTATCGCTCTGTCTCTTTTCCTTTGGCATAAATTAATAACTTCCCTTTGGACAGCCAGGACAAAGGATTTTATAAGCGCATTCACATTTCATTAAATTATAATTGCAAATGAAATTACAGTCTGCATTCATACAAATTGTGACTAAAATTTTCAAACTTTTGTGTTTTTATGGTGAATTCAAAATAAAAATGTACTTGTAAATAATGTTTAAATATTGAAATGAAAAAGAAATCATATTAGAAACCAATGTTAATAAATAAATGCGAACCTCACCTTATATTAACCTTTGATCCATGCACACTCAAATTAGATTAAACACAAAAAATGTCCTTAGAGTTTACAATAGAACCTTTTTGCTCTCAGACTCTTGCGTGGGCGGCGGTCGGTTTCTGATCTTCAAACCTTTGTACAGCGTCACTGCGAACACTATAGCTATTATCCCGATGAAGGCTGTCAAAATGGCCGCCGCTGACAAGACCTTGATGAAAATCCTCGTGTATTGTGCGGCGACAGTCGAACATCCATGCCTTTCGTTCGCTAATTTGTTGGTGAACTCGCATTCGATGGTGTACGGGTCCAACCATCCATGGTAATACGTGTCGCAGCAGGACATGGGGAAGTCAGACTTCCAATTCTTGTAGTCCCTCGGGCTGTCGGCTCCGCAGCAATGGAATTTCCTTTCGAGGACCCCAAACGCTTGAGCGACTTCGTTATCATTTTTGGATTGGAAGTACACGTCCCAGATCGTGTCTTTCACGAAGTCATCCGTGGATTTGTTATCGGCGAAGACCAAAGCAATCACCGCGGCTACTATCAACAGCACTAAAACCATTGCCATGGCTGTGACATACATGGTCAGCATACCTTTGCTCTTCTTCTTAGCGCTGGTGAACCCGCACGCAGACACTGCGATGATCAGCAACGCAACGATGAAGAAGACCCATGGAAGTGCTTGAGGCCAATACACCGTATAGTCCAGTAGATAATGGTTGCTGTTTCGTAGCCGAGTGAACTCGTGAACTTCACAAAATAACCATATCGACGCTGAGGCTATAGCCAGGCCGAATATCACGAAAATTGTATTCAACGCGTAGAGAACGCCTCTAGCGATACTGACTGAAGACATTTTGAGTTTTTGGAGGTCACAATTGTCACATGCACGCGCGTGGTTCGATCGACGGAGCGGAATTGAATGGCGTTTGACCGCTGTGTGGTGTTTATAAAACCTTATTTGCTTCCTAGCGTGATGGTGATTCATAAGGATCAATGGAATTTATTAAGATGACGCGCGGGATCTTAATTATTTGCCGGGATTTGTGGTTACGTTTTGATTATTTCGAATGGATCCTAAAATTATTGCGAATTTCAGTTGATAATACGCAGCTTCCAGGTTTGTGTATATTTTGTAAAATTAATGTCATAACAAATGTACCTAAAGTAATTTGTCCATGATTCATTCACCTTATTTAAACAGCACCTAATTTTAAAGAAATGGAGAAATGTTTATTCTACAAATTATATTTTAAATTATAAGTAATTCAGCCACTAAGTTTATAGTTTATTAACATTGAAACTATAAATAATTTATGTCAATTCTGAAATTAAATGAAAGTACTTCACAAATTTGATTTCTGAATTGAATTATAGAATTAAATGAAAATAAATAAAACATAACCGACGCCCTGACATTCGCAATTAAATCGAAATGGAAATGGGCCGGACATGTCGCCCGACTAACTGATGACCGATGGACCATAAGGTTGACCAAATGGCCAGGACCAAGAGGCACACGGGCTAGGGGAAGGCCCTATAGTCGGTGGGAGGACGACATAAAAAAAGGAGCAGGAATCAATTGGATAACGATAGCAAAAGACAGACACCGTTGGCAGTCTCTGGGAGAGGCCTTGACCCGCGAGGGGTTTTCCGAGGATTAAAATAATCTGGAAAGTTAAAATATTTATGTATAGCATATGATATCTTGAAAAACTAGTCACATGCCAATTTCACTACTATTAGTAATATCAATACATTATTTATTAGATCATAAGTATACTATGTTAACTTGTGTCGGAAAAATAAAAGGCTTTTTTATTTTATTTTTATTTTATTATAAATAAAACATAAATATTTCATTCCACGAATAGCATTTCAGAATTCTTTTTTGAAATCAAATAAAATATTAAATAACTCATTGCAATTTGTTTTTTATGATTAAGTATTTTGAACTTTATAAGTACGTACATTTATTATCAATTTTTATAGGATTTAAAAAAATCTAGAATGACTAATATTATTATTTAAGGGATAAAAATTCAGGAAGGACTAACATTGTACGTAATTAAGTCAAGTCAACAGCACGTATTAGTAAGAGTCTGTATATAGGCATCGAGGCCGAGATATGCAGTCTGCCTTCCAAGTGACTAAGTAAGCAGTTCACTTATAAGTGCAAGAAAACCTGCTTAAACTAGTACTTAACTTAATTCTACCTAGGCTTTTACTTTCACCGTTATCCCTTCTCTCCAGGAGTTTTACTGGTGGTAGGACTCTTCTTGCGGTTGGGCGCTGATGTGGGACGCAACATGCGTTGACACATTGGCTTCGATTCATATCAGGGAGACAGAATTTAAGCCGCGAGCCGCAGCTGAAACTGCTGAATCAGGTAAGCGTCGCAAATATGCCTCTCTGTTAGAGAGTTACATATTTGTCCCGTTTGCCGTGGAGACCCTGGGGCCATGGAGTCATAGTGCCAAAAAATTCATTCGAGAGCTTTCCCCGCGTTTAACAATCTCAACTGGTGACAGAAGGGCTGGCTCATTTTTTACGCAACGTATCAGCCTAGCTGTTCAACGCGGAAATGCAGCCAGTATTCTTGCCACCATTCCACGCGGGAAAGACTTGTATAGTAATTAGAATAAGCTAGTGCTAAGTTTTTTGTAACTTTTATGCAAAAAAAAAAGTAAGTTTTGACGACTTCAATTTTTTGGTAGCGTTCGCAAATCCCGAGAAAAACCTGAATGTCTCGTTCTCATTCCTGCGCCCCATATACAGCTTTATGTCTTACTCTCAAGGAAGTTTGTTAAATGTATCTACTATAACTGTAGCTATAGATTGCTGTGGAATATTTAGGTTTTTTAAAAATCTATGTTTCAAATTTCAGCCAAATCGGTTCTGTAGTTGCGGCGGGAAATGTCACATTATTTCAGGTTTATAATATTCTAGGCCCGCGTGAATTTCGGTTTTCCACAAATCCTGCGACCTTTTTCCCAAAATAAAAAGTAGTGTATTATTTTCATCCAGGATACCTATAAAATCTATCTCCGTTATAATTCCAGGCAATTCCGATCAGTAGTTGCGGCGTGGAGGAGTATTTCTGCATACAAACTTTGGACACTTGTTTCACCCTATTTAAGGGTAGTCTCGGTAGTAGGAGTGGAACTGAGGGGTGTAATTAAAAAAATCGTAATACTTTGTTATTTTAACCCAACAGCCAGCAGCCTACTGACCCAATTTTAATCATAATAACTTAAAAATTGACGGATTTTCATATATTTAAACTAAATTTCCTACGCATTTAACCCTTTTAGGGGTAGAATTTTTTCTTTCTTTGTGCACAGAAAATTTTATATTTCTATACGTTCAGCCGTATGGGCTGTAGCTTGTACATAAGTCCAGCCACTCGGGACTAAGCGCTTTCTAGTTTCAACCCCTTTTAGATAATTAGGGGTGAAATTTCCAAAAATCCTTGGAACACCTACTCTTTTATATTTATGCAAAAGTCAAAAATCTATACCTACAAATTTTCAAGAAACTAACTTGAAAAATGAGGGACTTTTATACAAGCCGAAATCCTTTATTTAACTCTCTTAGGGGTAGAATTTCAAAGAATCTGTTCTTAGCACGCGTTTAGGGTTCTCGAAGATCTTCCCAGACAATTTCATTTTCCTGAGGTCAGCCGTTTAGGCTGTTGCTTGTCTGTCAACTAGTCACTCAGGACAAAGTCTCTTACAATTATTGACTGATAAAAAATTGGCTGTCTGTAAAGTCGGTTTACGGGCGATAGTTACGTGATAACATCATAATCTCTCTCTCTATCGTTTGTTTTATCGTGCCTCTCTATCGCTTGTTGCGCGCTCTCGCTTGTTCGCACAGGCTCAGGTGGAACGATACGCGGAACGTTACTATTTTTCATGAGTATGAAAAATATGAAAATATGAGTTCTGTTGTTCATCAATTTATAAAACGTTATCACGTCAAAAAGTTTCAGATGCATTGCGAACTTCAACGACTGCATCTAGCATAGGCAGGAGTATCACTCATCATCAGGTGAAAATCTCATCATTCCTCCGTAGCAAAATCGTTGAGCTATCGCATCGAGTTCCGCACCTGCGTAGGCGCATGACAATGGGAGGCTGACACAGTGACAGATACAGTGTCGTCACCGGCTACTGGGAAGGATCATCAAAGTCAAGGACGTGCGCATGATTCGCACTGAGGTACGTCGGATGTCGCGCGTCTTGCGACTTGCGATAGTAGAATTAGTTGTCCTTAATTTTGTGTGAATCACCGAAATAGGTTCATCTGGTTTGTTGTCGTAATGGCTCATAATGATCATATGTTTGGGTGTTATTCATATGTGTATTTATCAGTTATCTAGTATCCATAACACAAGAGATTATGATGTAAGGAGTGTCCTGGGGCCGTACCACATGTTGCAGTATTGTTTAAACTTTTTCGTCGATGGTCGGTTTCGGTCGTGGGTTCGATTCCCACAACTGGTAAATGTTTGTGTGATGAGCATGAATGTTTTCTAGTGTCTGGGTGTTTTTCAATATATAATATTTATGTATATTTATCAATATATATTATTTATGTATATTTATGTAGTATGTATGTATATTTATCCGTTATCTAGTACCCATAACACAGACTATCGCTTACGTTGGGGCTAGATTGCGATATGTGTAATGTCCTGATATTTTTTTTGTAAGTACTATGTTTGTGTGTAAATAATGCAACAGTTCTGCAGTCTTCAGCATTACTGCATTGCTGCTGATTAAATTATGATTGAAAAAAAATCCCGATGAAAAAATTTCAATTTTATAACAGAGCATAGAAAAGCTCTCAAAATTATGGTGTCTAATGTCATAAACAATGGTTACGTGTTAGATGAAGCATAATATAAATGTACAAACATAATATTCTGAATTCATTCAAACAATAATTTCATCATATTTACTATGTGTGTTTACACATGGTTTTTCATCGTTTCTTGCCCTCGAATACCTTATTGGTTTTAACAGGAAGGAAAACGTGTGTTTTTTAAAGATAAACCTCCTTTTGAAAAATACTATTAGTAAAGGTGCGATTCCGCACAACGCTGCAGACGGCAGACGGCAACAGCAGACGGCCGACGTCACTTGCTGTCGGACTTCAATTGCCGTCGTATCTATTCCGAAACCGGCAGCAGTTACATCGCGGCATTATTTAGTTGTGGTTGTGTCTCTGTGAATCTGAGCTATGAATAATCAATTGCTGCAAATTTTAATGGAAGAAGAAGAAGACGACGATGACTTGTTATTATTGTATTACTCAAGTAGTAGACCTATACTCCCATTCTACAGAAATAGGCTATTTTTTCCAAATATTTTCTTTTATACGTGAATCTTTATGATTTGGATCTTTGGAATCATACAAACATGGATGTTGAGATACTAAATTAATAAAAGTTTCACTTTCATCGTCAGTTAACATGTCCATCTTCGTTCGACGGCAGCGGCAGTACTGTGTATGCACGGCAGTGCCGTCTGCCGCTACGCGTCACTACAAGTTACGAACTGCTGCTCAGCAATTGCAGTCGTACATCGGAATCGGTCTCATACAAATTCATACTGTCAAGTAATGCCGTCTGCCGTCGCAGCACATGCAGTTGCCGTCTGCTGCTGCCGTCTGCCGTTTGCAGCGTTGTACGGAATCGTACCTTAATAAAAATGTGGTATTAGTGGTTTTAGTACCTACCTACGAGCATTTTACTCCAAGTAAATGTTTTTACAAACATTTAATAAGTTTCTGCCCCGATGTTTGTCTGTACCCAATCAAATCTTGCAAGTTAAATTTGATCCACTTCCCGGTTCCCGTGGGAGCTGAAGTTTTGCATGGAACCAGCTACTAGTACTTATCTAGCAGTGAGAGCAATTAGATCTATATACAAAATGAAGCCACGCGAATCTCTTCGCCAAAAATTTAAAGAAATAGGTGTTCTTACAGTGGCATCTCAATATATTTATAATTGCTTACTCTTTGTACGTCAAAACATTAATAATTATAAGCTACGTATAGATGTAAGTAACCGTCCAATTAGAAATGGCGGACACAAGTTAGTTGTAGTACCACACCGTTTACGTAAAGTACAGAAGTCCTTTGTGGGGTTGAGTGTATACGCTTCTACAATATGATCCCGAAGTCTGTTTTGGACTTACCTTTACACAGGTTTAAAGTCACTGTCAAAAAACATCTAATAAGTCGGGGTTACAATACTATTGAAGAATTTTTCAATGACAAGAATTGTTGGAATGATAGGGATATATTTCCATCTCTTCACGAGATATCTTAAAAATTATGTAGGTATATAATGACATTTTTTTTTTTGAAAAGAGCAAGTGCCGAGTTTCTTGCCAGTTCTTCTCGGTGCAAACCTGCTTTCCGAACCTGGCGGTAGAGTTTTGACTTTTCATAAGAGCCTATTAATTGGGCCTATGTGAAAATAAAGAATTTTCATTTCATTTCAGTGTTCCCTCAGAGGGGCGGATAAACAAATTCCGTATAATTATGTGATTTTGAATTAAGTTTTATTTAAAAACTATAAAGACTTCGTCGTGTATTTTAGCTCTTAAATCTAAAATCGCTTAGAAGCAAAAACACGATTGGATCTGGGGACACGGTAGTGTCCCCGCCAGACGAGTCAAGCGAAGCGCGAGGGCACTACCTATCTTTTCTCGAAGTGTTTCGCCGTATTTTTAAACCCTTATAACTTAGGCCAGAATTAATCCAGATAATCGAAATTCTCGGACAATGATGTCACCGGTGAACTTATTAAACGTATAAAGTTTCAATATCACAGGTCTTATACTTTAGATTTTATTGACATCTGAAAAACCTGGATTTCGTCACTGACTCACTGATAATCATCAAAACCTCCTAGGTACTTCCGGAAGTCTTAGAAAGCTGAAATTTGGTATGTAAGCTAGAATTAGTACACAACCAACAAAAAAATTCCAAAAGTTGGAAATTTAACCCCACAACCCCTTAAAATAAGGGATGGAAGTTTGTATGAAAATACGGCAAATATTGATGCTAAAGGTCTCAAAATTGTTATAGGGACTCTTTGTAATAAACAATTAAATACCTGTTTCAGGATCTTTAGTAAATCATCCTACATTCATCAAATTAGGGGGTTGGAAGTTCGTATGGGGGGATGGAAGTATGTGTGAAACTACGCAAAATATTGATGCTAGAGGTCTCAAAATGGATGTAAGGACTCTTTGTAATAAACAATTAAATACGTGTTTCAGGATTTTTAGTAAATCACCCTACATTCATCAAATTAGGGGGTTGGAAGTTCATATGGGGTTTTCCATACGTATATAGGTACAAACTTAATTTCATGTTAGATATCTGCTAATAAACATCAGAAAAACACGTAATTTTTTTTTGGTAATTAATTATAAGCGCGATTCCAGTGCCCAAGTGGCCAAGCGCCCAAGTGCCCAGTGCCCCGTGTCCAGTAATATCGCACGTTTCAAGCCCAAGTTCCATGCATGTCATGTTTAACAAGCCGAGTTTCACTGCATGTCGAGTGACCAGGATCCAGCGCTCAATGACAAGAACCCACATTGAGCCGAGTGCCCAGTGCCCAGCTTGAGCTGTCGAACGTGCCAAGCGTCAAATTTCTCTGATTTTGAAGAGCGTTATAGCGCTTAAATACCTGCTCAGTGCCCAAACGGACGCGTCAAGCCCAAGTTACATACAGGCCCCGTCCAACGAGCCCAGCTCTCAGTTCCCAGTGCCCACTGTGAGATGAGTGCCCAAGGCCCAGTGCCCAGTACCCACAGTAAGCCGTCGGGCATGCCAAGCGTCAATTATATGGATTTTAACAGCGCCCCAACGTCAATGTGCCCAGTACCATAGTGCACGCGGTAAGCCCGAATTCCCGTATCAAGCTCCGCGTGTTCATTGCCCAGAGTCCAGTGCTCTGTGACCAAAATGAGTTGTCTAGCGTGTCAAGCGTCAAATTTGAATTTCAAGAGCGCCTGAGCGCCCAACGAAAATAAAGACTATAAATAAAACAATAGTTAAAAAACTAATAAACACACAAATCCCACCGATACCTTCCGTAGATTTTTAATGGATAAAAAGTAGTCTGTGTTAGTCCAGGATATAATCAGTCTACATTTTAAATTTCAGCCAAATCAGTTCAGTGGTTGTGTTGTGATTGAGTAACAAACATCCAAACTTTCATTTGTATCTGACTTTGTGTTTTAGTAGGTAAAATTTGAAGTTAGAAATTGAAATTTGGATCTATACATTACGTTTGATTATCATTTTATCGTGATAAACGTAAAATTAGTTTCACTTTCGGTAGGCCAAAACTACTAACTTTAAATTCACTATAAGTTTTTTATATTTTCAGAATATACTTCTAAGCAAAGTACGTATCTACTCGTAATACAAACATCTTAGAGAGTGGGTTGTGAAAAGAGGCGCACCTGAAGTGCAAGAAATACACAAAAAAAAAGAAAAATTAAGTAAATAAAGAACATTGTTTTAAACAACTTACAAAAAGAAATGAAATCCCAACAAAAACATTTTCATGTAAAATGTTGCCAGACGAGCATATTATGGCTCCCACTGTCAAAAAGTTATCAGATCTCATGTAGGGCAAGACTTCTGACTTTATACACCCTAACATTCAAGCTCTAACTTCACAAACTCTACACTCTAGTTACAAAAATGTCTTGGTCGTTTGGCTACCGTTACATTAGGCGTAAAATCAAAAATTTATTCACTTTTCAGTACCCTGTAAGTTCTGAAAAATCAAAAGTTGAAATCAGGAAAATGTTTTTGGTGGGATAAATTTTTCACTTTACGCCCATGTCACGGTAGCGAAACGGCTAAGACATTATTGTAACTACAGTGTAGAGTTTGTGAAGTTAGAGCTTGAATTTTAGGGTGTATAAAGTCAGAAGTCTTGCCCTACATGAGATCTGATAACTTTTTGACAGTGGGAGCCATAATATGCTCGTCTGGCAACATTTTACATGAAAATGTTTTTGTTGGGATAAAATTTTCTCGATAGAAAGTTCTCAAAAAAGTTGCTCCAAAATTTTGCTGAGTTTTTCTAATTTTTATTAAAAAACTACAATGGATGTAATTGTAATTTTTGTTTTAATGTGTCTGTATAATATCCAAAAACGCTTAGAAACAGATTTTTGCTAACTGGCTTAGTTTTTGAGTAATCAGGTAAAAGTTTTTGACGTCATTTTGTTTTATTTGATTGATGAACACCAGCAACGCACATGATGATAAATAGTAACGTTCCACCAATTTTTTTTCTGTTATATTCTTCCGTGACGCTGCATGTCGCACCTACCAACGTATCCGTGAGAGTGAGAAAGACAAAAATAAAAAGCGGCAACGTATTTGCAGTTCCTCTGGACTGGTGGTTGATATTAAATTTCCTGAAAACACATCAGCAACTCCGAAAAGTCTAATGACATTTCGGAGCTTTGAACCCACGACCCCTGATAAAATTCTCAAATCTAAACCAATGGGACAACACTGGCTTCTCAAATAGAGGATAAAAAATTAAAAACACCCCAAACAACATTAAAATAATCGATCCAATTTTCTGTCTCATTCTTTCGGCTCATAAAAAAAGAGATAAAATCTCAACACGCCCGTTTCCTGTAACTATGCATCACCCTCGCCTACTACTTTGTTTACTACAAAAGGCTTTGCTACTAGTTACTACACTATATAATTTCCAACTATACTTCCTATATTCATTCATGGAATTTAAATGATTGGAGTGGATACAAAAATAAACTTTATTTTCAGAACGTTAGAGTATAAATTACCTAATTATTTATTGAAAAAGAGTACAATATAAAATTGTGCACTCTAAAATTAACTCTAACACTTTAGTAATGAAGACGAAATTCTGATGTTTAAGGTTGCATCGCATTACAATTTTGCGCAAAATAAAAGGTTCAATTTCAAAACAACTTGAAAAAGAAGTCAATTTCTCGGCGAATAAAGCCTTAATTACGATAAACTGCCAAGTTGCATATATTAATTTGAATGAAAACTTGAAAATAGACCCTAACATGAGAGACTTAAAGTTCAAATTCGACTAAAATGATGCAAGATTTAGTGCGTACTGGTATGACGTCATATAGCGTTTATGGTATTATAGCATGAGTTTGGTGAGTCATATCGTTTTCGTAGTAAAAGATCAATTTTACGGGGAACAGTTGTGAAGGTCACGTGGTTACTATTAATTAAAGCAATATAAATCATACGACACGCTATGTGGTCCCGAATTCATTTCCGGTTTAGACCCAGAGCACTTTTACTTGGAAGTACTCTATAGTAGTGTTATTATCTCGCTGCAGACTCGGTCATAAATCATTCGAGTGTTTCGCTTTTGTTGTTCTGCAGTAATGCACAACTCAACAAAGAACATCATAAGCGAAACACTCGAATGTTTTATGACCGAGTCTGCAGCGAGATAATAACACTACTATAGTATAGTCAAAAGAGCAGATGTGCAATTTTCAACAGACTTCAAAACAGGAGGAGGATCTCAGTTCGACTGTATGTTTTTTTTTTTATGTTTGTTACCTCATAACTTTTGAACTGTGTGAATCGATTTTGATGATTCTTTTTTTATTAGAAAGCTGACGCTTCCCGTGTGGTCCCATTTCAATTTAGTCCAGTTCTGATTAGCGGCAACCATGAGAAAACCATATAAGTCTAACGTATATCATGCAAAAACAGTTACAGCATCGACGAAATAACATCTTGGGCACTGATTGGCTTATTCTTGCATCGGTTGTGCAGCCAAGGCACAGATTGGCTGGTGATGGTTGCGTTGCTATGGTTACCGGCGATGTTTGGGAAGACAATTTTATTTACCAGAATCACCCACCTGAAATTCTACCACCAAAGTTGACTAAGTTATTCTATAAAATTATAGAAAAATTGGTTGTCTGTAAAGTCGGTTTACGGACGATAGATTTACGTGATAACGTCATAATCTCTATCTCTCTATCGTTTGTTTTATCCTGCCTCTCTATCGCTTGTTGCGCGCTTTCGCTTGCATGCACAGGCTTAGGTGGAACGTTACTATTTTTCATGTGTGTTGCTGGTGTTCATCAATTTATAAAACGTTATCACGTCAAAAAGTGAGGTACTACGAGGTCTTAAAGTATACTCGGTAGCCAATTCCTATAAAGAGGTTTACCAACTAAGTATTTAGACCCAGCCCAATTGGCATAGAATATACCTGTAGCACTAACAATAGCAGTTGTAACTTCACAGATTGATCCCGATCTCATACGATTTGGCCATGTATAATCCTCGCAAAAGCATGAAAATGCTATTTTGGAGGAAATTCAAAGGAGAACATTAGCCATAATGTAATACAATCCAACCCCTCCATTCGTTTCCTTCCACCCTCCATTCGAAATTGCTCGTACTTCCAACTAATAGTATAATCGCGAAAAATATGGATGTTTATCAAACAAACCACTCGAAGAAACCACTGAACCGATTTGGTTGGAATTTGGAATGAAGATAGATTAACATAATACCTATATAGGGTATACTTTCCATCCCGGAAAAATTCATGGTTCCCGCGGAAATTGTAAAAACCATGCATACAGAGCCGCGGACGTCCGCTTGTACGTATCCAATATGGGTGCTAACCCATATTGGATACGTACAAGCGTACAATACGTATAGATACTAGATATGATATTTCAATCCACGATGACGCGCCCCACTCTGTCAAACTCCATACGACATACGAAACATAAGCGATTTTGCCAGAGTGGGGCGCGTCTTTGTGGATTGAAATGTCTATATATTTGTCTAGTAGGAGAATCGAGTAGACTTCCACACTCCACATGCAAATAGTTTGAAAATTATATTTTGATCTTGAGGCCTGTGGGTTTAACTTTAAAATAATCAGCAAGTTTTTGCGCTATTCGTCATAACTCTAGAGTCTAGGCTTAGCTGATGATATCATTGGATAGCTATTATTTAAACGGCATGTACGTCAAACAGGTTATCGCTACGTGCTTCTGCCAGAAAAACATCAAAACATTCATATAAAAACTTCGTAATTGGTGTTATATTTCTACGTAAGCATCAGGAATAGTGGGGTCCACTTGTAACGTATTGACTGTAGCTCTGGCCTGCAGCCTTAGCCATAAAATTTATCGACTATCGCCATAGAAATTTAAAAATCATATGAGAATGACAATTTATTGCTTTCAATAATCACTTTTGCACTCAGATTTATCATTGTCATTTATATATTTTTTTTATTTGGATATGGAATGAGCTATCGACAGGTGTCACCGAGAATATGGACCGTCAAACTTATCATGTATGGTATTGTACTAACGTGGAAGAAGTAAACAACCCCTAACGGTCTTTATTTTCTACACAGCATCACGCCGGAATGCTAAATAGTTTAGCGGTGCGTCTTTGCTGGTAGGGTGGTAACTAGCCACGGCCGAAGCCTCCCAACAGACCAGATCTGAGCCAAATTCTAAAATGACCCGTGGCGGGAATCAAACCCTCGAACTACGCACTTCTGCGCCAGGGAGCTCGTCAAAATTAATTTGTAACTATCCTATAATTGTAATAATTCGATCTGTATCTAATTAAGAACTCCTATAAGCATTCTTACTTCTAATTCATTTTATAATAGCCAGAATTTAATTCGTAAGCCTACAGGACAAAAATAGCCGCAAGGCATCGTGAATTAGCTCCGCGATTGTTTACTCGATCGCAGGCAATCGAAATCACGATCAGATCATCTTCCAATCGTTGTCAAGGGCAACTTGATTACGGCTTGTAATCATCTCTGCGCACGCGTCTATGTATGTGTGTTTAACGCCTCTATGCTTGAGTGAGGCTGTAAATACGCTGCTTCTATGCATGTGTGTTTGACGTCACTAAGTGTGAGTGAAGGTATAAATACGCTGCTTCAATGTGTACGTGTGTTTGCGTACGAGCGATATGTATGTGTGTAAGTGTTACACTCTTCACGCACACATGTTTCCATGCGCAAAAATGTGTTGAATTTAGTTTACAAACTTGTAGTTAAGTAGGTAGGCAACTAGGCACGTCAATTTACTACCTACGGCATACGGACATTAACAACTGAGTAAATACTGGGCTACATACTTACGTATTATAGTTTTATTGGCAGTTTTCCGGTGCTGAGGTTATTATTTGATGTAAGTAGGGACCTAATTTATTGGAGGTTTAACGTCAATTTGTTTCGGACCTCCAGAGACTATGTAAGAAGGTACCTAGACCTATTAACTGTAATATTTTCAATTGGAAAGCACTGAGTTCTTAAATATTAGTCCGATATACATTGCCTCTTTACTGTACGATATAAAACATGTATTTCATAGGGAAACCGCAATGGTTAAACAAAATATTATTTTGGTAGGTAAGATAAGTGTCTTAGAGAACACGTACGTGTATTTATATTTATTTATGTATGTGATGATGCAACCGAAGATGTTGATGTAGAGCAGTAACTCATCTCGAACGTTTTCTACACAGCATCGCGTTGGAACGCTAAATTGCTTGTAAACCAGTCCAGACGAAAACACTTACCTAATAGGTACATTTTCGTGATTAAAGTATACGTAATATTGGAAGAGAAAGGTCATTTGGGATTATAAAATATATCGATCAACAAAAATCGGCAAACATTTTCGTTTCCCTAGCGTGGGTACATTAACGTAATTGCGATTAGCGAGATAGGAAACAAGGGGTAGGGGGTAATAATAATAACATAAAGGGGTAATACCCCAGGAGACATGAGCACGCAAAGCCTTTATATTTCGTGTAGGCTTTATTATACGATCAAAACATGTCTGGAAAGTAGGTAATATGATTAAGTGATAAATTGAACAGATTGTGTGAAAAATTGTTTGAAAAAAGTTAAGTGCCGAGTTTCTTGCCCGTTCTTCTCAGCTTTCCGAACGTGACGGTAGAGTCCGACATTTCATAAGTGTCTGTAAGTTAGAGTATAAATATTTTGATTGTTTATTTTGCGTAGAATCCTGCTAAACTGTCCTGCGGGGCTAAACAAAGTCACAAGCGTTTGGCGTTAACGCTAGTCGACAAAAATGTATGGGACAAAACAAATGACTGTAGAAAAACCACGATAATAATTACTAAACACGCTGTGTTTGATACTGTCGGCTGTCAATTGTCAAGCGAAGTACCTACGCTAAAGTTATCTACAAGGTCCGCGAGAACGCCAGCGAGCGTTCAAGTTAGCGTAGTTAATTATTCAAACACAGCGTGTTTAGTAATTATTATCGTGGTTTTTCTACAGTCATTTGTTTTGTCCATACATTTTTGCCAAACGCTTGTGACTTTGTCTAGCCCCGCTGATTTGAAAGAATAAACCTAAGTATATTTTGACAAAAAGTCCAGCCAAACAAGCAGGCGGGTCACCTGATGTAGCGATCGCCTTCGCCCATGGATATTTGCAGCACCAGAGGATCTGCAAATACGTTGCCGGCTCTTTATGTTTATTCGCCCCTTGAACCCCATGTTATGGCTTTGAGGTAACAGTGCTGCTGGTAGCTGGTTCCATAGTTCGCACGTGCGTGGAAAAAAGAATCTGGCAAACCGGATGGTTGTGGATTGCCAGCCATCCAGGTGGTAGGAATAGAACATGTTTCTACTCTGATAAAGTGGAAGGTGGAAAACAAATTCCTCCTCAGAAGCAGAACACTCCCCATTGAACAACCGATAAAACACACGTAATCCAAAGGCTCCAGTTTGTTAATTAAATAAGGTATTAAGTAGGCACTTACGTGCGATTTTGAATAAAGTTTTATATAAAAACTATAAAGACAATTACTTTCAAATTGAAACGTCATGTATTTCGGGTCTTTAATCTAAAATCGCTTAGGAGCAGAAACACGATTGGACAATTCTTTCCCGATAAAACGTTCTCCCAAAAGTTGCTCGAAAATCTCAGTTTTTCTAATTTTTATCGGAAACTACAATGGATGTAATTGTAATTTTGGTTTTAATGTGTCGGTAATAATAATAATAATATACGCTTAGAAACACATGTCTGATAACTGGCTTAGTTTTTGAGTAATTAGGTAAAAGGTAGTTTTTCTGTTATATTCTTCCGCGACGCTGCATGTCGCACCTACCAACGTATCCGTGAGAGTGAGAAAGACAAAAATAAATTAAATAAATCCTCTGGGCACTTACATGTTAATCTATAATTAATTTAACGATACTCAAGTACTATTAACAGCCATTCAATTCAATATCATTGTCTAACTAGGTACTCTGACTAACTAACTTTCCATAAGAGGAACAATTATGTTATGTACGCGGCAGGAATTTTAACTGTGTGTTACGGTGTCACGACATACCTCCTCAAGTGACGAACACAACTAAAATGGAGTATGCTATGCTGTTCCTTATTCCCAAGCCGTCATTATGGGCAAGTAAGTTGATTAAATAGATATTAGGTATATAGACCTACACAAAAAAAAATCTTTTGCCTTCTAGAAGTTAATACTTGACTGAGATCTCACTTGATGGTAAGTGATGATGCAGCCGAAGATATTATCGTACCTACTACCTTGGAAGGGGTAAGCAACTCAACCCTAACGGTCCTACACAGCATCGTGCCGATACGCTCAAGCATTTGGCAGTGTCTTTGCTGGTAGGGTGGTAACTAGACACGGCCGAAGACTCCTACCAGACTTAAACCTGAGCCAATTTATTAAAATTCTCAAATCAAATTTTTTTTTGCAAACTGATCTTTTGTCCAGTGATTTAAACCCCATAGGTTGACGTTAATTTTGCTTTATGTTTTCATATGGTCGTTAAAAGATAGTTTAAGTATAGTTTTTATAAATAAACAGATCCTTAAGATGAAATCCAAAATAAAATAATCATTATTTATATTTTAGAAGCACAATATTAAATTTAGGCTTCGTCTCGCCCAAACTGCGCACTTAATTTTCAAAACGAACCAAATCCCCCCCTCCCCCTCTTCGCAAGGAGGGATAATTGAGTTGTAAAGTAAAGCCTGCTGTTAGGATTCTACTTAATTAAAGCCTATACAGTTTTTCGACCCTTAGGGTTGCACTTAACTCAATTAGATAAGGGATATTCTGTTACGGCGTTTTAGTAATTCGATAGCGTGAGATTCCAATTCGTTTCGGCTTATTAGACAGACAAACATTGAGTTGTAGATATCCAAAGCTGAGATTGTGAAATCCTGTTTCTTTATAATTTTGCAAAATTTCAGTCGCAGTCACTATTCAAAACATTATTATATCAAAAGATAAGCATGATGTATATTATAAGTTTGGCACAATTTTTTTGTATTTGTCAATTTGTATATTCCTTTTTCGGTTAAAAATATTAATTAATATGTACTTAATCAATTTGCATGTCATATCTATAGCAGATTGTAGAAGAACTCATGTGTGTAAGTAACTAAGTAGATATATCTTCTTTTAATAGCATATAACCAAAAATCTTGCAATATAAAGAACTTACGACCTACCAGTATAATAGAAACTGTACAAAAACGTGAACGCACACAGTCAAATATTTATTTCAGTATTAAAATATGAATCAGGTGAAATATTCATACCGGAAGAATACAAAGTGAGACAGAAAACTCACTCTTTCGAGATGTACAAACTTTAGTAGTTACAGAATAGGTGTAGGGCTCCAAGTAATCTACCGAGGGTCGTGACAATCCGGGCGAGTGGTAATCTTCTGGATTTATGATGATTTATACCTACTCTACCCTCCATATACCCAACCCTATACCCTATACCCTATAGCCTATACCTTATAGCATAGCATACTCTATCAAACGATGGATACTTGGAAGATTTGGCGAGGTGGTGATAATGAATGAATGAATGAATGAATGAATGATTAAATGAATGAATGAATGAATGATTGATTGAATGACTGATATTTTATTCATAAAAATGTACTTTACAATAAGATCTTAAATAAGTGTGAAGACGCAAGTGGCCTCGCCGCGTGAATTTCGGTTTTGTACAATTCCCGCGGGAACCATATATTTTTCTGGGATAAAAAGTAGCCTATGTGTCAATTCAGGGTATAATCTATCTTCATTCCAAATTATAGCCAAATCAGTGCAGTAGTTGCTGCGTGAAGGAATAACAAACTTTCGCGTCTATAATTTGTGAGATCCGAAATCTTTTTTTCATCTCGTCATCTCTCAAGATTAGAAGGGTTCAACGATATTTAACATAATGTGAACATGAAATAATTTGGTAAGTGGTATTTTCCGATAGGTACCTATACTTGAATATTTTTTGTTTTTTCGTCAGTCAAACTAAACTGTACTTAAATGTTTTTTCATTAAAAAAATCGTTCTATTTTTTTGGACAGAAATTACCACATACTAATTTCCTACTGAAGTAATCTGAACTAAAGTTGTGTTATAGCACATCACGCCGCCAATATGCGGATTAGCGGGCTTCACACGCATTACAAACTTTATGGAGAAAAAAAAACATCTACAAATCAGCATAAATGTTATTAGTTGGTAGGTATTTAATCAAGTGGTTTTTAGTTATTTAATATCTAATATGTGTTAGTTATAATATATACCTAGTGTTTATTTAGTTACCTACATATTATATAAGCCAAAGTCACCCAAATGCAGTCAATAAATGACTCAAGCAGGTGTCAGTCAGTCAGTCAGTACACTACAATGTTTCCCTTTGCGTGGTTTGACTCATACTAATTAAACGATAATATTTCGTCCACGCTGCACTGAGGTTTACCACTTAAACGTTGACACGAAGTTTACTGGATACGGTTCTGCAAAGGACCAAGAGCATTTTAGGGGTCCGTACCAAAATGGCAAAAATGGAATTCGTATACTTAGTGCGATTTTCTTTGTCGTCTGTCTGTCTATCATGGCTGATTATTTCAGTAACTATAAAATCTAGGAATTTTGTATTAATAATAGTGGCCCTGCCGACATCATTGGAAATTGGAATAAAAAAAACGAAAATAATTTTTGGTTTGATTAATAAAGGAGAAAATCAGGGCTTAAAATTTCAAAGCAACATAATATAGGTAACTTTTAAATGTTTTTTACTAGCTCGCTTAGAATGCTTTATGAAATAGTGATAACAAAAAAAAATGCCTGACTGAGTTTGTTGTGGACTTCTTCTCAGTGCGTTTTGAATTAAAGTAGGTATATGAATATCAATTAATGTGTTTCATATGTATAAGCTAGGATTTAACTGTAACATACATTCTTCATCAGATTTTGGGTTTGCGTACTAAAATGGTAAAACTAGAACCTAAGTATAGGTGAAAAATGACGAAAAAAACTGTAGCAGCATTTCGTCAATGATGCCGAATGACTAAGCGAAATGTCTCTTCCAGTAGTTCTATATCACAATGACTTTGGCACGTGCGATGAGTCATACAAAAACATGCCTCCATACATATTACATACAAGAAGGTAACGTGTGAAATTACTAATGTTTTATGCACTTGTTTATTTTGACCGGCTCACGCTTGACCGTGTCACACCTGGCAGTCACGTGGCCTATTGTTTAGCGGTTTATCCCGCCAACCCACTATCCAACAGCGTGGAGTGTTGAGTTCTATATTCTTTCATTAGCTTTTAACCGCGGCCTTTGTTCGGATTCTATATATTATTATACTAGATGATCCAGTAAGCATGGTTTTGCCATTTAGGGCAATGAAATAGCGTATGCCAACTATTCTCAGAGCAAACGTATAAACAAAAAAAATCATGAAAATCCGTCAATTTGACACGACAATATTTTGTGTAATACCTACCAGCTGACCTGGCAAACGTTGTTTTGCCATTCTTGTATGAAAAATAGCTTACGATCTATTCTCAGATTTCTCAGAACTACCGAACGTAAATAGAAAATTTCATAAGAATTTGTCGAGCTGTTTCGTAAGAGTTTGTTTACTAGTCTAAAACACACGAAAAAATTTATAATATAATGTTATAAAAGAAGAAAGATATTTTCGTAATACACTAAATAGTTAAATACGCCTACGATGGATGCCAAATATCATTTTCATTTTCATTTTCATATCGGAAAAACCAGGTTTTTATTACCGGAAGAGCCAACTGAATTATAGGAAGCAGAATCTAAATCTTAATCATTGAGTAACTGTTACTCAACGATCTTAATAGAAAAAAAAATGTTTTCTATGAAGCATGATTCATGTCATAGATTCAATATTATTAGGAATTTTGAGTCATGGTGGTCTGTGACTATGAGATACCATGCTTTATGGTGAATAACAGGTAAATAGACGAACTGTACTTGATAGTCGAGTGGTTAAACTACGGTTTTTCATTCAGAAGACCAGAGTTCGAATCCTAGACTGTGACTTTTCATTCAGTTAACCACCCTACAGCAAAGTCGCACCGGATCGTGTATATAAAGTATACCGGTGCGATGCTGTGTATAAATCATTACGGGGGAGTTACATTTTTCGAGTAAGTTAGTATGATAACATCTTAGGCTGCAATCTGCATCATCACTTACTATCAGGTGCGATCGCACATCGCAGTCAAGTAGGTACTAACTTATATTGCGCAGAAAAAAAAACATAGTAAGACAAGGCGTCTACATCCAATAAACACGCAAAAAACGATTCTATGAATCCACGTTTCTGATACTAATCGCTAAGGCGTTGAACACCTTTCCAGTTTCCGTGTTCCCAGCCAAGTACAATCTGGGTGCCTTCAAGAGAAGAAGTGAATAGGCAATTTCTAGACAAGCGCGCTCCAACATAGATCTTTCAACTCTTGTATTCATACCTAGACTTCTAGAAATTAAATCTGGGACGTTATCTTTAAATTCGACATTGGTTCGACACACGATTGTCAAAAGTCAAAGTCAAAATATCTTTATTTCACATAGACCTAACGTACAGGCTCTTGTAAAACATCGATATGATATTTGTTGCATATGTATGGTGATAACTACAAGTCGATTTAGAGCAACTTTACAAAGGTTCGAGCGCGCCCTGCACTGAGAAGAAGCCCACAACAAACTCAGCCGGGTTTTGCTTGCTCTAGAAGTCTGCCGTTGGGGATTTAATTTAAAATTTAACAATCCTTTTGTTGTAATGCTAATGACATTGAACAAAAGCTGATCGCAGAGTAATTTCCGTCGATTGTGTGTCTTTGATGTAGGTATTTTACAAAATACCTGTAACCCTCTATCTAACTCGCGGATGTAACACCTATAGAATATCCGCTGATACATCGAAACACTCAGATTTTACCAAATAACTATACTCTTTCCATTCGTTTTTCTCTACATATAGCAATAGCGAGGGACCAGAAAGAGACCACTTTACCTTTATCTCTCTCTGGTCCCTCACTATTGCTATATCTGTTTCATGTGATTTCATGTGTCAAAGACAAAATATACGAATGGAAAGAGTATAGTGGGTAGTTGAGACGTTTTTTAAACATTTCACTTCACGAAATGTAGGCGACTACTACGAATTATACGTCAATTGCCATAGACAGGCAGTTTATAATATTATAGGCGGCAAGAAATTTGAGAATTTAAGAAAAAGTAGCAATGTGATCTATAAAAATGTTATCAAAGATACTGATAATAATTAGGTTACCAGTAAATTAGAAATTGATAACGGATGAGTTGATAATCTTATCAATAGTGATAAGAGAAACAATCTTGCATTGAAGTGGGTGAAGCGATGGCCTAAAAATGTTCTGAGTTTGAGATGTACCAATAGCATGAACCTAAAACCTTTCGAAATCAATTTCTAAGGGTTTGAATTTTAAATTATTTTCTACCAGTCTACACCAACCTAATCACCCCAGGATCGTCAGACAAAACTTGTATTCCATAATATTCCGGATTAGCGGTATTCACTGTTCACATGGGTTTGTACGACTTCAATTGCCGGTACGGGTCAGTTGAGAATTTTATATTTTCTCTATCATTTCAAAATTGTCTCAGAGGTCTGGAAAGATGCTTTGGCTACGGCTGATTACCACCCTACTGGCAGACACGCACCGCCAAGCGATTTAGCGTTCCTGAGCGATGCTGTGCAGTAATCATCATGGAGACCCCTTCCAAGCTAGTACGATAACTTTTTCGGCTGCATCGTCACTTAACATCAGACGAAATTGCAGTCAAGTACTAAGTTTTATTGTGTGTGGATAAATTGTTACTAACACAATCAACCCCCAGGCAATTAAATTTGAATCCTATTATTTATCATAGTAGTATTATTTATCGTAGGTAGGTATATTAGCTATGTATAGTAGCAACAGAGGTTAATTTGCGTAATTGCGTAGGTACAACACAAATTATGTATATACAATTTGTACATAATTGAGTGTAAACTGATATCGCATATCAATCAACGATAATAATTTTGGTAATCTAGTAATTATCACATCAATAACTGTGAATTATTTCATTTGTGTGCTAGTGCCGTATAATATGTGTAAGTGTACTGTAAAGTTTCAATTATTTAAAATAATAATTAACTAATTTGTGCCTAGTGTAGATGGCTCTATTAATGGGCTTCAAAGGCTTAAAATCATTCAGCAAGCGACGCAATGGAGAAAGCTATGCTCGGAGTTTCTCTACGTGATGAAATCAGGAATGAGGAGATCCGTAGACGAACCAGAGTCACCGACATAGCTCAACGTATCGCGAAGCTGAAGTGGCAATGGGCGGGGCACATAGCTCGTAGAACCGACGGACGTTGGTATCCAAAGTGCTGGATTGGCGACCTTGCAGTGAAAGCGCAGTGTTGGCAAAGCTCCGACATTATGAGAGACGCGGGAAGTCGCTGAAATTAGAAAATCTATGAAAGTTATCGCTATATACATTTTTTTAAATTTCGTTCGAAAGCGATTAATATCCCATCACCTTTACCATTATGGATCGCTTAAAAGCATGGCTGGGACATAATAGATAGTCTTATATTTTATCCATGTGAAAAGCTATAATTTTTCCAGGGTGGTTAACCTGCCTCCTGCCTGCGGTGCTGGCTCTGCGGGACATCGAACCCCCGGCCCCTGCGGTCGTGTCGCGAGCCACGCCCACTGAGGGCTGGCTCACAGTTCGCCTGAACCACTTCGATGCGTCCAACACGGACACTTTTCAGATGGTAAGTCACCATTACTATATATATAGCTACTCGTGCTGATTCACTGACTGACTCACTGATTGATCACCTCTCCTGAACAGTTTTGTATGAAAATTTTTTTTTTCAATGACCATTTCGTATATAAGGGAAAAATTCATTCGGAGGAAAAATACGGAGAGAGCTGATGATTGAGGATTTCGGAGACGGGTGAAGAGTACAGCCAGGGTATTGAAGTTAGGTGGGGGGTACTCGACCAAATGTCATTCGAAACGTCATCCAATTGGCAGTGAGCTAAAAAAAAATTTCAAAATGGCGGATTCAAAATGGCCGCCATTCGAATTTCGCTGATATCTCGGAAAGTATAAAAGATGGAAGAACGGTTTCTCGACAAGATGTGATCAGGACACGAAGGTCTATTTTATGGATAAAAAAAATCCAATATGGCGGAATTTATTTTTTTGCATAGAAAATGTATAGGGAATTTTGAAGGGGTTTCTATGGGCGGGAAGACAGCACGCGGGCCACATGTGGCCCGCGCACCCACGCGTCCTACTAGTCATATTATATTAGGTTTCACGACCTCCCTGGCGCAGTGGTGCGCGGTCGGATTCCAATAGGGGGGAACGCAGGCAAAAGAATGATAAATAATTTTTATACTAAGGTTCCTTTGTGATACTAAGTTTTTTATAAATTTAAATACGAATCAAAATTTTTCACTCGCAGCGGGATTTGAACCCGCGTCTCCCCATCTCTCGCGGCTGGGTGCTCTTACCACTGAGCTATACGAGCATATCCAACTGTGGTGAAATTTCGATTCGTAATTATAGGTCCTTTAGGCAGGACTAGCGTCATCTATTAGTGGAACGTAACAGTTTCAAACTAATTTTTGAAGGCTCATAATTTCATATGAAGCAAGCTTCGAACGAGAGATGACACATTGCCGTTTTTAACTAATTATCTTTTTGATTAGTGTTTTACACACTTCGGAAATAATTCCTATAAATTTAAAGTTAAGTTTTAATATAAAGTTAAAGTTAAGTTTTTTATTAACAATTCTCAGGCAAGTAGGTACGTATGAGGGTCTGAGTTATTAATGACTCAATAATAATTATAAATAGACTTTAATAGCTCGTAATGATGGCGTCTCATTAGTTATTAAGTAGAAAAACACACTGCATTGTTATACCTAGCAAGTGAATCAAGAATCAAGATTTAGACATACCTACGATATGAACCTGAGGATGAGCCTTTTGAACATTTAACGTCAACCTTCTTCATACAAGAAAAAAGCAGCGCCATTTGTCAAAATTTCCGCTAATACGCCGCAACATGGTGCAAATTGTCCCTGCGGAAACTCGCGTGCGGACTAATAACGGTCGGCTTACAACTGACGCTGTTGGTGTCAAAACAAACATTTTTGACACCAGTTAACTGGCGACATTTTTTCACCGCCAGCCATCCGCCGGGTACTTTTTATACGGGTCTATTTTTTGACTCCTTTGTGGATCAATTTTTATGCGGATTTTACTTCATCTAAATAGTGGGGTTTTTAGGCTTTGATTTCAAAAACAAGTTTTTTTTTTCAGCGATATTACTACAACGACGAGTTTGCGAATTCCAGCAACATAGTGATATTCGTGGGGGGAGAGTGGGCCATCTCGCAGAACTGGGTCACCGGCGGGCTGGCGTACGAACTAGCAGAGAGGAGCCAGGCTGCACTGTTCTACACCGAGCACAGATACTACGGACAGACCAGACCTACCGAGTGAGTGTACATCTAGCGACATAGTGACATTCGTGGGGGGAGAGTGGGCCATCTCGCAGAACTGGGTCACCGGCGGGCTGGCGTACGAACTAGCAGAGAGGAGCCAGGCTGCACTGTTCTACACCGAGCACAGATACTACGGACAGACCAGACCTACCGAGTGAGTGTACATCTAGCGACATAGTGACATTCGTGGGGGGAGAGTGGGCCATCTCGCAGAACTGGGTCACCGGCGGGCTGGCGTACGAACTAGCAGAGAGGAGCCAGGCTGCACTGTTCTACACAGAGCACAGATACTACGGACAGACCATGACCTACCGAGTGAGTGTACATCTAGCGACATAGTGACATTCGTGGGGGGAGAGTGGGCCATCTCGCAGAACTGGGTCACCGGCGGGCTGGCGTACGAACTAGCAGAGAGGAGCCAGGCTGCACTGTTCTACACCGAGCACAGATACTACGGACAGACCAGACCTACCGAGTGAGTGTACATCTAGCGACATAGTGACATTCGTGGGGGGAGAGTGGGCCATCTCGCAGAACTGGGTCACCGGCGGGCTGGCGTACGAACTAGCAGAGAGGAGCCAGGCTGCACTGTTCTACACCGAGCACAGATACTACGGACAGACCAGACCTACCGAGTGAGTGTACATCTAGCGACATAGTGACATTCGTGGGGGGAGAGTGGGCCATCTCGCAGAACTGGGTCACCGGCGGGCTGGCGTACGAACTAGCAGAGAGGAGCCAGGCTGCACTGTTCTACACCGAGCACAGATACTACGGACAGACGAGACCTACCGAGTGAGTCTACATCTAGCGACATAGTGACATTCGTGGGGGGAGAGTGGGCCATCTCGCAGAACTGGGTCACCGGCGGGCTGGCGTACGAACTAGCAGAGAGGAGCCAGGCTGCACTGTTCTACACCGAGCACAGATACTACGGACAGACCAGACCTACCGAGTGAGTGTACATCTAGCGACATAGTGACATTCGTGGGGGGAGAGTGGGCCATCTCGCAGAACTGGGTCACCGGCGGGCTGGCGTACGAACTAGCAGAGAGGAGCCAGGCTGCACTGTTCTACACCGAGCACAGATACTACGGACAGACCAGACCTACCGAGTGAGTGTACATCTAGCGACATAGTGACATTCGTGGGGGGAGAGTGGGCCATCTCGCAGAACTGGGTCACCGGCGGGCTGGCGTACGAACTAGCAGAGAGGAGCCAGGCTGCACTGTTCTACACAGAGCACAGATACTACGGACAGACCATGACCTACCGAGTGAGTGTACATCTAGCGACATAGTGACATTCGTGGGGGGAGAGTGGGCCATCTCGCAGAACTGGGTCACCGGCGGGCTGGCGTACGAACTAGCAGAGAGGAGCCAGGCTGCACTGTTCTACACCGAGCACAGATACTACGGACAGACCAGACCTACCGAGTGAGTGTACATCTAGCGACATAGTGACATTCGTGGGGGGAGAGTGGGCCATCTCGCAGAACTGGGTCACCGGCGGGCTGGCGTACGAACTAGCAGAGAGGAGCCAGGCTGCACTGTTCTACACCGAGCACAGATACTACGGACAGACCAGACCTACCGAGTGAGTGTACATCTAGCGACATAGTGACATTCGTGGGGGGAGAGTGGGCCATCTCGCAGAACTGGGTCACCGGCGGGCTGGCGTACGAACTAGCAGAGAGGAGCCAGGCTGCACTGTTCTACACCGAGCACAGATACTACGGACAGACGAGACCTACCGAGTGAGTCTACATCTAGCGACATAGTGACATTCGTGGGGGGAGAGTGGGCCATCTCGCAGAACTGGGTCACCGGCGGGCTGGCGTACGAACTAGCAGAGAGGAGCCAGGCTGCACTGTTCTACACCGAGCACAGATACTACTGTAGGATTTCAAAACGTAATTCAAATCTCGCCGTGACGTCATACGAAGAGAACAATAGTGACGTGTTCACCCCTCATTGCTGAAATTCGATCGTCAGTCAAAACCTAGACAAAGACGCGCGCGCACGTACACCTGTGTGCACCGAAATATAAAAATACCTCACGTGATCAACAATGCAACAGATCCAGCGGCGTTAATGTGAGTCTTCTTTGGGATTATCATTTCAATATTAAGTAGTTCAAAACCGCATCAATTAATACATTTTGGTCATTCGGCCGGGATAATCCAGTTATAATATCAATAAGTTTCAATTATTGTATTCAATCTAACCACTAACGTATACCTAGAACCTAACTACATATTATTTCATCGCCGCGCGCAGTTTGTCGCGTCGCACGAATTCGTTTCGATCGCTGCCTACCTACATAATTTATTATTTAATATTCTTATTTTCCACATTTATTTGCATTCTAGTATCAATTATTATAATTCAATATGTCTAAAAACCCTAAAAGCGAAAGTGAATTGTATAGGATGTTGCAACCTCACGAAATAGCTAAGGAATTATATTTTATGCGAACGAACGGGTTATTAGATTTAACAAAAAATGCTTCTGAACAACCCGAATTATTAACTTTGTTCCGTTCAAAATATAAAGACCTGGAATCTTGGAAAACTGCCTTTGAAGAAGCTGTTCGTCAAATTTATAGTTTAAATAAGAAATTTGATCCCGATTATATGCCTACTTATCAGGAATTCGTCAACTATGATTCGATGTATTATTCAATTCAAGCATTCGCATCGAGTATGGATATCAATAACTCGGAAACCGATAATAATTCTAAAAATAAATCGTCCAATAGTAATCCAAGTGCTAGACCTCGTCTTCCGAAGCTAGAAATTTTTCATTTTCACAGCGAAAACCTGGAAAATTGGCCCACTTTTAGAGATACTTTTTCAAAATTAATACACGAAAACTCAGATTTATCTGACATCGAGAAATTTTATTACTTGTTGTCATCCGTTAGCGGGCCAGCGCTGACTATCGTAAAATCCATGCCGGTTACATCTGAGAACTATTCGCTTGTGTGGAACGCATTGTTTAAAAGATACGAAAATAAAAGGGCGTTGGCAACTAATTATTTAGATAAATTATTTGCTTTCAAACCGCTTCAGAGTGAGTCATTCAATGGTCTTAATTCATTCTTACAAACTTTTCAAGAAAATGTTCGAGCACTTCATTTATTAAAAATCAAAGATATATCCGAATTTATATTATTTTACATTGCAGTACGTAATCTCGATCCGAGTAGTAGGCGAGAATGGGAACAGTCTATTTTTTCAAAAGAGCAGCAAGAAAGTATTCCGACTTTTACTCAACTAATGTCATTTGTGGAAAATCAGGTGCGCGTATTAGAGATGTCTGAAACGAAAAGTTCATCGAAATCGGTCCATCAAAATAAAATTCAATTAAAAAATAATCAGGTAGTTACTACTTCAAAACAATTTAGTTCAAATAAACCGACTATAAAGACATCATTATCATCAGCAGTTTCAAATAAAAATTCTAAAGGTACTTTCACCCAGTTCAAACCTTCTGAGTGTCTTTATTGTAAAAACTTGCATTCAATTTATAGATGCCCTGATTATAATGATCTCTCACCAGAACAGCGTTTAGATGCAGTTAGGAAACTCAAAATTTGTGAAAATTGCTTACGTCAGCATCTTCTAGAAGAATGCTGTAGTCACATCAGATGCTCATGTGGACTTCAACATCATTTTTCATTACACAAAGTGCTAGGTTCAAATACGGATAATTCAAATAAAGATAATTCAAACAAAACGGTTGCGTTAACGTGCTCAGCGTCTTTGACTGTTTTACTCGGCACTGCAGTTATACATGTGGCAGACCAGTGGGGCAAGTTCCACTCTGTGCGCTGTATGATTGATAGTGGGGCCATGACTGGGTATATCACTCAAGAATTAGCAACACGTCTAGGCTTAGCTCGACGTAGGTGTCACTTTCAACCTCTTGGGTTAGGTGGCCATGCGGTTCAAGATTTCGGGTTAACCACGTGTACAGTCAAGCCCACCAACCGAGCAGGTCCTACCTTGTCGACCGACACAGTAATTGTATCAAAAATTACAGGTGTTCTGCCCACCATGCCTTTAACTGATAAGGTGATAAATAATTTCAAAAATTTATGTCTAGCCGATCCCATGTTCTATAAACCGGGTCCTATCGACATGTTAATAGCGGGTTATTTGTTCCCCTATATTTATGATGGTAATCGAATTCTACCACAAGAGAGTGGTATGCCAGTGGCTCTCCGTTCGATTTTCGGGTACGTCATAGTTGGTCAAACTGAACTGTCAATTAATCAGTCCAATCAGTCTGCGACCTCCGTCGTTCAACCTGACAATCAGTTGAGCTCGCACAGTGCTTTTTCTGGTGTTTCAACCCACCTCGATCAAATTATGAGCTCCTTTTGGGACTTAGAAAATATACCTACTGAGGTGCCTCAAAATCCTGATGATGTCCTCGCCGAACAATTGTTCGCTCAAGAACACAGGCGTGACGTCAGCGGTAGGTATACTATGTTAAGTACCCAATGCGTCCGGGTTTAGAGATCGGTGATTCGCGTCAAATTGCCACTCGTCGATTTCTCAACTCAGAGTCGAAACTTGAACGCGAAACGGAACTCAAGGTGGAGTATCACAAGTTCATGCATGAATATGAGTCACTTGGACACATGACTTGTCTAGGCTCAATTAATGAAGTGGAGTCGAATTATACTATTCCCCATTTTTGTATTGTCAAGCCTTCAAGTACAACGAGTGCTCATCGTGTCGTCTTTGATGCGTCATGCGCCACGACAAATGGTAACTCACTCAATTCAATCGTGTTGCCAGGTCCTAAACTTCAAGCTGATCTAAATCAGCAAATAATCAATTTCAGGCTCAAAGAAGTTTGCTTGTCTGCTGACATTACTAAAATGTACAGACAAATCGAGATTGAGAAAGATCAACGACCATATCAACACATTTTATGGCGTTTTTCTCGAAATCAAGAAATTCAAGTCTATGAGCTAAACACGGTCACCTATGGTGTAGCTAGTAGCCCTTATCAAGCCATCAAAGTCCTACACACATTGGCTGAGGACGAGGAAGATAAGTATCCCGAGGCGTCTAAAGTTCTTAAGACAGCATTCTTTATGGATGATTTTCTATGGTCAGTTGACACAGTTGATGAGGCTATTCGACTCCAAGATGACCTCATTGAACTTTTGAAGAGTGGTGGATTTCTTTTACGCAAGTGGTCTAGCAACTCGCTACCAGTTCTCGCGCATCTACCTGATGATCAAAGAGAAACCCCACTGAACTTCAATGATGAGAAGAATTTCGCAATCAAAGTTCTTGGGTTGCAATGGTCACCAGCTTCTGATTCCTTCACATTCTCAACGATACCTCCAAACCCTGTGGTGACAAAGAGAACGATTTTATCACAAATAGGTCGACAATTTGATCCACTCGGGTTTGCAGCTCCTTGCATATTCTATGCTAAATGCTTTATGCAGAAGCTCTGGTCACAACAGCTAGGTTGGGATGAGAACTTGCCTGCAGATCTCGAAGCTCAGTGGCAAACTTATGTCAATGAACTTCCCTTACTGTCAAAATTCAAACATGATCGACATGCTGTACTCAAAGAAGATGCACAGTATCAAATCATTGGTTTCTCAGATGCATCTTCACTCGGATACGCAGCAGTTGTATATCTAAGATCTCAAAATTCCAACACAAAAGTCAGTCTTCTTATCGCGAAATCTAAAGTCGCACCTCTCAAAACTGTATCGATTCCGCGTTTAGAACTTATGGTTGCGCATTTGTTAGCAAAGTTAGTCAAGTATGTACACACAATTGTTTCAACAAGACTGCAAGTATCAGAGATACTTATGTTCACTGACTCTTCAGTAGTTTTGAGTTGGCTCAACACACCGAGTCATTTGCTAAAGACTTTTGTTGCCACTCGAGTCACAAAAATTGTAGACACAATGCCCAGTTCCTGCTGGAATCATGTCACTGGCATCTGTAACCCAGCTGACGTATGCTCTCGTGGTGCTTTACCATCGGCACTACTCGAGATGCCAGAATGGCAAAATGGACCTCAATGGCTTTATGAAGACAGGTCAACATGGCCTATAAAGTCAATTGAAGAGTTCAAAGATACGAGCATTCCTGAACTGAAGCCAGGAGCTCCAGTGTTAGTGACAAACCAAAATTCTTCCAGTTTGATATACGAACTGACTGAGAAATTTTCGAGTTACACTAAACTCGTCAACGTAGTTGCTCGAGTATATTTATTTTTGCACAATATTAGGTTTCGGAAGCAACCTGATAAAAGGAAGAATCTCTCTTTAGTCGAGCTACGTAAGGCTCACGACGCCATAATAAAAAGTGTTCAACACCACCACTTCTCAGATGACATTGCTGCCTTAATCAAAAATGAAAATTGCAGCTTGTCCCTAAGGAAATTGAATCCGTTCATAGATTCAGATAATTTCCTGAGGGTGGGGGGTAGGCTTTCCCAGTCAAACCTACCTTTTGGCAAAAAACATCCACTCTTGCTTCCAAAGAAGTGTAATTTCACTAATGCATTAATTGATCATTATCATAAACTTCACCTACATGTTGGTCCACGCACTTTGCAAAGTATACTCACTCAGAAGTATTGGATAATATCAGCACGTAGAGTGATACGGTCGCGTACGACAAAATGCATCGCGTGTTTTAGAGTTACACCCTCATCTAGGCAACCTATGATGGGTGAACTGCCGAGATTTCGATCTGAGGACATACATGCATTCCACACCGTTGGTCTGGATCTAGGCGGCCCTTTTTATCTCAAAGAATCAACACGCAAAAATGCTAGGATTACCAAGGCATATTTATGCATATTTGTTTGCTGCGCTACGCGCGCCTTGCACCTCGAAGTGTTATCATCTTTGAGCACAGACTGCTTCCTAGCAGCCTTTGACCGCTTCTCAGGAAAAAGAGGTCTCCCACGCTTGCTAATTTCTGATAATGCATCGAATCTAGTATCAGCAGGTAGGCATATAGCCGAGGTAGTCAAATTCTTAAAATCCAATTCAAATGACATATCGTGTCAATTAAATTCACGTAACGTCCAGTGGACTCATAATCCACCTACTGGTAGTCATTTTGGTGGAATCTACGAAGCTGCTATCAAAATGGCTAAATTACATCTAAAACGGACTAAAAATTCAGAGTTCATACGACCTATAGTCAAGCTTAGTCCTTTGCCGATAGAGCAGGACTCAGCTTAATTAGTTTTGCATGTTATACTCAGTTAAACTTTAATTATATCTTTATGTATTCAACTTATTATATTCAAAACAATAGTATTTAGTCAAAGTATCAAAATAATTTATTTCAATTATCTTTTCATACAGTCCACTCTCTATATAGTATTCAATGTATTGTTTTCAACTAACACAGATATACTAATCTATATTGGTATTATAACTGGTGAAATCCAGTCGAATTTCGGTGGGGGGAAATGTAGGATTTCAAAACGTAATTCAAATCTCGCCGTGACGTCATACGAAGAGAACAATAGTGACGTGTTCACCCCTCATTGCTGAAATTCGATCGTCAGTCAAAACCTAGACAAAGACGCGCGCGCACGTACACCTGTGTGCACCGAAATATAAAAATACCTCACGTGATCAACAATGCAACAGATCCAGCGGCGTTAATGTGAGTCTTCTTTGGGATTATCATTTCAATATTAAGTAGTTCAAAACCGCATCAATTAATACAACTACGGACAGACGAGACCTACCGAGTGAGTCTACATCTAGCGACATAGTGACATTCGTGGGGGGAGAGTGGGCCATCTCGCAGAACTGGGTCACCGGCGGGCTGGCGTACGAACTAGCAGAGAGGAGCCAGGCTGCACTGTTCTACACCGAGCACAGATACTACGGACAGACGAGACCTACCGAGTGAGTCTACATCTAGCGACATAGTGACATTCGTGGGGGGAGAGTGGGCCATCTCGCAGAACTGGGTCACCGGCGGGCTGGCGTACGAACTAGCAGAGAGGAGCCAGGCTGCACTGTTCTACACCGAGCACAGATACTACGGACAGACGAGGCCTACCGAGTGAGTGTACATCTAGCGACATAGTGACATTCGTGGGGGGAGAGTGGGCCATCTCGCAGAACTGGGTCACCGGCGGGCTGGCGTACAAACTAGCAGAGAGGAGCCAGGCTGCACTGTTCTACACCGAGCACAGATACTACGGACAGACGAGGCCTACCGAGTGAGTGTACATCTAGCAACATAGTGACATTCGTGGGGGGAGAGTGGGCCATCTCGCAGAACTGGGTCACCGGCGGGCTGGCGTACGAGCTAGCAGAGAGGAGCCAGGCTGCACTGTTCTACACCGAGCACAGATACTACGGACAGACCAGACCTACCGAGTGAGTGTACATCTAGCGACATAGTGACATTCGTGGGGGGAGAGTGGGCCATCTCGCAGAACTGGGTCACCGGCGGGCTGGCGTACGAGCTAGCAGAGAGAAGCCAGGCTGCACTGTTCTACACCGAGCACAGATACTACGGACAGACGAGACCTACCGAGTGAGTGTACATCTAGCGACATAGTGACATTCGTGGGGGGAGAGTGGGCCATCTCGCAGAACTGGGTCACCGGCGGGCTGGCGTACGAACTAGCAGAGAGGAGCCAGGCTGCACTGTTCTACACCGAGCACAGATACTACGGACAGACGAGGCCTACCGAGTGAGTGTACATCTAGCGACATAGTGACATTCGTGGGGGGAGAGTGGGCCATCTCGCAGAACTGGGTCACCGGCGAGCTGGCGTACGAACTAGCAGAGAGGAGCCAGGCTGCACTGTTCTACACCGAGCACAGATACTACGGACAGACGAGACCTACCGAGTGAGTCTATAACTAGCGATATTTTATTCTTCTATAGGATTCTTCTATTCTATATTTGTGCTCTCTTTCTGTCGCATTACTTTATCTGCGCTCTGTCTCTTTTCAACTAGCTATAACAGGGTCGTTATAAAACCGCTGAGCGGTCGGCGTTATGTACTTGTAACTTTTGTGCCTACAGTGCCACTGAAACCGCTCTGGTATTATACAATACACATACAAACACACAGTAATATCTATCCAAAACTACTATATACTGGTGTAGATTCGGCCTGTCGATACCAATTCCCGATGCGGTATGGTATCGCTGCACGGCCGAGGTCGCGTGCGTTACATAGCTATATGTGTGTGTATAGGATACATTGCTTTAGATTCGATTGTGCTGCAAATAGGTGCAGGCCAACTGTGAACACCGAAGTGAACCGTTTTATATGATAAAACAGTGGCACTCCGGGAGTGACGTCAGAAGTAAAAACTTGAACAATTATATTTTTATTGCGTCATCATTGAGAGTAGATGTCGGTAACGGTAAAAGTGTCGCGAGATCAAAAAATACCCTAAAGAAAGTTTAATTCAAAAAAACTTTTTGAATCGTTAAAACGTTTCGATTTCGGGCACATTAGTTATTCTCCTAGAAATAGAAGCTTAGAAGTGTGGTAGATTTTACCTTACAACACTATATCAAATGGTACCTACCTAAACAAAAACTAGAAGCATAGAATTTTACATTACAACACTATAATATTATAAAATGTACCTAAATATTTGTTTTAGATTGGCTTTCCTTTCCGAACCGAATGATTAATTAGGTAATGATCGAATTTAAATGTTTAGGATAGACTGAAAAGCGTATTTTACTGGTTCCGGAATTAATCAATGAATTTCCCTATCATATTTTGACCTATCAAGTCACAATTAGCACATATTGTCTGTATGTATTAGAAACTGTGCGCAGTCAAAAGAATCTTAATAAAAACTACAGCTTAGAGTTTAGCATAAACTCTAAGCTGTAGTTTTTATTAAGATTCTTGTAGTCTAATTTTGGTATTAAAAATATTATGCTAAAATTTAAGTAACGGAAATGTTAAGGAGAATTAACGCGACGGGAAACAATAAATAACAGAAGACACTGGTGTCTGGTGTAGCTTCAACTTGCGAGAGTAAATTTATTTATAGCTGAGACAAGGAAGAGCTAATTCCCACGCGGCCGAGTTAGACAATGGGCAGACTCGCGGGGCTTGTAACAATCCACAATACACATAATACAGCCCGAGAGCTCCGAAGAGTAGGACTATTCTTTAAAAGCCAACTTGTTGCAAAGAGAGATAGAACGAATTCTATTTCTAAATTAATTTTGTCGAATTACTTTACAGAAGGAAATTTATTCTCCTTCTTCACTTCATCGGCAATCCGACAATTACAAAAAACTCCAAAGCCTGTTCAACATCGTCGTAAGGTTGCCTGTCAGTCGGTATTCTATAGAATATATTTCAGAGAGTGTGCTCAGGAACTTTTTAATTTGGTTCCCTCGTCACCTTTCTACCATAGAACGGCAAGGCATCGTAAAGGCTTCCACCCATACATAGTCGACGCGTACGAAGCGGTTTGATTCCTCGTTCCTGATACCCTCCCAGGCAGTGTCTTTCCTGCCACTTACAACCCGGGTGCCTTCAAATCAAGAGTGAATAGGCATCTTTTAGGCAAGCGCGTTACACCTTAGACTGTATCATCACTTTCCATCAGGTGTGATCACAGTCAAGCGCTAGCCTATATAGTATAAAAAAACGTTCACTCTTGACAGACTTTTTACGATGTTCAATGACGTGCCACTGCTGCATTAGCGATAGTTCTCCAACGGCTCCTGTTGGCGGCATTGAGAGGGCACTCAATAATAGAGGAACTTCTAGCACTCCGGATTAGATCTTTTCTCCTCGTTGGGGATCGACCACATGGACGCGTGCCTTCCACTCGCCCTTGAACCACCAGATGTTCTATGGTATCTGCCCTTCTTGATATGTGGCCTAAAAACTTGAGGATTCGCAATTGTATAAGCGACGAAAGCCACTGGTGAATTTTAAAAGGAAATTTATGCCAATATAAAAGGTGACAGGTTAATTTATGCAGAGTTTGCCTTGATGTATGCAGTGTTGATGTAGCTTTAAATAATTTAAATTTGTAGCGTTTAATAATGTGTACCATGTTTTGGAACCCTCGTAAACTTAGTTTTAAGTCGACTTGTAGTTATCACCGTACATAATATTATGTAACAAATATTGTTGACGTTTTACAAGTGCCTTGTAAGTTAGGCCTATATGAAATAAATATATTTTGAATTTTTTTGAATGTTTGTATTTATGTTGATTTTGTATGAAGTTACGTTTGTTGTGATTCGCATCTACATTTCAGTTTATCATTTTTGAATCTTGCTTTCTAGAGCCATATTTGCTCCTGCTTCGCCAAATTTAATAGTATATACTAATCAAAAAGAAATTACCACCTGAGCTGCAGTAGTTTCACTCAATTTTTAACTTAACATGAACAATAAAAACGTTGGCGTGGGAATTGAAAAGTTGTTTTTAGTACCGAGATAATTACGAAAAAGATTCAAAACGTAATGGCAACAAGAAAGATTTTAACGGATAATTTAGTTTTTTTTTTAAACTGTGAGACCCGTTTATTATAAGTAAGTTCTTGATGTAATTACATGATAGATGGCAAGCCAGGTTCACTTATCACGTGATCGAAGAAACTACAGCTAGCCGTCTCGACGTACTTATTTCAGACGGCTACCGCGCGCCGGCTAGGTTGCACGCGTTAGTTCTTGTACGGTCTATTTCACGCGCTGCGTGTGCCCGATTACGAGGCAACCTTAGTACGTCGAAAGAGATAAGATACATAGAGACCACAACTTTAGATGCATAGCGGAGGCGGAGTCAGGCGCTATAGCAAACTGAATTGCACTTTTTTATGTCAGCGCTAGAGTCGCTATTTCTTTAAATCATCATGCGAAGTGAACTTTCTGTACTGTTGGGTACTATTATGTATTGATGATGGTAAGTGTCGATGCACCCTTTTTTTATGACCAAGAGGTATTTCTGCGTATTTGTAAAAGACGGATGCTGCACAAGGGCAGTAAATTATAAAATCCCAAGATTTTTAATTAAATGGCATTTACGTTTCGGTGTGACAGGCGGCCACTGCCCCAGGGTATTTGTTCGTTAATTAGTCTGTTCTGATTCCGCGCACACTAGCGTTCGCAATGCCGTTTGATACGAACCCACCCCACGCAGCGCTCGCCGCGGTGTAATTGCTGCCATCATTAAATATTCTGTCAACAGGAGCGGAAACGACAACAATCCCGTCTGAAAAATTCATAAACCTCAACCCATTAAATCCTTATTTTTATTCATTACAAGTTGTTACGTGATTGGAAACTTATTTGATAAGCGAAGATGTGGTCGAAAATGTTATAGTACCATGTTTTGATGGGTAAATAACTCCTACTAGTTGCTACAGATAACATAACGAAATCATAATTAGTTTAGAGGTGTGACTTTAACGATATGCTATTATGAAAATATTTTGCACAAAAATCAAATACGCTGCTTACAGTTACTTATAGTTACTTATATAAAATAGTTTTTCCGCTCAAATGATTATTGATTGTATACTTTGTTGTTAACTTTGTTTTTAATTAGTTTTATTTAATCAAAGAATAATAAAGGCTTTTTTATTTATTTATTTATTTATTTTATTTATTATGAAAATAGTGACAATGGATATGGAAGCAGGTTTTGTTTCTATAGTCCTACGAAGTATTGGCATGCCAGCCATAGGCATTTAGTCGTCAAATTACTGTAACACACATGGGCAGACTTATTGCAACCAAATTAGAGCTAATTTTCCCTCCTGATGGCAGTAGATAATATCGGCAAAATTATAATTTTATGCAAAATATACGGACTTTCCGACAGAGTTTTATAATCTCTAATCAATAATTGTGAAATAGGCCTACTTGAAAAATAAAGATTTTCATTTTCATTTTTAGACTGAAAATATAGAAAGGTATAGAATAGCGCAATTGCATTCAGAAGGCTAGGTATTCAGCCTAGAAACCTTTAACGGCCTAAACGGTTATAACGGCGATATTTAGGGACCGCAGTTTAAAAAACTATAATATATAATAAAGACTCTTAATAATATAATAAAGACTATAAATATATTATAATAAAACTTTAAATTCACTCAGAATCAGGATTAAGATTGGCTAATAAAATTCTCGATAGAAAGTTCTCTCATTATATTTTCTCCGAAACTCATTTTTATTAATTTTTATCGGTAACTACAATGGACGTATTAGTATTTTGTTAATTTGTGTCGGCATTATAAAGTAAAAACGCTCAGTTTTTTTTTAAATGATGGTTTTTTTTTTTAAGACGTAAGTAAAATTATTATGTATTTCTGTTTTGTACAATTTCTTGTGTGGTGCAAATAAAGTGTATTTATTTATTTATTTATCTATTTAAAATAGTTCAGAAAAACGTCATGTCTACGTCAAAAGAGACGTCTTTCTGAACTATTTTCCCGCAACGCTGCCTTGTCGCACGCACTAGCGTATTCGTGAGAGCGCGGAAGACAAAATTAAAGCTTAATAAATAGGTATTTTAAATTATAGGTGGAACATAATGTTGTAAAAAAGCCATAGTTTAAATATGTATTTTAGGGACGTTTCAGAGGATGCTTTTTAGTCCCAAAGCCATTGCCACATTTGGCAGCGTATCGACAAAGCATACACGTGTAAAGTGGCCATGATTTACCAGTTTTGACTTACGCCACTGCACTGCTGGCTCGTGGCCAGATATGAAGGCTATACACGACCATACAGCATTAATAACTGTTGTTTTTTTGAAGTGTAAACTACTTTCGGCGTTGGGCACTTTTGAGAGGAAAAACCATTGAACTTGCGACTTTGTTGTCGTAATCGACACCTCTGTTTCGAATTTTTTTTGAAAGCATAGTGACCTTGGATGTATGGAATTTCGTATCAAGCTGAATTAAATCCAAACTTTATTTTTGATAGACTACAGTGTCCACATAAACAAATACCGTTCCGAAGTTTATAAAGCAAAACATCTGAAATAATTATTATCAATAGAAATTAACGTATATTTTACAGGAAAAATAAAATCAACTCTCTAACTATGTAGTATAGGCACTTTTTTAGATATTAACAATAAACCTTTAAAAACAAAGCTATGTTTGCGGTTTGCCAACAAAAGTACCTACGTGTAAATTATACTCGTAAATTCATGAACAAAAGTGATTCCTTTCACGTTTTACTTCTTTAATAGTATGAAACCCTCGGTATGGGAGTCCGACTCGAATTTGGTCGTTTTTTTGTATATAATGGTCGCGGTTATAAGCAGTTAGAGTTCTAAGCGGAATCGTTAATGACTTCTATAATCTATTGTAGGTATATCATAATCTTCGCTCTCTCGGTGTTACAATTGGTCTAGTGTCCGCTGTGTCCATGACAACATCTCTCATCACTTATATTGTGAGAGCGCGGGTCATTAGGACGAACACCTATTAACCTGTGACTCCTAAGGGCTACCACCCACTTCTAATATGATCATCGTCATTTGGCTTAAGTGTACTACCAGTGAATCTCGAAAATATAAAAATGTACGTCGGCCAACCATCCCTGGCAACCATAGTAACGCAGCCATCACCAGTCATTTGGCGCGTCGGTTGCAAAATTGGATATTACGCTACTTTTGAATTTAATAACAATATTACTTTATTATAAACGAGGATGAAAATTATGTCTTACACTTCAAAAATATTAAAATCCAAGAAAGGAGTGGGAGGGTCTTCTATCCCTTTTTCTCAAAAGGGAATCTTTATTTGTATGAAGCCGCACGAAGCTACTATATTATGGAATTATAGCATGGTGTAACGTCACAATACAATTTCGTTATCTCTGTCTAATCAGAAATATTTGAATGCTTATAATTTTTTGGTTATTTTGATTGATTTCATTAGTTTTTTTTCAGTTTACGTCATTGTTTTTATCCTAGTATAATGTAATAAAAAATTGGACCCAACCCCAATTCATACCCTGGGTTACAGCACTAAGTACATCTCTGTTTAAATCTTTTTAACCAACTTCAAAAAAAAGAAGGAGGTTCTCAATTCGTCGGAATCTTTTTTGTGCCAAATTTCATAATTATTTTACCAACTATCTCCAGAATAATTGTATCACAAAGTTATGTTTATATCTAATTATGCAAATGATTATTCGGAAATTCCCTCAGCCCTGCAGTCAATTATGCACATATAACCTCTACTGGTTAAATGCGATTGAGCTGATGAGCCGAAATGACGGTCGTCGTCACTCCTCAGATTAGGACATCCGATGTTTGCGCCTCACGTCTTTGGAACTGCCCACTCTAAACTCAACAACGACCATAATACATAGTTTATTACTTACAGAACAATGATATAAGCAACACGTTCAAAATAATACGCCTGCAAATTTCATACATTACACAGATTTTCATTGCAATATCATACGATACATTGCACTGCGCTCGCCGCTCATTGTATTGAGACGTTTCTTTCGTGTCATTTTGCTTAGTAATAACATCAGTATATTAATAATGCCTTAAACACAAACACTGCTTCACGGTAGAACAACTGACACCGCGGTGGAACCTACCCGGACGAAATTCGCAAGAAGAGTCCTACCACCAGGATTATTAGTTTGAAGGGCACTGTACGACGACATGATTACTGGGTAAAAAGAAACCTAACAATTACTGATGTCTCAGGATGGTTGTATGATATTGCAATGCAAAATTATGGGACCCTCTGCATCTGACATGGGCTGCGTATCACTTAACATCAGCTGAATATCTTGCTCGTCTCATCATTCTTAAGTATAAAAAAGTTTTATTTGCTAATATGGAAAAAGTTTACGTAAAACGTTCAGAAGACCGCATCTTCTGGTTCATACGGTATACGGTATACCCAACCATAGCTCTCGATGTTTGGTATATTTCAGAGACACCAGTGCAGCGAGTCTTCGACACCTGAGCGTAGACCAAGCTCTGGGAGACCTGGCGCAGTTCATACAATATGTTAAGAGTGACAGCTTTGAAGACGGCAAGTACAGGTAATTCAGTACATTAGTTAGATTTTTTACATTCTGCAAGTTAGTACTTGACTGCGATCTCTCTGTATGTGGTAATGCAGCCGAAAGTTTTATCGCACTAACTTGGAAGGGGTTAATAAACCCACCACGGTTTCTACCCAGAATCGTGGAATGTACTTTATTTGTTGGTAAGCTGACTAACTACGGTTGATGCCTCCAGACTAGTCCTTTAATTTTTGACGTTGGGAAATACATTTAAGCATGCAGCCCGGGCAGTGCAAGGGCGGATATGTAGGAATCGCCCTTTACGCCCTATTGAGTCGTGGCAGGATCGCTTTTGCATACTATTATAACGCCCTGGCGGCGTTATTTCCTCCTATTGGAAGTGCCACCATTTATAGAAGGAGAAGATTTGGGGCATTGGGTGACCATTAGTCGCCTGCTCTCCCTTGTTCCGTTATTCCGTATTCTTTGAGCGCAATGACATTTTCACTGAAAGAGTTACAACAGACCAGATCTAAGCCAATTTAGAAATTATAGCATTCTAAAATGACCCGTGGCGGGAATCAAAACAGCGACCACCAACTAGAATCCGCACGCCATTACACCAGGCAGATCTCAACCGTACCATCGAAGTGTAACTCAGAGGTATCTATTACCTTGGTAGTTGGTACCAAGATCTGTAGTAGGAACCTGGTTTTCAGTCAAGGCAATGTTTCGCTGGTGGGCTGCTCGTACGCGGGTAGCATGGCGACGTGGATGCGGCTGGCCTACCCTCACCTGATCACCGCTGCCCTTTCCGATAGCGGGCCCCTCCACGCACAGGAGGACTTCCCAGGTAAACAAAAAAAAAAACAACGTTCAAGCAATCACGAGCAAGGAAACAGGCATCATCTCACACATTAATTAATGCACTCTTTAATGACACGACTGTGCAGGACGCTTCTGCTCCCAGTACGCACGTTGACCGTCTCCGATCTAATGTGCTCGCCACGTCCCTTAGATCTATCCCCTTCCCTTCCCTATTCCTTTCCTATTCTAAGTTCAGTTGCCGCCAGAAAGAGCAGCACGTCCTTATAATATTTGACCTCCTCAAAATATCCCCTCTTTAATCTTGCTGATCTACTTTAGTCCCCAACGCTAGTGCAGCAAAAGAGGTATTTTTTTTCGTTTTATGCATCTTGGTACGGTATCTTGTCAGGAAGGCAAATATGAAATAAACAAATCATCATCAGTAATATCTTTGTAATCATAAGCGGTCTTACATACGAGTATACATTTTACAGCACCTGTTCAAACCATCTGCTTACAGAATACCTGGAAGTGATAACAGAAGCGCTTCGCTCGCAAGGCAGCGAAGCGTGCGTGAGCAGCATCGAAGCAGCCATGCGCGGTATCGCTGACTTGCTCAACAGCACCGCTGGAGTGGACAGAGTGTCTCAGCTGTTCAAGTTAGTATGTTTGTGTATTTGTTACGCTCAAAGTCTGAAAACCCTACCTACGTCTGTGTGGTCTTTCTTTGTAAGAACTAGTAATGAACAATTCATGTTTACTTTGGCTCACTCACTCAGTGAGTATCTCACTCGTCTGTGACCCCCAGCACCTGCGGCCCGCTGCAGGCGTCGTCTCCGCTGGACCTGGCCACGTTCCACTGGTTCGGCATCACCGAGACGTTCGCGTACCTCGTGCAGTACGCGACGCCGGGCGACATACCTGCAGCTTGCGGTCACATCACTAACAACACCATCAGTGAGTATCTCACTCGTCTGTGACCCCCAGCACCTGCGGCCCGCTGCAGGCGTCGTCTCCGCTGGACCTGGCCACGTTCCACTGGTTCGGCATCACCGAGACGTTCGCGTACCTCGTGCAGTACGCGACGCCGGGCGACATACCTGCAGCTTGCGGTCACATCACTAACAACACCATCAGTGAGTATCTCACTCGTCTGTGACCCCCAGCACCTGTGGCCCGCTGCAGGCGTCGTCTCCGCTGGACCTGGCCACGTTCCACTGGTTCGGCATCACCGAGACGTTCGCGTACCTCGTGCAGTACGCGACGCCGGGCGACATACCTGCAGCTTGCGGTCACATCACTAACAACACCATCAGTGAGTATCTCACTCGTCTGTGACCCCCAGCACCTGCGGCCCGCTGCAGGCGTCGTCTCCGCTGGACCTGGCCACGTTCCACTGGTTCGGCATCACCGAGACGTTCGCGTACCTCGTGCAGTACGCGACGCCGGGCGACATACCTGCAGCTTGCGGTCACATCACTAACAACACCATCAGTGAGTATCTCACTCGTCTGTGACCCCCAGCACCTGCGGCCCGCTGCAGGCGTCGTCTCCGCTGGACCTGGCCACGTTCCACTGGTTCGGCATCACCGAGACGTTCGCGTACCTCGTGCAGTACGCGACGCCGGGCGACATACCTGCAGCTTGCGGTCACATCACTAACAACACCATCAGTGAGTATCTCACTCGTCTGTGACCCCCAGCACCTGTGGCCCGCTGCAGGCGTCGTCTCCGCTGGACCTGGCCACGTTCCACTGGTTCGGCATCACCGAGACGTTCGCGTACCTCGTGCAGTACGCGACGCCGGGCGACATACCTGCAGCTTGCGGTCACATCACTAACAACACCATCAGTGAGTATCTCACTCGTCTGTGACCCCCAGCACCTGCGGCCCGCTGCAGGCGTCGTCTCCGCTGGACCTGGCCACGTTCCACTGGTTCGGCATCACCGAGACGTTCGCGTACCTCGTGCAGTACGCGACGCCGGGCGACATACCTGCAGCTTGCGGTCACATCACTAACAACACCATCAGTGAGTATCTCACTCGTCTGTGACCCCCAGCACCTGCGGCCCGCTGCAGGCGTCGTCTCCGCTGGACCTGGCCACGTTCCACTGGTTCGGCATCACCGAGACGTTCGCGTACCTCGTGCAGTACGCGACGCCGGGCGACATACCTGCAGCTTGCGGTCACATCACTAACAACACCATCAGTGAGTATCTCACTCGTCTGTGACGGTCACATCTTTTTAGGCACGCAATTTTTGACATTGCGACTAGCCTTCCAATAATTGTTGGATGAAGTGTTCCTTCATTGTCACTATATGCATCAGGCTCGGACCCCGTGGAGCGCCTGGCCTCCTGGATCACCTCGCAGCCCTGGAGCCAGCCCTGCATCGAATCCCGGTACACCGTGCAAGTGGCCGCGCACACCAACACCAGCTACGACTCACCACAAACTACCAGTGAGTGCATTACTTATCACTTATGCTCACGGTGTGAATTTCGGTCACAAATCCCGCAGGAACCATGGATTCCCCAGAATAAAAGTAGTCTCTGTGATTAATCAGGTTTCAAAAGCTACCTATATTTTAAATTTCAGTCAAATCGCTTCATTAGTTTTTGTTTTGTAACAAACATCCACACAAACTTTCGCCTATAAATACGACGGATATAAATGTAAGGATTACACTCCCTCATTTTCACACTCCGATTAATTTTACAAATTGAATGGTGAAAATCAGGCGTAGGACCGATAGCCTAACATGCTCTCCGAGACACAAGGGTGGAGAGTTCCTTGATTAAAAGAAGAGAGAACCTGGCTGTGTGGCTTTTTGGCACAAAACTGTTTTTGTACTCACTAAAAGGCAACTTCAAGTTGGTAAAAGATTGAATAACAATATTGTTCCATTTTAGATCGCACTTGAAATTCACGCCGCGTCCGTAACCATTAGTGTGACATTGACAGAATATTCGAGCGAATGTAACTTCTGTAAACACATTGTAATAACTTTTGTCGATACTCGAGAGCTGCTAATGAAAGCAACACAACGCATTGGAACTTATGTGAATATTACGAAATATTAGGGCCCTTCAAACCTAAAAACAGAACATTAAAGCTTCATGAAAGACACTGGGTTTGTACACGGATTGACTCTGCAGGAACAGTCTTACCAGTTACCACCATATTAAATGCGAAAAAACAATGCGTTAGTGTCTTGGAATACTCGATTGAATAAGCTCGTGCTGAGTTTCTTATACCAAATTATAATTATAATAGCCCTTCCGTTGTACCGTCCGAAAAAAAACATTTAAGTAGTTTCAATCATTCTTTCGCTTGGTGTGCAGTGCGTCTGTGGACGTACCAGACGTGCGTGGAGTACGGCTGGTACCAGACCACCAGCAGCGCGCGCCAGCCCTTCCTGTCCTCCGTGCCGCTCCAGTACTTCCACCAGATGTGCGCCGACTTCTTCCCCGCGCTGTGAGTCTCTACTTCCAATTGCTAAAGTCATCAAGCTACTCTAACCAAGACGTAGATAGGTAGGTACTACTCGTAAGGACAAATTTCAGTATAGCTAAGCCTTAGATAATACTCGTGACCCCGAGGTTCCGCTGTTAGATACCCGTATATATTAGGTATATTAGTTACTTCCTTATACGAATCTAAGCAGGAAATTATTACGTAACGCCGTAGAATTCTTGAAAACCTGCCAATAACGCTCAGCACGTCGTCAAACTGTTCCATCATCGTCGTCTTACAGGCGCGCCCGTATCTAGCCTGACCTCACCTCTATGTTTTGGGCGACGGACGGCCCCTTTATCCAGCGCCCGATGCTTTTTCTACGGAGAATGCGTTTACTGCCTGATTTTCTCTCACTTTTCTCTCTACTATTATAGTGTTATTATCTCGCTGCAGACTCGGTCATAAATCATTCGAGTGTTCGCTTTTGTTATTTGTTTCGAGTGTTTCGCTTTTGATGTTCTTTGCATAAAGAACAACTTAAAGCCTAGTGCCATCCCTTTCCACAGTACGATTGTGAAGGAGATATTATGTAAATGTTGAAAATTAACTCTTATAATATTATCTGTGTCAGTTTCGACGTGGCGCTACTGCGCGCGGGCGTGGCGCGCACTAACCAGCTGTTCGCAGGCCTGACGCACCTGCCGGACCACGTGGTGTCGGTGTCGGGGGGCCACGACCCCTGGAGCCCTATGGCGCCCAACGCCACTCACGCCACGCATCTGGCGCCCGTGTTTGTGGTGCCCGGGGCGTCGCACTGTCGAGCTATCAGGTGAGAAGAGATCGCACCACGTGACTTCACCGCTAAGTACTGTAGAGCCAGCGACTGTTCATAGATGGCGCTGGCTGTATATGTATGGAGAAAATCGGTTTGTTTGTGCGAAGTGCGAACTGCGATACAAAAACCCCTTTTGTACCTACTAATCCTTTTGATTAGTCGTGAAGGTAGAATAGGAACTAATATCAATCTCATCTCCTCAGAAAGCCTATGGCTTATACCTAAGATATAGACTTCCATTTCCTGAGATGATATTATCTAAAGCTGAAGACTTCTTTTCTTTTAATAATGCATACGGACTACGGTCAATAACGAAGTTTGACCTTTGAGTTTGTATAAGTACATTACTTTTTTGTTTTTACATTTTCTTAGAATATCAACAAAATTAATAACTCCTAATAACTCCTAAATTAATTTATTGGAACAAAGTTTCTTTTCGGAGGGTATCGCGAGGGGGGGCTAGGTAATCCCATCCCGAAGAAAATCTACGAATATCTTCAAAAATCTAGAATGAAAGCGTCTCGTACTAGTCAACAGAATGGATACGCATACAATCACGTATAGAGATTTTGCATTGAACTCGTTAACGCAAGCAAGCTAAAGACAGCGCCATCTACCGAGAGATGGATGAAAACACACATAAAAATATAAAATGCAGTTTTGTTTTATGTGTTATTCCTTTTGTTTCTGCCAAGTGTCCCGCGATACTCGCGTGTTTTTAGGGTTCCGTACCTAAGGAAAAAAGGGTACAACAAACGGTATTTTTGGCTCTTTTTGAATTTGATGGGCATAGTGATAGGTGTTTTGGTTGGGATTGGTCTTGGTATAGAACATGAGTATGCGAAATTGCAAACCTGAGTATGCGAAATTGCACTTAACAAATTATTACTTATTCTCATATCTCTCATCGTAGATCCACAGAAAGCAGTGAGACGGAGGAACTGAAGAGCACAAAACAGAAGATCCTGTCACACATGGAGCGCCTCATGACGGGGCAAGCGGACGCGGGCGGCGCCAGCGCTGTGTTGCTGTCACCAATTTTACTTCTGATTACCATCTATTTACTATTCTGATAAACAATTTGTAAATAATAAAAGTATTTATTTATTCTCAAATCGTAGTGGTTTTAATAATTGTAACAAGTGAGTGGTCCTCTCAATTTTTTAAGTATAAATAGGCATTTTTCTTAACGAAGTAGATAATACTTCTATACTAATTGGTGGAAGTGTCGTAAATATCAATTATTTTCCACAAATTACTTTATAAATAAACTACATAGATCATATTAAATTTTATGGCCGAGTAACATACTCTGTTTTTCACTTAGAATGCTAGGAAATTGTTTCCAGTAAAATTATTTGTAACAAAAAAAATGAATACAGAATTTTGTGTCTGTACACATTGGACCAAGGATAAAATCATTAAATGTTTTAGTGTTCTGTTGTAGTGATAAAAAATTAATGATATTTTCATAGCTCATAAATACCTACCAATAAAATGACTTTTTTTATGGGTAAAATTAGAAAATGAAACAGTGAATATCTTTGTAACGGGTTTTATTGATACAACTATTTGTTACAATTCACTTTGTCGTACGGAAGTAGGAAGCGACGGAGTACAATCCAATATTTTATTATAATAATATAATTTTATCAAACTTTCGGGGCGTATCAAGGCAAATTAGGCACAGAAATACTTTTAAAAATACAAAAAAAAACAAGATTTTTAAAAACAGTGATAATAGTTGTTACAATAGTTGTTATAATTACTGTTATCATAGTTAACGAATTAATGGGATTATCAATTTTATAATGCTTTATATGCCCCGTTGAATACATACTATTTAAATAACCGATTATTTAATACATAATAATAATAATAATTTAACATATTAGTTCTACATTCGAGCCGATAGCTCCATCAAATCCTGTATATATACGCTATATATTACAATAAATTGTATCTTAAAGGGTCGTGCAATAAGATCACAATATGATATAATAATATGTATAATTGGATGGGGTCTTTTGGTCTAAACACTAGCCTACGATAAAAAATATATCGACTACGTGTCGTTTTACGCTAAACGCTACGTTAACGAAGTTAATAGGGGTCTTAATTATATCATTAACGGTATTAACAATTTAATGGGTGTACAATTTACACAAATCCAATTAAATTATCCATTTATAAAGTCAAATTTTAATTTTTAAGTAAATCAAAGGATTTGTTTTTTGAAAATTGATACAATTAGTACCTAATGAAAACTAATATAAAGATTTTGCGTGGATTATTATGCAATGAAATGAACAGGTTTTTTTCCTGATTTCAATAATAATAGACCCCATTGGAATATTTTCTACGGTTACAATATATTTTTCAAAAAAACACAGCTACAATGGCAATGTTTTATTATTTCATATAACATGCTTAGGTACAAACATTTCTAATGTATACGTTTTATATACAAAGCTGTTTAATATATATCTGATACGTAATGTAATTATATAAAATAACGTATTTTCAATACGTATATATCAATTCCAATATAGATAATTTTATATCAAAAAGTATACATTCGAAAAAGTTAACTACAAAATTGATCACCCATCCATTTCTTAGCGACAGTCAACGTCGCTTGACCTGTCAAAAGCTATATAAATTAAACAGCTTATGTAACTTACACACGTCAGTTAATATGGCATTTGCAAGGTACTAAAGTTATCTGGGCACTTAGTGTGGTGTTCTATAGATCATTATTATTGATCATCTATATATCTTAACTATATCGTACACGTATGTATGTTTGTACAATTCACGGAATTACAGTGAGCCCATTAACGATATTATTTATATACTATTTTTAATGTTTTAAAACTCAAACCTCAGTATATAATGCATATATATAAATGTTTCAATAAAAATTTAAACCATAATCATAGGTACATAAACATAAATATTTTATTTTCTGATTAAATCATACAAACTTGATTTAAATATTTCATGACTGTAAATTATTACAAATAGGTTTTCGTATAAAAAAATTAAAAGGTAAGTATTAATTTTATGTATGTATAAATATATGGGCCACTAGTCTCAATAAATACATATTATTCTTATAATATTATAACAATTTCAAGCAAAATTTTTCTTTATTATTATTTATAAATATTGTCAAAATAATACTTTTCCAAATAAACTGATGCCAATTTACCGACATAATTAATATAATATAAACTATTTACACTTAAGATATACAATATATTTTTATGTATTTACGCAAAATATATATTTTTTACACAAGCCATCACATCATTTTAATCTTACTTATGGAATATTAGAATTTGAAAAGAAAATCTTTTAATACTAACAATTAATTATTTTATTTAATATTACTTTAATATTACAAAAAAATGACAAGGTAACAAAATAATGATAGATTATACATTTATAAAAAAATTACAAAATATACACAGTATTAGTACGGTATTCGGTTGGACGTAGAGGCTATTTTTTAATGTATTTACCGAAATAAAAAATGCTGAATCGATTTCGATTGAACTTTTAACGAAAATAATGATGTATTTTAGCGTAAAAAATGCGCGTTTTCGTCAAGTTTTTGTTAGTCGGTGATGGTGATGACGTGGTCGCGATGGCGCAGCGGTAGTCGGCCGGCTGCGGGTCCTCGGTTCGATGTGGGTCTAACGCTACGGTTAGATCAACCCCCGTTGCTCGGTTGGTCCTGTGGATGTAGAATTTAGTTAAAAATAGATAAAAACAAGCGTTTATACGTAAAATTCTCAGCTAACCCTTTCATTTGGTCCCCTATTGTGCGAGTGCATTAAAAATAACTAGTCCGCCATTTTGTGTGTTCCGTCATGTTGGATTTAGAAAACGTCATACAACTAACCATGCTTTGGTGTCCATTTTGTTGTGCAAAATCTCTTAGGGCAGATTTTTCAATCGTCAGATAAACTGAGGATAACTATTTGAAACATAATATGCCATACAAAATCTGTAAAAACGTCAAATTTAGTCCTCAGTTATCTGGCGATTGAAAAATCGGCTCTTAGCTGAACTAATTGGGTATTTGACTCCAATTTTTTTATTACTTTACTATATAAACTAGCATAAAAATAATGACGAACACTGAAAAAACTAATTTAATAGATCAAATAACAAAAAAGTTAAAAACATTTAAACATTTTTGATTAGACAGAGATAGCGATATTAAATTGTGACATCACACCTCACGAATGCCATAGTAGCTTCGTGCGGCTTCATACAAATTTTCGTTTTGCGAGAAAGGGATAAAAGACCCTCTAGTTACACATAAATCTAGTACCCATAACACAAGCTATCGCTTACTTTGCGGCTAGATTGCGATGTGTGTAATATCAGACCGGCTTTAAGCAAATTTAGAAATTATATAGAAATTCTAAAAAAGGCCTGTGGTGGGAATCGAACCCGCGACCTCCCACTCGAATGCGAGCGCGCGCCACTGTTCCAGGGAGGTCGTCATTATTATCAATTTAATTGATGTTTTTATAAAATGATTATTAATATTGTTATTAATACAATAGTCTCGCAAGTGGACATCAATAACTAAGTCTGCTGTGGTCAGTAAAATCTTACCTGTATAGACTGGTCCACGGTTCTGGGAAATATCTCCTCCGTCATTTGGTAGTCTGAAATAACATTGAATTATTGTTAGTATTACAGGATTATTAAGATTAAGATATTTTCTCAGCCTCTTTTCACGGGTTCTCAACCAAGCATTCTTCACACACGTACAAGAACATTATGGGCTATTGAAAACGAACATCTTTATTTTGAAATTAAACCCTACTGCCAGGTTCGGAACAGATTTGCATCGAGAAGAACCGGAAAGAAACTCTGCCCTTTCTCTCCTTAAAAATGTCCCTGTTACAACATGTATGAAAAATTATCACTAATTTTATGATATCTGAATGGAAATGAAATCATATCCCTATCATTCTAAAAATCCATATTAATATATAATCAATATTCTTAGGCATAAAAGTTTTATATACATGCGAACGCTAGACACAAAATTGATCGCCGTTTTTTTGAAGTCGGTTGAAAGAGATGTGTGTGTGTGTGTGTGTGTGTGTGTGTGTGTGTGCGCGTGTGTGTGTGTGTGTGACACAAATTTGAAAATCTTTTTTTGGAAGTCGATTAAATAAAAAAAGTAACGTGTGTGTGAACCCACCATGCCGATGCCTGAGCGCATCGACGCGGTCCCTCAGCGCGGCCACCTCGGCTCTGAGCCCACGGCGCTCCTTCTCCATGGCGGGCAGCGCCGTCAGCATGGCTGCCAGCGCCGCCTGGATGCCGCACACGCCGCCCACCAGCCGGCTGGCGAGCACCGCGGCCGACGCCGAACCCGCCTCGCCCTCTAAGCATACCACGGTTTACTTACACGAAATTATCATAAAGATAGATATAAAAATACTTTAGAAATTAGAAAAAAATAGATTTAAGTCAGTTCTGGGCAATGATGAAATACGCTACGCTAAGAGGACGGGAAATATAATATGATGTATGTTGAAGCCATAAATTTTTCAAATATGGCACATCGTGTTACATTAGCGCCATTTTACAGTTTTGACAAATTAAAAAAGATGCTTCTGGACGGAGCCTAAAAATACACGCGTGGCATCACAAAGTGCTGATCCTTTGTTTAATCAATGGTTCTGAGTAATAGCCGAGCGTTAGTTTTTCGCAAATCGTAGGCTTATAGTAGTGTTACACAACTCAACAAAGAACAACAAAAGCGAAACACTCGAATGATTTATGACCAAGTCTGCAGCGAGATAATAGCACTACTATAGTAATAATACATCGTAAGCTTATGGCAATGAGAAAGTGCATGACTACATGTTTTTAGTTAAACAAAATTGCTCGAAAATACTCGTTCACTTCAAATCTGGGAAACTGCAGAAATAATAATAATCTTTCGGGAACCGATATGAGGTGAATGTGAATTTTTATCCGCCCACATTTTGGGGATTATAGATCTCTTTTCCGGGCCGGTTACGTTAGTTAAGTCCCAAATAATTAAGTAAGTAATTTGGTTCCCCCGTCACCTTTCTACCATAGAACGGCAAGGCATCGTAAGGGCTGCCACCCATACATAGTCGACGTACCAAAGACGCGTACGAAGCGGTTCGATTCCTCGTTCCTGATACGCACTGCAAAGGCCTGGAATACACTCCCAGGCAGTGTCTTTCCTGCCACTTACAACCCGGGTGCCTTCAAATCAAGAGTGAATAGGCATCTTCTAGGCAAGCGCGTTCCACCTTAGACTGTATCATCACTTTCCATCAGGTGTGATCACAGTCAAGCGCTAGCCTATATAGTATTAAAATAGTACATTTCAATATAAGTGCGGAAAGTTTGTCATTTCTTTACGAGTCCCGGTTTGCTGACCCAAGCCGAAGGCGAGGGTCAACTATAAGGACGAGTAAAAATGACAATTCCGCACGTGCATTGAACTACGTTTTTTAATACATTTGCGAAAAAATTATTGGTTTTACGTGTTTGCCTGCTCCGTGTTTGCATGCCGTGTTCGTGTTCATGCGCTCCTGGTACGCCCGCTCCGGTGCCGCGTAGGAGGAAAACACAAAAGCACTAGTGCGGAAAAGAATAACTTTGCGCACGCTAAACACACATGGAAATGTCAACTTTTTGAGCAAATGTATTAAAAAAAAAAGTCTCACCGAGCACGGAGTCAACGTGCGGCTCTTCGGTCGACAGGTCGGCCAACAGGTCGTACGACGCGTCGGCTTCCGCGCTGCCGTCAAGCCTGTCGTTCTCTTCGGCCCTATTGCCCTCGCTCGGGCGGTCGGCGGGTTCGGTCGCGCGTCGCGGCAGGCGGCACGCGTCACAGCGCCCGCTACGCGCTGCCACCGCGCTCGCCTCGCTAAGCGCCAGGGCTCCGCTGAGCGTCTCCGTTAGCTGATTGGCTGCGTACACAACGAGATTTGACATTCAATATTAATGGGAATCCATATTGCCATTTTATCACACCGAATGGCGACGCAACGCAGGCAGAATTTTATAGTAATGGTAGTGTTATTATCTCGCTGCAGACTCGGTCATAAATCATTCGGGTGTTTCGTTTTTGTTGTTCTTTGTAGAGTTGTGCATTACTGCAGAACAACAAAAGCGAAACACTCGAATGAGTTATGACCGAGTCGGCAGCGAGATAATAACACTACTATAGGCAAGACAGTTAGGGCACCCGTCGCATGAAGCGAATTGCGCGGAACGAGTCATAATAACTCCTTCAATGTCTTCTTCAATAATTTATTTGATTAATTGTATTATAGAAACAAGGTTCCGAAATAACTAATTCAACTACATTTTCTGTAAAAAACTATGAATAAATTCTTAATAATTCGTTTTGAAGTGTACACCTCTCACAGAAATCTGTGGCACAATGAGACCAGGCCGTGCCTCCGTGTTCCCAGCCAAGTACAATCTAGGTGCCTTCAAGAGAAGAGTGAATAGGCATTTTCTAGGCAAGCGCGCTCCATCCTAGACCTCATCATTGCTTTCCATCAGGCATGATTGTCGTCAAGCGCAAGCCTTTCTTCAATGAAAAAAAGCGTACACAGCTCAAGAACGTTTCATACTTTACAAAATCTGTTCTGCCCTGCGTTACACGGCCTCGTGTCGCCTGCGTCTCAGCATACGCTAAGTCCAGCTATGACATTCTCGTAATGTTTTCACACACTCAGTGATGTGATACAAGAAAAAGAAAACAAATTAACACTGAAAAATGAACTTTACACCTATTGGCTTAGAGTGTAAAATTGAATATATTTCATCACAGGAAATACAATGCTCAACTTTGACGCGCTTAAATAATTTCAATCTCGGAACTGTCGACCAATATGGCGTTTTGAACTACATTCAATTTTACGCTCTATGTCAATTGTATTAAAATTAATTTTTCTGTGTTCGCAAGAAATGTTTTGCATTCAATATCGTCTGCGTAGGTAAATGCCATCACCTTTTTTAACATATCACATCACGAAATGTAGCCGACACCAAAGAACACTATATAGTACCAGAAGGTTCACTCTGCACGATTATTTAAAGAAATAGCGACTCTAGCGCTGACACAAAAAGTGCAATTCAGTTCGCAATAGCGCCTGGCCCCGCCCTCAAAATCGACACGCAACAAACGCAATGTTGTGGTCTCTTTGTATCGCCTAACTTTATCTCTTACGACGTACTAGGGCTGCCGTAGTCAGACGGCGCGTAAAATAGACCGTACAGAACTAGCACGTGCAACTCGGCCCGCGAGCGGCAACCATCTAAAATATTGAGGTCCGGACCCCTACTTGTAGTCGGGACGGCCACGTGATAAGTGAGACTGGCCTGCACGTAACGTGAATAGCCCCCCAGTAAAGGTATAGGACTCACCTTGCGCCTGCGCGGCCAATAGCAGCTGATGTAGGTCTGGCGCGCCGTCGCTCTCTACCGGCAGCAGCCCGCCGCAAATGTCTGCACATCGATTGTATAGTTATTGAATGGAAACAAGCGTTATTTTGCGGAAATCCATAATTAGCAACGGGGCTAGACAAAGTAACAGTCGTTTAGCGTCGACGACAGTAGATAAAAATGTATGGACAAAACAAGTGACTGTAAAAAAACCACGTGACATAGAAGCCGTATTTAAGCGATTTTCAAAGAAATTTTATTCAAAAACTATACAGACAATTACTTTTAAATTTACACGTCATGTATTTTGTGTCTTCAATCTAAAATCGCTTAGAAGCAGAAACACGATTCGATAAAATTTTCTCAATAGAAAGTTCTCCCAAAAGTTGCTCCAAAATCTCAGCTTTTCTACTTTTTATCGAAAACTACATTGGATGTAATTGATTTGACCGAATGAAAACAAATGAAAGTAGAATCTGCTTTATGCTTAGCGTTGTTCACCGTCGGCTGTCAATAATTGTCATGCGAAGTGCGTTAAAAGTTATCTACAACGTCTGCGAGAACGCCAGGGAGCAATTCAAATTGTCGTAGTCGATTTTCAAAAAAAAACGTGTTTTCCTCTATAGTCTATACGATCACGTGGTTTTTCTACAGTCACTTGTTTTGTCCATAAATTTTTATCTACTGTCGTGAACGCTAAACGACTGTTACTTTGTCTAGTCCCGCAGGACAGATTAATAATTTGTTTTGGTATTATCCGCTCCTTGAAAAGATTCTGTATGGTATGGTATGGTACAATATGCAGGAACACTGCCCGCATGAAACACAACACAAAAATTTTCCAAACACTTTCTTCGACGCACGTTTCGTCCCGACACCGGGACATCGGAAGATGTTGACTTCACAATCTCTATAATTTCGCATTGTTTCGGTTGCCATCGCAACCAAGAGTTCAAAAGTATCGTAATGGAAAAAATATTTTATGCAAATCTTGCAATGTTTTAATAGCAAAAGTATGTAATACAGATTTTTTAAATATTTATGTATTATTGTAGTATACTCGAATTAAAAATAATTGCTGAAGAGACATGTCATAACATTAATGTAGCTGCAGAAACAGTTGTAAACGCTATTCTGAAGTGAAGCCATCTAGCATTTGACGACCGAATGGCGTAGTGGTAGCGAACTTGCTGTCTGCGCCGGAGGTCGTGGGTTCGATTCCCACTTCTGGTAAACGTTTGTGTGATGAGCATGAATGTTTTCCAGAATCTTGGTGTTTTTCAATATATTACATTTATGTATATTAGTATGTATGTATATTTATCAGTTATCTAGTACCCACAACACAAGCTATCGCTTATTTTGGGGCTACATTGCGATGTGTAAAATGTCCCGTATATATTAAAAAAAAATTGGTTGTCTGTAAAATCGGTTTACTGACGATAGTTGAACGTGACAACTCTCGCTTGCACTTTAAGCCTTACATGGAACGCCTCAGAGCGAGGTAACGCCGGTAACGCTGAATGAGTCATGTTTTTTTGTGCGTGCAGCCGGCTCTATCGATTTATAAGACGTTGTCACGTCAAAAAAAATTGGTTGTCTGTAAAGTCGGTTTACTGACGATAGTTGAACGTGACAACGTCACGATTGTGCTTCTTTGTCGCTCGTTCCACGCTCTCGCTTGCACTTCAAGCCTTACATGGAACGCCTCAGAGCGAGGTAACGCCGCATATGTCATGTTTTTTGACGTGACAACGTCTTATAAATCGATAGAGCCGGTTGCACGCACGAAAAAACATGACTCATCCGGCGTTACCGGCGTTACCTCGCTCATGCGGCGTTACCGGCGTTACTTCACGAGCGCGGAACGAGCGACAAAGAAGACGTTGTCACTCACGTTCAACTATCGTCAGTAAACCGACTTTACAGGCAACCAATTTTTTCGTGCGTCCAACCGGCTCTATCGAATTATAAGACGTTGTCACGTCAAAAAAAATCTAGCATGTTTAGGAGCATAGAGCTATCTACAAATATATCATAAGATGTAAGCAATAATGCAGGGTGCTGGTGCGACTCACCGACTTGCCCCATGGTGTCGGCGACGGCGAGCTCGGCCAGGTGCGTGTAGCTGTGCGGCGGCACTCCCAGCAGCTCCGCCACCACCGCGCTCTTAGCACGCAGCGCGCGGGCGATGGCCTCGTCCAGCCGCCGCAGACGCTCTGTGGACCAAACAGAACAGTCAGATACGAGCCACAGGCAGCACGAGCACGGCGGCGCTGGGCTCCAGAGCCGGCGGCGCGTCCCCGCCGTGCGTGGAGATACGACCCACTGTCGCGCGAGATCGTGTCGCGGCTCTGACGTCAGAGAGCAGCGTGTCAGCGGTACCTTGATGCGAGAACGCTCTCTGCGCAGTGTGCACCGCTCCGGGCGGCGGCAGCACGAGCACGGCGGCGCTGGGCTCCAGAGCCGGCGGCGCGTCCCCGCCGTGCGTGGAGATACGACCCACTGTCGCGCGAGATCGTGTCGCGGCTCTGACGTCAGAGAGCAGCGTGTCAGCGGTACCTTGATGCGAGAACGCTCTCTGCGCAGTGTGCACCGCTCCGGGCGGCGGCAGCACGAGCACGGCGGCGCTGGGCTCCAGAGCCGGCGGCGCGTCCCCGCCGTGCGTGGAGATACGACCCACTGTCGCGCGAGATCGTGTCGCGGCTCTGACGTCAGAGAGCAGCGTGTCAGCGGTACCTTGATGCGAGAACGCTCTCTGCGCAGTGTGCACCGCTCCGGGCGGCGGCAGCACGAGCACGGCGGCGCTGGGCTCCAGAGCCGGCGGCGCGTCCCCGCCGTGCGTGGAGATACGACCCACTGTCGCGCGAGATCGTGTCGCGGCTCTGACGTCAGAGAGCAGCGTGTCAGCGGTACCTTGATGCGAGAACGCTCTCTGCGCAGTGTGCACCGCTCCGGGCGGCGGCAGCACGAGCACGGCGGCGCTGGGCTCCAGAGCCGGCGGCGCGTCCCCGCCGTGCGTGGAGATACGACCCACTGTCGCGCGAGATCGTGTCGCGCGACAGACGTCAGAGAGCAGCGTGTCAGCGGTACCTTGATGCGAGAACGCTCTCTGCGCAGTGTGCACCGCTCCGGGCGGCGGCAGCACGAGCACGGCGGCGCTGGGCTCCAGAGCCGGCGGCGCGTCCCCGCCGTGCGTGGAGATACGACCCACTGTCGCGCGAGATCGTGTCGCGCGACAGACGTCAGAGAGCAGCGTGTCAGCGGTACCTTGATGCGAGAACGCTCTCTGCGCAGTGTGCACCGCTCCGGGCGGCGGCAGCACGAGCACGGCGGCGCTGGGCTCCAGAGCCGGCGGCGCGTCCCCGCCGTGCGTGGAGATACGACCCACTGTCGCGCGAGATCGTGTCGCGCGACAGACGTCAGAGAGCAGCGTGTCAGCGGTACCTTGATGCGAGAACGCTCTCTGCGCAGTGTGCACCGCTCCGGGCGGCGGCAGCACGAGCACGGCGGCGCTGGGCTCCAGAGCCGGCGGCGCGTCCCCGCCGTGCGTGGAGATACGACCCACTGTCGCGCGAGATCGTGTCGCGCGACAGACGTCAGAGAGCAGCGTGTCAGCGGTACCTTGATGCGAGAACGCTCTCTGCGCAGTGTGCACCGCTCCGGGCGGCGGCAGCACGAGCACGGCGGCGCTGGGCTCCAGAGCCGGCGGCGCGTCCCCGCCGTGCGTGGAGATACGACCCACTGTCGCGCGAGATCGTGTCGCGCGACAGACGTCAGAGAGCAGCGTGTCAGCGGTACCTTGATGCGAGAACGCTCTCTGCGCAGTGTGCACCGCTCCGGGCGGCGGCAGCACGAGCACGGCGGCGCTGGGCTCCAGAGCCGGCGGCGCGTCCCCGCCGTGCGTGGAGATACGACCCACTGTCGCGCGAGATCGTGTCGCGCGACAGACGTCAGAGAGCAGCGTGTCAGCGGTACCTTGATGCGAGAACGCTCTCTGCGCAGTGTGCACCGCTCCGGGCGGCGGCAGCACGAGCACGGCGGCGCTGGGCTCCAGAGCCGGCGGCGCGTCCCCGCCGTGCGTGGAGATACGACCCACTGTCGCGCGAGATCGTGTCGCGCGACAGACGTCAGAGAGCAGCGTGTCAGCGGTACCTTGATGCGAGAACGCTCTCTGCGCAGTGTGCACCGCTCCGGGCGGCGGCAGCACGAGCACGGCGGCGCTGGGCTCCAGAGCCGGCGGCGCGTCCCCGCCGTGCGTGGAGATACGACCCACTGTCGCGCGAGATCGTGTCGCGCGACAGACGTCAGAGAGCAGCGTGTCAGCGGTACCTTGATGCGAGAACGCTCTCTGCGCAGTGTGCACCGCTCCGGGCGGCGGCAGCACGAGCACGGCGGCGCTGGGCTCCAGAGCCGGCGGCGCGTCCCCGCCGTGCGTGGAGATACGACCCACTGTCGCGCGAGATCGTGTCGCGCGACAGACGTCAGAGAGCAGCGTGTCAGCGGTACCTTGATGCGAGAACGCTCTCTGCGCAGTGTGCACCGCTCCGGGCGGCGGCAGCACGAGCACGGCGGCGCTGGGCTCCAGAGCCGGCGGCGCGTCCCCGCCGTGCGTGGAGATACGACCCACTGTCGCGCGAGATTGACTATGGAACAAAACAATATTGACACATTAGTCAATTCTATATGGGGTCCATTGGAGGAATGAGGTCCTCCGTCTCAAACGGAGTTTTTCTCTGCCATACGTGGAGATACGACATACTGAGGAGCGAGATAGTTAATTCAATATGGCGGATTGTACGAGGTTTTTTGGTCTGAGACGGAGTTTTTTTATATATGTATACTGCAGCGCGAGGTTTTCAATAGCGGATTGTTCAACAAAATAAGGGGTTTTCGCCTTTGGCCTCAATGTACAGAAATCAGGTACGCAAGTTCATGAAAAATGATACTGTGCAAACATATTATATAGTTATTGATTTACTCACTTATTTCTTTCTTCATTGTCCTCCTTGTCGACGGACACGGATCTCGCGTCCCTCTCGCTCTCCTCTTCGCGGCGCTCTTCGTCTCTGTCTACAGACTGTTTGTCTCGCTCGTTGTGTATAGCGTCGTCTCGCTCGCTCTCGGGCTCGTCGGGCGGCGCGCTCGATGCTGTCGACTTCTCGGACGCGTCCGACGGGTTGCGGGACACGTTGATACCTGGAATTTATGTTTTAAAGTCAAAATAAATGATAATAAAATAATGGAATTCGTCCTTGTTTTCGTTTCCTTGTTGAACAAGAAATGTTCTTTCTTTCTTTCCTCTCAATCTCTCTTTTTGTGTCCCACAGTTGGGCATGGGCCTCGTAAGTAATCGACAAGCATTTAATTTTTAAAACGAATTAAAAAAAATATTTAAAAAGGTAAAGGTGCCTCCTCTATCAACGCTTGAGCTATATAGCCCCTAGGATAGACGGGGATAAAAATGTTATACTCCAAAATAATCCTTACAGGAGATAAAAATATTTTTTCACCGGCTAAACCACGATAAAAGGGGGCAGAAGAAGTTTTCCCTTTTGGGGACATATTATTATAATCTCCATCCGTGCTCCTGAGAGTCCTGAGTGGGCAATCTAGACGGCAAACAACGTTTTTGCCTTTCCCGTGGAGTAATTTTCATGCTAGGTACGATTAGGTCATGCTGTTTGGCATACAGATTAAAATACAGCTATTGCAGAAATCTGTTAAGAAAGGATTTTTGAAAATAAAACCCTCAAATGGAAAAATTAAGCTCACGCAAGCGAAGCGAGGTGTCTTCCAGTACCGACAGGTTAGTCTCACTTATCACGTGGCCGTCCCGGCTACAAGTAGGGGTCCGGACCTCAATATTTCAGATGGTTGCCGCTCGCGGGCCGAGTTGCACGCGCTAGTTCTGTACGGTCTATTTTACGCGCCGTTCGACTACGGCAGCCATAGTACGTCGTAAGGGATAAAGTTAGGCGATAGAAAGAGACCACAACATTGCGTTTGTTGCGTGTCGATTTTGAGGGCGGGGCCAGGCGCTATTGCGAACTGAATTGCACTTTTTGTGTCAGCGCTAGAGTCGCTATTTCTTTAAATAATCGTGCGGAGTGGACCTGCTGGTACTATTTAGTGGTCAGTGGTACCGATTAAGTGTCTGAATTATATGTATATTGAATTTTGTTGCTAACGTAATTCGTACCGTTTGTACTAAGCTAGTTAGTCAGAACTCACCGGAGTCGTCAGTGGAGCGCGTGTGTTGGTGCGACGGGGTCAGGCTGGGCTTGGTCTCGGCGAGGCGCGCCAGCGGAGACTCTTGTATGTGCTTCACCCAGCTGTTGATAACGAACACACTGTATTTGACTGTTTTCAAGGGTTACCTCAAAAGAAAAAAAATTAAACAAAATGGCCACTGGATCACGTGTGTTACACGCGAATCACAAATCAAAATGGCCGCCATGCTCACATATCGCACTAGCGAATACATATAAACTAAAATAGTCGATACTCTACTTCTAATTACGTAAGGTACTCGACAATAACAAATCAATATGGCCACTACTCATGTGAGGTGCTCGCAAACAACAAATCAAAATGGCCGTTACTCACGTGACGTACTCATGAACAACAAATCAAAATGGCCGCTACTCACGTGAGGTACTCGTTGGTGGTGTTGGCGGACAGCTCGTGCATCTGGATGCCGTTGATGTTCATCAGGAAGAACGTGTTTCGGACAGCGGCGTTCGGCCGGAACAGCACCTTGTCCCTGCGACAGAACGAAGTGTTCAGTAATTTCATATTCCTAAATTTTGTATAGTACGATATACATAATTATGTAGCGCTCTCAAGATGGACGTTGATTAAATGGTTCATTAATTGGTTATGGTAAAAAGCCATACTGGTTTCTAACATAAATTCATATGAAGACCTGAAAATCCGTAACACATACCACTGTTACGGATTTGTTCGGAAAAGCTTTGACAGCAGCTGTCAAGTAGAGATGATGTAAAGTCTTGCAGTGTAGCATAGGGCAATAGACGATAAAATTATTTCAGTCTGTCTTGATCATTTCTAATTGCTATTTACAAAACATTTGCCAACCGCACCGCACCATGCTCCGCTAAAAAACTTTGGATCTGTGAAACTGATGAGTGTACTTGTACAAAAAGTTAGCAAGCGTTAAGTATAGTGCGCTCAATCCACATATATTATATGCGTCTCACTCTTTATGTTTTTGCGATTCGGAAGGAGTTAGCAAGAAATGGTGCGCGTCTCCTTGGACTGAAACCACTTTAGTCTATTATAGTGAAGGAAGATCTTCGTTTTGTCTATTGTGTGAAGGCTATAACTAGTGATGCCATTAAAATTTCCCCCTGTTCCATAGCTGAGGAGCACGTACCACTTGATGAGCGGTGACAGCAGCGCGGCGTGCGAGGGCTGCGCGAGCGGCCGCAGCACGAACTTGTCGCCCTCGCGTTGCAGCAGCACCAGGCTGTCCTCCAGCATCAACGCCTGAAGACATAAAACACCATTGTTAGTGATATTCTAATTTTGTTTATAGAAATTCTGTTAATGTACGGAATGACGTGCACCTTGACGGTCTTGTCGGTGACCACTCACCTAGGCACCACTGAAAAACAGCGCTGCAGCTTGCTGTAGCTTTATGCTGAGTGGTGACCTATGTTGGTGACCTTGCAATCCGTATTTGTATCGTCCTGCCCAAGAATGGGGAGAGTGAGCACATAAGGGACAAGGAGCGAGAGGAAACAACTTGTACGGAGTCAAGAAGGCGCCCCGAGAACACGCCAAGAACAAGTACCGAACGGGTGCCCTCCCGTGTTTCGGGGGTTGACTGGTGACTGGGTTATGGGTGGTGGAAGGTTGTCCTCCCGGGACGCGCTGCAGCTCTATGCAGAGCGGCGCAATACTCACGAGCACGCTGATCTTCTTGGTGTCCGTCCGCAGCGAGAGCTCGCCCTCGTGCCGCAGCGAGTGCGCCGTCAGGTCCAGCCTCCTCAGCTCCTCGAACTGCCGCCCACTGCTCCCTGCTCCCGGGACGCGCTGCAGCTCTATGCAGAGCGGCGCAATACTCACGAGCACGCTGATCTTCTTGGTGTCCGTCCGCAGCGAGAGCTCGCCCTCGTGCCGCAGCGAGTGCGCCGTCAGGTCCAGCCTCCTCAGCTCCTCGAACTGCCGCCCACTGCTCCCTGCTCCCGGGACGCGCTGCAGCTCTATGCAGAGCGGCGCAATACTCACGAGCACGCTGATCTTCTTGGTGTCCGTCCGCAGCGAGAGCTCGCCCTCGTGCCGCAGCGAGTGCGCCGTCAGGTCCAGCCTCCTCAGCTCCTCGAACTGCCGCCCACTGCTCCCGGGACGCGCTGCAGCTCTATGCAGAGCGGCGCAATACTCACGAGCACGCTGATCTTCTTGGTGTCCGTCCGCAGCGAGAGCTCGCCCTCGTGCCGCAGCGAGTGCGCCGTCAGGTCCAGCCTCCTCAGCTCCTCGAACTCCGCGCCGCTGCCCCCCACTCCCCCCGGGATGCGGACCTCCAGCTTGTTCTGGATTGAACGCAACCTGCAAGGAAAATAAATAATCAGCAATTGAAACTAAACTAATAATTCTGAAGAACAGCAATTGATGTTGACCTAAAGCTAAAATTTCCCCAGCTCAGCCCCAATTTTAGCCCAAGTTCTTCAACATCAAGCTGACCGAATCTGCTACATTGGAGCCACAATTGTCTCGGTTCTAGGACTGAGGATGTTGTTATAACGGTCCAGTCAGACCTGCTACCCGCACGTTCCGGTACAACTTTCAGCACGTTTAGCATCATAAAACTGGTCAACTGGTCAGTCCCTCACCGGTGCTCGTTCTCGGCGGTGCGGATGGCGGTGTCGACGCTGTGCAGCACGTCCTTGGCCACGCCGAGCGCGCGTCGCAGCTGTGCCACGTCCTCCTCGCTCTCGGCCTCCTCGCCGCACGCCTCCTCCGTCACCGTCTTCAGGATGCTCTCCAGGAGGAGCTGGTACTTCGTTAATCTGCAACCAGGAAAAAAACATTTAAAGGGACATTGATGGGACGGAATAGGCCTGACCAGAAGTAAAGACCGTGTAAACGTTTGCATGAAACAGTAGTGGATCCACTCATATACATACTAGTATAGGTCCTTAACTTTGAGGTTGAAGAAGCCACAAATCTCTAACTATCTGAAGGTTTGCCGATGTCAGCAACAGAGAAATTTGGCTTCAGTCAGGAGTTATGCATGAGCACCGCTTGTTCTCATAACGTTTGCCTTCTTAGTTTCAAAATTCATATTTGCAGACAGCGTCAAAAACGTATTAAGCTTGGTGACGAATTAGGACACCATGTATCGAAGCTTGGTATAAAGGATTTTGCCGGTGTTGGTGGCAATAGGGAAATTTCCCTCCAGGCAGATGTTATGCCTGGGGACCGCTTGTGAACCAAGCATGTGACGTCAGAAGTTGTATTTATAGAACGCTCGTCGAATGCTTCGTCAGCGTGTGCTAGGGGACTTTGGGGAGGATTGTTGAAGTTCTGCAATGAACCTATCAGCTCGCTGGCGCACTTACCGCTGCCACACGCACGCGAGCAGGTCTCGCAGCTGCAGACGCCCGCAGCGCGGCAGCTGTTCCCTGCCCGCCAGGAACTGGTGCAGTTCCTTATTCTTGCGCCGCCTCTCGCGCAACGAGTCCAGCGCCATGCGCTGACCGCGGCAGAACTTGGACAGGCACGACGCGTAACCGGCGTCACCGAGCTGTGGACATGGTCGAACTGGCTTGTACCTAATTCTTGAAGACCTTAGGGACATGAAGTTGAACTGGAACCAAATTCTTGTAGACTTCAGGAACATTAAGTTGCTGCAATTAACATTAACTGGCTTAAACCTAATTTTTGAAGACTTTAGGGACCGTCTTGGGAAAAGTACTAAGAGTCCGTGAGGGCGGAAGTAGTAGGGTGGTACCAAACTCTTGTGCTGGCCAAGAACTTGCGAAATCCTGGCATACAGTGCATTCTTAATCATTCCTGAAATAACTCTCGTAGAGACGAAAATACTGCAAGGCAAATTTCGGATGGAAATCAACAAAGATCTGCTTTCTCAGCTTATAAGCAGATGGTTAGACCGGCTCATTCCCCAATTTGAAGAGATGTTCTGTCAAAAGCCGAGCTTAGATCGTCACAATATCGCAAATATAAAATTGTTGAAATCGTAAACACAAAAAGGCCAGCTGGTCTGTCAGAGGTGTAGGCGGGTCTCACCGTGTTCAACATGGCGTCGGCGACGGGTCGTATCTGCACCACGTGGTCGGCGGCCTCGCTGCGCACGCTACGCAGCTCCGCGTACAGCCTCGCGTGTCTCTCTCGCACCCCCGGCAGGTTGGGGAAGAGAGCTCGGAGCTCCTCCGCGGGCAACAGGGACGGCTGTCTCTCCAGGGGTTTCAGGAAGTCCACGCCCAGGACTTTCAGCCAACGGACGTGTGAGCCCTCGGAGACTATCAGCTCTATAAAAAAAAAGAAAAAGTTTCTTGATTTTTATATTTACCTGATCATTCTAATAAAGAATTCACCTACAGTAAAATTTTTGACAACAGAATCTTGGGCTGCTTTAATTGTTCAATCAAAAAAGCTGATGACTCCAGAATATTGCATACATCTTCATAGCTTTTCAGCAGTGTACAGCCAAAAAGCTTGTCCTTTGTTTGGACCTATATAAGCCGCACACTTAAATTCACATAAACGTAGCGCTGACAACATCTAAAGGCAATGCAATAACGGATGACCTAATGGACATCATCAATTACTGAAAGTGTTCCCCAATAACGTATGTTGAAGCCAAAAATTTCTCAAACATGGCGTCATTTCCTTCAAAACATTAGCGCCATTTTACAGTTTTGACAAATTAAAAAGGATGCTTCAAAATGGAGCCAAAAATACATGCGTGACGTCACTAAGTGCTGATTTGAGCTTTATATGTTTAATCAATGGTGTTCCCTCACCGTGTATGACCTCCTGTCGTTTCCGGATCCTGGCCGACAGCACGATGGAGTCCCGGACGTGCGGCGGCAGGCTGTCCGACCACTGCGCCGCCAGGGGCTCCTCTTCTTCCGACCAGTCCGATTGGGAGGCTGGAAGCAAGAGATTCATTGACTAAATTCACCAGAAGAACAAAAAAGGACCAATAAGAACGCTTTCTCCGCAAGAAACTGATCGCCAAACTTGTATTTAAGAAAATACGCACACTTTTTGAGTTGCATTAAAAAAAAGGCGGATAAGAGAAGCCTTTGTTCTCCTTGATAGGAAATTGGTGTAGAAGACCAATTTCCTGTCAAGAGAGAACAAAGTCAAGTTTGCCTGAACCGACAAACCAAAAAAATATGCATAGAACTGTCAAATTTGAAATTACCGAAGTTACTTCATCTGCTGCTAAAGCAAAAACAGAAGAAAGGCAGTAGGTTAAATTCAGTTACCGATTGTCAATTTTAGCGTAAGATTGAAGCTTTTTATGCACCCACCTTTCACCAAATACACCTTTGGATTGGACGTACCAACATCGAAAAATAATATATGACTTTCAGTTAGACGCATAAAATAACAAACTCCTCATTAATATTTGTTTTTCTTGGATTAAGCTCTAGAGCTAAGATGTCCTCTCACCTTGCTGGTCGGCGGCAACGGTGTTGCTCTCATTGCTTCTAGAAGACAAGCTCGAACTGCTAGAACTTCCAGAAGGTGCGGTCGGCGCGCCTGGCTCCAGGTCACTGCAATTATAACAACAAAAATTTCATTATTGCCCATTAAAAGATATCTGGTATACATAAAACAGGCTGGGGCCGATTTGTATAATGATAATATGATCTTTGTTTTGTTGGATAAACGTCCGCCCGAATACATGAAGAACTATAAAAACATTGGGGAAAAATGATTAAAAAGAGTAAACGAAAGAAATTAATTTTTCGAATCATTTGGTGTCAATCAACCCGATATGGATGGTTCAGTCCACGAAGACAATTCGTTAGGAATTCAGGACGCCTCTTCGTGGATTGAACTACCTATATCTTGCTTAACATTCTTGTTACGTACCGCTGCTATTTACTACTTTAATTAAGATTTTATAATATTAGTTATTATACCCCCCACCAGTTTTCACCCCCTTGTCGTCCAAGCCATATTTATCGATGGAGACTTCTTTCCAGCAATTTTCCAATCCAATAGTTCTTATTTAATCACTAAGACAAGCCCCCTGATTCTACAAAAAAATACTTATACTACGAGCTAACATCTATGCGCTGATTGGTTAATGCTCGCCTCAGTTATGCAGCTAAGGCGACAATTAGCTGGTTACCGTAGATGGTTGGCCGATGTACAATTTTATATTATCGAGAATCACAGCCCAGTTGTAAGGAACAGTGCTAGCTTTGTAGCCAATAAAACAATAACAACGCGAATCGCTCAAAGGTCGAAGGAAATGCGATCCATAACATCTGAAGGAAGTTGTAAAAGTCTAAAACGGGCCGCGCCCGCGGCGCCGGCGTTTGAAGCTGCAAAGTTCAAACTTACACCCATGACCTTATAGTTCGCATAAAAAATTGGTTGTCTGTAAAGTCGGTTTACTGACGATAGTTGAACGTGACAACTCTCGCTTGCACTTCAAGCCTTACATGGAACGCCTCAGAGCGAGGTAACGCGAGCGAGGTACGCGAGGTAACGCCGGATGAGTCATGTTTTTTTGTGCGTGCAGCCGGCTCTATCGATTTATAAGACGTTGTCACGTCAAAAAATTAACAATTGCGCATTTTCTATCCCCTCGCTCTCGCAATCCTTCAGTTGGGAGCAAAATATTTCGTCGCTCTTACTACACAAGCAAAAAACTAAGGTATTTATTATGTCTAAGGTATGAAACCAAAATGGTAAAAATGGTACCCTTGGTGTGACTTTCTCCGTCCGTCTGTCACACTCAATTATTTCAGTAACTATTAATTAAAGCTATTGACCAGAAGGAAGTTTCATTGCAATCGTAAAAAATTGAAAACAGTTTTAATTTTTATTTTAAAAAATTGGGTTAATCGGGGTGTTGAAATTACAAAATGAGATAAAAATATTGAGTGCGGTATCATAGGAAAGTGCGTCACTTGCATACTCTAAAGAAGATTTTTATTTATTTTTACACATTTAAATTTATCGTGAAAAATAAATGATTTTCAGTTGACGCAGGAAGGGCATTCAACACCTAAGCGGTTCATATCAGATACTTGGTAGAAAAACGTTTCGTGTGAGTTTGAGCAAACGTAAAATGGCGGAAATCAAATGCCTTCAAAACGGCGACGTCTATTACCTGTCCGCCTGTGACAGCGCCTAGACTTGACGCGAGGCAATTTCCATTACTATCCTATATTCACAGAAATGTTATGAAGTTTGCCTGAAATCCATTAGTTCGAGTGTCTGATACATTGAGTCATCAGCAGAGAGGAGTGGGAAAAAAGTAAAATCAAAATCCGAAAATGCTGGTTTTTTACACCCAAAATGTAAAAAACCAGCAGTTACCAGGTAGGTACAGTACACACACAAAACTGCGTCACCTAAGCTCTTTCTAATTTTTTTATTATTATTGATAGGCTTGCGCTTAACTACAATCATGCCTGATGGAAAGCAATGATAATATTATGAAGTTTAGGGTGGAGCGCGATTGCCTAGACATTGCCTATACACTCTTTTATTGAAGGTATCCAGATTGTACTTGGCTGGGAACATGATAGCTGAAAAGGTGTTCCCACACCTCAGCAGTTCGTAGTAGAAACGTGGAAAAAAACCTTTCGTTCGAGAGTTGGATATTACACAAAGTTAAGGTTTGAAACCCCCTTCTGATGTATTTATTCCCTACTATAATAGGTGCTATAACCTACACCTATTGGTCTTTATAAGATACTTAAGCTCAAAATGATAAAGTGGTAGACATTTTTGTCACGTCTATGTTGCCATCATCCCCTATACTTGTCAGACTCTGTTGCAAATAAATTATTATTATTGGTAAGTTCCTCTCGCGTTTTCAGAGTACTTAAAGATCACTATATGTATAGCAAGGCAATTAAAACGTAAATACCAGCTCAGTTTGCTAACCACGCGAATCTAATTGAGAATTTTCCATGCAAGTGGTTTATAGGCTAATGAAAGCAACATAGGTCATCTCTACATTTATACCAATTGCACTTTGGGCCCGCTGTTTCGGCATAGGCAATGCAAACACAAATGTGAAATGGGAAATTTGAATACTTGGTCATTTTCTACTCAAATACCCCCTTTATTCAAAAAGGTGAAATAGCGATGGGATATAAGTATCTTTTGTCTTTCTTTGTCACATTCGGAGGAAAGAGCCAAAAGAATAAGAAGAATATACTTTAATCTAAACCACATCGTATGACTATCTTCATAGTCAGGTCATTTATAATAAAAAATGAAACATAATAATTGAAATGTCCATCTGTGAATTCAAAATAAACGCTGATGTTTTACATGAAAAAAAATCTGTTTTTTTCTCTGAAATTGCTTACCTACTGGATTTAAAAATAAAAAATGTAAGTATGAAAACAGACATGAAAGATACTCATACATGCTCTGGGCTAAGTATTTGTTATATTTTAATATCTTTTAGGGTTCAAAAAGTACAAATAATTAAATACAGGGATACAGGGATAAAAAGGTTGCAAACAGCTGCTAATATTAAATGACCCTAATAAATATCCAAAGGGGCCTTGATGCAAACCTGCTTTCTTAACCTGACGGTAGAGTTTTGACTTTTCTTAAGAGCCTATTATTTAGGCTTATGTGAAAAATAATGATTTTCATTTTCGATGTCAATGAATGTAAAAGTGTCTACCAGCCTGCTATTCCTAAAAAAATTAAAGTAAACCGACGTTTAGTCGTATGGTTTAACAAAAAAGTGCAGACAAAAATGGTGGCACTACTGTCTTACACAGAGTCTATTCAAATTCAAATGATTTGGGCAATGTAACGCAGAAATAATAATACTGAAGATTTTAGAATAGGAAATGGCTCAATACTCATCATATAAATACAAGTTTGATTGAGTGTTATTCATATATTTTTTTTTATACTATAATATAGGCTAGCGCTTGACTGTGATCACACCTGATGGAAAGTGATGATACAGTCTAAGGTGGAACGCGCTTGCCTAGAAGATGCCTATTCACTCTATTAGAAGATGCTTATTCACTCTTGATTTCATATTTTCAGAAAGCAAAAATTTTTGCCAAGCCTCAAGTCTGACACGGCACCATAGATAAAAAGAGAGTTCAAAAACCATCTTAACGGAATAGATGGACAGGATTTGTATGAGTACGTGCGAGCTTTTATCATCCAAACATAACTAACTGAGTGGACAATTATGATAACTGTTCACTATCTGCTTCGGGCATATTTGAATAGGGAACTAGACAACTACAACTGTACTGTATACTCTGGCTATGGTTTGTTTTATAGCCAAAATCCATAAACCGTTGGGGTAAATTTACCCTTCCAAGTTAGTACGATAACATCTTAGGCTGCTTCATCACTTACCATCAGGTGAGATCGCAGTCAAGTACTAACTTGTATAGAGTAGTGTTGCCCAAAATCAGTCTTGGTCTTGCAGTCTTGGTCTTGTTCTTGCATTTTTGCAAGACCAAGACCAAGACTGGGAGTGCAAGACCAAGACCAAGACCAGGTGTACTGGCGCAAGACCAAGACCAAGACTGGCTGAGTCTCGTCTTGTTCTTGCATTTGGGCAACACTAGTATAGAGTAAAAAAATCCGTCGTTGCAGAATAGCTATGATGTGACGTTGTTCATCAGATGTCATATACCTTTCTGACATGGTTCTCCTCGCGAGCGCACCCACGGAGGGCGGCTGCCGCCCTGCGGGCAACGACACATTCCTGGACACCCGGGGCGCTGCCGCCATTGTCGCCTGTCTCATTTTCACACACTACTGAGATCACTTGTTTTACACACTTTTACATCCTCGTTTCACTTTTCGGTTAACACGTGAGTTTGTATCACTTCACTTACTAAGCTATTAAATCAATTGAAATAATTTATTGAAGTTGATAACTTGTACGAAAAACTCAAATTATCCAGAGAAGATCCCAGAGTAAACTCAAACATGCCTTCTATAACCCATGCAAGATCTACTAAGTATAATGTACCCTTGATACCTATCTTAACCATGCAAGTAAGTTAATATATCCAACCAACGCAACTTGGATGAAAAAAAAATATAAAATAAAGTCCTAGCTTTATCTACGGCACATCATAATAATTCATTCGCTCATCATTCATTCATATGCATTATAATTCATTCACTCATCGATTTACTACCGCCTAGTCAGCTTGGCAAAGATGTGAAAAGAGGTCTCCTTTATAGTGTCGAGAAGTTATAAGTACGCAAGCCAAGCAGGCTCAGTTAGTTCATTGTAATTTTCAATTGTATCAGCACCAACATTGAATACTTCTACATAGGTACATCCAAACAAAAGTATGATTTGATGGTGATATTTTTAAAAACTCAGCTGATTGTTCGATTGCATAGAATAGTAATTAAGTATCCAATAAACATACGTAATCTCACTGTCGGTCTGTGCAACGCAATCGGTACAGTACTAAAATACTTTTTAACGAGACGCATAAATCGAGAATAAAATCCGCGGCTGACGGTTGGAAAAGTAATTGTTTGAAAAATCATGAAAATTTCGGGTTTATTTTTTGTTGGCTGGCTGAATAATTGAAACGTGGCGTACAATGAAAATGATGATTTTGATTTAAAAATTGGTGAAGAAAGGCGAAACACGGCAAATTATATTAGAGCAATACAGAACTTGAGGCGGAAATTATTGAAGAAACGTTAAAGACATTATAATTTACTATGGTAATGGCGAAATTTTTTTTGTAATCTTGGTATTTCGGGCGTCGGCTCTAGCGCCCAAAAACTGAATAGCAAAAGTATACTTAAGCGAAATTACATCTCCATTTACAAAAGCTATCGAACAACAAATAGCCGAAGAAAAATTATCCCGAACCGAAAATTAGAAGTCCTCGGCAAAAACACAGTTTCTATATTTTCTACCCAAATAATTGTTTATCTCACAAAACTAACAGTAATTCCAGACGTAATAAGTAGTTACATAATTAATTTGGTAATTACCTAGAATTAATTACACGGTACTTGTTTTTTATCAATGTAACACATTCAGAAAAACAACTACCAAGAGTTTTAAATAATAGATAAACAATTAGTCTCATAACTGACAAAAAAAAAATACATTTTTAACCACGATTTTCTGAGACATCGTAGTTAGTAACTTTAAGAACCTATTTTAATCATGTTTTACTTATCAATGGTGTTATCATTAAAACTGCCTGTATACCATAAAACGAGCCTATTTTAAAAGCGGAATATCATCAAGAAAATTTGACTCTATAAAGTGCAATTAAAACGTAATTCGACGAATCTTATGAAGAGAGAATTTCGTAATTTTTTTGTTAAAAAATAATTTAAAAGTTTCAAACGAATATTTCAACTCTTTAGTTCAGTTCAAAATGAAGTTGTTCAAAGCATTTCAACTAAGATGTCACTCAAAAATAGTTTAAGACAAACACTTGTCGATGAAAATATCAAAACATCAACATAATATCACTGAAATCATCACATAATCACAAAATGCTAAAGCGATTTTAGGTAAGTTTTCACGAAAAGACACGCGTAATCTCGGACAATCTCGGGCCGATGCACGTTTGTAAACATCTACGTTAGTTTATTTACCAATCATTACATAATCTATCACAACATCAAATATAACAGCTGATAGAATCAGTGCAGAACTTCTTGAGCGTTGTGCGAGAGAGAAGAAACGATAAACTGCGAGCAATTTTAATCATTGCATCCTTATCACACAGAGTTCAAGATATAACGCGACGTACATATGTATATACAAATGAAAACTCTAAGCGCGTCTGTCCGTCACGAAGTTTCCGAATAAAGTGAGAAGTTACTGTGCATGCTCAATACACTTACATACATAAGTTACAGGTTGTATGTTCAACAGACATTGTGTACTTACTCAACACAGGAGGGGAATGGTCAGGAGAAGTTATAGTTAATCACTTATGTTAAAAATCACACTTTTAAATATCATGTTCATGAAGTAAAAAATGTTTGCGTGTGTCTACAAAACCGATTTGGCTAAAAATGGAGTACATTTTACTTTAAATTAACAAATAGGCTACATTTTAGCCCAAAAAATCCATGGTTCCCACGAAATTTGTGAAGCGAAAAGCAAGCAAACTTTACCCGTTACTGTGTATCATAAACTATTAATATAAATATTTTAAAAACCTAAGAACTAGATTAATCCATTCATTGTGGTCTCAAATTCGCGTGTGAAGTCATGCGCTTGGTTCTTCTAAATTGACAGGTATGTAGGATTTTTAGCAAATAAATTGGTATCTTCCTTTAGATATTAATGTCTTGGGGGAAAAACTAAGTGATTCAAGTTTTAGAAAGATGACCTTAGGTGCGGGCGTGATAGTTTCATATCACTAGTACGACTGCCTGTCTGTGCTGCCAGATCACGTTTTCCACTCCTGTCGGTGAAACACTTGGTAGTAAAAGCACGTATGTACAAAGGCACACCTACTCGTATATAACGTCAAGTCCAACCCTCAATGGCCGTATTAGGGTTATATGGCCGTCATTTCGTTCGTACTTTTCCATTGGTCGGTTTAATGATTTGCTTGGCACTTAGGTTAATGTATAACTGTAACACCAATAGCTGGATTAGCCTGCCAAACGGCATTGGAATAGGATGAAGCATCTAAGCTCTATATCGCTCGCTCCTAAAAGATCTAAGCTCTATATTGTTCGCTCCTAAAGGATCTAAGCTCTATATAGGTCGATTATAAAGAATCTAAGCTCTATACCGCTCGATCCTTTATATCGTTCGTTCCTGAATTCAAATCCAAAGAAGAAGAGAAAGAGTTCCTGGATCCAAACTCTATATCATCGCTCACTCTTAAAGGATCTAAGCTCTATATCGGTCGGTTATAAAAAGCCTAAGCTCCATAATAAAGGATCTAAACTTATATCGCTCGCTCCTAAAGGATCTAAACTATATATCACTGGCTCTTAAAGGATCTAAAAGCTCTATATCGGTCGGTTATAAAAAGCCTAAGCTCAATAATAAAGGATCTAAACTTATATCGATCGCTCCAAAAGCATCTAAGTTCTATATCGCTTGCACCCTAAAGGATCTAAACTCTATATCGCTCGCTCTTAAAGGGTCTAAGCTCTATATCGGTCGATTACAAAGAATCTATAAGCTCTATACAACTCGATCCTTTATATCGCTCGTTCCTAAAGGATCCAAGCTCTATATTGCTCGCTCCTAAAAGATCTAAGCTCTATATCGGTCGGTTATAAAGAATCTAAGCACTAACGATGACCGAATGGCGTAGTGGTAGCGAACCTGCTGTCTGCGCCGGAGGTCGTGGGTTCGATTCCCACTACTGGTAAATATTTGTGTGATGAGCATGAATGCTTTCCAGTGTCTGGGTGTTTTTCGATATATTATATTTATGTATATTAGTATGTATGTATATTTATCAGTCATCTAGCACCCATAACACAAGCTATCGCTTACTTTGGGGCTAGATTGCGATGTGTAAAATGTCCCGTATATATTTATTTATTTAAGCTCTGTCTCGCTCGCTCCGAAAGGATCCAAGCTTTACATCGCTAGCTCCGAAGGATCCAAGCTCTATATCGCTCGGTCCTAAAGAATCTAAGCTCTATATATAGCTCTCTCCCAATGGATCAAAGCTCTATATCGCTCGCTCCTAAGGGATCTAAGATCTGCATCACTCGGTCCTAATGGATCTAAACTAATATCGATCGCTCCAAAAGGATCTAAGTTCTATATCGCTCGCTCATAAAGGATCTAAACTCTACATCGCTCGCTCGTAAAAGATCTAAGCTTTATATCGCTCACCCCTAAAGGATCTAAACTCATAGTGTGTTTGTGTAAGTCTGTGAAGCCTTCTCGCTAAAACTACTGAACCAATTTGGGAACTTCGAAAAGGGATAGAATATACAATGGATTACCGCATAGGCTGCTTTTTAAGCCGCAAAATATCCTATACTGAATATGAAATTAATAAAATGATCGGCTGTCACAGTCATACGGGCTAACTCCCACAAGTTTTTACCAAATTTTATACGGAACCTAACGTGTGTTGGGTGGAAAAGAAATGTTTTACTGCCACGTAACATCCTTAGCTTGACCGAACGTTGACGTCACACTCGCGATATGATGCATGGCGGCGCAAGGCGCGGTGCCTCGATGTGTTTGAGGCAAACACGGTAACAGTGACCACTGCCCAGGGAGTGGTGCCAACTACGCTGTTACATCTACTGGAACTGCGCAGCTACACCTTATAGAGAGCTCGCATTTTTTTATAGAATTGATAGGCTTGCGCTTGACAATCATGTCTGATGGACAGAAATGATATGGTCTAGGATGGAGCGCGCTTGCCTATACAAAATTTAGACGACCGAATGGCGTAGTGGTAGCGAACCTGCCGTCTGCGCCGGAGGTCGTGGGTTCGATTCCCACTACTGGTAAATGTTTGTGTGATGAGCATGAATGTTTTCCAGTGTCTGGGTGTTTTTCAATATATTATATTCATGTATATTAGATGTATATATATTAATCAGTCATCTAGCACCCATAACACAAGCTATCGCTTACTTTGGGGCTAGATTGCGATGTGTAAAAAATGTCCCGTATAAAAAAAAAAATGCCTATTCACTCTTCTCTTGAAGGCACCCAGATTGTACTTGGCTGGCAACACGGAAGCTGAAAAGGTGTTCCTTAGCGGTTCTTATCAGAAATGTAGAAGAAAAACGTTTCGGTATTGCATTATCTAGATTACAATGCACAGCGTTAGTCCTATTATATCAGGTCTTAAGTCTCAAATGAACGGCAATCTTCAAACCGAAAAACAGTAACGCTTCGAAATGACTGATTCACGGCAGAATATCTGACACTGCAATGGATACCCATACAGACAACCTCTACAAGGAAACTCCTACCACGAGTAAAGGATTTGAAAGGCCGCATATTTTGCCAAACCACCTGAAAGAGGCTTATGTCCATCAGTGGCTGTAAGATGTATTTATAAATTTAAACAGTCATCCTTGAAAACTCAGCATGTCTAGAAATTCAATCAAGACTTTTAATTCCGTTTTTGCAAAGTCGGTCTTTTATTTATAAGCCCTTTATACCTTTACCCCTTTATCGTTATCGGAATAAGACACCTCAAGATATTCATAAGGCTTCCCTGTGTAATTTAAGCCACTTTGTGCATAACTTTTCAATTTCTATGAATTTACGACAATAAAGGGGAGGAGTATTTCCAGTATAGTCTTAAAAACTTATTAGAAAGCTCAAACTTCAAACTTCATTAATTAGCAGGGTCTGTAACTTGTAGGACCGATAGAAGGTGGAGACTCAATATAACTAAAAAGACAATTTTGCAGTGAAAAACAGTGATGGCTGGAGGTGGTCCCAACAGGTGGACTGAGGACTTCAAAACAAGCCGCTGGATCCAAACTGAGCGAAGAAAAACTGAAGAGATTCCTTCAAGACACGCCTACGTCTCGAAGTGTATATTTGACATCTGGAGGGAGCGCGGTGAATCCCGTTCTCCCGCCAGCTGGTATGCCGTGGAAATAGACAGTTCTTGTTCATATTTGGTACATCCATCCACTGCGACATCTATTGTTCTGACTCACTAAATTATAGCCCAGCCCACACTCTAAATGTGCCCAAGAATATGGAATTTAGCACAGTTTCCTTTGAAAAAGACAATGGATAAGAGAGGATTTTGTGCAATTCTCAAAGAATCAGCTAGTTCAAGAAAGTATATTGAAAGTTATACAATAAGACGTCATTGGCTACCGAACTATTTTCTACGAGCTAATTATCATCTGATGACAGCTCCGGTTAGCGTGCGCAGTGTTTCCGGCGAGAATATTTGCATGGCTGCGAAAATATTATTATTGTATGAATTCGCAGTGATTAATATAGAAATATTTCGATAAATGAAAGCTCTGATGAGAGAATAACTGGATTACAGACGGGATTAGATGATAAAAATACCTAGCATAACGTTTTCTAGCTGAACTATGGTGTATAACTATAACCTTAATACTCAATAATATTCTTAATCAGCTCGTATCATTTTTTCTTTATAAATAGCAGATTTTATAATAATCATTATTTATTGTTTATTTCGGTTCAAATGCATAAACGTAATACTTATTATGTATTTGCTTCCAAAGTGTCTCTACTTATAACTTTGTGTGTCGAATATATAGCTGGATAATGGTAACTCCCTGCTTCGAGAGTTCATTGTTACTGAAATAATTTGGGCTTTTCATAAAATGTGAAAACTGTAATAGAAATCCCCGTATTTTACCTACTTCACATTGATTCCTAATTGCTACGGGACTCCCAAATAACATTTCGTAAAAAATCGACGGGAATATCCTAAATGAAACCAAGGATTTATTTAATAATATCAGGGGCTTGGAAATTGGAACATTCCTAATTGATTACATAAAAAAAAGAAGAAAAGTGGGTGGTTTGGAGAATAAACTTAGAGAGATGACAACTACGAACCGTACAGTTTGTGAACAAGGAAACAAAGGCATAGCAATCATCCTGAATTCTTATATGTACTGGTTCAAAAAGAATACCGCTAAGCAACTAAGAAATCAGATAAGAACGGTTAATAATAAACGAAATAAACCCAAAACACTAATGTATATAGAAAGTTGTTCAGGTGACAGCACCTAAAGATTCGGTCACGGTCGCTCAAAACAAACAAAAGCAAGCATCTGTCGGCGTGCCGGTGTGTCGGCAAGTCTGAGCGGGTTGCGCCACAGGTCCCGGTGTTGGAAATAGGCCGACAGTCGGTCAGGGGCAACGGGGAACATCCAGCAGTGACTCACCGACTCACCGCGGGACGAACAGCTGATCAGATGACTACAAACTACTGGTGGTAGGACTCATCTTGAACAATCCGTCCAGTTACCACCGCGGTATCAGATATAAATAAATAAATAAATAAAATTTTATTTCAGAATAATAATAACTCCATAGAATTTTGTTAGTAACAGTAATCTTAAACCTATGTTAGTTCCTAATCTTAAAAAACTAAACTATTGTTAGTATACCCATGCTCTTAAACCTATGTTAGTTCCTAATGATAAAAACTAAACTATAATTGTTAGTATACACATGCACTTAAACCTATGTTAGTACTAATTCTAATTTCTACCTATCTTCGCCCCCCACCCCTGGCATGTGCACCGTCCCAGGACCTCCAGAACGGGCTGTCCAGTCTACAAGCCAATGTGCCGAGGAGGGTGTTGGTACTACTCACCAGTCTGCTCATCATGGACGCAGCGCGTTTGCGCATGATCGCATAAAAGTCGTCTACGCGAGCATCCGCAAACATCGCTGACGCGATGCAGCGCCGCGGCATCCCCAAAACCGCCCTCAGCACATTGTTGTACTGAACGCGCAAGGCGCTGTAGCTCCGCCGCGTATAGTCCGTCCACAGACTGCACGTGTAAAAGGACTGGCAGTATGCCCTAAACAAGGTAAGTTTTACCTGTGTAGTACAACGTGCAAATCTGCGAGCCAACATATTGCCGCGAACTGACAGCGCCCTACGCTCCCGTTCCATGTCGCTGTCGTCATCGAGGCGCTCTGTTACTACGTGTCCGAGGTACTTGAACTCAGTCACCTGCTTCAGGGGGGCCCCGCACAGTCGTATATTAGGACAGAATTTGTCCATTTTGTTTCTCCCCCTGAAAACAAGAAACTCACTTTTCTTTGTGTTGTAACTGAGTCCATGTTCCCCGGCATATTCTTCGCAGAGACGTAGCAACTTATTAAGGCCACTAACCGAAGGGCTCAGCAGTACCATGTCGTCTGCATAGCTGATATTGTTAATGCTGATTCCATCTATCGAGCAGCCAACACCTCGATATACCTCTAGCCTCTAGTCTAGAAGCTCTAGACCGATCCGTCCATTGCTTTCAATATTTGCCGAGATTTTCAACAGCTGTAATTTGTGTTTTTTGACGTGATAACGTTTAATAAATTGATGAACACCAGCAACGCACATGGAAAATAGTAACGTTCCGCATAACGTTCTACCTGAGCCTGTACATACAAGCGAGAGCGCGCAACAAGCGATAGAGAGGCACGATAAAACAAACGATAGAGAGGCCAATTATGACATTATCACGTAAATCTATCGTCCGTAAACCGACTTTACAGACAACCAATTTTTTTATTCTATACAAGTTAGTACTTGACTGCGATCTCACCTGATGGTAAGTCATGATACAGCCTAAGACGTTATCGTACTAACTTTGGAAGGGTAAGTAAATTTACCCCCCAACGGTTTCTACCCAGCATCGCACCGGAACGGTAAATCGCTTGGCAGTGCGTCTTCGCTGGTAGGTTGGTTAACTAGCCACGGCCGAAGCCCCCCACCAGACTAGACCTGAGTCAATTTAGAAATTATAAAATTCCAAAGGCAAAGTGGCCCGTAGCGGGAATCGAACCCGCGACCTCCCACTCGAATCCGAGCACGCGCCAGGGAGGTCGTCAAAATGTTCGTTCATTCGTTCACCATAATGCTCTTAAAGTTGGCCGAAATTGGCCAACACGCATTTGACCAACGTGGTGGGCTATGGCCAAACCCCTGAAAAAGACTCGTTCCCAGCAGTGGGACATATAAAGGGGTCTGACAAAGAATTCCGGGTCATCTCAATGAAATCAACGCGTTTTTAGTTTAGTTTTACTGCGCGGTAACATTTTACGATATCTCGGTTTAGTGAAGATCATCGTATTCGCGTATGTTTACATTATACGCGATGTATTTCCGTTTGTGCGGGATTTTATTTCTGCGTCGGATTTTATTGGTGCCTCGAAGTTCGCTCGCGAATATCCGGGTGATTGGTAATAATTTTTCCGACCTCGTAACCTTGCGAATTTGAGTGTCCGATTGTAATAGAACAGTGAAACAGCGACGTTTTTTACGCAACAATTTGAAAACTCTATTTGATGTACGGTTGAGGAATCAAAGAGAACTCAGGTTCGTTTCCTACAAGCTAAGAAGAAGAGGACAAAGAAGAAGAGAGTGAATAAACCTGCTTTCCGAACCTGGCGGTAGAGTTTTGACTTTTCATAAGAGCCTATTAATTGGGCCTATGTGAAAATAAAGATTTTTCATTTTCAATAAAAAGAAAATAGAGTCCCAACTCCCAACGACATAATAACTAACTTCTATTGTTTGGACCACAGATCAGAGATTATCTGTGGTCCTAAAAATATCAAAACACTGATGTCTTGTTTTCTTTGGAAAAATCCTGGAAATCTTAAGAAAACCTTCCTTTACTTCCTATAAATAAAATTTATATCTATTCAGTCAAAGTGCCTCAAAACATCATATATAAAATGAACGTGCGTAAAGTTTGATTTACGCAAGCTTTGGACAGGGCAAGGTTGTCGGGCAAATTTTCCGGCACTCGTGCGCGAAACTCTGTTTTCCATCAGTGCCCAGGTTTTAGCACCCACTCCAACATTGATAAGTTTTATCTCGGACTATGTTACATGTGAGTGTTGCATGCACTTTGGCCGATATTGTTACCTTATGGTGAGGCTACATTATCGGGATTCGGCGAATGTTCGCAATATCGCACCGCGACTTAAGATTCTCGAAGCATTTCGTGTTATGGTTTGAAACATAAAGAAAACGGTCGGAGAAATGTAAGACACAATGAGACTTTGAAAGAAATAATGTCGATTACGTAAGATAACGAGCACAGTGTAATGCATGGTAAACGCACGCATGGTGGACGCAGTGTTGCCTGTTTAGCGGTTTTTTACAGGAGATATTTTGGAGAGCATCTTCAAGAACTCCCCAACCTCGTACCTCCTTCATATTTCTACCACAGAACCTCAAGACGTCGAAAGAAATGGCATACTTATATGGTTCATCTCCAGCGTACTCGAATAAAACGTTTTTCTTCTACGTTTCTGATACGAACCGCTAAGGTGTGGAACACCCTTCCAGCTTCCGTGTTCCCAGCCAAGAACAATCTGGGTGCCTTCAAGAGAAGAGTGGATTGGCATTTTCTTAGACCTCATCATTTCTGCCCATCAGACATGATTGTAGTCAAGCGTCTGGGTGTCTTTAAGAGAAGTGTGAATTGGCATTTCCTTAGACCTCATCATTTCTGCCCATCAGACATGATTGTAGTCAAGCGTCTGGGTGTCTTTAAGAGAAGTGTGAATTGGCATTTCCTTAGACCTCATCATTTCTGCCCATCAGACATGATTGTAGTCAAGCGTCTGGGTGTCTTTAAGAGAAGTGTGAATTGGCATTTCCTTAGACCTCATCATTTCTGCCCATCAGACATGATTGTAGTCAAGCGTCTGGTTGTATTTAAGAGAAGTGTGAATTGGCATTTTCTTAGACATCATCATTTCTGCCCATCAGACATGATAGTAGTCAAGCGCAATCCTATCAATGTTAAAAAAAATAAACATTGTTATTAGAATGCCTCGATCGTTATTCTTTGCTATAGAAAAAATCAACCTACGAGTACAAACACCAATACACCATCACACCACAGACAATAACAAAACAGATCCAACAACAAAACAAAGCCTATTGTTTTCGGACGTCCACTGCAAGTGTCTACTATCTATGCCGCATAATGAGTGCTGCTCACTGCAGTATCAGCCCCCCCGGAACCCCCCTTGTTCCCCCCCGGATATCGGTAGTCTGGGGTGTCTGTGTTGTGGCTACACTGTGTATTGTATAGTGATTGAATTTATCTCTTGTCAAAGTTTGTACAGACAAGTATTGTTGGTTGCTATAGGAAGTTTAGCCCGTCAATCGTATCGGAAGTCGGAACAGCGTGGAGGACTTTATCCATATAAAGCCGGTTCCCAATATTGTATCTATCTTTTATTTGCCCTACTAATAGAGATATCAATGTGACATAAGCTCCATACAAGTCGTTATGTCAAGTCTCTAGTAATTATGTCAAGTCTCTAGTAAGGCAAACCTTGGATAGATAGAATATTCGGAATCGCCAATAATATATCCTGAATCCTGTGTAAGTATCTACCATAATTTAGCATTGCAATACCATACGACGCACTGCACTGCGCTCGTCATCCTGAGACATCGGTTCGGTGTCAATTTTCCCAGTAACATCGATATGAACCTGAGGATGAGCCAATCCGAACATTTTACATCAACTTTTTCATACAAGAAAAAAGTAGCGCTATTTGTTAAAAAAATCCTCTAATACGCCGCAACATGTTGGAAATCGTCCCTGCGGAAACTCGCATGCGGACTAATAATAAGTACATAGTGATGGCGTAGACCGCGGTCCACAGACCTTACATCTGAGTCTGTTGGTGTCAAAACAAACAATTTTGACACCAGTAAAATGGCGACATATTTTTTTTGCGCGGTCCGCGGGTTCCTATACGTCTATTCCCAGTAATCACGTCAGCGTCAAGTATGACGGAGACTATTCACCTAGGACGAATATAATAATTTTAACAAGTAGGTATTATATAGCACTTATCTAGAATATAATACACTCGTGCTAGTGGACAGCTTTGTTCATGTTTTGAATCGATATCACGATCACCTATTGTATACTATACAGTGTAAATTCTTGCTGGTAAAGTACACTACATGTGTAAGTCCGTAAGTATGTAAATCTAAATGAGGCCTCAATAGCATTTTAGTTCATTAGTTGGAGTGAAACCTGAAAGTAGCAAGTTCGATAGCCGCATGTCAGAAAAGGTGTAACACTAATGTATCTAGGTGTAGTATGTTTAATTAGTGGAAAAAGAAAAATATTTGCGCTTTTAATTAATATAGGCTAAATCAGATGAAACGCTTTACCTCAAAACAAGTGTCTGATGCCCGTTTTCACCAACCATACCTAAATCATTCCTTAAGTAGGAGTCTCTTAGCGTAGGTAATCCCTAAATACCAACCCTTACCTAAATTCATTTTCACCAAGCTAAGGGACCGCTTACTGTGAATCCCCTATGTTTTAGAGCTGCACTTTTATCGATTTTTTTTTATAGTGTTTTTACAACTGTATGCAATATTTGAATAGAATAAATAATGAATAAAAATTAAAGATTAAATTTAATGTCTGGCTTAATAAAATTGATTTAGATTTTTATTGAAGTTTTTTGGCTGTTTCAGTTTTATTCTATGGTCTAAAACAGATGTTGTGTCAATCTGTGAACTGTCAAATAGCTGTCAGAAGCGTCAGATTGTCAAAAATACACGGAGTCGGGACTCGCTCTAGACGAAACTTTATTTTGTTAGTTTTCATTTTTTGCTTTAGTTTCCTACGTTTTGTGCTTTTTTAGTTGTGGAAATAAGTTATATTTTCTGTTTCGATTACTTCTTCATATCGAAAATGGCGGAAAAAAGAAAACGAGGCCAAAAATTTACCGCAGAAGACAAGGATAAACTCGTAAAATTATTAAAGGAACATAAAAAAGTCCGGTCCGATTTTGTAAAAAAGTCCGGTCTTTCACGGTAAATTCGCGGTCTATGAAATATTCTAGGATTAGCCACTAACTCTAAAGATTCAATAGCGTCAATATTTTCTAAAAGATCGCTCAATTCTCCTTCCATTTCAGCAATTTAAACTAAATTGCTTCACGTTGGCGATCCGTTACTTAGTTAGGGGCAAGATGGGGAATGCATATTCGGGATCCTAAAGTTAAGGGGTCACCTAGGCGTTTAGGTGTTCCTTAAAGGTTGGTGAAACCGAAATTGTCTAAAAGGGTTACTTAATTCACCTTAGGTAGTCCTTAAAATTTAGGGAACGTTGGTGAAAACGGGCATGAGTTTGCTATCGGTTCTTCTCAGTACATCCACCACAGCTATGGTTTATTCATCATTATCGTATTCTATAATTTTTCCCAATCAAAAGTATATCTAATGAACTACGATTAACTTGAATTAATAAAGATCTAACGAATTTAAGTGAAGTAAGTAATGTGAAGTGAATCTCCACAAATCGGCCTAAGTGTGAATCGAACCCAAAAACTCTTAGTCGCAAACAAAACATTTGCTTCGTTGTGACATAGGGTACATACAGAGCAATACATCAGAATATCAAATCCCTGAATTTAAACATACCTGTCCACGCTGGGACAGATTTAATTAAGGAGACGCCAAAATACTCATCCAAAAAATGTTACGAAAATAATTCACACTTCAAAACACTAACATATCACACAAAACTAAACTCTCTTTTAGTTTTTTTAACACAAATAAACGATAATTTACTTATTGAATATTTTCAATAGCACGTCCGTCCGAGCGACCGTTCGCGGTCGCGGTGGAAACGAGACTGAAATCCGAATTGAATTCTGAATCTGAAACTAAATTGCTGAAAACCGACGCCTGAAACGCGCATCCTGTACCACTGAAGCTAGAGGCGACTTTGTTCGCGCGGATAATATAAAATGTTATATTTTCTCAAGAATCCTTCCTATAAAATGATATTTTTTTTAATTAGATATTGAGTTTTCGTTGAAACGCCGAAAATTCAACTCCGATTTCAAGAGTTAGATCTTCTTAATACATAAAAATCTCGTGCTAATTTTTCCTACCAAACTCTTCCGAAACGACTCAACCGATTTTTATGAAATTTTCTGTGTATGTTCAGTAGGTCGTAAGCAATTTCTTATACCCCTAATGTCGTTAGGGGTAACAACGTTTGCCGGGTCAGCTAGTAGTCTATAGAATTAGGTTTTTGTCGTGCAAGCAGTCTCTACGTTCCCAGCCAAATCGGTTCAGCAGTTGAGGATTAACCAACACCCTCGGTTTGGTTTTATTCAAATGTTGCACGATTTTCTGGTTAAAAAAAACATTATGTGTTCACAGTGTAATCTATCTACATTACAATTTTTAGCCAAATCGGCTCTACAGTTGCGATTTGAAGGAGTATCAAACATCCAAGTTGTAAAATTTACCAATATTATATGATTTGCCTTGCTACCTAACAGATTGTACCTAAACATAGGTGATAAAATATCAACCAAATGAATCTATTACTACGCTACTACAAATGGAAATAAATCCTAGATCTATCTAGGGCTTTACGTTAGTTAGCTTTTTTTCACAATCAAAAGAAATCCCAAGGGAATGTATTATTTTACATAGTTATTTTTCAATATCAACTCTAGTTCCTTACCATAAAACATAATTTTGATTGTCTTACAAATTAACAAACTTAATAATTTTTCATCTAAGTATATGAAAATGAATTTTAGTTATCAATATAAACTCTAGTTCCTTACCATAAAACATAATTTTGATTGTCTTACAAATTAACAAACTTAATGTAGGGGCACGCCACCATACCGACGTGCGTTATAAGAACAAACACTGCAGGATTTGAGTTAGTTACGTTAGATCCGCGCTACGCTATAGTCGTATTTCACAATAGAATCATATTTGGTATATTGTTTGTGCATTTACTAAATTGTTGAAACTTAAGTACTTGAATTAGAATCTTGTTGGAGTCAATCGTGTTTTATTTAGCATATTCCCCAAGACAGCTTTGAACATAGCTACAGTACATATTAAGTACCTAAACTTATTAATTTTTCATCTAAGTATATGAAAATGAACTTAGTTAAAATAATGATACATTTAATTTTCCAACAATGAACAAAAATTGGCTAAGATACCAGCAGTTGCAACATTTTCTACTCTATTTCCTAAGCAATAGAGACAAAATTCATGTGTTTAAACAGTTTCAGTTGAGTCGTTGCAATGTCTAGCTCGTTTAATACGGGTGGGAGTGGAATAAGTCCCGTGCCATACTGAGCGCAATCTATTTGCGGTGACGGGAATTTAAGGAATTCTGAACTGTATACGGTTTATTTTGGAACCACACTAAGTGTAGTTCAATTCAGTTACAGCACAAGTGTTTGAACGGCGTAAAACTTCTTGGGATTCTTTACTTCACAGGTAGCAGGATTCTTGTAAAATCTGCTAGGATGGGTACTACTGAAGTGTAAGAAACCAGTCATCGAGAAGCGTTACTGTGTTTCGATTTGAAGATAACTGTAGCTGACTACATTACTAAAGCACGGTCACGGAGCACGAAGAATTTCGTACATTAACCTGTTACTACCTGTCTCTGTCACTCCCGCGTCAAAATAATGCGGTCACGCTCGCACAGGACGGGGTCATTGCATCTGTGCGAGCGTGACCGCATTATTTTGACGCGGGAGTGACAGAGACAGGTACTAACAGGTTAATGTACGAAATTCTTTGTGCTCCGCGACCGGACTTTACCTACTAGACATAATGAGACTTAAAGCTTTAGCCATATGACAAATTGCATCGAAAGAAAAGAATATATAAATTCGTGGAATAAATTTAGCGATCAAAATACTACATTTTTTTTAATTTCGTTCCATTCGTATCGCAATTTGTCATATGGCCAGAAGTCTTGATGTCTTAGAATGACAAGCGCAGTTAATTGCATCAAATACACGCATTTGTCATGTGCAGGTCTGTCACTTAATTTCAGGTGAACGTCTCGTCGGGACTTAACATACTCTTAGAGGCACGGTGATAGGAAATACTAACGAAACTATAAAATCATCAACATTATTTGTAACAACGCAAACCATTATTCACAAAAATGTGACCGACATAGCTCAAGAAAAATTTGCGTCCAATATATACTTGTTATCTTCTTAATATATATAAATCTCGTGTCACGATGTTTGTCCGCGATGGACTCCTAAACTACTGAACCGATTATAATAAAATTCGCACACCATGTGCAGTTCGATCCAACTTGAGAGATAGGATAGTTTAAATCTCAAATTATAGTCGCAATTTTAATTTATTAATATAACAAAAACTTTAGCCACAGCAACGCGTGGCCGGGTCAGCTAGTCTTAATCTTAATATATATAAATCTCGTGTCACGATGTTTGTCCGCGATGGACTCCTAAACTACTGAACCGATTATAATAAAATTCGCACACCACGTGCAGTTCGATCCAACTTGAGAGATAGGATAGTTTAAATCTCAAATTATAGTCGCAATTTTAATTTATTAATATAACAAAAACTTTAGCCACAGCAACGCGTGGCCGGGTCAGCTAGTATATGTATATAATGTAGTTAATATTAATTCAAATCGGAATATTGTAATAATTCAAAAATACAACAAGTTTTATGTCTTAGCAGTATCTAATTCTGAAGATCCAATGTATCAAAAAGAAGTACGTAACAAAATTTAAGAAGTTGGCAATAATTTGTAAAAACAGATGGTTTCCGGAAATTATGTTAATAATAGATTAACAAAACGTACGGCGGCGATAAATATAATTTTTATGCTGGGGACAGACTTAGTTAAAATTAGAGAACGGACAAATTAAATTGTCCCAATAAATGCAAACCTACCTTTTTTTTTAACAATATAGGCTAGCGCTTGACTGTGATCACACCAGATAGAAAGTGATGATATAGTCTAAGGTGGAACGCGCTTGCCTAGGAGATGCCTATTCACTCTTGATTTGAAGGCGCCCGGGTTGTAAGTGGCAAGGAAGACAGCGCCTGGGAGGGTATTCCAGACTTTTGCCGTGCATATCAGGAACGAGGAATCAAACCGCTTCGTACGCGTCTTTGGTACGTCGACTATGTATGGGTGGAAGCCTTTTCGATATCTGTTTCAATTATTTTTATAATTAACTATTTCTATTTCTTTTTCTATTTCATTGTAATTATAAGATAGCTTTGCAAGTAATGGCCGCTATATTCAAAACAATAAATCAGCAGAACCTATCCTTTTTCAAACATTATTTTTTCTAACCACGTTAATTTACCGTACATTAAAGATGACCTAAATAAGTAGAAGTGGGTTCTTTCACTGGGTCATTCCCTCAGGTCGCTCTCACAGGACAGTCGCCTCAGCTAAAGTGAGATAAAGCACGTGTCACCGACATGTCACAACCAGTGACGCTTAATATATTTTCATTATTTTTTCATCAAAAATTTACCCCAAACTGTATCCATAAGAGTCTTCTTTTAAGACCATTCATGCGTTGAAATTATGCTTGAGTCAAAATTGTCAATTTTCGACGGAACGAGTGTCATGTGTTCAATTATTGATTAGATAATTGCTATCATATTATTTGGCATTTCATAATCTAGTTTTTGTCTTAAAAATATTTGAAAATATGTGTATAACTTTCTCATTAGAAAGTTTAAGATAAAGGCTAATTACTCACTTAGCGGTGGAAGCTCTATTTTGATGCAAGATATTTGCCATGTTTCATAACACAAACTTATAACAATGACATATTTAGAAAATTAATAACATTTAGGTACTAAAAAATGTCTCAAACAAAACACGATTTTCCTATATTTTCATTCAAAAACCATAAATCGAAAAGTGTCATTTTTAGCATTTTTCGATAAATTAAACGTATTCTATCTATCTTGAATTTTAGGATAAAATCCAAGATATTTTGTTATTTCTGAATTATAGTAATTTAATTCAATTAATATTCAATGTCACTGGTTATTTACTATTTTAATAAGTTGTATATTTATTTTACTATAATTTTTTTTGAAATACCATTTTCCGCGCAAAATTGCGTCAGTGGGAACGGAATTCTTTTTTTGTATGGAGCGACACGCGATTCATACCGTGCCGCATAAACGCTCTTAATAACAACAGATGCAAGACACGAGAACACAATATGAGAAAGCGAGATGTTACAAGCAATCAGACTTTATAGGATAACTACTTGCATTACAAAGAACGTTCAAGATCAACGCTCATAAAAATCTACCAGAAATTATTAAATTTAATGTAGACTAGCACTGAGATGTTTGCCTAGAAAATGCCTTATACACTTGATGTGAAAGTTCCCATATTGTCCTATATATGAAGTGAGGATGAAATAGTATTAGAGTATACTGCAGAAACGGTTCGTAAGTGTCGTGTATAACACAGAACTGTTATAATGGATAGGAGACTATTTTATCCAGGGAAAAGGGTAATTTGTATATCCCTTTACATAGTTTTTATGATTCACAAAGCATTGGCAGATGGCTAGAGATAAACGTGGATAATTCAGGGATAAAATTCACCCCTCAATATGTTAAGTGTTACCTTAATATCATGGAATTAGTTATGGTTTCTATAGTAAAAATACAGATAGAAAGTGTTCTTTTTTTTTCTGCTTCTTTTGCTGTTGTCTTCTAGCCCTCTATTCGCCTGTGACTGTTTTTACTATAGCGTTAACTATCCGTGGTTAATTTTAAATTTAAACACACCTACAAATGATAAAAACGACGCCATTGTGAGTTTAATTAGTCCCAGGAGGCACATATTGTGTTGGTGAAATGTCCTACGGGGACTTTCTTCTTTCCCCCTTTCAGGATAAACTCGGGGGCAACGTTTTTATCCCCAGCCCATGTTAGCACCGCAGGGTACTTCCTGGCTGTGTGACATCTCTTGCATCATTTGGATCCACGGAAGACCAGCGCTTTGACCGTGGGGGCAAATCCAGTCTCAACGGACGTAGCAAACGCTGAGTGGACTCCATTTTGGAATCACACAATTTCACACAATATAATTATGATGTATTCTGGCGGACTATAACTGTCTTGTGATTCCGAATAAACTTTTTTCTTTCTTTCTTTTTGACGTGACAACGTCTTATAATTCGATAGAGCCGGTTGCACGCACGAAAAATCATGACTCATCCGGCGTTACCGGCGTTACCTCGCTCATGCGGCGTTACCGGCGTCCTCGCGAGCGCGGAACGAGCGACAAAGTAGACGCTGTCACGTTCAACTATTGTCAGTAAACCGACTTTACAGACAACCAATTTTTTTCATTATCAGGGTGTCCACTCTAAATCGTCAAAACATTTCCCTGACTTTTCCCTGACTTTCCCTGACCATTTCTAAAATTTTCCCTGACCTTTTTAGCTGTAATTTTTCAAACTAAAAATGTTTCTCTTGCGAATGATTGTAAGAGACAAAAATTAAGTCTTCACAAACACTCAGAGATTTATGTTATTGGCTTCCCAAGGTGTCCAACTATCAAGGTGACAATTTTCAACACAGGTAGATTGCCACACTATAACCATAATATATAACCATAGTATAAATATGTATATAATAAGTACTGATGACTGATAAGATAATATTATTTTTATTTATTCTATACGTTTTTAGACTTTTACATTAATTTTAAAGATCAATCATCAAAAAGTCCTGGTTTTCCCTGACTTTTCCAGGTAGAGAAGTCATTTCCCTGACTTTCCCTGACCCACAATAGCTTCCCTGACTTTTCCCTGACTTTCCCTGACCTTCCAGGTCCGTGGACACCCTGATTATAACTGTATCACAGGGTACTCACTGGTTGGGGTGCGCGGTGAGGCGGTTGGGGTCGGACGCGTTGCGGTGCTTGCCGCGGCGCGGCGCGTCTCGCTCGCGGCAGCTCTCGGCGCGGTTGACGCCGCGCGCGCTCGTGTTCGCGCCTCGCCAGCTGGTGTGGAAGCAGCAATATGTTATAGCAGTGTTATTATCTCGCTGCAGACTCGGTCATAAATCAACCGAGTGTTTCGCTTTTGCATTTCACTGCTGAGCTTCACTGCTGCTTTTGTATTTTAGTGAACAACAAAAGCGAAACACACGAATGATTTATGGCCGAGTCTGCAGCGAGATAATAACACTACTTTAGTTCACTGTACTGTAGAGACTGAGAATTCTCTTTGCGAATTGCGAAGTAAGTATTCGTTACGCGAACACTTTCTTTCGCGAAACAAATGTTCTTCTCACAAGAATTGCTGCTTATTCGTAGGTACCTACTTATTATTGTTATACAAACCTACTACAAATTCTATAATCAACACATGCACTAATTGAAAATGTTTCTACAAATTCAACAAATGTTTGGCTTCCGAATTATTAGCTCGAGATAGCGACGCGACAAATCGCCCGTTCATAGGACGAATTATTGTGGAAGACAATTTCTAGAAAGTTACTGTACTTTTTTTTTACTACTAATTAATAAGTTACTGTAGGTACTTTAAATTAAGCATTCCTTGTAAATTAAACTACATCGATTTCTACGTTTCAAAGAGACATCGAACCCTCCCCTAGTTCCTTGGGATAAGCCTAATTTAACATTATGTCACTTAATAACTTTAATTGATCCTTTTTAACACGAGGTAGAAAAGTAAAGAATTCAGTCTCTACTTTTCTACCTAAAATTCAGTCACTGAATTCTATTATCTCAATCAACTTTCCTTAGTTTTATATTGGTACTTGTATATTGGTGCCATCTAGCGCGCAGTAGCGCTACTACTTTTCAGTTTCGAAACCAACCACCACAACGTTCCTGCAACTAACGCCATCTATTTCAAAACGTCGAAACTTACTTAGTTTCCTTTTCAGGCTCCTTGAGCGTGGCGTCGCTGGCGTCGACATCCACGTCAGGCGCCGAAGGCTCATCTGTTGAATTTTCTCTTCTTGGATCTCCTGAGAAAAGAAAAGAAAGAATAAAAATTAGAATAAAGAAAGAAATGATCCTGTAAGATGATTATGTAAATTAGGTACATCAAAATACGACGAAACTTCTAATATTAAATATTAAAAAACGACATTCAAAATTTCAAGACAGACATCCTGAGGGGTCATTTGCTATTATAATGAGATAAGTCTGGGACAAGCCAAGTCTCATTAGATAGACGTACTCTAGACTTAGGCCTTCTAAAGTATCTCACATCACCATTGACTTACTGTCTATTATATTATATCAAAAGACTCTTTGATGTCTTCAGTCTACCTTAACACTGCGTCAATACATCTAAACATTACATAGTAAAATGAAGTAAATACACTACAAGATACCATATAGGTAATCATAGGTAATGTATTCAAACACATTTTCTAGTAATCAATGAATACATCACAAGTAGTCGAGCGCATAATAATTATATGTAGGCACTTGGTACCAATAGGTACAAACCAACAGGATAGCAAAGTCAATGTCATGATGTGTCATACATAAATATGCACAAAACTACCTATTTCCTATGTTATATAGTGCGTGTTAAAAGCGAATAACATTTAGAGGTATTTCCTATAGTGATTAAAATGTTGGACACATTTAACAAAATGCAACTGTAAAACTAAAAATTTAGATATTATTGTCTGTTCCGCTGTTTGTCACACTTACAGACGCGCTGTGTGCCCCAATTTTATTGCATCGCGGGCAGCGAGATATTGCACCGTCCATACTCTATACGCAATACGCATGAACGAAGGCAAACTAGCAAACGAAAGAAAAGCAATAGCATCAACCCTTGGGATGATATTTTTTATAAATTGTATAGCTGGATTTTGTTTGTTTTAAGTTGGGTTTTTCCACCAAGGAAAAACCAGGCAATACTTTCATACTTGGGAGGGCTTCTACGCAAACACTTAATCGCTTGGCGGCGCGTCTTTGCTGGCAGGGTGGTAACTAGCCACGGCCGAAGCTTTCCCCCACCAGACCAGACCTGAGCGAATTTAGTTTGAAGAATTACCAAAGGTGGTATCAAGTTCATTCTAGGAAAAAATAGCATTTTGAAGAACTATTGGCTCTAAGAATTTTGTTTTTCATATTCGGAATTTAATTTTACATACAAAATGTTACTTTCTTTTCAATGCACATTTCCTGTCATACAGATTGTATTGAGAAGTACAACTTAGCAGGACAAATTAATTTGTTTTGCTATAATCCGCTACCTGAAAAGATTCTGTATGGTACAATATGCAGGAACACTGCCCACATGAAACACCACACACAATTTTCCAACACTTTCTTCGACGCACGTTTCGTCCCGACACGGGGACATCCTCAGGAGATGTTGACTTCACAATTCGAAATCGTAGAGATAGCTCTACGATAGCATATTGTACCATACAGAATCTTTTCAAGTAGCGGATAGCAAAACAAATTAATCTGTCCTGCTAATTATGGATTTCCGCAAAATAACGCCTGCTTCCATTCAAGTACAACTTGTTTATATTTTGTCTATAACTTTGGAAAACAAATGTTAATTAAAAACAAAATTAAAGAAGTTAATGTGGAGACCGTCGTCTATAAAAAATAAAGTTTTGATTTGAATCTGCTTGGTAATGTATTTTCTTTGCTGTGATCAAAAACATGAATTACATTTAGCAGGACAGATTAATTTGTTTTGCTGTAATCCGCTACTTGAAAAGATTCTGTATGGTACAATATGCAGGAACACTGCCCACATGAAACACCATACACAATTTTCCAACACTTTCTTCAACGCACGTTTCGTCCCGAACCGGGACATCCTCAGGAGATGTTGACTTCACAATGCGAAATCGTAGATTACATGAACTCCGATGAATTACATTTACTTTAATGGTAGACACTCTACTCTCTAGTGGCTAAAAGGTATTTCTGTCCCGGCGCCGATCCTCGACCCACTGTTTGCGCGAACCGCTTCTGCTAATAGTCCTGTTTTCAGCGAACGCAGATATAATTAAATTATTATAAACTGATCCAGATTCCATCCCATTGAACGCGTAACGTAAATATAAATACTTAGTACGCAGTAAGCGACGGTTAACAGACTGAATTAGCAGGAATTCTGACTATTCTGGGTCTTGATCATCTCATTATCTTGCGTGTTTGTGAAAAATCGAATTATGAGCTTTCAGTGAGATATGTACCAGCGTTGTTCGTTACTTTATGTTAACTAATATTTTATTATGTATATGAAATTTCTCCGAAATGACTTTTCTTGATCGATTTTTATGATATTTTTTGTCTACGTTCGTTCGGTAGGTCTTAAAATAGGCAGTAAGCTATTTTTTATACATGCCAAAATTCTGATTGGCAAAACAACGTTTGTCCGATCAGCTAAAATAAATAAATAAAAATAAACCCATAATAATGTGGAATGAGCTTGAAGAATATAGTTCGTCGGTACCTAGCTACCAAGCTGTCCCAGAACCATGGACATAATAAGGGGTAAACCGTAGAAGTGACCGATTATTACCACAAATCAGAGTAAGTAAAATATTTCTTAGACAGTCTTGGGTGTCCACATGCGAAATCTATGTCTCCTAAATCATAAAGCAGAAAAACACACTGGCTATCATGTGGTTAGTAGAACTTGGAAGCATTGGCTTCCAAGTTCCACTCAAAAAAACCGGAAGTAAACTATGATTTTTTTTCTAAAAACGGACTTCCCGCCGTTTAGTCGTGAAAGAATTGACAGCACAGACGCGTGTCAAGGAATCCGTGTCGCCGACTACTTAAGGTCGCGTTATCGAGGTCGTATTAGCGTCAATCATATCCCGATACGCGGCGTCTTCAAAGGCGTCGCGGTCGCCAAGAGAGCGCTCGTCGGGTGACAGCTCGTCCGTCTTTATACGTCCCATATAGCGACCGGTCGCGGTGGGTTTCCATGCCCGCTTCTGAGAAGTGCAAGTAATTAAAACTGAGGCCACGGATTTAGTGACAGCGGCGCATCAGCGAAACGACAGCGTTATATTGATCAACCAGAGGGCTTTCACTTGCACTGTAGATACAAACAAAGGCTACAAGGACATAGCGTCGACAGCTGAGCGGTTTTATCAGAACTCCTGTAGCGAAACCGAAAGAGACAGAGAGGAGTTAAAGTAACGCGACAGACAAAGAGGTATATAAGGAGCTGTTGCGAACTGAATTGCACTTTATTGTCTCACTGTCAAGTGTCAGTGCTATTTATTTTAATCATTTTGCGAAATGAATCTTCTGTACGGTAAGATATCATTATAGTATTCTATGATTCAGCAGAAAATGAGAAGATCGAACCAAGGCCGAAGGGAAAGTTTTAGGAAAAGTAAAGGAGGTGCGTAGCTCCCTGAAAATACATCAAGAGCACGGATGCCTTGAAGCTGTGATATTAGCAGGTGGAGGGTTATCTTGATTGATAAGTCATAATTTAAGAGTTACTCATAGCCAACACTGACTTTGAAACTATTTTAGCAGCCTTTTTGAGTGAACAACTGATTTGGAAGCGTCCCAAGTCCCAACACCATTATGACACCTGTCAATTGTCAACCATTCCATGTCAAATTTGAAGTAAACTGAAAAATTGTATGGGAATGACATACCTATACAATCAACCAATTTATGACGTGATTCATCAAACGCCACTGTTACTCTTTTACATTTTTTTATCAATTCTGTTCCATATCGATAGGCGTCTATCACACGCTCGCCGCACCGCTGTGGTGAAAGCCGTGGCCTGTCGGTATGGTAACAGCAGCGAGCGCCATATTGGTGGATCTGCCGGGTATGGTCTGGTGAGGCATCGTTATGGTATGGTGCCATGTGCCAGTCATGCAGCTTTCTTCCCAAGGAATTCCCAAGGAAAGTGAACAAAGTGCGCGCTATTAATAGATGATATGTGCTGTCTCTTTGGTCTGGTGGTGAAAATTTGCAGCTGCGAAAAACTGCGAACGGTTTTGAAATCTCTTTACAACACAGTTTGATATTTTGGGTTAAGAAGATGAGGGAATATAAACTTCATCCGGCTCAATAGGCCAACGTTTCAGAAAGGACTGAAATCAAGAAGTTAATAAGTTAAATGTTACTTATGACATTTATGACGTCTACCAAAGAGTAAAGGCAGGTACAAAGCGGTTTGATATCTCGTTCCTGATTACTGTAAGAGATTATTTATACCTCGTTACTGTTAGAGTATGAATTTAATGTAGTCTGAGTTGAAATACTTTCCTGCCACCGTCTAGCCATTTAGGGAATAAGCATCTTCTTAGGCAAGCGCGCTCTACCTTAGACTGTGTCATCACTTTCCATCAGGTGCGAAAATTATCAAGCGCCAGCCTATATGTATACAATACAAATAAATTTAATAGTCCATAAAATCTAGACCTGGAATACGGACATCCAACCTACTTAAGCGGTTTCTCATAACGATCTCAGTTTCACTCAAAACTTGAGGAAATTAAGAAGCCGTCAGAAAGTTTCCCCAAACCCCGGGGGCACCGCTGACCGTCTGACCACGTTGCTCGCGGGGTGAGTGACCGGCGCGATGACGTCACGAAACCCAGCCGCGTGACTCAGCGCGATGCTTGACATCGTTGGCAAAAAACACCACCCGCAGACCGCGCGACTTGGTCGTAAAGCTCCTAAAGTAGCCTCTACACAATGGCGTATGCTGGCCCACTGCAGGCCATCGCCATTGTGTACAGGGGGAACTGGTATGCAATGGCGGACAATGGTCAACGATGGCGCGCGATCGGGAAGTTGTCGGTTTTTGGCGCACACTTCAAAGGAATCGTAGCGTTGCGTGGTCTGTGATGTTCACATAACGGCCCATTGCTCAGTTCGCCACCGACCGCTGAACAGTGCATTCTTTCTTCCATTATACCTACTTGTACACACTTCAATTAGTGATCGCCGAAAATGTCAATATCGTGGAGCGATGAAGAGACTTTTAAATTTTTAGAATTATTCCAGGCTGAGCCCGCAATTTGGGATTCAAATACACGTCCACTCCACGTCCATTGCAAGTGCCTCACCGGGCAGCAATGAGCCATGCGCCATTGTGTGAACACCAAGTGATCGTGGCCTACAGTTGTGCGTTGCAAAGCATGGCCCATCACAAGCCATTGTGTAGAAGCGACTTAAGGCATTTCCGATACGTAAAAAGCATCGAGGGAGATCTAAAAAGCGACAGACATAGAGCATCTAATTTAAAAATGAACGCCCCCTCCACTACATTTTTCTTTCAACGACTTTTCTTGCGGAGTTTATCCGTACCACCGCAGTGTCAGTTCTATTATTTTGTTTCGGTTTGAAGGACTGTACGCAGATGTGATTACTGGGCAAAACGAGAACTAAGAACGGATATACCAGGTTGAACAGCGCAGTGCAGTGTGTCGCATGATATCACAATGCAAAAAGTTAGGTTTCAACCCACCCTCTACCTTCAACTTTTAATTAACTGAAGTCATGCACTATGGGTCTAACGGACCTTAAACCTGTGACGTTGTTCTAAGCTGTACCATAGATTACTACCCTTGCTGTACTAAATAGCACAGATTAAAATAGTAATATGATAAGGTGTAAAATGACATACGTGACTCATGACAGAATTCGGCTCTAACCTATACAAACTTTCATCTTTTAAATGTCGCATTAACAAGAAAATAATGTCAACTGTTGTGAATCCAAGTCACAAATCATGACCACCGACCACGACACCTTTTATCTGTCATTCAAGTTACAAATGACAGATGACATGACTATGACACAAAAAATAGACGTCTATCAAAATTCAAAAATCATCATGCCACGTTAACGAAAATTAAATTACAAAATTCAATCCATCTGAAGAAACCAGCTCAAAAAAGATCCTCATAAGAACTAAGAGGTAACACAACGTATTGGGCCACTAAAGACAATAGTTAATCAAACACAAAATTTAAAAAGGATATCTGTATGTAAATCCGCACCGGAAGCTGCCCGGGCGCACGGTAGCGGCAGGCGGCAGCTATACTTGAGTCGGTCACCGGCGCACCGTGCTGCGTGCCGCGCATATTAGTGCGTACCCTTGCGCGTTGACCGTTGACTCAACACAACACTTTTATAACCGCATGAGTGTGAGCTATAATCGTCAAATTTAATTCTCGGGACCCGAATTTGGTATCGCTATTGGGTTATTACTTATTACTACCCTTTTACGTTTTTCTAAGTATTATCTATTATGGTATTCCGTGGTATTATTAGGTACCTATTGCGTTTCACTGATGGAAGACATTTTCAATTCGATCTGCATTAATTCTTATTTTGACGACCGAATGGCATAGCGGTAGCGAACCTGCCGTCTACGTCGAAGGTCGTGGGTTCGATTCCCACTACTGGCAAATGTTTGTGTGATGAGCATGAATGTTTTCCAGTGGGTGTTTTTCAATATATTTATGTATTTTAATATGTATGTATATTTATCAGTTGACAGTTATCTAGTACCCATAACACAAGCTAACGCTTACTTTGGAGCTAGATTGCGATGTGTGTAATGTCCTGATATATGTATATATTTATATTATATTTATATTTTGCATCTAGATTATACTTATCATCTATGTAAAACCCCAATCCACTCAATCAATCATATTTAGTTTTGAAACAATAATGATAAATGTCTTACTCGCTGACTTATCATAACTTTAGGAAAGCTGAAATTTTGCAAAGCGGATCACTTTGTATTTTAGAAAAGGAATAAGGTAGTATTTTTGAAATTGTAACGGGATAACTGCAAAAACTTACGAGCGGGTGAGCAATCCTATTGCGTTTAAACCATTAACAATAAGTTTTAAATGCTTTGAAATTAGAGAAATCAGATATTTCGGGGGTTTGAAGTATTAATACCGACAGCAAAGTATATATATTTTTTATTATTAACAATGTACTTCCGCAAATTAACATCTGCTCCAATTTAAACACGTCGACATCCAGAAGTCGACGTCAGAAAAAAGAAGTAATTAAAGCAGTGTAAATAAACGATAACTTGCAACGTAATCGCGACAATGCAAGTTCGTTGCACCCCGCATCTCTGGTCTCAATAAACCCGCATGTTTATATGGCGAGTGATAATAAATCGGCCAATTACAGTAATGCATGCCGAGCGCCGGCGCGGTGCTAACGCGCGATATGTTTCCCGGATTTATTGCAGATGCGGTCCAATTGACACAGCTTTGCCATTTCGCAGGGTGAAATAAGTTTTTGACGTGACAACGTCTTATAAATCGATAGAGCCGGCTGCACGCACAAAAAAACATGACTCATCCGGCGTTACCGGCGTTACCTCGCTCTGAGGCGTTCCATAGACGTTGTCACGTTCAACTATCGTTAGTAAACCGACTTTAAAGACAACCAATTTTTTATTATTAAATAACTAGCGTTCAGTGGACGCCCGCGGCTCCGCTCCCGTGAATTTCGGTTTTCCCGTGGGAAATATAAATTTTTACGGGATAAAAAGTAGCCTATGTTTCAATCCAGGGTATAATCTGTCTCCAATCTAAATTTCAGGTAAATCGGTTCAGTAGTTGCGACGTGAAGGAGTAACAAACATACACGGTACACACACGATTACACACAAACTTTCGCCTTTATAAATATCAGTGTGTAAGTGAGACGAGCGACACGTTCAGCTGATGATTATTGTTCACGCATTCCAGTGCGTCCCACAATTTGTGTTGCAGTATCATACGACACACTGCACTGAGCTCATCGCCCTCAGAAATCAGTATTTAGGTCCGATTTTGCCCAGTAATAACTCCCTCCGCGCCTTCGGCTTAAAAAAAACACTCTAAGGCCCACTTGCGCGAAACGGGAGTTAAATATTTACATTTTTAACCCTAGAGTCAACGTCTCTCATTGGCCAATTTTCACAACTTACTCTGGGTTAGCGTGTTAACTCTGAGTTAACACACTAACCCGGGTTGGCGCAAGTGGGTCTTAGGGTATAAGACTGCACGGTGTCGGGGTTAGGCAGTTCGGTTCTATGACTATTTTAACCCTAAGTCAATCCAATTCGATTTTGCAACTATACGGGTTCTATACAGGACTATTTCAACCTAAGTTAGTCTAATTTACATCAAAATCTATTGACGTTCGTTTTTCTTAACACATTTCCGACCGATTTTAGGATTTCGAGGAATTGTATAGAATTCCCGATTGCACACATTTCCTGATACAGAAAAAAATATCGTTAAAGCCGTGTCGGAGGAGTATTGTTACAGACATTTTCTATATTATATTTTATAATTTATATACTTACGAGAATTTTCTATATTAGAGAAGATAGAAAGAACAATTTCCGAGCACTAAGATATTTCACAGGCTGTTTATTCCCAGGTCAAGAGACGTAACAATGATCGGTATTGTAAAGCTATCAAGCTGTGACTGATAACAAGTGAGAGGAGAGTGTAACTTTACATGCCGACACAAAAGTATGAAACTCCTGCGATATGTATGACATAATATCACATAATATAGTTTATTATGAATGTTAAGTTTGCTTCTAAGATACACAGAACTATTTTTTCAAAATTTACTTAGTAAATATACCTACAGCGTAAGGACGTCTATCTAGTTTCTATAATTATTATGATATTTTGACGTGACAACGTCTTATAAATCGATAGAGCCGGCTGCAACCACAAAAAAACATGACTCATCCGGCGTTACCGGCGTTACTTCGCTCTGAGGCGTTCCATGTAAGGCTTGAAGTGCAAGCGAGAGTTGTCACGTTCAACTATCGTCAGTAAACCGACTTTACAGACAACCAATTTTTTAACTATATTATTCCCGTGGGCTTTTCATTTCAGATTTTCCGGTATGAAATTTCTTCAGGGTTTATCTTTCGCCATTCTTAGCCAAAGCGCAGTTTAGTAGTTGCAGCCTTAAAGGAGTACACAAATACAAACGAAATCAATACTTAGCCCTATTTTATAGACACTTATGAAGAGTCAGTAAATAAGTTACTATTTTTAACTTTCGCCTTAATAAAATTGACTGAACACAATGTAAAACTTTTCACCTTGTGAACCGCATTCAAAATCAAGACCGTAAAAACCGACAAATAAAATAATATCGGCCGCCAGCCACGAAAGTTTATTGCTGTTTTTATCGATGTCTACAGACGAATTTTGCTTGTAGTTATCGGCGAAAACAGCGTGTCTGGCCTCACGAAAACAAATCTGTATGTTTATGGCCGTCTGTCTATACCTAACCGACATCCGACATATCGGTCTGATGTGGCCACCACACATCAGAGGATTAATTTATATTCTCTTTTCTGTGATGCTACCCATAACTAATGGTGCAAAAAGCCTAATTAATAGAATAGTGCCTATCCGTCTGTGCTCAATTATCAGTGGCTAAATATGATGATGATGATAACCAAATTATAATAACCGTGTCATTTCATTTCGAGGGCACGAACATGGTCGTAATGAATCGATTGACAAATATTAATACCTCACGAAATAACTTATTCATCACGACAATTGACAAGAAGTAACATATCAAATTCGAATGTGTTTGTTTATTTGTTTGTATTGACTTGGATGATCTTAATTTTAACTTCCACATAGCATCTTGAATACGTCTGTCAATAACTTCTATAGGAGTATTGTATTAAACAAGCAATTACATAAAACAGCAAAAACCCACTGATTTTATATCTGTTTTGTACATCCAGATTAACGCGTTTACAGTGGAGCTTTAGCTATTGTAATAATAGTTGTATTTATATCTGGAATTTATAGACCATAGAGTCATTTTGTAGACGATCAGAGTTTTAAAGACTATTGTCAGCCTGAACACAGCTTCAGAAAGAGCGTTCCCTTCAGTCTCACTTCCTTAAATTGGTGACCCCGACGTGATTCGTGACGATGACACCCATTCTTATTTAAACTATAACCTATTAGTAAGACATACTAAAATGAATATTTGAATACCGAAATCTTTGAAATTATAGCTAAGTGAGATACTATAATATAGTACTAGTAAATGTGCTGTAAAATCTAATAGCCTGGTAACCAAAAATGGATACTGCCCTGAGAATAATCGGCAAGAAATCGCGTTTCTGATACGAACCGCTAAGGTGTGGAACCCTTCCAGCTTCCATGTTCCCAGACAAGTACAATCTGGGTGCTTTAAAGAGTGAATAGGCAATTTCTAGGCAAGCGCACTCCAACCTAGATCTCATCATTTCTGTCCATCAGACATGATTGTAGTCAAGCGCAAGCCTATCAATTATAAAAAAGAATCAATAGGAACGGACGAAGTCGCGGGCTACAGTTAGTGACGAACTGATTATTATAATGTTAATATTACAGTCATACGATCAGTAACACATGTGACAGGTAACGGTGTTTGATCGACTTTTTGCCACTGTATGAAGTGATACCATCGTTATATCTACACGTATTTGGTTTCGCGGTATTCAGTAGTTCAGCTACCGAATATAGGAAGAAACAACTCCGCTTTCACTAGATATATAGCTATGAATAATAATAAATAATCTATGTTATGGATGCAAAAATCCCGAAAATGGCTATTATCACCTTCATAAGAATTTCAGTATAATGAATATGGCGAGCGTTTGTACCATATTCTCTTAATTATCACATCCTCAATTATTTGAAGAAACGTCAAAATTATTTCTACATAGTTTGAAAGTAAGGCACAGATAACATGGGGATGCTTTTGACAATAAATTAATTTGTCGACGACAAAATAATTACTGGAATATCCTCACCAAACATAGCAAATATAGCATGCATACACAGTATGACCGCTTTTCAAGTGAAACCTATCCTAATCGTACATTAGTAGCCATGGGGAAAATCGTGATATCAGTTAATGCGTGGTAATTATATTTCGAGTCGAGTTCCTATTTCCCATAACCGATATCGATTTGTATTCATCAAACGCTGACCTCTGTATGTAACCCGCTAGCCTTGCCGAATCAGGGTTGGCGGGCCAGGGCAGCTTAGGCAATTCACCATTGTATGGATATATTATACAGCTGTCAGCTTGTGGCTTGAGCTTTTACTGACTTGTTTTCATCCATCACGCGGAATAAGATGCCTATCTGAATTTTTCAAGATAAAACGGGCGATATTCTACAATTTGACGTTGTATAGCAGATGCATCGAATAAAGCTTTTACAACTAGACCTCATTTTTGACGACCTAATGGCGTAGCGGTAGCGAACCTGCCGTCTGCGCCGGAGGTCGTGTGTTCGATTCCCACTACTGGTAAATGTTTGTGTGATGAGCATGAATGTGTCCAGTGTCTGGGTGTTTTTCAATATATTATATTCATGTATATTAGTATGTATGTATATTTATCAGTCATCTAGCACCCATAACACAAGCTATCGCTTACTTTGGGGCTAGATTGCGACGTGTAAAATGTCCCGTATATATTTATTTATTTATTTATATTTATTTATAATCAAGTCATTTATAAGTAAAGTTTTCCGCAAATATTAAAATAGAAACATCGACTATACGCGCATATCCGTCAATGATCTCTTTAAATAAGCCAAGAATTTTAACATGTGTATTGTTCCATACAAAAACCTGTTCAAAAAGACACATTATAAGAAGCACAATTCAAAGAAACTCACCCCTAGATCCACTGAACAGCCAAGAGTTCTGCTTGAAGGTATCTGAATGCTTCTTCTTGACCAGCGGACTCGGCTCCACTATGCTGGCCTGTCTACTTCTACTGACTAGAGGAGTTTTGACACTCTTCTTCTTCCCCTTCTTTAAGGTCCCACTATGAGATTTCCGCAGGGTATTAACTTTCAAACTCTGACTCTTCCCTCTAACTTTACTCTTACTTCTCGAGGTTTGCCTGCTCAATCTTCTCCTATGTTCTCCTATGACTTTAGGAGCCGGCATGTCTTCGTCGGAATCCGTTTCTACGGGAGGCTTGGCTTGGCACACAGATGCGTGTCTCTTCTCCTCTTCTAAGAAGAATTTCGTATGATTTAGAATTTCACTAGTGTTAACGATTCCATCGATTACTTCCACAACAGCTTCGACGGCTTTCATAGAAGTGGGAGTCTTTTTCCGCCTCAGAAAGTTTAATGCACTGACCGATGAACCTTTACTGCTTTTCCGTTTAGGAGCATCTGTTGAGCTATTTTTTCTGATCTCAACTTTGTCCTCCTTTTTGCTATTTTTCCTCAACTGATCCAGTTTCATGGTGGAACCGTGTATTGAATCCCTGTCTTCTTCGCTCCAGAGACTTTCTCTGGATTTTTTCTTATCGCTATTTTTGTCTTCTTTCTTGTGGTCGAATAGTTCATCGCCTAAGCATTTGACGATTTCTAGAGGGTTCGAGAGCGACATGGTCTTTCTATGGCCCTTTTTAGTTCTGCTCAAGTCTCCTTCTTCGTCGGTGATGGCTAGTTTGAGGGACTCCTTGCTCATGGTGGGAGTTTTCCCGAGTCTGGGCAACGCGTCGTCACTCGCTGAGATGGCGTCGCTGTGGCAGTCGGCCGACTCGTAGAGGGATTCGTCGCTTTCATCTCGCCGTTCTATCGGATTATTTTACATTATGACAACGTATCAGGTGATAAGGTTTCCTCGCAATTTTGAATGTAAGAAATCTAAGACGGTGTCGCCAATTCTGTTGTACAAAATTTCTGAACTAAACCCAATTAACCGGATCTAAGAATAGGTACATTCTCACTCTTATATGGCAAAAAGATGGTATAATTATTCAGATTACTCAGGCTTAGTGTAGAGATTTTGTCAACACAATAAATTATTTTACACTGACATTAAATTATTACTAAATGCACATATCGTTGGTAATCCTTAAGATTGGTATCTTTATTTATGCGTACTAAAAGCGTATGACCTAAAAATTAACACGTTCAGTCAGCTAACGAAATAAAGAGGTTAACAAGTCGAAATAACAATAATGACAAATAATTATATGTAATCGTATGGAAACTTTAACAAGCTAGTTAATCTTAAGGCGATTAATAAGAAGCCTTGCACATAAGTGTGGTATTAAAGAGAGGACAAGAAGTAACACAATGGACGGACGTGAAGGATAAAATAGGCATCTCAGTGATTGATAACCGTTCACAGGTTATTATCGATGACGAATGCTGATTTACTGCGAATACAAGATCAAAGAATCTCGGCAATGTATATAGTACCTCCATACACAAAGTTCAATCTTATTTCTAATAGGTATAACTTACAGTGACTTATGAAAAGACGGTAAAATAAAGTAAGTACTTTTTGAAATCATTGTTAAAAAGTGCACTTTTTAAATTATTTAGATAAGCAATATTTGAGGTAAACTAAAAAGTTCTACTAGTGGGAAGGAGCTGATGATTTCATACCTCCATACACATTGTTTGGTATCATGCGACGCTAATACTAAGATAATTTGATACAATAAAAAATAACTGTAAATTTAAAACATAAATAAAGCATAGTTTAAAGAAACTTTCTACTCATAAAAATAGTATTCGGATTGGCAATGAGAACAGCAGAAAATTATGTAAACGAAGATTTAACCTTTATCGCCATTTTTTTCTCTGACATTGATCATCTTACGATTTATTTGTAACAGTTAAAGAAATGTCTTTTGGACAAAACAACAGATAGTATAACAAATCTTGTATGATTAGAACCAAACGAAAATTTCAATAAAAGCTTGTATATTTAATTTCCTTTTTTCTTTTCCAAAATAGGAAAATATTCGAATCTGATACGAATATCGCGTGATCTAACAATAGTATGCAAAAAGGGGATATTAACCTAATTCTGTCGACCATCCCTTAGGGCGAGGTCCACAGAGGCCGGCGTCCTGATAACTTCGGCCGCAATTGATACAAAAAGTTAATTATATTTTATAAGGAACAGTTTAATGTCTCATTAGGTAAATGGTTGTGCCTTTCCCTAGAAATAAAGACAGCTATGCTCGTATTTCTTTGCCACTTAGTATTATAGTCACCTGTCAAACCAATTCGTATATTGTGATTTCAATTCACTTCCAATTTTCCCAAAACGTCTTTTTTCACTTTCATTAACACTGATTTGTATTAAGATCATCACAAGGTTTTCAATCACGAAACCAATAACATGTTCTTAATTAAAGTGTTCTCTCACATCACTTATTCAATACTTTCCTACAATATTTACACAGATCATTTTATCAATTACACAGATAAACGATTAAAAAGTTTACATACACTTGTATTACTGCATAGATTAGCAGAGTATTACTGGCTTCCGTACTACTTTTATGTAAACAATATTATAGAGATAACGTAATTTTTCTATCTTTTAAGCGGTTAGTCGCTATCTTATCGTTAGCAGGTTACACCTGGATTACGTGCGATAATAGAAACTGAGAGTGCGTCTACTTGTATCACAGATTTACCTTTAAGGATACTGGACTAACTAATTAGGTCCTGTTGCATCACCTTTTGATGTGTCGGATTGCCTTATAATAAGTCTTGCCACTTCTATACTTTACGTCAAGTGACAAACAGTATACTTTTGAACAAACCCTAAGTAATCTAAAATTGAATATGTAATATTACATATAAAAAACTTAAATGGAGCTGTAAAATTAAATTTTATTTTCGTTCCAGATGATTGAGAATGACGTGAAACCCTGGTTGGTTAACGATCGATAACCGTGAGGTCAAATAAATTACTAAGAAGAATACATAACTAAAATCGAAGCATACCTTATCAAAGGCACTGGAATAAATTAAAGGGAATAAGAAGGTATCTGCTAAAGAAAAACAAATCACTGATGTAGACTTGCAAAACCTCGTTTTTAATTGATTTGATGATAATACTGCAGTCAGTGGCATAAAAAATGTGGATGCTGACGATGTACGACCTACCTCAACCTACCAGGTGGAGATAAATGTTACTTTATCTATTTTATTTCTAGGATTGCTACTGAATCAAAATGTATATATGAGAATGATATATCTAATAGAAAAAAATACCACGTAGATTATCGATGACAATTGTCATTTCCAATCATTATAAATTGGGAATTCGTTTTGTCAAATTGGGAAAGATTTAAGAATGAGCAGGACCTTGAAAATTCCGATGAAGTCAACAGGATTTGTTGACCCCAAAAGATGCAAAACAAAAGAATCACAGAGCGTCAAATAAAAGGAAACAATCGTAAAGGAAAACCACTTATCAATGCAAGACGACTGCGCTAAAAATAATGCTTATCGGAACACTTGGCCTCGCGCATGACCTGTTGACATTCTCTGAGATTCGCCTATATTGTCTGCAATAACTATATTTTATTGTCTCCGTAATCAAACGATACCTTGATATGCAAATCAATATTCAAAACTATAGATTTCTAACACACTCAGACTAGTATCCTTCATGATGCAGCAAGGCTGAAGGCAGTTGTTCTTTACAATAATAGTCATCATTTTTCGGTAATATAATATAACTAATTAATTGTTATTTAATTAAATCTCTAATTTCTTCGTTTACAATACCAAATTACCAACGATATGTACTTGTAGTTTGTAATTAAGTTTGTACCCAATTAAAATACGGCGAGGAAACCTTAAAATTGTACTCCAATTTTAATCAATTAATTTACGTTGATAAACATGGTTAACTTATATAATCAGTCTTAAATCGGTATAATTCACAGCTCTGAAATTTGTGTTATAGCGACTTTCAGATCTGACCATATGTTTGGATAATTTTTGTAAAGTAAATTTGGAACAGATGCATCACATTTTTCAACGCAAATCAACTTTACTACTCACAAATCTCGTTGCAGGTTGGCCACTAAAACTTTTCTGGGAGAGATATCTAGAGACTAAGAGTTACCATAACAACGCATTATAACATTGCTACACATTTTTACTATCACTTCCGTAACGGCGAATTGTGAGTAATATATTAAATACCGTAAATACGTACCAAGCGAAACTTTCATGTCAAGTATATCGGAATATCTCCGTCTTTCTTTATCACTATCGGCGGATGTTTCTCTCTCGCTCGACTCTCTTGTAGGTTTGAGGATGACTGGTTTCTTTCTCCTCAGCTTGTTGACCATTCCGTCAACCTTGTCACCCTTTTCCGGGACCTTGGGGTCCCGCTTGAACCACATCATGCTTACCATAGGCACTTTGGCCCTGACACTCAACAGTTGAGTACTCAACTCAACTCAACCTACAAAATGTATGACACTGTTTCTCAACCATGGATCACTGTTAACACTTTTTTGTATGTTTTTTTCACTTTCTTCAACGGTTGGGTTTCACGAATGTATTTATTTTGAAAATGCACATCACAACACTAACAGTCGAAAACTATGTTTCTTTTTAATTTTGCGTCACTCTTACACAATATTGTTGCATAGTTTGATACTGTTTTAATTATATTTTGGCATCCAAACGCAGTTTTTAGAGCTGAAAATTGATAATTTGGTACGACACTCTTGGCAGATACGTCACTTAACGGTATTGATTTAGTTTGCACTAAACGAAATGAGTTATTTAGGTAACTATAGGAAATTTAAAGCATAATAATAAAATAAATAGAAACATAGATTATATATTGGAACAGAGATAAACTGAAGAGATTTTGAAATGTAGGAATTAATCAATTTGAACGTATGATTAAAAAGTACAAGATAATGTTGTCACAATGTGCACCAACAAATGTACACACACGATCTAATTATAGAGTATCATTGTCGCTCTGTGAGTATTCGATCTAAATATAACTTTCAGTTTATATATAAATTGCAGCTTATCTCATTCAACGTGCACTGCTTGATTATCTATTATTATAATTAACATATATGTGGCGCGCAAATACATATTATAAATCATCAACATTTGAGCAAAATCATTGATCTCATACAAGTGGAATATTTTGTTTATCATCAATAGACAAATATACTAATTTATTTCATATAGTCCTATTTTACAAGCCCTCATGACTAGAGAATAAGTCCAAACAATAACCTAAATGAATAAAGTATAAAAAGCATTGCATGGGCTTTATTTAACATCCACAAAAAGAAATGAGAAAAACATTTACGAAAACACAAAATATTAAATACCTATTTTGCTTTCTCAACTTTTATATTTTTCGCAGCTTCTCTACAAATTGCATCTATTCATGAATGTTTAAAAGTTTAATTATCTACAAATCTGTGTCCAATTTTGTAAGAATGTGAAAATTATTCCAATTAAAAAAATTACAGTACATTAACATTGTTACCTTGATCTTGGATGAGTAAATCGTCGCCAATAACTTAAACAAATGCACGAATAACTTTAAGAGAAAGCTTGGAATTTCAACAATAAAATGTTTCCAAAAATGTGTTTCTAAAAAAAAACTGGGAAACTTATTCCAAGAGAAAATATAAAATTCAAAATACATGAATAATTTTATTAACATCAAGTTAACTTTAAACTGTGGTAAACAATTTTAATATGGCCCAAAAAATAATCATTTAGCACTTCATCAGAACAAAAAATAATCAAATCCAAAGTAGATTCAGTACAGTCACTATGAGTTTGGAAGACTTGGGAATAAGAGAAAAGGGAAAAAAAGTAGGGACATCCAAACTCTAAGGACAATGAGGTCAAGAGGTTAACAATGTCAGTACACATATTTTGTTCTGATTTCTGTGCACGTCCACTGTTCAAAGGAAAAATGATACAAGTCAGTGTGATTGCGGAGGACGCTCAGGACGTGCGCGGGCGCACGCGGAAACGCGCGGCCTCCGCGCTTCCTGCACACCATATCCACACACACTGGCACAATTAGCAATGGGAACCAAAATTTTAAGTGTCAACCACTTGTATTACAAAGGTAAAGAGTTAAATACGCAAATTATGTGTTAAAATATATAAAAAAAAAACAGAGTGATTATCCAACTGCATGATTTATCTACGCATAGATCAAATTTCTCGACGCATCAGGCTAGGAATACAATAAAAATAAAAGAAACATCAGCTACGAAGGATTTTTGAAAAATTAAACACAAGGTGAGAAAATACGGTTCAAATGAGCAAAGCCGTCTGATAATAATGAAACCTAAACCAATACAGCAATAGTTATCAATTCCAACTAAGATCAAGAAACTTTGCAAATTAAATTAAAGTGTGATAGACCGGCTGCATTGTCTAAACTTTTACAAGGTATTGAGCGATCGTTAGAAAATACATGCCATGTAAAGAATGTTTCTATTAAATAACAAATAATTCAATGAAAGACAAAAGTCATCGAACAACGGGAAGTATAAGAAACCGAAAAACAACAGAAAGTATAAACAGAAAAAAACATACACGAAATATGTATTTACACTCGAACCATATAATACCAAAACTAAAGACTAATACCAAATAACCAACGGTCACTAAATTAAACGCAAATACGAGTACTGAAAACGTATAAAAGCATTTTCACTAAGAGCCACTTCAGACGAGAGAGTTTATAAAAGGAACACCTTGCACTTCAGGCTGAAGCGTAGTCCTTGTAAAAGGAAAGACATAATCGCATTTACTCAAGCTGGGAAGAAGGGGGCAACGAGAGGGTAGATACGGGGCTGAGGGGGAAAATAAGGGAGGCGAATGGGGAGAAAAGAGTTAATAAAATGAATATACGTCAATGTAAGGGTAGAATTTTCATTATAGTAAAAGTTAAGTGAAATATTATTGATTAATTCAGCTATTCTCAAACCTACTTAAAATAATATAAATGGAATAAAACATTGATTCAAAGTGATTTTATATACTATTCGATATTCATTAATATCTGCATTTGTTGTCTTTTTTTGTTTGTTCACAAAAAAAGACAACAAATGCAGATATTAATGATGTTCACTTGTTAAGGGCCACAAGCTAGGAGATGCTCTCATACATTTTTCACTTGAATTAATCTTGAAAAATATACATTTGTTGTTAAATTTATTGATATTTACGATTTACTTAGGACTTTTTATACCCGCAATTTAAATATCAGGCGAATATTTACTTTAGTTAAAGAATAATACGGCATTTAAAAAACGCCAAATTTACACATGTGTGCGTATCTAAGTACATACCTTCACCTTGTGTTACTAGCGACATCTATTATAACTACCTAAAACAACTACGTGTCTGACATATTATTTTTGAAGTTGGACAACGCCATCATGATAGATGGCGTTGTATAGATACATGATAAAAATACTTCGCTGGCGCGGCTGTTTACATCCGAATTACATGGTAGGTACCTACTCGAATTTGTTGAGTTCATAAAAATTCTATTTTTCGCAATTATTTAACTAATCCAACGAAGTAGGCTTATGGAATTCACTTTGCGAAAATAAGAGTAGGTAGGTACCTACTAAAATCTTCACAGTTTAATATTTTATGTAAAACTAGATGACCCGGCAAACGTTGTTTTGCCATATAATTCTTGACGTGACAACGTCTTATAAATCGATAGAGCCGGCTGCACGCACAAAAAAACATGACTCATCCGGCGTTACTGGCGTTACCTCGCTCGCGTTACCTCGCTCTGAGGCGTTCCATGTAAGGCTTGAAGTGCAAGCGAGAGTTGTCACGTTCAACTATCGTCAGTAAACCGACTTTACAGACAACCAATTTTTTTTTCTCACTTATAACAATCGGTCCAGCCGTTTCGGAGGAGTTTGGTAATAAAGAAAAGCGAGAAAATTTTATATATTAGAAGAAAAAGATGTTTAAGTACTTACTTGAAAATGTCCAGTTTAGAAATGTAGTTCGAATATCAACCAATTTGTGAATTGCGAACTCACGTCAAACTCGGCAAACTTTTTTATATAAACCTGTGAAGATGATATTGTTTTTTGACGTGACAACGTCTTATAAATCGAAAGAGCCGGTTGCACGCACGAAAAAACATGACTCATCCGGCGTTACCGGCGTTACCTCGCTCATGCGGCGTTACCTCGCGAGCGCGGAACGAGCGACAAAGAAGACGTTGTCACGTTCAACTATCGTCAGTAAACCGACTTTACAGGCAACCAATTTTTTCGCAAAATGGATGCCATGAGCCTAATTCATTGTACCTACTAGTTAAATATTTGCGAAAACAAAATAAAATTTGAATTTCGCGGGCCGACCTCCGTTTTTTTTACACACTACAAGTAAGTACGTGACTGTGATCTCATCTAATGGTAAGTGACGATGTAGCTGCAGATGTTATCGTACTACCTTGGAAGAGGTAAGCAACCCCTAGCGGTTTCTACACAGCACACACCGGAACGGTAAATCGCTTGGCGGTGCGTCTTTGCTGGTAGGGTGGTGACTAGCCACGGCCGAAGCCTCCCACCAGACCAGACCTGAGCCAAATAAGAAATTATAAAATTGAAAATTCCAAAGTGGCCCGTGGTGGGAATCGAACCCGCGACCTCCCATTCAATCCAGGCGCGCGTCACTGCGCTATAGTAGTGTTATTATCTCGCTGCAGACTCGGTCATAAATCATTCGAGTGTTTCGCTTTTGTTGTTCTTTGTTGAGTTGTGCATTACTGCAGAACAGCAAAAGCGAAACACTCGAATGATTTATGACCGAGTCTGCAGCGAGATAATAACATTACTATAGGAGGTCGTTGTGGCTATGAGTGTCGTTTCGGAGAGTGTAGGAGTTCGGGACCAGCAATAGGCTAATAGATAATTGCGAGACTTGCGAGACTCTTGCTGCAAGACCAAGACCAAGACCAAGACTCGGAGTGCAAGACCAAGACCAAGACCAAGACCACATATACTAGCGCAAGACCAAGACCAAGACTGGCTGAGTCTCGTCTTGTTCTTGCATTTGGGCAACACTTATATTTACCGCGGCAGTCTCCGAGTGCCACAGCCCACAGGTCTTTCTTTTTACTGATATTTTTATACCTAATCATTTTTCATTTTGTGCTAATAAAACAGTCGGGAAGGAGTTTGGCGAGCATATAAAAAGATGGAGCCGAGCATTATATCATTATATAATATTGACACCTCGGGGTAGAAAGGTCGTATAAACCATTTTACCGAAAATGAGTTATGAATGCAGTTTTATTCAAAATTTCCCGCTCTATCGATTTGTCTTTGTGACGCTTTCAAATTCGCAAAATAACGGGTTATACGACCCAGATGACTTCAAAGTTTGAACACAGTTTTTGTGGAATTTATGATGTAAGAACCAAAAAAACTATTATTGCTATAACTATTTGGAGTAATACCATATTAATTTAGAAGTTCAGGGTGTAAAAGACAGTAGATTTGAGCCAAGTATGGTGTAATACCTAAGTAACAAAATGCGCTTGGTTGTAAAAACCAATGATAATTACAATTTAGTTTTTACACCCTGAACTCAAATTGATCAACTGACGATAAAGTATCTACACCCATTCGGAATACATTCGTGAAGTGCAAATTGGCTTTTGCATCCCTAAACAAATAACTTGAAACGAAATTACGTTCGAAAAAATACATTTTAAGAAGATGTAGGTACATCGTCGGCGACTCGTCATACTAATTTTTTACGTTATTATAAAATAATATACTTTTTTTTACAATAATAACGGGCCTCCCATTCCATTTTTTATCAACGTCATCATCATCTCTTTCGTAACGCTCTTGTCAGAGCGGTCGTGGTCATCACTTTCCAGTCACACGCTTGACAATTCGTCTCCACTCCTCTCGGACAGCTGCTTTCCTGGTGCACACATGTAAGGGGACGTCCACTGCAGCCTTAACTTGGTCCGTCCATCTCATAGGCGATCTGCCGCGAGGTCTGGTTCCATCTACTTTTCCTTGGACGACTAGACGTTCGATGGAGATATTGTCACGTCTAGTCACGTGACCAAAGAAAGTGAGAATTCGAGCCTGAACGATGGAAGACAGACGCTGCTTGATGCCGAGTTCTTCCAGAATGGACTTGTTGGTCCGGAATTGGTTCCAGGACACTCTTAACATTCTTCTCCAGCACCACATCTCGAGAGCGTCTATTTTCTTTTTCTCACTTTCTCGCAGGGTCCACGTCTCCGAAGCGTAGAGGAATATGGAGAATACCAGTGCTCTGACTAGTCGGATCTTAGTGGCCTTGGTGATTTTACGATTCCTCCATATTTTTTGCAGCTTATCCATTGCTGATCTGGATATCGCCATGCGCCGTTTGATTTCGTCTATACAGCCACCGTTGTTCGAGATCAACGCTCCTAAATAGACATAAGATTGCACCACTTCACAGTTCGCTATTTGTGTCACTTCTGGCGAGTTGTTGTTAATGCGGTCGACAATCATGACTTTAGTCTTACTGCGGTTGATCTTGAGGCCGAATTCAAGACTTATGGCTTCCATCTTTTGTAGAAGTTCTTCCATATGGCAGACACTAGTAGCGAATAAGGTGGTATCATCCGCATAACGTAAGTTAGAGATTTTTAAACCTCCAATTGCTGCTCCGTCTGTCCAGTTCTCAAGAGTTCGCCTCATTATCATTTCTGTGTAGATGTTAAACAGAATTGGGGAAATAATGCACCCTTGTCGAACACCGGCACTAGGATGAAAGTTAGCCGAAAGCTTGTCGTCTGTCTTTACGGATGCAGTACCATCCTCATATAACCTCCGCAGCAAATGAACAAGGTGCTTTGGTGTGCCCATGTCCAGTAGAGTCCTCCAAAGTACAGGCCATTTGACAGAGTCAAACGCCTTCGAGAAGTCCACGAAACAGATATATACCGCTTTGTTGAACTCACGGGATTTCTCAATAATTTGGCGCACAATGAGTATTTGCTCCCTGGTACTTTTGCCCTTGACGAAGCCTGCTTGCTCAGGTGCAATCTCTTTGGATAGGTAAGACTTTAGACGCTCGTTTATAATGTGCAGTAGAATTTTGCTCGCATGCGGAATGAGTGCAATGAGGCGATAATTATTGCAGATTCTTGTAGAGCCCTTTTTGTGTAATGGTATGAAGACACTATGAGCCCATTCTTGCGGCCATTTACCTGTTTGCCACACCTTGTTACACAGTAAATGAAAGATCCGGACACCATACTCTCCCGAGGCTTTGATAGTCTCAATGGGAATGGAATCCTTTCCCGTGGCTTTCCCATTCTTCAGATGTTTTATTGCCGCTCTTATTTCATCTTTTAAAATGTCTGGCTCTTTTTCTTCATCCATTGGCTCTGTTGAATCAAAACACTGTGATTGCGGATCTTCAAACAGCGACTGACAGTATTTTCTCCACGTTTCCGATATTTCTTCTAGTTCTGTCACCGTTTCACCTTGGGAGTTCTCGATAGCCCATGTTTTTGATGACAATGACCGTGTGAGTGCACGAATTTTCTGATGGAGGTCTCTTGACTCATGCTTGTCAGCGTGTGCTTCAATTTCTTTGCAGATGTTCTGGAAATGAGCGTTTAGATCTCGCCTGCAAGCAGCTTGTATTTTTGCAGATTTTTCATTCAAAGCCCTCACATCAGCCCCCGTTGCCTTCATCTGTCGTCTGTCTTCAACAAGAGCTAGAGTATTGTCGCTCATCCAGTGTTGCCGTTTGCGAGCGGCTGCAGACGGCGTTGTATTTTTGACAGCACAACTAATTAAACACTTCGCACGATCCCATGTTTTGTCTGGACATTCGGCATCATGATCCACTGACATCCATTGATCCCACTCTTTCGCCAGTGCTGCTGTAAACATAGATTTATCTTTGACTTCGAGCCTTCGATGTTGAATAAGTTTTCGGGCTGCTCTTAGTTTAAGCTGAACTTTAGCCATCAAAAATTGATGATCGGATCCACAATCGGCTCCTGGTAGTGTGTGAGTGTTCCTAATAGATGTTTTCCACCGTGCCCTCACCAAAATATAATCGATCTGATTGCGATGGTTGCCATCAGGCGATGTCCAAGTGTACAGTCTTCGTGGATGATTTTGAAAGAAACTATTAGATATCACCAAGTTGTTGTCGGCTGCAAACTGTACTAGACGTTCTCCTCTTTCGTTGCGCTGTCCTAGTCCGTACTTTCCAACACAAGGACTTAACACATGAGAATCTGAACCTATCTTGGAGTTGAAGTCTCCCATAATAACGAGAATCTCCCTTCGTGGAACCTTAGAGATGGCAGCTTCCAGGTCTGAGTAGAATCAACAACGTCATAGATTAGAGTAATGCAGATAATAGTTAAAGAATTTAGTTTTAATTTTTGTTTTCTCAAGAGGTCAAGTGGTGTGGTTCAATGAGAACAGATAGTGAATTGACGCCGGTGACAATAGATGTTAAGAAGACGCGCCCCATTCATTCAAAATCGCTTATGTTTTATTCGATTCGCATGGAGTTTGACAGAGTGGGGCGCGTCATTGTAGATTGAAATATCTATACATGGTTTATACACCTTTTGCTTTCAATTGATTTTTTGTTTTGATGATATTAAGGGCTTATACGACGTAGTTTACTATTTCTCAAGGCTTCTACTTCCAAATCACTTTCTTCCTTTTTTATAATATTCAGATGAATAAATTCAAATAATTTAGTTGGAATCTACGGGGACCGTCACTAGAATCCTTCCAATCTCTTTCCCAGCACACTGACTCCTATTAGTAAAGGTTATTTTACATTAACCAACATAATAAAAAGGCAACCAACGTTGACCAACATTAACAACGTAATATAATCGTAAGAAAAAACAATTAATACAAAAATGTTTCGGAAACAACTTGAAGATAAAGGTGAAAGGTACAAAAACAGAGAAGAAGACTCAGAACTATAAAGAACTATGGGACAAAATCCTTGTGAGCCGAACAAAGGGGTCTTACAAAATTTAATAACAATCTATTTACAATTTCTACTGGATAAATACTGCCTTGTAAATTGTACTCAGAAATTTTTACTGTACAGTTAGTCGCATTTTAAAGAATGCAAGGCCAAAAATGACTCAAGGATAGGCAATATCCCTGCCAAATATTCTTCCGATGATAAAGAATACGTAAAGATGTTGATTGAAAAGCTACCTGCGCATTTCCTCAGGAACTCAAAAACGTTATATTTGTGTAGAATTTAAAAAACTTAAGAACCAGAAACAGTGTGAGAGTAATGAAAAATGACTCAAGGATAGGCAATGTCCCTGCCAAATATTCTTCCGATGATAAAGAATACGTAAAGATGTTGATTGAAAAGCTACCTGCGCACTTCCTCGGGAACTCAAAAACGTTATCATTTGTGTAGAATTTAAGAAACTTAAGAACCAGAAACAGTGTAAGAGTAATGGTAATGATGATCAGATGTAACGTGTTCGAGAATCGGTTTTTACATGATATTATTCAACAACGAATAGAATATCAGTTTTCCTAAGCCAAGGAAAGATATATTTCTTTTGTGTACAATGAGAATATGAATGAAATGAAACAGAAAACTAACATACTTATTTAGTTTCTAGTAACAATTCATCAGCTGATAACATATTGTTATCAGCTGATGAATTGTTACTAGAAACATCCCATCGACTCTCCAACAAACAAGACAGACAAACTCCCATCGACATAGAGTTTTGTATTTGACAACAAGAAACAATTTACGAGAAAGGATTTCCCGAATTTTCTTCGTCTCGGGATTTTCGTCCCCAGCGATGTACCGTCCGAAAACACACTTTCATTTCAGAAAAATCCAACATATCAGGATTGTAAAGTTTTTAAAAACAAGTACAAATTAAGTATTCTGTATGTGAAGAGGTACTAGAAGAAACAATCAATCTTTATGAAGAATCTATAAAAAGGAAAAAGGGAAAAGGATGAGTACGAATTCACGATACCTGATAAATTCACAAAAATGGAAATAGCGAGCATTTGGTAAATTATTACTAAAGTTGAATGACCATCAGTTCCCTATTTCAACTGCAAAATACAATGATTTGATACGTTTATGTGATGAATAAATCATACTTAAACCATATCAAGATGAATTTTTGAATTTACCCTAATAAACGAAGACGATGAAGATGACCGAGGTGAAAATTAATATAGAAATAAAGTGCTGTCAAAGTTTTATATTTTTGTTAATTTCCAACATAAGAAGATGATGCTCTGATCAGCGTTAATGATAATAATTACTGATTAACGTTGTGTTTTACGTCTTCTTAAGTATTTTGTACTTTTTTTACTTTGGGCAAACGAAGAGATCCATAGCTACCCGTGTGCTAAATATAAAAACGGTTAGGAATAATGAACCTCAGAAGTCATCGATCGCGGAGAATCTTCTGCAACCAGGTACTACACTGGATTGAGCCCCATGGTTTTATCCACAGACCGTCACTTTATACCTAGGCTGGTTCTAGCTTCTAGAAATTCAAAAACACTGGAATTTCAATCGTGAAGACGGGTTTAAATTAGCCAATACGTGGAATACGATTGTAGAACTGTACAAACCGAAGCAAAGTCGCAATAAAGCAAGGGTGAAAAATGACGTTGTTAGTGTGTGTTTGCGTGACAACTCGCGAAATGAAGTCAAAAAGATCTAGGAGGAGGGTAGACCGATACGGTCTATGCAATTAGAACGAAATATTGGCAAAATATTATGTATTTACAAATAATCGTGGTATGTACTCGTAAAAATCGTTAAATTATGTCTTCAAACCACGAGGAAAGCCTTAAATCACTTTGTACTTTGCTTTAAGTAAATTGATAATGTAAAAAAATACTTAAATAGTAATTTTGATTTATTAACTGGTTAAAAATTGTAATAAGTTCATATGTAGGTACCTGTAGGTACTTAGGTTAAATGGATTTTATCACTCAAGTTTATATTAAGTTATGTAAATTAAAGTAAAGTTATCATAGTTACGACTCTCAACGTCCAGAAGGTACCTATTGATTTTACGACTCTCTCTATTTTATGTTAATGGTTTTTTAGCACAATAACAACGACTTATATCTAGTTACAACTCATTACAATGTCACAACTGAAATAATTAGGGGGTGTATGAACCAAGTTTCAAAAAATTATTGGTCGTAAATCCAAGCTAACTTCTAAACTAAGAGATTGAGAATAAAATAAGGTTATCCATTGCAAAAAACATATAGAATTAATAAAATATCGCTTAATAGGGTCAATATACCTATAAAAACAAAAAAGTTATTTGCCAAAAAGTTTTAAAAATTTTCTTTTTTGCTCGTCCTGAAAAGTAGGGTTTTGGTTTTTACGACCTTTCTACCCCGAGGTAGCAATATTATATACTAGCAGATACCCGCGGCTTCGCCCGCGTAAATTTTAGTTTTCCCTATTCTCACGGGAACCATCGATTTTCCGGAATAAAAAGTAACCTTTGTGTTAATTTATAGCGAAATCTATCTCCATTTTAACTTTCAGTCAAAAATTTCAATAGTTGCAGCGTGAATGAGTATTTCTCCCGCTGGAATAGTGAAAAACAAATATTCACGCGGGAGAAATAACCATTGATTTTAATCCAGAATATAATCTATCTCTATTCCAAATCAGTTCAGTAATATTACGGCATGAAGGCATATTATCTATCACTATTATTATGGAAACCATGAAATTTTCCGGGATGAAAATTTAGCCTATGTATTAATCCAGGATAAAATCTATCTCCTTTCCGAATTTCAGTCATATCAGTTCAGTAAGTGCAGCGTCAAGTAGTATTTTTCGCGCGTGAATATCAATTTTTCAGTTTTCCCGCGAAAACCATGGATTTTTCCGGGTAAGTAGAAAGTAGCCTTTTTATTAACCCAGGATATCATCTATCTCCATTCCAAATTTCAGCCAAATCGGTCTTGTACTTGCAGCGTGAAGATTTTTTTCCGCGTGAATTTCAGTTTTTAACTAATCCCACGGGAACCATGGATTTTCCCGGGATGAAAAGTAGCTTATGTGCTAATCCAAGATGCAATTTATCTCAATTCCAAATTTGAGCCAAATCGGTTCAGTAGTTTTGGCGTGAAGGAGTATTGAAGCATGGTAAAATACGAACTTTGGAGCCCCGTTTCACCCCTTTAGTGCACCCCTAGACCTCATAAGGAACCTGTGTGCCAAATTTGAAGTCTCTAGACCCAGCGGTTTGGGCTGTGCGTTGATATGTCAGTGAATGAGTGAATGAGTCAGTCAGTATCTTCTTTTATATATTTAGATTATGAGCCGAGTAAAGAAAGTAGCAAAATATGTGAGGTACAATATCAAGTATCTACCTAAAGAGGACCTAGTTAGATTATGGCACAGATAATATAATACTATACTAGATTATGGTAATATTTATGTGCTAAAATTGAACTACCGCACCACGTTATACGCGCACACGCGCGTTTTCTATTTTCAACTCTATTGCGTACGGGTAATGTTGTGTATTAGACTAAATATTTTTTGTACATATTGTAATACAGATTTTCGACTTTCGAGTGACGGTTAAAATTTATTGCCTATCCCGAGTCTGATGATAAACGTCGTAACTGTTATGTGTTTAGCAATCAAAATTAAGCCTTACCTGCTTCACTTTAAGGTTTATAATAACCCGAAGTTTTTGCTAGTATAAACCTTTTTCTAAAAGAAATCCGTGTTGTGGGTAAATGCAACCATTTTTACGTTGATTTTTAGGGTTCCGTAGCCGAATGGCAAAAAACGGAACCCTTATAAATTCGTCATGTCTGTCTGTCCGTCTGTCCGTCCGTATGTCACAGCCACTTTTTTCCGAAACTATAAGAGCTATACTGTTGAAACTTGGTAAGTAGATGTATTCTGTGAACCGCATTAAGGTTTTCACACAAATTTTTAAAAAAGTAATAAATTTTGGGGGTACTGTAATACTGTAATAATACTTAGAACTGAAACTCAAAAAATTTTTTTTCATCAAACCCATATGTGTGGGGTATCTATGGATAGGTCTTCAAAAATGATACTAAGGTTTCTTATATCATTTTTTTCTAAAATGAATAGCTTGCGCGAGAGACACTTCCAAAGTGGTCAAATGTGTGTCCCCCCCCCCCCCCCCCCTGTAACTTCTAAAATAAGAGTACAGTACGCGCGGCGAGAGTTTGGCTTTGACCTTCGGGTGGAGGGGATAACTGCGCATGGGTACCCATATTCTGATTGGTTGATACCCAATTTCTGATTTCTCTGATTGGTTGATACCTACCCAATTTCTGATTTCTGCGCAATAACGGTCAAAGCCAAACTTTCGCCGCGCGTACTGTATGATAAAACTAAAAAAAATATATGATGTACATTACCATGCAAACTTCCACCGAAAATTGGTTTGAACGAGATCTAATAAGTAGTTTTTTGATATTTACAATAAAACCTCTAAAAACAAAGTTAGTTTTGCGGTTCGATAAGAAAAGTGGTTTTTATGGTTTTATTCCTCCGGTTGAAGTACGGAACCCTCAGTGCGCGAGTCCGACTCGCACTTGACAGGTTTTTTTTTCTTCAGCGGGTGTCAGATTGCTTGCGGGATAAATATATATATATGTATATATAAGTATATATACTATATATACTTAATATACATAAACTAGCTGACCCGGCAAACGTTGAATTGCCATTAGGAATATAAAAAAAACATAACATCCTGCTCTCAGACCTACCGATCATACACTGCAAACTTCATAACAACCGGTCGAGCCGTTTCGGAGGAGTTTGGTAACAAAATTGGCGAGAGAATTTTAAATATTAGAGAATATAATATTATACATATAATACCTATACTGAAAAACACCCAGACACCGGAAAATATTCCTCCTTATCACACAAACCTTTACCAATAGTGGGAATCGAGCCCACGACCGACTTACGTCGCAACGGCAGGTTCGCTACCGCTACGCGATTCGGTCGTCAAAATAATAGATATCAATATTATAGTATAAGTAGATAGGTATAAACATTTCAATCCACGACGACGCGCCCCACTCCGACAAACTTCATAGGAATCGAATGAAACATTAGCTATTTTCACAAAATGGGGCGCGTCTTCGTGGAGTAAAATGTCTATAGGTAGGTAATTACTTGTTAGATACTTAGTAACAAGGTAGTAGGTGCATAGAGTTACAGTAGTACTGTAATGATTTACCTACTCTATGAGCTCCTTGGTTCGATCCCTGGGTCGGGCAATAACTAGTTTTTTTTTTGTTTTTTATCAAGAAAATTTTAGTACCAGCTCGGAGTTGATTGATCTCTCTCCGAAAATCTGATATTGTGGACTATAAATGATATCTCTGAGTATTGATATACGCCATCTATGTCCTTTTTTACGCTAACAATTGGTAGAAAACGTAAGAACCACAGATCCTGGATTGAAACCATAGCGTCTATGTGTGGGTGCTCGTCGTGTCCCTACGCTGATAGAGATGACAGATTTTTATATTTGAACTAGATAACGAAATGGTTACGTTTTAGTTTAAAATAATGATGTGATAAAATAAAAGGCAACGTTGTACTTCCGCAAAACACATATTATTAAAAATAGTTCATTACGATTGGAGTAAATGATTAAAAACTGTAACTATCTTAAATAGCGCCATCTAGCGGCAATCCTTCCTCGGATAAACCGTTGCATTCACGTTAAGTAATGTGTCTTTTTTTGTGAACAAACAAAAAAAGACAACAAATGCAGATATTAATGATGATCACTCGTTAAGGCATTCTTTTCCACTTTCGTCACACCCAAATTGCGTCGACTTTTAACACAATACTTGAGAGTATTTAAAATCTCCACTTAGTGTAAATTATGAATACTAAAGATCATAATTGACGTAAAGTGCACTTAAATAACACCTATATGGCGAGAACACACTTGCATCGAGCGAGACAATCAAAGAAATCATTTTTTTACTACAATTTACGAATCACTTTACACCATTTACAGAAGAATAGGAAATTTTATTGCTTTCGAGTTATCTTGAAGGATTTTTTGGCGGTTCCATTAATTAAATGGCATCTTGATGGCTGATGTAAAGATTGTATTCTATATATATAAGTTCAATCAATACCTTCTGGTGTAAGTAGCATTTATTTTGTCTTTTATATTCTTAGAAACTAAATAAATGTGTATGGTAACCCACCAAAACGAATTAAGACATTTTTGATTTTAATTCATGAAAAAGGTATCATAGACTTCAAAAATTGGAGTTGCAATAACAGAACGCTCGTCAAAAATGTGTGTTAAAAGATAGGTTACGCTTTCTTTCGAAAACCGATACAGATTCGGTGACGTCTTTCAATTGCTATCAGAAATTGTTTGGTAAAGCCACACTCCGAGGGATATAAGATGAACACGTATTAATAAGCACGTACTTTTTGCGCCAATCAAACTAACTCTTGCGAGAAGTGAAGTCATAATTTCGAAATCGGCGACATGACATCATTGCATCGGTCAAACGGCCGTGTTTACATTAATAAGGCAATTTATGTTACAGCGACTCGCTGTGGCGATACTGAGAAATCGCACTTGTGAACTGTGCGCGTAAAGGAAAATCGAAAACCTCATAAAAGCACATAAACACTCATAAAAGTGAATGTGTGCAAAAGGCATAAATAGCCGACGTCCAATTTGCTGGTAACTTCGTCATTTTTTTGCGAAATTTTAAAGGATTACAATATGATAATAAGTTGTCCTTCTGGACACAAGAATCTGCATATAAAAAAGAGCTTTCCAACATAATGCCTTTTTTAGATACTATAGGTACGCAACCTACTCGACTGCAATCTCATCTAATGGCATGTGATGATGCAGCCGAAGATGTTATCATACTAACTTTGGAAGGAGTAAGTACCTACCACACTAAAATACACCAAAACGCTAAATCGGTCTTTGCCGATAGGATAGTAACCAGCAGCGACCGAATCCTCTCCCGAATCCAATCGAGACCTCTCGCTCAAATACGAGCGCGCTGTCAACTTTGCTAAGAAGGTCGTCAGTATTATAGACAGGCTTGCGCTTGATGACAATCAAGCCTAATTGAAAGCAATGAAGGTCTAGGTTGGAGCGCGATTGTCCAGAAAATGCCAATTCAATATTAGGGTACAAAGACGCTATAGAAGAGCGATTCTTAGCGCCATAAATTCGCTTGTATATTAATGTGATATTTTAGGCCAATCTCATGAACAGATGGAAATAGGGCATACTATAGACATTAGGAACACAAAAGCACCCTTATTGCTACAAACGGTTACAGCTACGGATATGCATCCTGCGTGAATGAGAAACACCCTGCGGAAGTGATGACGAGGATCTAATTTAGCTCCACCCGACAAACGCGACCGAAAATACTCGTAGTGTCGAGCGAGGGGTGAAAAATATCGGTGCTGTTTTTAATTAATTATAAGTGATGATTTGAACTTCCAACGTTAACGATTCACGGCAGGCGGATGATTATTTCTTGAATGGATTTACAAGTGATGAGACTTTGTATTTTTAACCGACTTCAATAAAGAAGGAGGTTCTAAATTCGTTGGAATCTTTTTTTTACTAGGTACTCGAAGACGCCTGGACCGATTTGGAAAATTCTGTTTTTATTTTAAAGGGTATACTTTATATTTATATACAAGTTTTCTTTTACAAGAGGTAGGTAGGTATATATGGAAATTTGGAAATTTTATTGGTTAGATTACCTAAGGGAGTAGGTATTACAAGTACATCTATAAGAACAATTTATTAGAATAAGTGTCCTTTATTGGAAATTCTTTTAAGTGGTATGGTTTAAGTGTTGTACTACTTTATATGAGTGTTTATTAGGTCTACAATGTTCATTTCATTTCAGTATTCGATTTTTTTGAATATCATAGCTATATGAGAAAAAACTTCTCATATTTTTCAGTCCAATATAATTGACTCTCTATGGTCAGTCCAAATTGAAAATTTGTATCAGATAAAACGTTGAGAATCAATTTAATTCACCGCTATCAGAAAAGAACAAAGCTTAATAAAGCAGTCGTAAAATAAAAGTTCCCAATACGTCGACACACGTTATGTTAGGCGTAGGAACGTGACAATATGCGGATACGTGAGCTATTTCTGTGAAACGGGGGGCTATCCGATATATTTGGAAATCGAATCACTACAGGCTATAGCAGTACAGAAAATTGACATGGGACAAAAACTACAACTAAACGCGAGGAATCCAAACAAGAAACATACGCGAAACAATATCTGTGAACTTCCGACATGAGAATGTGATGCCAAACGCGCCTATAAGTTTTCAGTTCAAGAATTTAATTGAACAGTGGTAATAAAATTTGAAGATGTTAAAGAACTATGATGCGTGTATATACCTATCAAATACTTATGTACTTGCGATAGAGAAAAAAGGGGTTTGGAAGGATGATATTCATGCGTCCCAAATTTAATTCCAGTTTTGTATACTGTTTGGAAAGCTAAAGGAAATATCCCAAACCCCCAGATCTCGAGCCTTACATGAAATATCGCTTGATAATTACTCAGTTTGCTAAATGGGCATTTCAAAGGTAATCTTTTTTCATATTAAAATAAACATTCATTTTTAATAAGCCGCATCAATTCGTCAACAACTAAGGAAAAACCTTACGTTTACTCTTGAATTATGATGTCATTCAAAGCGTACATAACGATTTATCACGGTTTTGTTCAGACAACGCAAGGTCTCCCCGGCTGCCATTGCTTGCTTTTAATAATGATTTAGAATTTGAAACCGGCTTTCATACTACAACTCTTAAGCTATTTGACACAGCTAGCGGCTATAGGACGGATACCTGCGTAATAATAGTGCCAGCAAATTATAGAGCCTGTTGCTTTAGCAAGCCCGTAAGTCCAACACCAACCAACAACAGACGACTAAAGATATTTGCCTAATACCCCGTGTTATCGCAACGCGGACAGTGAGATATTGGGCCGACTATAAGACAAGCAGTTAACACCCAATTATTAAATGCTCTCTTCAATCACATTATGAACATTAACGAAAAATTTAAGCTTGTCGCACTCTTACTTAATGTAACTTTAAGTTCTGTCATGGATACCATTGTCAGAACTGGCCACAAGAGAAGCACCAGCTTTCAAATAAAAAAAGAATCATTTAAATCGGTTCACCCAGACGAAAGTTCTGAATCTGAGGTTACCAAACGAATAACCCCCTCCTTTTTTTAAAGTCGGTTAAAAAGAGAGATACGAAGAATGATTTGCTAAACCATGATCAACCCCCTGATTCTGTATCGTTCAGTTTGTAAGTTAGCAACCCTCACTGGGTTATTAACCAAGAAAACGGAGGCGAAAATCCTATTTTTCATACTTTTTGCACAAGTTAGCAACTAGCATGGTATGTTGACATGATACCATACCCAACCTAGGTTGGTAAATTGTGCAAAAAGTATGCAGAAATATGGTTTTTGCCTCTGTATTTTAGTTAACAACCCAGTGAGGGTTGCTAACTAACAAATTGAACGATACAGAATCGGCCTACAACTGTTTGGTGAGCGCCAGTGCAAAGTAATCAAAAGCGCTTGCCAGTTATAAGAAACCGTGACAATTTAAAATTTAATTGCGAGTCAACGCAACAATATATCTGGCGAATGAGGATATAGCATATAGCATAAATCATAACAAGGAAAACGGCACTAAAAGTGAACTGGGCGAATATTTCGGTACAGATAAAGCAGTAGCGGTTCCATAACGGCGGTTAAAACCGTCCGCGTATCGCCAGAAACAGCCAACAGTAATAGCGACACAGACCACATGGCTCGCCGGCGCTACCGCACGACCTTGTGGCACTCGAAATAATTGTAACGATCCATGGCTTGCTCACTACTCACTACACCATGTCGATATTATTGCAACGGAAGGAGATATTTAATTTAATTAGGAATATAACAATGATATAATCACTGATCGCCCCTTGGATGGACTTTTGTACCTTACCACGGAATCGAGAGCTCAAATTTCAGGCACGCCGCCTTTGAATTTTTGAAATTAGTGTGTTGGTGAAGATTAAACACGAGTAGGTATAAATAAATAAATAAATAAAAGCTTTATTAAATTCCATACATTTTTTAAACAATTCTTACATACTATGTCTTTATTATCTAGTTTCTTATACTCCTATATCCTATACTTATATTACATTATAATTACTCCACAGTTAGCTTTTATGTAAAATTTCTTTTATACATCTTTTATTTATCTGTATATATATATATTATTTCTTTCTTATCAATTAAGTACATAATTCTACAGTTATTAACTTACCCTTATTTTAATTTTTATATTTATTTGTTTTCAAATAATATACAAGGATTTTTATTATATACATTACATTATTATGTTTTATGTTATTATGATGTACTCATTTGTTGTTGTATTTTTTTTTTCTGTACCTACTTATAGTTTTGAATATAGGTTTCAGCTGTTTTGTATGTATATATTTACATTTCGAATAGTCATTTTAAATGTAAGGACCACCAGTGGTGGTAAAAGCCTCCTCCATATTTTTCCATTTGCTTCTATCTCTGGCTAGGGTACTCCATGTCCTACCCGCAACCTTAACCACATCATCTTCCCATCTTTTAAAAGGTCTTCCGGGCCTTCGCTTGCAGTGTATAGGATACCAGTTAGTGACAGCTTTAGTCCATCTTTCATCTTTGTGTCTCTGGATGTGCCCCGCCCATCTCCATTTAAGTTTCAAAATGTGTTTTATCGCGTCCCTTGCTTTTGTTATTCGCTTAATGTCACTACTTTTTACGTGGTCCCTTAGTTTTATGCCAACAAGGCTTCTCTCTAATCCCCTTTGGCATGTTCTTATTTTTTTTAGTATTTTGATAGGAAGAGGCCAGGTTTGACTTGCATACGTAAGGCATGGTAGTATACATGTTTCCAACGCTTTTGTTTTAATCTTCGTGGGTAGGTTCCCTTTGAAAATCTCTTTCATCGACCAGTACTTTTTCCACGTATTTGCAACACGCCTGTCCACTTCTTTGTCGACAGAGTTACTCAAGGAAATTAGTTGACCGAGATATACGTACTCTTCTACATATTCTATACTGTTTGTATCTAGTCTTATCTGCGTCTTTTGGGAATTTGTCATACATTTCGTTTTTTCTTCATTTATCTGTAGTCCTACTTCCTTACTTTGTAAATTTAGTGTTTCCAGCATGTACTGTAATTCATCCGGTCTTTCTGATAGCAGCACTATGTCGTCCGCAAATCTTAGGTGCGATAAAAACTTACCATGTACTTTTAGACCTACACTGCCCCAACTCAGTGTCCTGAATACACTTTCTAATACTGCTATAAACAGCTTTGCTGAAAGGGGATCTCCTTGTCTCACTCCTCTTTCTAATTTGAAAGGTTCTCCTACCACGTCCATACGTACACTTGATATACTCTCTCGGTATAGCTCCTTTATAATGTCGATGTAGTCTTTATTGACACCTTGTTCAGCGAGGGCTTTCCAGATGGATTCATGTGATATAGAGTCAAAGGCCTTAGAATAGTCTATGAAGGCTATGTACAAGGATTTTCCATATTCTTTATACTTTTCTATTATGTTACGTAGCGTATGTATATGATCTATTGTGGAAAACCCTTGCTTAAAGCCAGCCTGTTCCACTCCTTGGCCTTCATCTATAATCTTAGTGATGCGCCGTAGCAGCGTGCTTGAGAATACTTTGTATAGACATGATGAGAGACTAATAGGTCTGTAGTTACCCATTTCCTTTGGGTCACCTTTCTTGTAAATTAGTGAAATTTCGGAATACACCCATTGATATGGCAATTGTTTCTTTTCTAAGATGAGATTAAAGAGTTTAGTTAGCGGTTTGATCAAGCTATCTTTCCCAAAAGCTGGGAAAGATAGCTTGAGTAGGTATAACTGAACAATAAAGTAAAACATCGATCAAAGGCCTCGCTCACCTTTCGATAGAGGCAAAGTAAGACATTTCTAAGTACCACTCAAATTTTGGAGGATTGTGCATCAAAACTATTAATTCGACCAATATTTGCAAAGAAAGTCCTAAAAATATTGTTATTCACATTTCCTATAATGTTAACTGAGTCAAGATTTAAAAAGAAAAATTCTTTCGTAATAAATAGAGAAATGAAATAAGTATAATATTATTAATCCTTATTCCGAAGAAATGAAAATTATGTTACAAGAAAACAAGATGCCGAATCATGATACACTGCATTCCGAAATAGAAACATTATAGACTAATGGTACAGATAGATTGTGGATGTATTTAAACTATTAAACTGAGGCCGGGTTATAAAATGTAGCCAGTCTAAATATTATTCATCACGTAATCCGTAATCGTAAACAACAGAAAGAATGCGAATCAGCGTTAGAAAAATTAACAAATATAACTTTAGTGTAAAAAACTAAAGTATCAATTAGTTTTAAAACATTAATGCAACGTTCAGAAATGTAAAACGCGAAAATTGTGAGGAAAAAGAACGTATCGTAAGTGAATTTTATCTTTGTAATGCTGATCTATCACTAAACAATAGCTTCAATGCCCTTACAACTTGCGGTTATGACCTTAATATAAGCATTTTAGAATGATTGATAGTCATAGGCAATTCATAATTGAACACGTAGATTCAATTACAAACCACAAGTTCTAAAGGCATTAAAAATATGTTGGGTTAGTAGTAAATAGAAGCTTTTTTTTTTTTTTACCCACAGGAAATGCCTGACGCATACCCCTCCGTCAGGGGACACGGAGGGGTTATGTGGGGCTTGCACCCACTAAAACCTGTGCTTTGCCACGACGGACTACGTTGGCGGGAGTACGGGATTCACTTGCGTATTCACCGCGCTCCCGCCAGGTCTCGACCCGCCACCGAAGCGGCAGGTCCCGCCGCTGCTGCCGGCAGCCTGGCCGCTGCCGACTCTCCTGGGAGGCGCGTCCCAAACAGGTCGCGCCACCACCTCGGCCTGTCGGTGGAGTTCGGGTGACGGACGCCAGAACCCCTTAGGTACGTCACCCGCAGGCCGGCACCGGTCACTGAAGGAAGGTGTTCGCACCCCAGCAACCGGCGCGTCTCCTGCGAGAGGGATGTGCCGCCGTAATTATTCCTCTCGACGAGCGTTCCCGCCCACTTCGGTGATTTTTTTACGAGGTTGTCTTCCCGTTAGTGCCCCGAAGGGACTTGTGGGCGTTTCCGCCCCCGCCTGTAATTTTTTAATGAGGTTTTCTTCCTCCTCCGGGGTTGGTGTAGACGTTTCGACACTGTGCCCTCTGCTGGGGCCCAGAGGGACACGCGAAGAAACGTCACCTATCCGCCGTCGGTTATCAACCAACGTTACCGGGGAGCACCGGCCCGTGCGCTACAGAGGGGCACCGTAGCACTCGGGCACTCGTGGAGGTTGCTTGGCGAGCCCCCCAGTAAATAGAAGCTGCTGCATGGACTATGTTTATAAACAACTTCTTAGATTTTAAAAGTTTACATATAGACCAGGATTTCTCCTTTAAATATAAACTCCCTTATTCAAAAACCTAAAATAGCAACAGAATAGTTATGTTCTGTTTTGTGTTGTTTTTCAACAGTAATTTGACATTGGAAGGAAAGAGACAAAACAGACAATAACTATTGCACCGCTATTTCACGTTTATGAATAAGAGGGTAAATCATAAACGAATGTGAAAACGGGGAAACAATGAAATGAGAATTAATGAAAATATTTTTTTTTCAGAATAATTTATATAAAATTGACAAGTTGCCAAGTTTTTTGTCGGTTCATCTCGCTACAAATGCACCTTGCGCATGCGACAGGTACAGCCACTACAGCTAAACTTTATATCGAACAAGCCCTAATAGTTTTGGTAAGTAATGTAAAGAATGCACATGTGAAAAATTCTGAAGTTTCTCCAAGGTTACAACAATTAAAAAATTACTCACTGATATTAATAACATAGATGTTGGAACAAAAAGAGACGTTGTACTAATTAATGAAACAGGAAGTATTCCTACAACCGGGCAACAGGTGCTATCAAATGAAAGGGACAACGACAGGTGTGTATCGTCATCATACAAGTAGGCATACTATTACTATACAACACAAGTATTTTCATGGATAAATTATCTTTCTTAAGGCTTGACACATATTTTATTCTAATGCGACTGTAATCAAGGAATATGGACACAGGAAGCGGCAATTTACCAGTTTTGTATGAGTAACATGGATGACAGTTAGAAACTAGCATACTTTTACATATAAAAATGTTGGAAATGAATGAAGAAAAATTTAAGGGTCTTTTCATAATATCAGGTTTCATAATGATACAGTATGATTATATTATTATGAACAATGACAAAATACTTAAGCTTCAGACGGGAAGCATGCGACATTGTGTGGGATACAACAAATTAATGAGGTCAACCTTATTCATTAAATTAAACGACCGAGTAACACCACGTGCACCAACCAAATAAGTACCAACCAAGTGTTAAATCAAGTAATAAGGAATTATATTTAATGTAATCATACATGTAATGTAATATAACTTGTATGTCGTGTAGAGTTAAATTTAATACATATAAGAAAGGATTCATTAAGTATATTATTGAAAAAAATCCATTTCAGTACAACATTAGTACTAAGTTATATTCAATACATATTACCAAAATATAGCTTTAGTATAAGGTGGTATAAGTGTACTGTAACCAACAATGTACTCCCAATTTAATTTAACGGAACAAATAATTTTTGGGATCAATTTTAATCCATTCAATTATTTGATTTTACTTGTACAATTTCATGAGAACGAAATTCAAAAAACTTTAACATGCGGAGCAACTATAATCGGCGCAGCGAACCGTGATCCCTATGACACTGACAGCTAATGTCACCATATAACATTGTAGTGGCGTCACCATTAAATCGGGATCATATTGAGGGCGTCTAAAAATGCCATTTATAAATTTTACGTAGCTTTATACCATTAGTAATGATATTCCGTTGATATTTTTAACAATTATTAACATTTACAAGAAGTTATGTCAATCTGAATTTATGTTTACGTCCTGCGAAACTTACGTCGTGTGACGTTTATCGACTAGGGCGGCAAGTATCGATAAAGAAATGTCGGTAATGGAAACGAGTGCACAATTTTTCAGACAAAATAAATAAATGGGGAGCATTCATTTTCATGATAAAATATATACTTATATAGCAAAAACGTGTTTACCGGGTTAAGCATTATTAGAAAATAACAAGGTTGGAAACTTTCGTTTTACTTACCTACTTAATCTATGCCAAAAATCTTAAATTAGTACAACAACAACAAAATGGACATTAAAAATGCACATTGTAATATTTTTTAAAACATGTTTACCAACTTGGCTTAAGTGCAAGCCACGCCTTTGTCTAAAAAAAAATTATCGACTCGACTAAAGACACGACCCATCACTAAACGAACTGTCATAGGGATCATGGTTCGCCGCGCGGAGAATAACAACAAATTGCTGTTTATATATGACCAGCAAATCTGATCACAAAACCAATTTTACACAGCTAAGATTAATCAACTGAGAAATCGATCACCAGTGTTCCTGAGACAGAAGTGAGTTATTTCACGTATAAAAAAACTATAATTATGTCTGTCTGTGGATTCGTCAAGCTTTTAGTTTTAACTGCGCAAGGCTGCGATGCATAACTCGAAGTTGTGCAAATAACAGACAGATGTTGGGCGACCTTAAATGTAGTGTGCCACTGATTGTTGAAGCAAATTGTATTTTCTTTTATTAATTCTTTTAAGCAAGGGTTAGATTTTTAAGACTTTTCCTCCTTTTTTAATATTTTCTTAAAAGGTAACTTCTAAAATAAATTCCCAGACATGTAATGTTCCAGACAATTTGCCTCCAACCAAAAGCGATTTCGATAATGGTATGGTAATAAGATCTGAATGTAATTCTAATATTGATTGAAACAATATGAATAAATATTATCAGACGACTTCAAAGAAAGTAGAAGGTTTTCTAATAATTCTTTGTTTGTTTTTTTCTCATTTAGGGCCATTATTTTCACAATAAATGACCGACTTCTAGATTATGTGTTGGATTATAAGTATATTACTAAATTGACTGATTGATATTGACTTACAATTTTTTTGTTTGATGCAGTTTGAAGATGCTTTCACAGAAAGTAAAGACTACTTCAATAGCTAATTATTTGCAACAATTCTTCGTAGATATGACACTTTTGTAATGAAATCATCGATATCTCCGATTCGATTCCAATGGTATCCATACAATGATTAATGTTATAATGTCATCCGTCAAAACGGACACTACACATAGAAGCCGGTACTATAAAAAATAATAATTAACCGATTAGTGTTCAAGAAAAACCAGCTCTGAGCATAATCTTTGAAGCGTTATAGACCGTAAACGCGTCAAGCGAGAGACGGCGCAATTTATCTTAAACAAGGAAGGACAACCATCACACTCAGAAATCAAATTATTATTTCATCGATTATAAATAAAATTTTGATTTAAGCTGAAGGATCGGGATTCTATCTTCAGCTGCGTCTTAATTTACTATCAACTGAGATTGCAGTCTAACTTGAAAAATAAAAAAATGATTGTTTAGTGCAAAATATTTTTGCAAGTCCTGTTCTTTCTTGAGAAAGATGTAATCAAACGCGACCCTTATCAATTTGTCCAACAGATTTCTATGACCCTTTTGTAGCTCACGTCGAGCTGCAGCAGTAGCGAAACAAATCGGAGCTCGTCGGAAGAGGAGGAGGCTGGGAGCGGCGGCGGAAGGCACGTGTAGTAGCGTCTGCCCCAAAAAGGGGAGAGTGACAAAAGGGACAAGGAAGTGAGAGAAATAACTTGTAGGGAGCTCAAGAAGGCATCCGAACTGGGAAAAGCGCCGAGAGCAAGTACCGCTCGGGTGTCCTCCCGCGTTTCGGCCCAAGAGTCCGAGAGGGCGGTGGGGGTTATGGGAAGGTGGAGGATTGACCCTTTTGTAGATATTGAAGTACATTTTCGCAAAGAATCTGCCTCCCATGTCGACGGAGCGGTGGGACCGCGTCGCAATGGTTGTTTGCGCGTACGCGTATAGTCGTATAATTATAAAATTAGCACAATTCGATGGCATGTGTTTGCGGCGGGCGGCGCGGGCGCACCGTGGGGTGACCTCATCTTAAAGGAGCCAGTGACACATCGAGCCGAATTAGAATTTAGACTCGATGCGTCCATTGTCAATAAAACATTGCACTATATGATGTATCTTTTCTCTCCATTAATACAATAAGTTATTTAGAGAAATCCATAGATTTTTGTCAAGCGTTTCTACAGGGAACTAACTATTGGATAGTTCTCTTGCAAGACACCATTCTAGTGGAACTACTATGGCAAATTGCAGATTAATTGCTTTCAAACTCAGTAGAAAGATGCCCAAACACTAATCCAGATACCAGTGAAGTTCAAATATCAATATAAGGCTTTGATTTTATAAATTCTATCGAAAAATGTTAATCAAATAATTGTGTTAAACAGATTCTTAGATAAAACTTCGTAGGTACCCAAATATCATTCCCATGAAAAATAGTACATTTCAATATAAGTGCGGAAAGTTTGTCATTTCTTTACGAGTTCCGGTTTGTTGACCCAAGCCGAAGGCGAGGGTCAACTATAAGGACGAGTAAAAATGACAATTCCGCACGTGCATTGAACGACGTTTTTTAATACATTTGCGAAAAAAAATATTGGTTTTACGTGTTTGCATACCGTGTTCGTGTTCATGCGCTCCTGGTACGCCCGCTCCGGTGCCGCGTAGGAGGAAAACACAAAAGCACTAGTGCGGAAAAGAATAACTTTGCGCACGCTAAACATACATGGAAATGTCAACTTTTTGAGCAAATGTATTAAAAACAATATTGTGTGTAGGAAACAATAGGAATTCAAACGTTCAATGCTGATGCTGTCATCTTCATCAGAAAGAAAGAAACACATCGCTGTTGATTAAAAAAAATACTAACAACAATAGAGGAAGTAATACAGGACCTATAAAAAGGTATGCAATCGAAGTCGCCTTAGTGCTACAATGAATTTCTTGTAGACTAACTTTGACGATAGCAAAATAAGAGAGTGGAATGAAAACAAAAGGAATAAGTAAATTTTTACATACCACTATAAGGCTTAAATTAAATGATCATGAACCATGAGAATCAAAATCATAGAGAGCCCAAAGAACGATAGTAATGTGACAGATTAGTCACTTAACCTGTCAGGATAATGGGAGGAGCTGCTCCATCAGGCAAAGCGTCCCGATAACGTCCCGTTACTCAAATTCCTTTTAGTGTGGCTTTTGTTTTAACTGCTTACGTACTTTTGAAAGACCGCTCATTATTCAAGGGTGAACCAAAAGTTTCAAATAAATTAAGAACATCATTGAGTGTGGTATTTTTTAACTTGCTTTGTAATGATTTACAGAATTAAAGACAACACAGGTCAGGTCAAATCAATGACGCAAAGACGAAACTAATTGACTAATGGTGGTTCCCAATATTTCAATCTATCCATGGTTTGCCTTAGTAGAGATAGAAATTTGACATAACTTGTATGGAGCTTATGTCACATTGATATCCCTAGTAGGGCAAAAGGAAGATAGATAGAATATTGGAAACTAGCATAAGTCATAATTACTGCTAAGTTTAAATCTGAAGTATTATAAATTACCGTAACCGCAAACGAAAAAACCAACGTCACGTTTCAGTCAGTCAGTCATTCAGTTCAGTATAATCGGAAAGTTCAAACAAATGAGATCATGGCAAGCGACGTCGCGTACGTCATGATGTCCGATGAACTGGCACATCTTGACTGTTGTTATTGTACTGGGCACATAATTAGATGGAAACGTGTACGGGAGTCCACCAAAACTTTTAATTTTAGCAATAGAGTCTGAATCAAATTGTATGTTGACAGAACTAATTGTATCATATATTATGAGATTGATAGTAACTTATACATCAAGCAAATCAAATCCCAATATGACAATGATTTATGTAGCGTATATGGTCGAAATAACTTAGGACCATAATATATTTAATTTTTTGCTGTATTTTTGTTTTGTTGTATCAATGACTATTCTATATTTAAACTACAGGACTCTCTGGGTTTCAATAATTATAACCGGAAGTTTGCATGCCCCTAGCCGCCATTAATAGACTTGTGGTGGTATTGGAAGGCTTCCTAAACCAATTTGAAAAGTAAACCAAGGAAAAGAAACAGGCGATATTAACGTCACGCAGGTGACCATCAAAAATAGATTAAATATTAAGAAACCGAAAATATCGATGTCCTTAACCTTTCCGAACTATTTTGTTATAATACAAATATTGATTGAAGCAACACTCTGTGTAAATATAGTAGACACTTCACAGTAAACAAACTTAAAAAAGGCTAGACTACATCATCCATCCAACTACGTCTATCGAATTGTAAAAGACAGGTACACTCCCGTTTCCATAACATTGCTAGAATAGATAAATTTATGGCACCTACAAATTTTATAGCCTTTTAAAGTCAAAATTATGATACAATAAAGACCGGAAACTAATAAATTGTTTAAATAAATTAGTTCACGTCTAATCGTCACAACACTTGAACAAATTGCAGACCTCTACTTTGATTTGCTTAGTATCGTCATTCAACGAGTCAATAGAGCTAGCAGTTTCAGAGCGATTGCCTTTGACAGCGATCTACTTAATTCAAATTAGTTTTATATATTCTGATCGTAGTTATTACGACATATTATACCCTTTTTGATCTTTGTTGCCAGGGTGTTGGAAACTTCAGACATAGTTTTAGTACATAAGTGTACACACACTTTGTTTTGTTTGTTGTGGTTTGTGGCATAATATTGCAATAAAAGATTTGTCTTTCTTTCATTCTTTCTACTCTTGTTTCTACAAGTGTTTCAGATGATATATAGATTAGAATATATTTAATAGTGCAGGTTAATTCCCCACTGCAAGTAATTGCGTCACCGGCAAGGCGTGGATGTGGGACTCGCAATGTTTTCGCAGCTATCGCTTTGATGTCACACTATTGTTTGATGTTTTGGCTAACCATACTGCTGTGTGTATTTTTATGTATCTATGTTTGTTTGTTTATCATTCATCGTTTCCTGACTATTCGCGCTATACATATTTAAGCCCTTGAAATTTGATGCTATTGTTATTTTTTATTTAATTATGGGTTTTATTTACCTTTACCTCAACTGCAAGAATGATCAATGATCATGATCATCACATTAATATTCTTGTCAAGACTTTTTAATATGAATTATGAACCAAAGAAATAATCAAATACAATGGATGCGAAAACAAATAAGATATTGGATAATTAAACATCAGAATAATTTAACGAATACTACGATACAGCTTTACATAACCGTGATCTAGTTTGTCTAGAAAGAGCAGATATTGTATGGATCAATCGATACAAGTAAATACATAATCATGCAAATGGGACAGAAACAATGCAGAAAACACATTTCTTTATCGTATTGTAGTTTCACGACGCTTTTTGTGCATCAGGTAGACGGCCCAAGTTGTTGGACGAGAATTCAGAGTTATCTTTTTTGGCGAGTTTTAAAATAAAGGAGGCATAAGACTTACGGCAGACATTGTATATCGATTAAAGCATAATGGACAGAGAAGTGTAAGATCTGGTTTAGAAAGTTAATAATAAAAAATGCCAAAACTTCAATTAAGGAATCTATAGGACCATAGTAAGCTATATGATAAATCTTTCTGACTGATTGGTTTTATGTTTTTAATGACTTAGGCCATGCATCCCCCAAGGGAGTGAAATAGGTGTCCAGCGTCGATATTTTTTCTTTTAGTTAAACAAAACTTTCAAAACATTTGAAGTTGACAAAACGTTAAACATCCCATCTAAGTGATTTCACTTAACCATAAAACTGAACATAACAAAGGGATAGTATTTGTAAGATGATTGACAGGAACTATAAATAGTGCAGGAAGAGGATGGTGTTCGTTTTGGATCTGTCAATTTTATGATTTATGTGCAACCTTACCTACCTCTACCAACTTTGACAGCACATCTGAGACTGCTAGTTGTCACAGACCAAAGAATAAGTTTGTAGTGGAGACAGGACACACATTTTACGTCAATTTCCTTTACAATTAATTGCCAAATAATAAGTTTTACATTTTTTTTTAATTAACACTTATAAGACTACAATTACTAGGGCATGTTGGGTGAAATTAGAAAATAGAAATCAGTGCTAATCCCACTTCTGAAACAGACATAGATGATGTCGCAAGCAAACACTAGTATTATAGTTTTTAAACATGCAATTGGAAACTTATCGAGTGTATTCGTCAATAAATACCATATTTCAGAACATAAATAACAAATATCGAGTAAACCACAGCGACAATGTATAGTAAATGCATATTGCACTCGAGGCAAAGCCTTAAACGAGCCGAAATGAATTATGTATTCCTCGAACCAACCGTATCCGTCAAACAATAGGAGCTAAGGACATCCGTCAACGCAACTGTCAAGAGCATCACACAAAACACTATCACACGCACTTCACTTACGCACAAAAACAGACAGACAATCATAAAACGCAACTTTTTTCAAAAAACTTTAAGAACAATCGAAAAAGGTTAATCACGTCCTTCCCGCGCAAAGCTCCGAGCGAGACTAACCCAAAAGCGTTGATTATAAACAAGAGCGAGAGAGACAGCGAATCTGTGCACCTGTGCACTTTAAAATTGAATGGCGTGTGAGCGGGACGGCAATAAAACACCACAAACAATGGAACGAGAGATGAATATAGAGGATACTAGATGAAGCACGACGACCGACAAATTGTAACTACTTTCAGGGTTAAATGACCTGCAACTATATTGCAATTGAAATAAAGTTGGTTTTTGATTGATGAACAAGTAGTTCTCCATTGGTATCCTGTTTAATGATTTTCAGCTCTATTACAATCTCATTAAAGTCGGTTTTTGATTGTCAGCTTTTAGTTTTTGAACGTTTCAGTTTTGTACGTTAAAGTTTATTGTCAGGGTCAACATATGGCGAAAAGCACGTCTGTTGGCCAAATTCCATGCCGGCTAAACAATATGGCGGTTTAATTTTAATAACTTTATCCCAATACAATGGCATTATTGATAATTGAACGGAATTTATCCTAGTTATATCGCAATTCCTTTATATCATCATCGAAAATATATAAGAACCAGTAAAAATTGAATGACCCTTCCAAAACTTTGCTACTTTGATCAGGGCCCTTATTCTGTATCTTAGTGATAATAAAATCACTCAGTGACCTACAGCGAGCTTTTTTGACATTCATTTTTAATCCATTGAAGGTTTGCCACAAAATATTATTTAATAAAGCAGCAATGTATAACAAGCCATAGACAACAGTGATAATCACTGGAAGAGTCAATTTTACAGAAATCGGGCCTAGGACTCGAACTGTTGACCTCGAGAGAAATCGTAATGGCTTATTAAATATGTACCTATTAAAATCTGATGAGTTATTCAAAGAAGTCCGGTCAAATGATAATAAAGTCTGAAATCGGGGTCTAGAAATTATAAATTGTAAATTAAAGACCTCGATTTTATATTTTGCTTAGAAGTAGGTAAATCTGATTTATGTTAATTAATAATAATAATTCTCAGCAACACTAATTATAATATTATATTTTGTTTGTCAGTTTAGCACTTTTGTCATATCTTTTTATGCGATAAAGGATTCTTACTTTTTTACAAGAAAACAAATGCATAGAAATCAGACAAAGTCACAAAAGAAGACAATCTGCTTAAATTCCAAGAAGATTAATTGAAATTTCAAACAAGTGGAAAATTAAAAAAATTTAAAACACCCACGACTTTTGCAGACGTGTAATTGAAAAAGGATTAAGGCGACTATATCCCAGCACTTTAGGCATTTATCGCTCGCTCAGACCCTGCGCTACGATACCTACCGATCATTGCCGTAAGTCGCGCAGTTCTAATGAACTCCGTGACCCTATATCATAAATATTTGCGTCACAGTTGAACTGTTACAGTTGGACTATTTACATTATAATTCGCTTCACGAAATATATGTTGGAAGTTGCGTTTTTACCTATATTTTGAGTTTTTTATGGTAATCGATATCTCAACAGAGGTATATTTTATATAAATCAGTTATTGCTGTATGTTTGTCTCGCTAAAAGTCAAGAACGGCTGGACCGATTTAGCTGATTTTGTTTTTTAAATACTAGTCGTAGTCTAGGAATGATTTGAACGGTGAGTACCTATATAGCTGCTTGTGCTAATTCACTGACTAACTCACTGATTGATCCACCTCTCCTGAACAATTTTGTATAAAAAAATTTTTTTTTCAAGTACTGTTTCGTATTTAAGGGAAAAATTCATTCAGAGGGAATACGGAGAGAGCTGATGATTGAGAATTTCGAAGACGGGTAAAGAGCACAGCCAAGAGTATTGCAGATAGGTGGGGGGTGCTAGACCAAATGTCATTTGAAACGTCATTCAGTTGGCAGTAAGCTGAAAAAAATTAAAAATGGCACGATTCAAAATGCCCGCCATATGAATTTCGTCGGTATCTCGGAAAGTATAAAAGATGGAAGAACGGTTTCTTGACAAGAAGTGATCAGGACTTGAAGGTCTATTCGATGGATAGAAAAAAATTAAAAATTGCGGAATTTATTTTTCCATAGAAAATGTCTAAGGAATATTGAAGAGACTATTGAAAAGTTGTGCATCATGTAGTACTTTGATGCGGTTTTTTGGAGGATTCTCACAGAAAACATATGAAATGAGATGATGATTCAGGGTTCTGAAGACTGTCGAGGCGATCAATCAGTCAGTCAGTGAATCAGCACAAGCAGCTATATATATATACTAGTTGGATGCGTGGGGGCGCGGGCCACATGTGGCCCGCGTGCTGTCTTCCCGCCCATAAAAAATCCCTTCAAAATTCCCCACACATTTTCTATGAAAAAAAATAATTCCGCCATTTTGAATTTTTTTCCTATCCATCCAATATACCTTTGGCTCCTGATCGCTTCTTTCCAAGAAACCGTTCTTCCATCTTTTATACTTTCCGAGATATCGACAAAATTCGAACGGCGGCCATTTTGAATCCGCCATTTTGAAATTTTTTCCAGCTCACTGCCAATTGGATGACGTTTCGAATGACATTTGGTCGAGCACCCCCCACCTACCTTTGATACCCTGGCTGTGCTCTTCACCTGTCTTCGAAATCCTCACTCATCATCTCTCTCCGTATTTTTTCTCCGAATGAATTTTTCCCATATATACGAAATGGATATTAAAAATTTTTTTTTTCATACAAAATTGTTCAGGAGAGGTGATCAATGAGTGAGTCAGTCAGTGAATCAGCCCGAGTAACTATATATTATATATATATATATATATATATATATATATATATTAACTAGTAGGGTGCGTGGAGGCGCGGGCCACATGTGGCCCGCGTGCTCTCTTCCCCCTATTTGCCTTTCAACCTTTAGTCTCTTCAACATTCGTCATACATTTTCTATGAAAAAAATAAAGTCCGCCATTTTGAATTTTTTTTCTATCCATCGTATAGACCTTCGGATCATAATAAACTCTTGTCAAGAAACCGTTCTTCGATCTTTTATACTTTCCGAAATATCGACGAAATTCAAATGGCGGCCATTTTGAATCCGCCATTTTGATTTTTTTTGACGACGTTTGATGACGTTTCGAATGACATTTGGTCGAGCACCCCCCACCTATCTTCGATACCTTGGCCGTGCTCTTCACCCGCTTCCGAAATCCTCAATCATCAGCTCTCTCCATATTTTTGTTCTTAATGAATTTTTCCATTGTATATGACAGTATACGTCAAAAAATTTTTTTTCATACAAAATTGTTCAGGAGAGGTGATCAATGAGTCAGTGAATCAGCACGACCAGCTATATATATATATTAATAGTTATAGTAATTGACTAGTAGGGCGCATGGGGGCGCGGGCCACATGTGGCCCGCGTGCTGTCTTCCCCCGCTATTTGCCTTACAACGTAAGTCTCAACATTCCCCATACATTTTTTATGAAAAAAATAAATTCCGCCATTTTGAATTTTTTCTGTCCTTTGAATAGACCTTTGGGTCCTGATCACTTCTTGTCAAGAAATCGTTCTTCCATCTTTTATACTCTTCGAGATATTGGCGAGATTCGTTTGGCGGCCATTTTGAATCCGCAATTTTGAAAATTTTTCAGCTCATTGCCAATTGGATGACGTTTCAAATGACATTTGGCTTGTACTTGACAGTATACGTCAAAAAATTTTGTTTCATACAAAATTGCTCAGGAGAGGTGATCAATGAGTCAGTGAATATATAAATGTACTAGTAGGCCGCGGGTTGTCTTCCAGCCTATAAAAGAATCATCGCTGACCTCTTAAATATTCCCATACTTATCTATGGAAAAAACAAATTCCGACATTTTGAAATTTTTTTCTATCCATCAAATAGACCTTCGGGTCTTGATCACCTCTTGTCAAGAAACCGTTCTTCCATCTTTTATACTTTCCGAGATACCGACGAAATTCGTTTGGCGGCCATTTTGAATCCGCCATTTTGAAATTTTGAAAGGTCTCGGGTTCCGCGGGTTTGTGCTCCTTAATATTATTATATTTGTATTTTTCTAAAAACTTATTAGTAGGTTGGTGAGGTATTTCTATTTAGTAGGAACCAATCTAGGGGTTGGAAATTCAGAAATATCTCCCACGCAGTTTTTAAATTTCTATTGACTGCCATGTCCAAAATAAAGTCGAGAGGATATTATAATATCATGTATTCATGAGAAACTCAGTTTAGCCAAACAAAAAAAATCCGGTCTAGGATTACTGACTGTATATAGGTATAAACTGTGGTTACGCGTGATGGTATTTGCACGTGGTGGAATTTACTCTACCTACCTAATTTTCTTAGTTCGTATCAGATTTTCTTTGGAGCTTTTGAGGGCTAGGTATTTTGAAAAACTCAAGAAACACTTACCATATTTTAATTTTATTACTAAATGTAGTAAGAGAATTTATTTACAAATAATTAAAAAATAAATAATTTTAGCGCGAAAGGAGCGTGAGTCGTGAAAACTTGCGCAGGTCCTTCTCGTATAGAGGCTCGTGAGCCACTGAAGTACATCGCTTATTCGATGCGTTAGATCATTTTATGACTTCTGTTAGGCGAAATTTTGCAGCAATTTTTTCATTTAAAATCTGTCTTTCCAATAAATAGGTAATACAATGAGCTTACTTTACGTATAATTTTTATGAAATTTGGTCTGAAGCTTTGGAAATGCCATTAGAAAAATGAACAAAAACGACCTGTTTTCAAAAATTTTTATGATCGAGGCAAGTTTAACTTATCGTGTTTTCATGAGTACATTAAAGAGATAAGGCATGTATCTTTAATATTTATTTTTAACAGTGAAAAAAAACTATTTTTTCATGATTTTGAATTGGTTTGAAAAGTGGCGTAGTCGCTAAAAACCGGGATAATGGGCCGTTAAATAATTCTTTTGAAACTCCCCGACTAAAGGAAAGTAAGAACTAAGAACCTATCAGTATAATTACAAATCCAAGAAAATCCGCCGGAGCTGCTGTGTTTTGCCTAGTGTTGATGGTGCTGTTTACCAGTTGATGACTAATTCAATTTCTATTTATACTTCTCATATACCGGCAGTTTATCAATACTTACTAATTACATTAATTGATATTGGAAACGAAAATAGCAATGGCAGCTCCGACGGATTTTCTTGGATTTGTAATTATACTGATAGGTTCTTAGTTCTTACTTTCCTTTAGTCGGGGAGTTTCAAAAGAATTATTTAATCCTTTTTCAATTACACGTCTGCAAAAGTCGTGGGTGTTTTAAATTTTTTTAATTTTCCACTTGTTTTATAGTTTTTCGATTAATATATTAATGTAATTTAAATTATATTATTATTAAAAAATGAAAATTAATCTTCAAACTAGCCATTAGCTCCTCTAGCAGCGTTTAAAGGCATCATCCCTTCCAAGTCATACAGAGACGTTTATTGTGGCGCCCCCTGCTGTTCAATCACAAGAACAATTATCTACGAACCATTGCCAATGACTCACTAATATTTTGTACAAAACTGTATCCATATCGGTTCAGTCGTTTTTGTAATAATTGAGAACATTCGTTTGCACTGTAAATGTTTTTTATGGCGCCCCCTGGTGATCGATGTTCGTAACAACTATCTAAGAACCATCGCCAATGAATACCAAACATTATACAGAAAACTGCATCTAAATATGTCAAGCCGTTTTTGTAATAAATGGGAACATTCGTTTGCAATATAAATGTATTTTATGGCGCCCTCTGGTGATCGACGTTCGTAACAACTATCTAAGAACCATTGCCGCTGAACACCAAACATTATACAGAAAACCGCATCTAAATCGATCAAGCCGTTATTGAAATAAATGGGAACATTGATGTGCACAAACAAACAAACAAACAAACAAACAAACAAACAAACCAACAAACAAACAAACAAACAAAAATATTTTTGCATTATTGGTTTTTGTGAACAATTTAACATACAAACAAACATAAAATCTTTTTAATAGAGTAATGTACAAACGGTCTCTCACCCTAAACTCATATACCCGTACTCCGTTCCGTCGTGGGTAAAAACGTCTAATCAAAAGTATTTAAAGAAAGGGCAGAATCCAAAATTTTTAAATATCTTAAACATTAATTCATGTTAATCATCAGTATGATACTTAAAAGCCTGATTCACTATCATCTGATATATTTTTTATAGGATTGCAAGTTTCGTGACTATCACTTGACATAATATAGACCGGGTGCTGGACGGAGTTGAGTGTGCAAACTCCGTGGACCGCATTCAGTGAAAGGCTATGAATTCAGAAACACGGAGGCTGCAAGTGCGTTACACCTTAGAGGCTTTAGCGAATCGTATCAGAAACGTGGAAGGAAAAAGTTTAGTGCAAAATTATTGGATGTCAATTATTGTCAACCAAATAAGTGTGCATGCATTCTTGTGAACAGTTAAGAGGATTTATTGAATTTATTTTTGTCTTTCTCACTCTCACGGATACGTTGGTAGGTGCGACATGCAGCGTCGCGGAAGAATATAACAGAAAAACTACCTTTTACCTAATTACTTAAAACCTAAGCCAGTTATCAAAAATCTGTTTCTAAGCGTTTTTGGATATTATTATTACCGACACATTTAGAACAAAAATTACAATTACATCGATTATAGTTTCCGATAAAAATTAGAAAAACTGAGATTTTGGAGCAACTTTTGGGAGAACTTTCTATCAAGAAAATTCTATCCAATCGTGTTTCTGCTACTAAGGGATTTAAGATTAAAGACCCAAAATACATGACGTTCAAATTTAGTTTTTAAATAGAACTTCATTCATAATCGCTTAAATAACGACCGTGCCCTCAGCGTGTTCTTATCTTCATAGAGTTTACCTTAGTAAAAAAGCTCAGAGTCAGCACACTGTATTAAATATTACACCTCGAAATAGTGGGTAATAGCAGCTCTTGAATATGTTTATAGCAGACGCCTCTACGGTCAGGCGGCGAGGCGGATTTTCCGCGAAAATACATACAAACAACTCGTTTGTAGTTACAGGGACCGTTGTGGGCAGATCACAGGAGAGAAAACGTGGGCTTGCCAAACAGTTTCCACAGTTAAGACTTCTCGTAATTCATGTGTTAACCCCAACACTGCACTATTTCCCACCCATATGATGAATCACTTTAAAAAAAATTTGGTCAAGTGTGTGTATTTTATTCCATTTTCTAGTATTTATTGTTACAGCGGGACTTAAATACATCATCTGTGAAAATTTCAAGTCTGTAGCTATCACGGTTCAAGAGATACAGCCTGAGTGGTGACAGACGGACGGACGGATAGCGAAGTCTTGTTTGTGCCCTTTGAGTAGGGAACCCTACAAAAACAGAGAAAGTGATGTTTTGGGATAACTCCAGGGTCCAAGAACAAAAATGTCCTAAACCTTAAAATATAGCTATACCTAATTTTCATACTAATAGCAATCAAATAAAATCACAACATTATACTATTAAAAATGTTTTAATTGCTTGACCAATGACCATAATACGGAATCGATTCATAACATAACCCTTCCAAATTGTCAAATTGACATAGCTCTATCTTATGACAGCCGCGTTTAGAAACCAATCAGTCTTGACAGCCGGCACAGGTTAGTAATAAAAATCATCACAGAGCCTTATTACAATATCAGACATCTAACATACAAATAATGCCACACACACAGAACAAGGAATGACTTAATATTGTAGCCACACACTTAAGTGTAGTTCAAGAGAAATCACCGCTCCCATGGTTCAATTGAATGTTTGCAAAACAATCACGAATCCGAGATGCTGGGAACAGATGCTGACTGAGATGAGATCTTCACCTGTACTATGTATTCTGTGACTCAGACTTCCCAGCATATTATACGATCAGCCATTGTCGTGGTAGAAACATCTTGAGGAAACCTGCATGCCATAATATACCAATGCCCGCTGTATTGTGAAGTCTGCCAACCTGCACTACTCATTTTGGGATGGGATCATGGGACCCGTGCCCATAAAATAAAATCACGTGACACTCTGGGAATGCGACAGAAGTACAATGTGAGGTGTCGGTTACGATAATGGTGTCGCGAATTCAATGGTTTTTCCCATCAGTTCAATAATAACTGAGAAGTGAGAAACAAAAATTCGAACGTAAAAAATATGTTGTTTTATTCGTTAACGGAATTTTTAAGGGAAACCTTTTGGTGTGCACTGAGCTACGATAGATTTTCTCATGAGAAATCTTTGGATTTTGAATAGAACCATTTGCTCTTAGGAAGCCGTAAAAAAAGGTTTAGACACCGACAAAATTATTCAACAACTAAAAGGGATTTAGCTTAGTTTCTTGCCTATTATACGTATGTACTTTGTAAGTTCCAACAAATCAAGGAAAATACTTACTAATGTCATGTGCATATCACGTGCTGACTTAGGCTTCCTAGTCTGAGCCCATTACAACAAATAACCTTCTAGACACCATATATGTGAATTGTCAACATAATCTCATTTGCGTCGATACCAACGCAATTCTAGACGTTATGCGAAAAATGTCGTCTTCAGTCTTCACTTTTTAGGGTTCCGTAGCCGAATGGCAAAAAACGGAACCCTTATAGATTCGTCATGTCTGTCTGTCCGTCTGTGAGTCTGTCCGTCTGTCCGTCTGTCCGTCCGTATGTCACAGCCACTTTTTTCCGAAACTATAAGAGCTATACTGTTGAAACTTGGTAAGTAGATGTATTCTGTGAACCGCATTAAGGTTTTCACACAAAATTAAAAAAAAAGTAATAAATTTTGGGGGTGCCCCATACTTAGAACTGAAACTCAAAATTTTTTTTTCATCAAACCCATATGTGTGGGGTATCTATGGATAGGTCTTCAAAAATGATACTAAGGTTTCTAATATCATTTTTTTCTAAAATGAATAGCTTGCGCGAGAGACACTTCCAAAGTGGTAAAATGTGTGTCCCCCCCCCCCCCCTGTAACTTCTAAAATAAGAGTATGATAAAACTAAAAAAAATACATGATGTACATTACCATGCAAAGTTCCACCGAAAATTGGTTTGAACGAGATCTAATAAGTAGTTTTTTGATATTTACATTAAAACCTCTAAAAACAAAGTTAGTTTTGCGGTTCGATAAGAAAAGTGGTTTTTATGGTTTTATTCCTCCGGTTGTAGTACGGAACCCTCAGTGCGCGAGTCCGACTCGCACTTGACAGGTTATTTTGTTACGTACGTACATTACTCTAACGTACGTAAGTAGTATAAGTACGTCAATCGTTTTAACAATCTATAATTACTTAGCTTCCAACTTCAAATAGGCTAAGGGCCGATTTTTCAATCGCCAGATAAACGTTAACTAAGGAACAAATATGACATTTTGACAGATTTTGTATGGCATATGTTTCAAATTTATTACACAGAGATAGTCAGCAGGGCAGATTAATTTGTTTTGCTATAATCCGCTACTTGAAAAGATTCTGTATGGTGCGATATGCAGGAAAACTGCCTACATGAAACACCACACACAAATTTTCCTACACTTTCTTCGACGCACGTTTTGTCCTGACACCGGAATATCCTCAGGAGATGTTGACTTCACAATTCGAAATCGTAATAAGATCTACGATTTCGAATTGTGAAGTCAACATATCAGCAAAACAAATTAATCTGTCCTGCTAATTATGGATTTCCGCAGAATAACGCCTGCTTCCATTCAACACAGATAGTCTATCTGACGATTGAAAAATCGGCCCAAAAACAAATAGAGTATCTAAGGAAAATGCATCACCGGCAAATTGAAATATACCTACTAGGTATATACTTCAAACCGTGTAAGGAACGCAGATGAGACCAGAACGCATTGTGCTACAACAAACAACATGTAAATGGGTAAATAATGAATGCAATGAATACAATTCATTAGACAAAGTGCCTCTGTCATACCTCGCGATGACGTCAGACTGACGTAGCTGTCAGCAGCTTGAAATTGTGACATCACGCGTCGAAAGTGGCCAAAATGACACGATAAATATTAAATTTCCTCGTTGAGAGAATGTCCAGCCAGCCACCAACCCGTTAACCACCTAAGATTTTTGCTGCGGACAGCGACGGCGTGAGGCGAGTCCGTCATCGTTATATCGTCCTGCCCCAGAATGGGGAGAGTGAGCCCATAGGGACAAGGAGCGAGAGGAAACAACTTGTAGGGAGTCAAGAAGGCGCCCCGGGAACACGCCAAGAACAAGTACCGAACGGGCGCCCTCCCGCGTTTCGGCCCCCATAACCGCGAGGTTGATTGGGCCATGGGTGGTGGAGGGTTGTCCCTAACCACCTAAGATATGATAATAGACCACCGATAAGAAACATCAGGATATGGGCACCCGAGCGATTTACGTACCTAATCCGTTTCGTACAAGCAAACCGTAACGCCATCTGTCAAAATTCTTTAGGTGTCTGCTGAGCGAACTACAGCGTGGCCTTACTGTTGGTGGCAAAACAATCATTTTTGGCACCGATAGTGTAATTTTTTCACGCCGTCCGCCCTTTCCACGGTATATATTATGTCTATTTATTAGACATATTTTCAGGACCCGATCAACCACGCGATAAATGCCACCAGTTTACCTACTGGCTGCAAAAATAAAATGAAATATATAAAATGAACACTTTGGCAATATAGACATCTTTGCAACTCGAGTGGGTAGTTTCAAGAGGTCGGTCATAGGCAACCTCAAATTAAAAATAGATACTTCTTTATATTAATTAATTTTGCATTGCCCTCACCATGTGCATACGTTTCAGATTATCTGAGGACGACGTTGTGGGTCATGCGCTGATTAGTTTGTAATTAGAGTTAGGTTTATATTTAAGTCAATTTTGTAGTGCATGATTGTTTGTTTGTCCCTTAATTTAAATAAATAAATAAATAAATATTTGCTTGGGACCAACAACGTCAGTAGTAAGGCCAACATGTTCTATGACCACGCAGCGTGGTCTTCCTTCGCTCTGTAATAACTCTTTGGCAAAACTTTGAAACTTTGATTTTTTTGTTTGTATGAGGTAAGGTTTACATAAAATGTTCAGTTTAGCTCATCCTTACTTAAAATCTCTGGCTATGATATAAGAAAGAGGAGGTAAACATCAATATACAACTGCCCATGAAAAAAAATCAGTAGGAAAGTCAACATCTCCTGAGGATGTCCCGGTGTCGGGACGAAACTTGCGTCGAAGAAAGTGTTGGAAAATTGTGTGTGGTGTTTCATGTGGGCAATATTCCTGCATATTGTACCATACAGAATCTTTTCAAGTAGCGGATTTCTGTCCTGCTAATTATGGATTTCCACCACAACAAAATAAAGTCTGCTTCATAAAAAATGAAACCATACTGAAAAACCATAATGAAATCAGCGCTAATAAATAATAATCCCGCTTACAATTTCCTCCAGTATCATCTGCAACCCATCTGTCGGCGTCAGGCACTAGGATATAAATCAGTTGCTAACAGATGACCCGGTTACCGACAAGTCCCGCCGGTCGCCGGTTCGGATCCCGGTTAGAGCGTGATTTATTTATCGCACGTTCGATGTATTTATTTACAGATGGAATCTCGGCCATGGGAAACGTATGGGGTTTTGTTTTTTGCAAAATGTTTTGACACCAATATGGATTTTTCATTTTCCAGTCGAGTCAACCGTACAGATGGTATTATGAAGACGAGGGAAAACTGCAATTTTGAGACAATTATGGCCTAAATTAGGCACATAGTAAGTCAACGAGTGACTTACTATCTAAGGACCGCAGGTGTAATACAAAAATCACGAAAAAAGTGTCTTAAGCAAACATATTATATGTAAACGAGGGTATGTGTATTTTTATAAACAAACTAAAACATTGTAATTTATGTAAGCCATTATTATACAGCCTAATTTTACTAGCAACAAGCTATAGTGCGATTGCCTCCCTTTTCGCGTTTTATCTCTCTTTCGGTTCGGACACTTTTTAGCGCTGACCCGTCATCCTTAGTATTATATAGCTATGACTAATCTATTGCTTTAATTCACGCGAACTTAAGAGGATCGTCTAGTTGTAAGCTTTCATACAGAAAGCGATAACGTTTACACACCCGTAAATGTAGTCAGATTTTTATAATTTTTAGAAATGTTGCAGATAAAACAGTTACTCAATGGCTTTACAAATTTTTACAATTCTTTTGTGTACCTATATTAAAACAGGACGTCAGCTATTTTTCATATACCCCTAATTCAGGAATCTACACTAATATTATAAAGAGGAAAGATTTGTATTTTTGTATTTTTGTATTTTTGTATTTTTGGATTTTTGTATGTAACGAATAAACTCAAAAAGTACTGGACCGATTTTAATAATTCTTTTTTTATTAGAAAGCTACATTATCACTGAGTAACATAGGCTATATTTAGTACTTGATTACTATAGAAATCTTTAGAAATTCCTATTAAAACCAACCGAAGATGTAAAAAAATTAGCCATAAAATGACTTTCATCGCATACGCTGCGAAGAGTATTAATGATAGGACAAAAAAATGTTCAACAATATTATAGAATATATCAATATCTACAAAAAACTTCGCGAGACCATGTGTCTAACTATTGTAGTTACGTCTCTATAACTACTTTTTTACATTTAACAAATTGATAGAAATGCCGATCAAAATCAGACCGCGTTATCCATACCATTTATAAATTTTTATCTGAATAAATAATTTAATATTCAAGACTGTCTCAATACCTGATGATTACTTTTTGAATTATTGAAATTATTGAATTTTGCAAAAGCACCACAAGATAAACCGAGCGAAGCAGGAACGGGTTGCTATACAGCATAGCACCAGAACGTTTAATCCCTTTGCGGAACGAAATAGATATGATCAGTCATAATCATTAAATTTCTTCTCAACCTTACAATACCCAGCTATTGTGTGCCAATCCGTGGGTTTCCTCTCAGAATAATATGAGTTTGTTTAGTAAATAGAAGAAGAACAAAGGAGAGATGGGTGGATTGTGTGAAAGAGGATTGCATGTTGACAGCTGATAGAGAGAATGGAAGAAGACTGCATTGTTGGCCTTTCGAACCAGGGAACTTTCGCTCATTTACCCCGCAAAAAATCAAGGAATCCCACGGGATTTGCAAGAAAACCGTACTTCACGCGGGCGGAGCCGCGGGCAACTGCTAGTAATTTATATGGCAACTAACGTTTGCCGGGTCAGTACTCTAGTAAGTAGTACCGATTTGAACTCGGTAAGCCTACCTACATTCAAACAAAACTCAAAAGGTTTTTTTAAAGCCGCACGTGTCTTCACGTTGTGAGGGGGTGTGAGGGGGTGTGAGAGGATGCGGGGGGGGGGGGGACACAGGTGCAGGGTGTTGGCAGATGGCAGCTCGGATTGCCAGCTGCACCGAGATATCGAGACGCACGCCCAATATTGGGTTTTGGTTTTGTTTTTATTTGTGATAAAATTAAGGCCAACTTGTTTAAAGTTTATTTCAGTAAAACTTAATGTGGATACTGGATAGATAGTAACCAGCAGTTAAAAAACGCTCCGCGCCTTCATTATAAAATGTAGAGTAGAATTCGCCTTCATTATAAAATATAGAGTAGAATTAACACAATAGTCAGAAGCAAAATTATTATCAAAAGTTTGTATGAACCTACGTAAGTGTGTTTGTAACTTATTTACGCCGCAACTACTGAACAACAGCTAGTAGATATATATCATCTAAAATTCATGAAATTCGGTACAGCTGTCCTCGTGCTGAAAATATTGTGTAAAAACTAACCGGACTTTTGCCGGAAAGAAGATACTCAATGATTTGAGTTGACGATCTCCCTGGCGCAGTGTCGACGCGCTCGGATTCGAGTGGGAGGTCGCGGGCTCGATTCTCGCCACGGGCCACTTTGGAATTCTTTAATTTCTCAATTGTCTCAGGTCTGGTCTGGTGGGAGGTTTCGGCCGTGGCTAATTACCACCCTACCAGCAACGACGCACCGCCAAGCGATTTAGTTACTTACCCTTCCAAGTTATACGATAACATCTTAGGTAAGTGATGATGCATCATCACTTACCATCAGGTGAGATCGCAGTCGAGTACTAACTTGTATGGAGTAAAAAAAATGATAGTATAGATTAGAGAAGCAATAACTTAAATGCAGGGACCTGATAGCGTGCCTACAGTATTGCTGAGTTGTGCACTCGCCAGACAGGGGGACTATAATATACGTAATTGACCGTGGTAGCAAAGGTCGACACTTTCCCATCCCTACCGTGACGTCACGGTTCACGAGCCACGACACAGGTGCCATATCTTACCCTATTTATCAGTTACAATTCGAATAACTAGTGCAATGCAATGAGCGATAAGTTTTGTACATTCAAAATTTTGACGATCTTCCTAGCGCCATTTCTGATTTAGTTTGAAGTTATGAAGTAGATCTATGGTTATTGCGGAGCGCGAGCGACGACGTTTATAAATCTATGGGTTATTACCACACCTGGCGATATTACCCATAAGGGAAAGAGATATTTTTATATTGAAAGGTACCGCAGGTGTTAACGAAAGTATGATTTTTCGACAAAAAAAAAACCATTTTACAGACACCGTATTGCTAACAAAGTACGAGTGATGCCATCTAGTGACGAGTAGTGGAACTACGCTTGTAAAACACACCATCTCACGTAGTTCACAATAACGCGTATAGATGTCGCTGATAAATAATATACGACGTTCTATTTACATATTTTTTTGTTTTGTATCGGGAGTCTTTTTAGTATTCACTAAATAATAATGTTATAAGTATTTAAATACTTGGACTTACCTTACGCGGATGTAGCAAGCCAAAACTTACAGAAACAAAGGCGCACTTACCTGTAACAAAAATATCAAATTAAGATTTTTATTTTGTGAACAGTGAATTTCGCTGATTTTTTCCAGACTTTTAATGATTTTAGAAAGAAAAAAGATAATAATTGAGCTAGTTAGACTCAGTTATAACAGCTGGTTTTAGCCTCTTGTAGGCAAATCTTATTTTATCAACATACCTAAACGCATTGAACGTGTGTTTCTGTTGCGTGCATTCAAGCTCGCTGTCTTGGCTAGAAAAAACGCCATCCACACAATAATCAACCTAGGACCAACGCGACAATGACAGATGACAAAATTCATACAAAAACATATTTACGTACACAATATTAACTGAAACTGGTTGCCCATATCAATTGATAATCACAACTTTTCTGGCATTTTGAGTGTGTTAAAAATCACTTGAAGAAAAAGTAGAAATTTCAAGCTGCTCTAACTGGTTGGACTAATGAAGGTTTTAGTGACTATGTCATATTTAAACTGTACAAAGAAATTGGCAATAATCGGGTCGATCTTTTTTTGATAAATGTATCTTATTTGGGATTTCATAAAATAACACAGTAAGCAATTATAAAACTCGATTTTTTTGGATAAAGGTATCCTATTTGGGATTTCATAAAATAACACAGACCACAGTAAGCAATTATAAAACTCTAGTAATAAACACATTTTGTAGTTCACACTTTACAACTTCGGGTCTTGTTATTTAATAACAAACTCTCATTAACAACAATTGATGAAAAAGATTTAAAACATTGATGAGCTATTTATTCGTATGTCTCCAAAAAAACTTCATCATAATATCCTTAACATGGGTCATGTTTAAATGAGACCAAACTCATTATAAAAAAAATCTAGAAGCATTTAGGTACGAAGTTGGCCTTACGAAAGTAAGTCTAAGCGGTCAGAACAATAGTAGTAGAGTTCATATTATTTTGGGAAGTCGGTTAAGGGGATTTATTGAATTTATTTTTGTCTTTCTCACTCTCACGGATACGTTGGTAGGTGCGACATGCAGCGTCGCGGAAGAATATAACAGAAAAACGACCTTTTACCTAATTACTCAAAAACTAAGCCAGCCATCAAAAATCTGTTTCTTTGCGTTTTTTGATATTATTATTACCGACACGTTAAAACAAAAATTACAATTACATCCATTGTAGTCTCCGATAAAAAGTAGAAAAACTGAGATTTTGGACAAACTTTTGGGAGAACTTTCTATCGAGAAAATTTTATCCAATCGTGTTTCTGCTTCTTAGCGATTTTAGATTAAAGACCCAAAATACATGAGGTTTGAATTTGAAAGTAATCGTCTTTGTAGTTTTTAAATAAAACTTCATTCAAAATCGCTTAAATAATACCGGTTTTACGCCGTTAAAAGATAGATTTCCTCAAATATAGTCCTACTACTGATTGCAGCTATTTAGAAATGAAACAATAAAAAAATGATGAAACACTAGATCTGTCAAAGTAACATCAAAGATTGAAGCAATATTAAGAAGCCTCTACAATAAAACCACATTCAGTGAATCTCTAGACTAAATGAGGAGTCAAGCTCAACTGTCAACTGCAGGAGGGACCCGAGATATCGCTTGTTAAAAGTAGATATCTAAACAATAGCGTTGGACCTGCGACTGTGTATTGTATCCCTTCAGTTAATCTATGTTCTAAATGGTCCCTTGATGGCTGTTTTGTTCTCGTTTAATTAACTCGCATTTGAAAAAGAGACGGAAGATATACTCATAGATTGGATTTCGATAGACTCATCTATGTGTAACTAATCTATACGAACAGGAAAGCAAAAAAAAACTATATCAGTTGTTTCTATGATTGAAACTATAACTTCCAGCGTTTTTAAATTTTGAATTAGTTTAATCTAAACAAAATAATTTAATTTCTCTAAGGTATCGTTACTTTATGTACAAATAATAACAGAAACCAGCACAGTGTCAGTGAGCGCGGGGCACTGCTTTTCCACTACTGACACTGCGCGGGGGACGGTGCTGCATTACAGAGTAACTAACGAGCTTAAATGAAAAAAAATGCAATCTTCAAATCCTTTCAACCTCTAATTTTCACTGACTATATTATTCTTATCCATTTTTAGTAAACTAGTTGAGTGACCGAGCTGTGCTCGGTAGTATTACAGCTACTTACCCACTTAACAATAGATGGCAGCAGGAGTTTGCTGTAATAGTTTTACTCTATCGCCAATAGATGTCAGGTATAGATTTATATATTTTTTTTGGTAAATACGACATTTTCTAGAAATGAATCCTAGCTAGATCAATTTATCGCCCCCAAAACCCCTTGTATACTAAATTTCATGAAAATCGTTCGAGCCGTTTCCGAGATTCAGATTATATAGAAATATATATACATATATATATATATACATATATATATACATATATATATATACAAGAATTGCTCGTTTAAAGGTATAGGATAGGATAAACTCTTAAGCTACTTATTCCTATTATTTATCTACTATGTTTGAAACAAGAAGTCTCCAGAAGTTTAGGTACAACATAGTGTGATGATATAATACATCCTAGCTATTACACAGAGCAGTAGGCAGCGTTCAGTGAGCCAACAAAAGCTTTCAATTACGACGTGGGACTAGAGTCGGCAGCTCGCTCTATCGCTCGACCGCCCCCGGCTTTGATTGCTTATTGAATACGCTCTCACAGATGCTCACTTCACTGATCACTCACCACAGCCTAAGTGATGTAAATACTCGAATAGGTACCCAAAGTACAATCGCATTTGTCTATGGAGACATCTGCATGCACTAGCTTAAGAGTAAATTCCCTAAATAGTGGACACACTCGTCAAGTGAAACACCCCAAAACACATCCCACGCTTAAAGCTCCCAAAACTGATACCAGATATTCCGAAAAGAGAAAATAAAATAATAAAACTACAAAAAGATAGAGTTCTGTCGCTGATGCATAGGCAGAGGACAGAGCTCAAGATAAACAACAAAGATTCATAAAGGGAGAGAGGATATTATAAAATGTTAATCCCCCTCCTTATCCACTCTCCGAGAACGCGCGCCGCCGGGATATAAAGCTCAGAGGCTAAAACGAAAACGAAACTCAATCAAAATCAAAGTCTCGTTAACTTTTTGTTTTTCTATTTACGGGGGAAATTATATCCGTACTCACAGTGGGGATAAAATACTTATGTCTAATGCCAAACGGCGAAAACTTTCCCTTTTGCCAAGCTTTAAGTGGTAGAGAAGATATTCCGTCAAAGGACAAAATCGGGGGATTTTTTATCCACAAGTGCTAGTTGGTAGAGAGGCTGGGTCCACAAACCTTGAAATCCGTACATAAATAACTTCTTAATACCAATATTTCAAATTTCAGAGAGAAGTATTTTTTCTTTTAGAACTTGAGCAAGCAGCGTAATTTCATCTACTGGAACGTGTTTATTTTTTGTTATTTTTGTTTTCATTATAAAAAAACCCCTAAAATTCATCGATGTTCGTAAGAAACCAAGAACCAAGTAGTTGAGAAACCTTGGGACGGTTGTCCTTAATTGTACGTGAGTCGTGACTAAATGTCAAACGAGATTAAAGGACACCCCTCCACAATAATTACAATATTAGTATGCATGTGTTGTGGGCCAATGGAAATACCTCTTTACTACTAAATCTTCACAACAAATCGGTCCCTACATTTACAGTAGGTAGATGGAACTTCGTCTCTTCCTAGTTCCTAGTACTACTACGTAGTAATCCAAACCGCTGCAACTCGTCAATAGCACCCTATAAATCGGGATTCGTTTCAACGTACAGTTCAGATATTGTTTACGTTTTTTCCTTCCTCCTCACTGCCAACTGCGCTGGCGTTGTTTTAACATTAAAATGGAAATCTACACCGTTCTTCCTTATACTAAAATAATTAATTAGTACGGTTTCTTTTTTAAACTAACGTAAATGTGCACCCAACCATAATCTCCTGACACATATCATAGCATACGGTTGTGAAATTTGGCCAATTTTCTTTTCTACAAGCAAGTAAAAATTCCCTTCCCAAGCGAGCCACTATACACTCTGTCCTCAGCCTTCCCCAGATAGAGGTAGAGTTGCTTGTACGCGGTCTCCAATAGTGCTGCGGGGGCAGGACTTTTCGCCTCCACCGTCCATCGTCGTTCTACAATATGTGTGAACACCCCACTGTCACTTAAGCTTGCTAAAGATGAAAAGCATCGTACAGTTTCGTATTAACAACCAATTACGACATAATAAAATGTATTGTCGGCTACAAATTATCATGGTGTCCAAAATTGCAATGAATAGAGTACTCAGAAGATGAAGGTAGCAGTAGCTACACAAAATAAGGCTGTTTAGCCATAGACTGACAAAGGTATCAACTGTCTGGCAACCTTCATCAATAGAGAGATGCATCTAAAGAAGAAGATTCATTGAACAGTTCATTACGTATAAATAATCATTACATTGCTAACAACACCGCATTCGACATGATGTATGTAACTGAATATAATATTATATATTAGGTGCTTTTGGCAAGTACCCACAAACAACACTTACTTAACTGCCGTATTAACTAAATAGACACTAGTTGGTGTGTTTACATGAATGGAATCGGCGTTTTCTTCGGTATTTACCATCTTCCCCGCGGAATCCGAATGCAACTCTATAAAGCAAGACATAAGATTGATTTTCTAGTAAAGTTTGGTTATTCTTGTTGGCCGCGAAATCTGTTTATAATTTTGAAAAGTTCATTCAGGTAAATTCCATCGTGTTGTACGATTTTGTAGCTGGTTTACATGTTGGCAGATACCCTTTTAACCAATACCGTACCTATTACTAGGATGGGGTTTTTTAAGTATCACCACTGCATTGTTTATCCCTGCCATCTCAAACAATTCGTATACTCATAAATAAGGTAATAAATAAGGTTGAAAGATTGTATTTCCTATGTTCAAATACATTCAATTTTACACTCCAAACCAATAGACGTGAAGTTAATTTGTCAGTGTGAAATTTTTATTTTATTTCTTGATTCACATTACTCAGTGTGTAAAATCGTTATGTGAATAGCGACCCAGATCACTAAAATCACTTAAGGGGATTTATTGAATTTATTTTTGTCTTTCTCACTCTCACGGATACGTTGGTAGGTGCGACATGCATCGTCGCGGAAGAATATAACAGAAAAACGACCTTTTACCAAATTACTCAAAAACTAAACCAGTTACCAACAATCTGTTTCTAAGCGGTTTTTGATATTATTATTACCGACACAGTAAAACAAAAATTACAATTACATCAATTGTAGTTTTCGATAAAAAGTAGAAAAACTGAGATTTTGGAACAACTTTTGGGAGAACTTTCTATATCGAGAAAATTTTATCCAATCGTGTTTCTGCTTCTAAGCGACTTTAGATTAAAGACCCAAAAGACATGACGGACGTTTAAATTTGAAAGTAATCGTCTTTGTAGTTTTTAAATAAAACTTCATTCAAAATCGCTTATATACCGCTTTTACGGCTTTAAATAACCGTTTAAGACAATGTAAGGACGCACGCCGACAGTAAAACTATACCTGTCTGCAATTTGTCCGCCGTGAGGCTGCGCAGGAGTCGCTTGATGCTCCTGCGCCGGCGCACACCCGCGCCGGACCCGTCGTCCGGGGAACTCATAACACCGCCATGTTGTCGCGACTCATTCACTTCATTTCACTTCACCCAACACTTGCGAATTCGCAAACCATTTTCACTTCACTTTCGTGTTAAAGTTTCACTAGGATTTAGCTATTTTTACTGAAAATAACGATTACTAGAATTTTAGAAACAAATGCAAGTTGCATGTGATTTTTAACCGACTTCATAATAAGAGTTAGTTTGAGTTCGTACTTCGTAAGTGGGCATCTTATGACGGATAGCACAGGGACTAATTATGACGTGTCAGTGTAATTGTTGGTCAAAATGGGACCTATGAATAGACCTATCAGATTGATGAGCGCATAGCGCACCTAAGTTGACCCTCGAAGCTGTGTTCTGCGCAGGAGTAAACACATACGCGCCTATTATACTTTAAATAACCATAAACAATCATTCCCTAACCAGTATCGTCGATTATTACGATGCTCCATAGATCACCAGTTCTTGGACTGATATCAACCTTTTAGCGTTAAATTCTAGCTAGAGCATATAACGAATATGCACTATCTATGCAGTTACGAAGTACAGTTTACACGTTTAGGTGTGTTGCATGCACTATTTGCGGTAAATTATACCATCTCATACGTTATACTAATACTGTTTTATTAACAGACTAGCTGTTGCCCGCGGCTTCACCCGCATGAATTTCAGTTTTAACAAGATAGACATGTGGTCCCGCGGACTATCTTTTAGAACTTTTTAAAGGGGAACAATCCCGTCATACATGATTTTTGCGTAACTTTAGTCGTTTACTTAGAGCACGCTACGCAAGCTTTCCAAAAGAAACCATTTTTCCCGTTTTTCCAACATTTTTAATCGATGTTCCGCTCATATTGGTCATAGCATGATGTTATATAGCCTGAAGCCTTACTCAATAAATGGCCTCTACAACAAAAAAATAACTTTTCAATTCGATCCAGTAGTACAAACAAACACGCACTTCAGCTTTAATAATTTTTTTTTTAAATATTAATCACACTGATATCATGTTGGAGTTTCAAGTAAAGCAAAGTATGAATCAACATAAAGTTCTAAAAATAAAATGAACTTATAAATGAATAACTATAATATTTGCACTATAGTATAGTGCTGGTGACAGCTGCATAGTACTTTCTCAGTCTGTCGCACTCTGATCATTCCCTATTGCTATTATCATCTCATTGGTCACTCGCACCACGCTACAGCGCAAATACTATATAATAATAATAATAATAATAATTTCTTTATTGTCAGGCAATAAACCCATATGAATTACAAAAAAGACTACAACTACAAGAACTACAATACATATAAAATAAGTTACAACAAATTTGTAAGGAATAGTAAAAAAATAATAAATATTATGATGTAATGTCTATACCTCTACAAACGAGGGACTTCTTTGTTACCGCACCGATGCAGGGAAGACCAATATCTGGCAAAAGGATTGCTTGGGTCGTCACCTACCGCGGCGAGAATGGTGTTGGTACTCTGTCTCAATCTTCCCCAGAAGGAGGCTGTTCTTGCTCGAAGGATGGCATAGAAGTCAGGGACCCTAGCATCGGCAAACATGGATTTGGCGCTGCAAAAACGTGGCAGCTTCATTAAAATGCGAAAAGCATTGTTATATTGAATCCTCAATGCATTATAACTCCGCTTGGTGAATCTTGTCCAAAGCTGACAGGTATAAAAACACTGACAAAATGCTTTAAACAAGGTCACCTTGACCTCGTCAGAGCAGCGCGCAAACCTACGTGCTATCATGTTAGCTCGCACCGAGAGAGCCCTGCGCTCCCTCTCCATGTCCATGTCATCCTTTAGGTCCTCCGATAGATGATGACCCAAGTATTTAAAACTCTTAACAACCCGAATAGACGCGCCGTCCAAAAATACCGGTGGAACCATCTCCGGTCCCTTACCAGCTCTGAAGACGAGCATTTCAGTCTTTGCTACGTTATATTTAAGACCATGTTGTTTAGCAAACTGGTCACAAATATTGAGTAGTTTTCTGAGACCATTGATCGAGGGGCTGAGAAGAACCATATCGTCCGCGTAGCTAAAATTGTTAACACATAGGTTACCAATATGGCAACCGACTTTAGCTCCTCTCAGCCTCTCAATCAAGTCATTAACATAAAAGTTGAACAGGTCCGGAGATGTTAACCCACCTTGACGTACGCCACACTCTAGTCTATACTCACTAGAGTGTGCGTCGCCCCATTTTACATGATTAGTTTGGTTAGCGTACCAGAACCTCCACAGATTCACCAATTCCTTGGGAGCGTGCCTGGCGAGTTTGTGCCACAAGATTTTATAATTGACAAGGTCAAACGCCCGGCTTAGGTCTAGAAAACACGCATAAACGGATGTTTCCCTGTTAATATAGTGACTTAAAGTGTATTTAAGGCTTAATATGGCCGAATCTGTGGAGAGTCCGGCACGAAAACCAAACTGAGCATCATCTATATTAAAATTCCTGGTCAATTCGGGTTGCAAGAGCCTTTCTAAAATTTTGCCAAAAACGGTTCCCAATGATATTGGTCTATAGTTGGACAGTTTAGACAGATCGCCAGTCCTGTTTTTAACAATGGGTACTACTATCGTTTTTAAAAGTTCCTTGGGTAGGTAGCTATGCTTTAGACAAGCAGTGAAGATAATGGACAGGACCCGATAGATTTCATCGCTAGCATACATGATGTGCTCAATGCTGAGCCCATCATGTCCAGGTGATTTGCCACGTTTAATGTTTTTCGAAACATTGGCAATGTTTTCAGGACCAAGAACATGACCTACGTCAATAGATAATGGTTGTGGATCTATACGTGTTTCGGATACATCGCTTTCGCCGCACGTTTCCATGGGCTGGATCTTAAAATGTTCTGCAAACTTGTCAGCGATTCTCTTCGGGTCCTGTTCATTACTCACTGAAACCGGCAATGCATCATTGTATTGCAGTCTTTTCGTGGCTTTCCAGAACTTTGAAAAATTATTTTTGTCTCTGTTTAAAGCTAGTATATTCATTTTTATCATTTCTTCGTTTTTCTGGCACCATTTTAATTTATTTTTAAATATTCTCCTAAATTTTAACATGTTATCATAAATACATCCATTATTTGGTGTGCCAGCATCAATCCAACATTTAAAATGTAGTCTAGCCAGTTCATGGCTTGCTTTGACGTGGTAATTCCAGCCAGCAATCTGTTTATCCTTTTTACCTGCACCGGTCGGAGAAGAGCTTAATACAGCACCTTCTTGCAAAATACCTACCATTTCCTTATACATTTTATCAATACTAGATTTACATTCTAAAATATCACAGTTAACATATTTAGCTTTATAATATTAGTATGAATATTATATCGGGAAGGCTAGGGAATAGAGATTTTATCGGAATCTGCATAAATCTTCCATACCTGGGTACAGCTGGCTTCTTCTGTTAGGCGAAAGACTATTGTCGGCGCAATATCTGTCGCTGTCCGCGGGGCAGTAAAACGGGTAAACAAGCCGCCTGTTGAGATGTCTGTCTCACTTACGAGCAAGGCCCGCACCGTACAGTTTCACCATTCTATTGTGGCAGAATTTGTTGCAAGAAAAAGTTTAAAATTTAAAAGAAAACCTACACGGTATATGTTTTAATTTTTTAAGTTTTAACCACGACCGAATCGTCCTACCAGATTAGAAGCTTTACATTTTTTTATTGAAGATAGGCTTGCGCTTGACGACAATCATGCCTGATGGAAAGCAATGATGAGGTCTAGGTTGGAGCGCGCTTGCCTAGACAATGCCTGTTCACTCTTCTCTTGAAGGCACCTTTCTCTTGAAGATTGTACTTGGCTGGAAACACGGAGGCTGGAAGGGATTAATAAATTCTAAATTAGACAGCACCGGGATCTAAGCTAGGGAGGTCGTCAAAACTTCAAAAGGTGTTCCAAAATAGGTAGTAATAATTGAAGGCGATCACCTAGAAGGGCTGAAGCAACCGGCGCGTATGATAAAGCCAAATGATATTTCACGGTGGAGCAGTATACGTGGGGTGGGTAACTGAAATACCGATAATATAGGATCGAGGGATATAAAGTTTCGTTCTTTCGTTTCAGCCGACGGACGTTCATAGCTGGACAGTGATTTTTAACCTACAATGATGATATATGATGGCCTCCTGCAATTATTTTTAACTTACACCGTCATACGCCGCTTGTATCCAGTGACTCCCCGTGTCGTCAGTTCATCTGGTCTGCCAACACTGCACTTTCTCATGCGGAGGTCGCCTTTAGGGTCAAGTGTCAGCACTGTTACCCCTCCAAAAAGGCCCGAACGATGGTTATACAATTTTCTGTGTATGGTAATTTATAATTTTTAGGATTATTAAATTAGGTACATAATATGAGAAACATTTAAAATCGTTACAGTTGCACATTCTGTAGAGTATAGTTAATTACTTACGTGTACCAATTGCTGGACAAACAGTTCGAATCTCGATTTGGTTTCACCATGCAATCTTACCAAAGACGATAATTCTATCGAATTCTTAGCAATTGTACCGTGTCTATAGCACTGCAGAACCAATTACTTTTCGTTAAATCTGTCACACCGTTTACAGAGTTTGGGTCAAAATGTTATCTCTAGGCTGTAAAAATTAGCAAGGAATGTACCTACATACTTGATGTGTATACAGAAAATATTTCGGAGATTGCTTGGAATGTAATGACTGGAACAATCGTTAAACGGCTGTTAAATTAATAGCGTTTTTACGATATGAAAACATACCATCGCAATGGGGGCTAGTAAAAAAGATCTATTTGCGATTCGCGAGCCCATCGTGAGGGGTCTTAATCCGCGAATAATCTTGTAAGTTGTAACTGCCTCGTTTCGTGAGCTCCTCAATTCTTACGTAATTTAACTGCGAGGATAAAAGTGTTAAAAAAGGCCAAGCTTTGCATTGTATTACATCAATAGACATAATATACCCTGGACAGGGCAGACAACGCGAAAAAATGACGCAAATTTATCGGTGCCTAAAATGCTTGTTTTGGCACCAACAGCATACTGTAGTTCCACGCTTTAACAGCATACTGTAGCCACGCTGTAGTTCGCTCAGTAACCTTGTTTTGTCACCAACAGTAAGGTCACGCTGTAGTTCGTTCAGCAGCCACCTATAGAATTCTGACGGATGGCGCTACTGTTTGCTTGTACGAAAAAGGTTTACATAAATCGTTCGGATGCCCATATCCTCAGGTTTCTCATCGGTGTATATATATATACTAGTAGGGCGCGTGAGTGCGCGGGCCACATGTGGCCCGCGTGCAGTCTTCCCGCCCATAAAACTATCGCCGTCATCTCCACCGCCAATTAAAATCCGATTGGCAGTGGGCTGAAAAAATTACTTAGTAGCTCGTTCATGGTTTTAAAGATAGTTAAGGGCTGTTCCAACAAAAAATACCGCTGAACCTCATCGGATGAGGTTCAGCGTATTTTTGTTCGAGCAGCCCTTAACTATCTTTAAAACCACGACCGTGCTCCTCAATCATCATCCCAATCTTACATCATAGAAAGAAAGAAAGAAAGAAAGAAAAATCTTCTTTTTCTTTCATTCTTTCCAATCTTACATCATCATCTTTTCTCATATTTTTCTCTGGCAGTTCTCCGTAGAACTGCGTCAATGACTTGCATAGTTCCCTACTTATTGTGGCATGTACATTTTCCATCGAAAAATAAATTCCGTCACTTTGAATTTTTTCCTATTCATCCCGTAAACCTTGAGATCCTGATCACCACTTGCTAAGAAACCACTCTCTTATCTTTTATACTTTCCGAGATAGAACAACACGAAATTTGTATGGCGGCCATCTTGAATCCGCCATTTTGAATTTTTTTTTCAGCTCACTGCCAATTGCATGAGGTTCTGAGTATTTTTTGTTTGAGCAGTCTCCACCTAACTATAATACCTTGCCCGTGCTCCTCGACCGTCTTAGAAACCCTCAATCATCACATTCCATATTATTCTCTGGAAGTTCTCTGAAGAACCACATCATACACTTGCAAAGTTTTCAACTTTTCGTCTCTTCAAAATTCCCATACATTTTCTATGAAAAAAATAAATTCCGCCATTTTGTTTTTTTTTTCTTTCCATCGAATAGACCTTTGAGTCCTGATTACTTCTTGTCAAGGAACCGTTCTTCCATCTTTTATACTTTCCGAGATATCGACGAAATTCGAATGGCGGCCATTTTGAATCCGCCATTTTGATTTTTTTTTCAGCTCACTGCCAATTGGATGACGTTTCAAATGACATTTGGTCGAGCACCCCCCACCTATCTTCGATACCCTGGCCGTGCTCTTCACCCGTCTCCGAAATCCTCAATCATCAGCTCTCTCCGTATTTTTCCTCCGAATGAATTTTTTTCTTCTATACGACCCCATCCGTGAAAAAAAAAATTTTCATACAAAATTGTTCAGGAGAGGTGATCAATCAGTGAGTGGCCAATCAGCACGAGTAGCTATATATATATTAACTAGTTTTTCGCGTGGGGGCGCGGCCCGCTAAAGCGGACCGCGTAACTGCTTGTAGCAATTTACGTGGTCGCTCATACTCGGATTTAGCAAAAATTAGTAGGTAGGTACCCAATCGCCATACAATTTAGTATGAAAAAAAAATCCACCATTTTGATTTTTTTTTCTTGTCACTAAATAGATATCCCCATTTCGATCATCTTTTGCCATGAAACCACTTTTCCAACTGTCATACCCTCCGAGATAGAGACCAACGAAATTTGTATGGCGGCCATGTTTTTTCCGCCATTTTGAATTTTTTTTCAGCTCATTGGTAATTGGACGAGGTTTCAAATGACATTTGGTCGAGCACCCCCCACCTATCTCCAATACCTTTAGCGTGCTCTTCACCCGTCTCCAAGATCCTCAATCATCAGCTCTCTCCATACTGTCCCCGAAAGAAACAGTTGTCCTCTTTACGAAAGTGTTTGTGAAAAAAAATTTTTTCATACAAAATTTTACAGGAGAAAATTTTGCGAAATTCTCGGCCGCCATCTTGTTTTTCCAAAATTTTCCATTTTTTCTAATAATCGTTTACTAATATCTACAAACGTTGCGAGTTTGAACGAAATCGGTCGGAAAACAAAAAAGTTACAGAAATCACGTCGGCCGCCATCTTGTTTTTTGGAAATGTCAGATTTTTCCCATACTCGAATCCCCCACCCGAACACATCCCCCATACATCATTATATCGTTTTCAGTCTCCTTCTGGGAGAACAATTGTGTCAATCAGTCAGTGAGTGAGTGGTAATCGAGCTATATATATTACTAGTTTTTCGCGTGGGGGCGCGGCCCGCTAAAGCGGACCGCGTACCTGCTTGTAGCAATTTACGTGGTCGATCATACTCGGATTTAGCAAAAATTAGTAGGTAGGTACCCAATCGCCATACAATTTAGTATGAAAAAAAAATTCCGCCATTTTGAATTTTTTTTCTTTTCAATAAATAGACCTCTTCGTGCAGATCATGTTTTGCTAAGAAACCACTTTACTATCATTCATACATTCTGAGATAGACATCGACGAAATTTGTGTGGCGGCCATCTTTTTTTCGCCATTTTGAAATTTTATTTAGCGCATTGGCAATTGCACGAGGTTTCGAATGACATTTGGTCGAGCACCCCCCACCTATCTTCAATACCCTGGCCGTGCTCTTCACCCGTCTCCGAAATCCTCAATCATCAGCTCTCTCCATTCTATCCCCGAAAGAAATAATTTTCTTCTTTACGAAAGTGTTTGTGAAAAAAAAATTTTTCATACAAAATTTTACAGGAGAGAATTTTGCGAAAATATCGGCCGCCATTTTGTTTTCCCAAAATTTTCCACATTTTCTGTTAATCGTTTACCAAGTCCTACATTCCTTGCGAGTTTGAACAAAATTGATTGGAAAACAAAAAAGTTACAGAAATCACGTCGGCCGCCATCTTGTTTTTCGGAAATGTTATATTTTCCCCCTACTCGAATCCCGTACCCAAACAAATCTCCCATACATCATTGTATCGTTTTCCGTCTCCTTCTAGGTCTCTTCCATACATTTTCTATGAAAAAAGAAATCCGCCATTTTGAATTTTTTTTCTTGTCACTAAATAGATATCCCCATTTCGGTCATCTTTTGCTATGAAACCACTTTTCCAACTGTCATACCCTCCGAGATAGAGACCAACAAAATTTGTATGGCGGCCATGTTTTTTCCGCCATTTTGAATTTTTTTTCAGCTCATTGGTAATTGGACGAGGTTTCAAATGACATTTGGTCGAGCACCCCCCACCTATCTCCAATACCTTTAGCGTGCTCTTCACCCGTCTCCAAGATCCTCAATCATCAGCTCTCTCCATACTGTCCCCGAAAGAAACAGTTGTCCTCTTTACGAAAGTGTTTGTGAAAAAAAATTTTTTCATACAAAATTTTACAGGAGAAAATTTTGCGAAATTCTCGGCCGCCATTTTGTTTTTCCAAAAATTTCCATTTTTTCTCTTAATCGTTTACTTATATCTACAATCGTTGCGAGTTTGAACGAAATCGGTTGGAAAACAAAAAAGTTACAGAAATCACGTCGGCCGCCATCTTGTTTTTCGGAAATGTCAGATTTTTCCCATACTCGAATCCCCCACCCGAACACATCCCCCATACATCATTATATCGTTTTCAGTCTCCTTCTGGGAGAACAATTGTATCAATCAGTCAGTCAGTCAGTGAGTGGTAATTGAGCTATATATAGTATAATATAATAACTAGTAGGGTGCGTGGGGGCGCGGGCCACATGTGGCCCGCGTGCTGTCTTCCCGCCCATAGAAAATCCCTTCAACATTCGCCATACATTTTTCAATGAAAAAATAAATTCCGCCATTTTGAATTTTTTTTTCTACCCATCGAATAGACCTTCAGGGCTTGATCACTTCTTGTCAAGAAACCGTTCTTCCATCTTTTATACTTTCCGAGATATCGACGAAATTCGAATGGCGGCCATTTTGAATCCGCCATTTTGAAATTATTTTCAGCTCACTGCCAATTGGATGACGTTTCGAATGACATTTGGTCGAGCACCCCCCACCTATCTCCGATACCCTAGCCGTGCTCTTCACCCGTCTTAGAAATCCTCAATCATCAGCTCTCTCCATATTTTTGTTCGTAATCATTTTTTCCCATCTATATGATAGTATACGTGAAAAAAAATTTTTTCATACAAAATTGTTCAGGAGAGGTGATCAATGAGTCAGTCAGTGAATCAGCACGAGTAGCTATATATATATATTAATATATATATATATATATATATATATATATATATATATATATATATATATATATATATATATATTTATCTATGTATTTCGTGATATTTAAACTAGTTTTATGAGGGTTCTATATATGAATTGATTCATAATAATGTAAAGAACGAAGCATCGCCTATTTCAAAAATACAAGCCGAAATCTTAGATCTGTATTATATTTAAATCTTACTCTAGTTTGACTTTTCAGTTGCTATAGTAGTGTTATTATCTATATATTCAGTTGCTATAGTAGTCTATTATTTATTGTGTAATTTTATTTTTAATGTGATGACTGAATATTTTTTAATTTAATGACTGTGACCCAGGGAAACGTATTGGAGTTTTTCTGTAATGTGTTCCTGGTTATGTAATACAATAAATAATAAATAACAATAATAAATAATAAATAATTATCTCGCTGCAGATTCGGTCATAAATCATTCGAGTGTTTCGCTTTTGTTGTTCTTCGTTGAGTTGTGCATTACTGCAGAACAACAAAAGCGAAACACTCGAATGATTTATGACCGAGTCTGCAGCGAGATAACACTACTATAATCTAGTTCTATTTGGCAAAAGGTAACATCACTTCCGCAGTCTACAACCGCGTCAGACTATTTTATCTTTATCGCATACGAAAACTATCGTCAATAAAAAAATAAATCGAGCAGATCCTCCATTATCGTTAACCCGTGGCCTAAAATCGGTTTGATAGCAACGGAATATTCGGCAAAAGGGTTATTTTATACTAGCTTTTATCCAAGACTGAACTATATGGATCAGAAATAGAAAAGAGAGCGACAAAAGTAGAGAGGCATATCGCGTGCATCCTAGCCCTGCTGCAGGGCTAGACAAAGTAACAGTCGTTTGGCGTTAACGACAGTAGACAATAATGTATGGACAAACCACGTGACTGTAGAAAAACCACGTGACCGAATAGAGGAAAACACGCTGTGTTTGATAATCGACTACGACAATTTGAACGCTCCCTGGCGTTCTCGCGGACCTTGAAGATAACTTTAGCGTACTTCGCATGACAATTGACAGTCGACAGTGAACAACGCTAAGCATAGAGTAGATTCTGCCTTCATATTTTGTTTTCATTCGTCACGTGGTTTGTCCATACATTTTTATCTACTGTCGTGAACGCTAAACGACTGTTACTTTGTCTAGCCCCGTTGGTGATGGTTGCGTTGCTATGGTCGCCGTCGATGTTTGGCCGATGTGCGATTTTCAACGGACTTCAAGAAACGAGAATATTTTCAATTCGACTTTTTTTTTCATGTGACTGTTTTTCTTTCTACCATAAGACTGCAAGACGCCGAGAGCGATGGCATCCTTATGTGGTTGACGTCCAACAAACTCGCACGAAACGTTTTTCCTCCATGTTTCTGATACGAACCGCTAACGTGTGGAACGCCCTTCCAGCCTCCGTGTTTCCAGCCAAGTACAATCTAGGTGCCTTCGAGAGAAGAGTGAATAGGCATTTTCTAGGCAAGCCTGCTCCTGGACTTCATCATTGCTTTCCATCAGGCATGATTGTTGTCAAGCGCAAGCCTATCTTCAAAAAAAAAAAATTATTTTTACCTCGTAACTTTTGACTGGATAAATCGATTTTAATGGTTCTTTTTTTATTAGATAGCTGACGCTTCCCGTGTGGTCCCATTTCAATTTAGCCCGGTTCTGATAATGGTACCCATGAGAAAACCATATAAGTCTTAAATTTTTGATTGGGAAGGATGTATTCAACAGTAGTTTGATGAGAGTTGAATGCGGTTTTTTGTTAATTAATTAACAATTATATTTACGAGAGTCACCACCTGCGCTTTCGTCCAGTGTGTCCTGCGTCTTCGTCGTCGGCACAGACCAAGCTCGCGAGTCGGCGGCGAACGGTCGATGTTGATAAAAGCGCAACAATAAAATATCGCGAACGAAACATTCAGATTGCTTGGCGCTACGCCAGACATCTGCTGCGAGCTAACCTAGGGTTGCTACATGCTATAACCGACACAAAATGTCGCTGCACGCGGTGCTATTAAATTGGGGGACAGGCGAATAGACAATTATACCCTGGGCGAACGGTGCGAAAAACGACGGTTTGACGACCTCCCTGGCGCAGTGGTGGCACGTTCGGATTCGAGTGGGAGGTCTCGGGTTCGATTCCCGCCACGGGCCACTTTGGAATTTTATAATTTCTATTATTTCTATTTCTATTGGCTCAGGTCTAGTGGGTGGCTTCGGCCGTGGCTAGTTACCACCCTACCAGCAAAGACGCACCGCCAAGCGATTTAGCGTTCCGGTGCGATGCTTGTAGAAACCGTTGGGGTTAATTTAGTTACCCTTCCAAGTACGATAACATCTTAGGCTGCATCATCACTTACCATCAGGTGAGATCGCAGTCAAGTACTAACTTGTATAGAGTAAAAAAAATATAGCCAGTTTATCGGTGCAAAAATGCTTGTTTTGGCATCAACAGTACGGCCACGTTGTAGTTCGCTCAGCAGCCACCAAAAGAATTTTGACAGTTTGCTTGTACGAAAAAGGTTTCCGTTAATCATTCGGATGCCCACATCCTGAGTTTTCTTATCAGTGGGGCTTCGCGACAATATACAATCAAAACAGTGTAACCACCCTGAGATGAATTTTTTAATAATTTTTGAAGTAACTCGTTTTCATCCAAATACAGCGCATTTAAGGTTATCTTAGAATTGGATAGGACTGTCTTCTCAAACACTGACATTTCTAGTTTAGTGCGAGAAAGAAATATAATGTTTTATGTTCGACTCTACTGATTTTAGACGCATTATACTCGAAATCTCATTGACCGGCAACAGAGCCCTTCAAACCGAAACATTGGTGCTAATTCTTTTGGGAAATATCCCTAAACTAAACTAATTTGCGAGTCTATAGTGCTTCCTTTTCAAAATGCTCGCCATAGAAAAGGATAACACTATTTTTAGTGGTATCCATCCCATTTCAATTTAGTCCAGTTCTGATAATGGTCCATTAATAAGATTTATCAATACACTTTTTTTACCAATTAACTTTGTAAATACAATAGATAGGTCCCGCGCCTCTGCCTAATAATGTTTCTTGATTTGAAACAATACGAAGATTTCACTAAAAACATCACCCGTGACAGCCCTATCTCGTGCAGGTACAGTCGAAGAGAGAATTGTTAGCGCTTGTGAGTATTTTATTCACTCGTGTCAGTAGTGTATATAGCTAATAGCTCGCAAGGCAGTTACATCACTGGCGATCGAAGCGAATCGTTCACATGTTTTCCTCGCGTGTATACAAACGTCAGTTATACACACGCAGATTGTTTAATTTCGATAAATATTTAAACAGTTTGATCGTGAATCGTGATGAAAGTTCAATGTTACAGTCGCTGCCACTGGAGCATAGGTGCTTTAATGTACAGTCGAACCTGAGTAAGTGAGAACTGGGTAAGCGAGAAAACTCTATTAATGAGAGATTTTTGGAAGGTCCCGCCATTTTGCTCTTCTAAATCTGAGACTTGGGTTAGTGAGAAACTCCTATAAGAGAAAAATGGATCTCGGTCCGTTGAGCTCGCACTTAACCAGGTGTGACTGTATCTAATAGTCAAGCGACTGGAGGTTAAAAATGGCCAATCGAATCAACCGAATCAGAGGATAAAGACAGATTTCCTGAATATTTCAAAACTATTGCTAAGTTTCAATTTTTGGTTGAGTTGTAAAGGCTGCCTTTCTTATGATTGTTTGCACTCTCACCCGCCCTTAAATTGCTTTTCATTAGCCTATACATATTAGCATGTTTATTGATGACACAGAGTAATTTTCTTATAAGCTTTTTAACTTATTTGCAGAATATATTATAGCTTCGGATATTTCAGGAAAATTTAGGGACGTCAACCATATTCTATATTATTTTTAATACATTATTTAAATATGTGCGAAAGCACCCTCTTCGAAGTATTTAGTACTTTTCTATATCACGTGTACGGAACACGACTTACGTACCAACAAGAACAAAGTTATTTTTTTTCGATTATTAATAATATCCGGTCTTAAATAAATCTGCAGATGAGTGTACAGCGAGTTTTAACGAGCGAGCGGCATACATAGCGCCTTGTTACAGCATCGCGTAAACGTCGTCGCTATTTACTCCAACGCATATTTAGAGCGACGTCTCTTTGACTTTGACATTGCGTGCTGTTGCCCCGAGCTATAAAAAAATCTACCCTAAAATATAATACCCTGTGACTAATTTATAGGAATTATATCCTAAGTGTGTAAAACACTAATCAAAAAGTTAATTATAGTTAAAAACGGCAATGTGTCATCTCTCGTTCGAAGCTTGCTTCATATGAAATTATGAGCCTTCGAAATCAGTTTGAAACTGTTACGTTTCACAAATAGATGGCGCTAGTCCTGCCTAAGGACCTAATAGTACGGATCGAAATTTCATCGCAGAGGGGTATGGCTCGTATAGCTCAGCGGTAAGAGCACCCAGTCGCGAGAGCTGGGGGACGTGGGTTCTAATCCCACTGCGAGTGAAAATTTTGATTCGTTCGGTGATGTTTTGCTGCTTAGAATAAAAATATCCGGTTCTAAATAAATCTGCAGTCGAGTGTACAGCGAGTTTTAACGAGCGCACGGCATACATCGCGTCTTGTTACAGCATCGCGTAAACGTCGTCGCTATTTACTCCATCGCATATTTAGAGCGACGTCTCTTTGACTTTGTCATTGCGTGCTGTTGCCCCGAGCCGTGAGCGCCAACAGAAGATTGAGAATATTTGCGAACATGCCTTAAACTTCCCCCTTTGACTATCAAAACGTTTGTTCGACAAAAGAATTTTTGTGCAAGTGTAATATTTTAGACATTTTGTAATAACTTTTACGCAATATAATTATACAGTGACACGAAACAAACAATGAAGAATCTTTGCAATGATTTTTACGCAATACGTTATCTCATTTCTATTCAATGGAACAAATAAGGCATAATAAGGAAAGGCAATAATTCCGTTCGGTGAAGTTTTGTTCCTTAGAAAAAATAGAAATGAATATTCTCTCTCTTTTAAAAGATTATGACTGTCATGTATTAATTGTAATACGTTACTATACAGGGTGTCCCATAATTAATGGATCAAACCTATACGGAAGATACATCACCCAATTATCTAAAACTAATTTGAGCCGTTTTAAAAAAAACCGTAGGGTGACCAAGTTTTTCGCGTTTTTTTTAATTTGTGCATTTTTTCTACCGTAAATCAGTTTTTTTAACACTATAGCCTTATTAAATGATATTGTTTAGTTTTGACTTTTGTTTAATATTGCTGATTAGTGTACTAATTAATGTATTGTGAAAACCATTTTACTAAATAATGTTTAACTTTTTTTGGAAAAAAGGTTCGAATCTAATAATTAATTTTCTTTGATTTAGATAACCCAAATTAAAAACAATCTCCTGTAAAAAAAATGTATGACACCGAAGTGTACCATTATTTTAAAAACTAGTCCACTTATCAAGGTTTACAAATTGGTATAAAACTTGCATCTGCTCCTTGTCGTTACAAAGATACTGACAAAAATCTAAGGAAGGTGCCGAAATTACAAGATAAAATGTGTGCATATTCTAATTTTTTTTTACTTTAAAATGTTTTACAATGTCTGTTTTCCTATCTAAAACATTAATGCAAGCATGTTTATTGCTTTGACATTCGTAGAAACTAATTCTTAAATTTGGGATAATCATTGTTGACTCGAATACAGCTGTGCGTTCGAGTCAACAAGGATTATCCCTCGTTGACCTCTCAGGTAAAGGAATGTGTGAAAGAGAAAGAATGCGCAATGCCTCATTATGTGTACACGCCTCGGGAATACGCCAACATGCATTTTATCTACGGACAAGCAAGATGTAATGCCAGGAAAGCCGCAAGATTGTACCGTCGAGCATATCCGAACGCGGATCGTCACCCCGACTATCGCGTTTTCACTAGAGTGCATAATGCGCTTGTTGAGGGAAGGATTCTGGGCACCGGAGTTGGCGGTTCTAGTGAAGGAATACATTAGTACACTAATCAGCAATATTAAACAAAAGTCAAAACTAAACAATATCATTTAATAAGGCTATAGTGTTAAAAAAACTGATTTACGGTAGAAAAAATGGACAAATTAAAAAAAACGCGAAAAACTTGGTCACCCTACGGTTTTTTTTAAAACGGCTCAAATTAGTTTTAGATAATTGGGTGATGTATCTTCCGTATAGGTTTGATCCATTAATTATGGGACACCCTGTATGGAAAGACAGACACGACGGAATTTTTGTGTTTAAAAATTTTTCGCAACCGAAAAACATAATTATTATACTTAGTAACGTATCCAGTGGGAGAGCCCATATATAAAAAAAAATAAATAAATACTGTTTTTTTGCACCACACAAGAAATTGCACAAAACAGAAATACATATTAAAATAGTTTAAGGCACATTGGCAATATATCATTAATTATTGCAACTCGTCTAGACGTTACCTGACCCCACACTACAAAATAATATTTGTATGTATGTATGGGGATTGGGGACACCGGGAAAGCACGGGTTGAGAGTTGCGACTCATTGATTTGGAAGTTTCCCTGTAAAATATGATGCCAAGAATTATTGTTTTTTTTTTTTTTCAATATACCTACCTGCGAAAGTCGAAAAGCTATGAATTCTATAAGCCAGAAGGACTATGACATCATAATATACTCGTATATTTGAAATGTCAATTAATTACACTATTTCAACACCTTCTGATGAATGTCTTGATTGACTTATTCGCAAGTTTTATGTTAGTCACTTGACGTTAAGGGAGTGACAAAACTTACATTTAGAGCCTTTTTCACCATCACTAGATAAACTTTATCTAGTGAATATATTTGATGTTGTGACAATTTTTGTATTGGGAATCTGTCAAAATGTCAAGTTTATTCGTTAGATAAAGTTTACCTGGCGGTTGTGAAACAGGCTCTATCAGAAAGATACAATTGTCAGAAAGTGATGCAGCAGGCCGTTTAACTTTACTTCTGTTACTGTTTACAAAACATTTATCTCCATATGTGTTTCGTCTGTTAGGTAAGGGAAGTTCGTAATCCCTTTAAAAAATCAATCAAAGCGATGGTACGCTACGAGGCCCTTCGTTGGCAATTGGCCAGTTTTTTACCCATTTTCATGTTTTGACTTAGTAACCTAAATAAACCTTTCCATTAACTTATAGCAGAGACAACAATAAAGTTTGAAATTAATGATAATAACAAAAAAAAGTTAATAAAGTTTAAGGCACATCAAATCTCCACTTAATCGGCGGATGGATCGGTGCCAAGTGCCAACTGATTCAGCAAGGGTTACCCGGTACCCAGTGACTCACTGGTGACAAGGATTCTAATTCAGTTGCCGACAACTTGAATAAACAAAAGCCTAACAGACCGACTAATTAATAGATCGCATATAGTGGTAACCTAACGCTAACAAAAGATTATATGAAATACTTTTATCGATATACTTCATTAATTTATGACACTTCACTGACATGGCATTGAAACAGGCGTCACTTTACGAAAATCCATGTTAAAATCAATACCAATTTATGTTCTACTTCGCAAAATCAAACAAATCTAAAACGATTTAAATTTATAAATGCACACTGTCAAGTCAACATCTTTCTGAGATGTTCACAACTCAACTTCCATTAGGAAAAGTTACGCGAGAAAACGAGCTAGCGGGTATCATCTGATGGAAAGCGATCACCGACGCCCATGGACGTTTGCAGCACCAGAGGGACTGCAAATGTGTTGCCGGCTCTTAAGAAATTTGTTTATCAACCCCTTGAATAACCCCATGTTATAGTTTTGAGGGAGCACTTTTGCTGGTAGCTGGTCCAATGTTTGCATGTGCGTGGAACTAAATATCTGGCATACCGGGTGACTGGTGAGGGATTGACAGCCATCCAGGTGGAATGAATGAAACAAGTTTTTTGAAATTGTTCTCTCCAATTACTTAATCTTCGACGACTGCAGCGCTTTCTTACATCACAAATATGATATCAACATCAGCAGCATTACCCCATAATATTACACCCCAGTCAAGAGATCGCGTACGCCCGAATAAGCGGCACTCTTGCTCATGTGTTATTCGCCTGGTAGTAAAGTTATGCAGGGAACATTGGGAACAGTAACATTCCTAGTTGCATCACCGACAAAGGCACCGGTCGGCGTCCCGCGCTCGAAATAGCGCTGTTTGTGGATCGATGTCCGACCGGAACCGCCGCCACGCTGGACGATTATTATCCCTTTACAGCGTACAGTCAGCGAAAAACTTAATGGGGTTTTGATAGCGGTATCGTATACTAACTATAAAAGGCAACGCATTGCCTAAACTGGCCTACGCAAAATAACTAAACAGTCCCCACATTAAACTAAGGACAGAACTCAGCGTCAACAAGGACTCGTCATAGGATATGAAATTTTTGAACTGCAATTAAATGGTCTGTGGCTGTGGCTTCATAATTATCTTAACACAGTTTTTCACAACATTCATAGATATGGTAGGTACACACAAAGAAGAAACTTGGTTAAATTCATCTCCTGAATAACGGCCTGATAGTGATTCGTGAGCTATGATCAATATAAGTCCATTACTTTTGATTGCATTTTTATACATCCCCGATACAATGCTAGCCTCAGTTAAATAAAAGGAAACCTGGATGCTTCTTCCTGATTCTTTGATGATTTGTCAATAAAATGTCTGTCGGTCCAGTCCCTAAAGATATACCTACGATGTTTTATGCTGTCGGTACATCAGAGACACGGGCACACGTGGGCATATTTATTTCCACTGCATCGCTCCCAGCGCTGTATCGGTCACCGACTAGCGCTAGCGCATACAAACATACATACATACATTTGTCTATTACATACAAGTTACAACTCTGTTATTTATTAGTCTGTATAGACGTTGCTGCAATGTTTAAATGTGGAACATATAGAGTTCCCGATGGATGTTCGAGGACTTGGTTTCGATTTTCGGATCGGGTCGAAAATCACACCTAACATAGAGGCGAAAGTTTGTGTATTTGTTGTTCGCCTTTACCCCACAACTACGGAACCTATTTGTCTGAATTTTGCAAGGAAGATTTTTAAGATAGGCTACTGTTTATCTCGAAAAAATCGTGGGTTGCATCGTTACGTACCCCTTACATTAATGAACAAATAAAGAAGTAGGTACATTCTATAAGTTTGAATATTTATTGACTATAAAAAAATCTCTTGAAATTGGACCACAAGTAGATAGCTCATAGCAGAGTGACGAAAATAATAACTATACCTGAAAAGGCAAGTGCCGACCAATTATCACTTCTTCTCGGTACAAACCTGCTTTCTGACTAAACTTGGTAGAGTTTTGGCTTTTCATAAGAGCTTGTAAATCTATGTAAAAATAAAAAAAAACAAAATTTTTACCTATCATGTTCAGTCCTTAATTCTTACGCAGAATTAGGTGTACAAACTACTTAAATAAAATGATAATTACTGTGTACGAATAAGCTATTCGTATTCTTTCTAGTTTCTACCTAGAGCAGTATTATTATATTCGGTAGTAGAGTAGCAGTATTATATTAGGTGGAAAATCTTGCTACATCATCGTGCATTAATTTTTCACTGTATCCCATCACTATATTTTCCGTACGTCATATCAATGCAAAGTGTAGTTGATTTTTGGCAAGTTTTTCGCCGGCGTGCGATGTTTTCGCGTGAGAGGGGAAATTTCAGGTTGGGAGCGGCCGAAGGCGGGTAGGGTACCCTTCGGAGGGTTGCGACTCACGTAAACTTGAGGGCTACGAGGACAGAGATTTGAATGTTTTTTTGAAAACATTACAAAGAAAGAAAAAACGTTTATTCAGAACCACAAAACAATATAAGTCCACAAAATAAATAATGCGTTGTATGAAATTATGTGATTCCAAAATGGAATCCACTCAGCGTTTGCTACGACCGTGGAGCCTAGATTCGACCCACGGACACAGCGCTGGACTTCCGTGGATCCAAATAATAGCCATATCTATTCCATTAGCCATATCTATTGTTGAAAGAAGAAGAAATGTGAAATAAAAACTAGAAAACCAGGAAAGTCGTATTGTTTCTATCTTACTTCATGTCAAGTGTCAAAAACAAGAGTCATTGGACACTTATTATCAAAAGGTCCTTGACACACTAAAGAGAAAAGACTATAGTAGTTCAAGATATACATAGTATTTGATCAAATACAAGTTAATTTCTCCGCTAGTTCCCTAGCCACAGCGTGAAGTAGGAACTTTTACCTGAACGCAGCGCGAATGTTTTTCCTTCAGTGTTTGCGTTACACAGAATATACACCTAATACGTCACGGTTCACGAAAATAACAAACTCGCTTTTGACATGAAACGTCGAGGGACGTTACAAACAGATTTTTTTAGTCGTATGCTAGACAAAATTTTACTCGATGCTTTTAAGACTTTTTTTTTCAATTCTCAACGGAATCCAACATTTTTCTATATGTAAGAAAACATTACTTGTATTCTTTTATCTGCTGTAAATGTACCTGCAAAATTGGTTCAGTCGTTCCGAAGACATTCAAAAATACAGGCGGACCAAAATGTTAGAAAAATTTAACCCGCAAAGGTCGACTTGACCCTTGGGAGTGATATAGAACTGCTGTAACTGTACTAGCTCAATTAGTTTTTAAAAATGGTGATAACAAAAAAACCCGGCTGAGTTTGTTGTGGGCTTGCACGAAGTATTAAATTGACTAGTAGTTATCACCAAATACAATTACATATATCACAAAATAACCTTTTACAAGAAAAATAAAGGTGCTATGCGTCCCAACGCCGACGGCTTAGTGTTGCAATATCATAAGACGCACTGCATTCGTTATCCTGAGAGGTCTGTTCTTAAATCTCATTTGAATTTCTCAAACCGAAACAGTAACACATTACTGCTTTACGATAGAATAACTGACACCGCGCTGGTATCTACAGATACTCTAATATAACAATGAACGTACCTCCACTACATTATTCAACGTCTAAGCGTAAAGACATCGAATGCCCCTCCACTTCACTTATAGATTAGATGATTTATACCTACTTACCATAAGTAAGAAGAGTCCTAAACACCAGTAAATTAATAGTTAAAACTTGATGATAAGTTAAACCTATTACAAGCGGCATTTAGGAGAAATGTCAGAGTACAGAGACACATATCGACAGACCACAGGAAGCGATAGCTACATCCCAGAGATACGGACGCGCGGAGTTACATACGAAAATGTATTATTATCGAAAATTTGTTACCACATACTATCTTATTACTAGCCCGATAACGCCACAAATTTTTGCGACGTTATTAGTTTATTACCGCAGACTCTTTTCATTATTATCTATTACCCATTATTTTATTTCACGTCATTTCTTTGTAGCTGTTATATCATGAGAATCAATTGTTTGCAACAATCATGGTCATTATTTTTTATGACGAAGCGCTTTTAGTCCAAAGGCCGCTACTACTTTTATAGCATCCACTCAGCATACATACTGCGCCATGTTTTCCATAAAACTTCATTCAAAATCGCTTAAATACGGCTTCCACACCGTTAAGCTCAACTTCGATTCCCAAAACAGGCCATTTTGGAATTTTATAATATCTTTATTGGCTCGCCGCAGGACTTCTCACTACCGCCAAGTGATATAGCGTTCTGGTATGATTTTGATTCTGTGTAACAACCTAGTACCATAAGATTTTCGAATGCATCTTTACTTATTATCATGTTAAGTGAGTAAAACATTCAGCAATAAGATACACTTAAAAAGTTTGATACTTTTTCAAATACGAATACATTTTTTTTTCAAGGCCGCCTAAAGTTTGTTTGTTTGTTTTTGCACAGCTTACTGTGATTACTGCCCATAAAATGTTATTTGCAAACAGTCAACAGTCCCCTGGGAGGCTGCCAATAAAAATTGAGTGCAGGGGACAGGCGCCAGGCGACAGGGGACTGTTCAAACATCCCCTGACATTCCTAAAGTTATGGGTACAAAACAACGAATCCAAAAACAATACTTATAGATCTAGTGGTTAAAATGACAATACATATGAAAGGTCCGAAGGTAAGGTACGAGTAATATTATGTAAAATCCTATGATCGATATAGTTACTTCTTAGTAAATCTGAACCTAAAAATATAAAACCTGACTTTACTGTGTGGATTTACTTTTATTGTGGAAAACTATAATGAGGTCTAGGTTGATCACACTTGCCTAAAACATTACCTATTTACTCTTCTCTGCCATCCCACCGAATGAGAAAATAGAAAGTGAATCTATGTTTGCTCTATTTTACCACAATAATGTGAACCGTATCTAAATCAAACAATGTTTACCTTAACGGCCTACAAGCCGTATTTAGGTGATGTTGAATGAAGTTTTATGCAAAAACTATAAAGACAATTACTTTCAAATTTATACGTCATGTATTTTGGGTCTTCAATCTAAAATCGCTAAGAAGCAGAAACACGATTGGATAAAATTTTCTCGATAGAAAGTTCTCCCAAAAGTTGCTCCAAAATTTCAGTTTTTCTAGTTTTTATCGGACACTACATTGGATGTAATTGTAATTTTTGTTTTAAAGTGTCGGTAATAATAATATCCAAAAACGCTTAGAAGCGATTTTTGATAACAAGCTTAGTTTTTGAGTAATTAGGTAAAAGGTCGTTTTTCTGTTATATTCTTCCGCGACGCTGCATGTCGCACCTACCAAATCTCCGTGAGAGTGAGAAAGACAAAAATAAATTCAATAAATCCCCTTAAGCAACAACACAGGCATAAGTTTGTTTAATTTTACGCTATCTAATACATTTTGATGTTAATTTAAAACGACAAAAAACATTGGGAAAGTCGATCGAAAGAATGTTTCCATTCTTATTGTAAATACAATACGATTACACAGCTACGCATTTCCTTCGCAATTACGTAAAATAATAATAAATTAGTGACACGAATTTTCTACTGTCAAGAAATAATTGAGAATTTGATACAGTCGAGTGATCACAAATAACAATACAAGAAGCAACCAAAAGTACCTACCTAAGAAATGTATGGTTGTCTACTTTTAATGTTTTCCATGAAAATGTACTTTATTTTGAAATATTGTAAACGCGAAAATCTGTTCGTTCGTTCTTTAATCACGTGTCCGAACAGCACTTCAAAAGAAACTCCATTTTTCGAATACTTCCCATTTGTCCCCAAGTGACAAAAAAATAGGGGCAAAATCCCATTTGTCCCCTAATTCAAACTCAGTTCAATTCGGGTACAACCGGGATTTTTTCCTTATGGTTGATGGGAAACAGTCGATTTTTGCTTATTTTGTATAGACCTTTCTTACATGCACGTCAGTCGAAATTAAGGTAATCTAAAGTTTTAGTAACTTGTTGAGATTTTTAAAGAACCTAAATCGACGGCAATTTTTGTTTACTTTTCAAAACGTATCTTTACAAACTCAGTGTAATTCACGTTTAGCCATCTTTTGAGTTTGTGCGAGTTTGGCAAGTTCACCTTACACTAGTAAAAATATGATGAAATCTCGGTTCGAGACTTCGAGAGCATCCAAAATAATATATCACGACTTATTACAATTTCAAAGGCATCCACGTTATGAAATTTTTTAGTTATTCATATTCCCTTTATAATAAGAAGACACATTTGTGATATTTTCATTGATAACAAAAATAAGACGCTCGTTTCGCCCGCCGCATAATATCTCGGTATTTCGGAAGCATCAAAAGAAATAGAAATTCCTCGACGAAATTCCCAAACCCAGCTAAACGTAAAGAATGTAAAGGTCAGCACAGTAATTCTTCAAGTGCTAGACGGACTCGCGCACTGAGGGTCCCGTATACTATCAAGACCAAATCAAATCAAAACACCTCTATCCATAAAATTCAAAACGAGCAAAAAATCATGTTTGTTGTATGGGAGGGATTAATTTTTATTTTTATTTTAATTATCTATTTATTTTTAAAGTAAATATATAATCTGTGAATAGCTTAAGTGTTTTTGACGACCAAATGGCGTAGCGGTAGCGAACCTGCTGTCTGCGCCGGAGGTCGTGGGTTCGACTGCTAAATGTTTGTGTGATGAGCACGAATGTTTTCCAGTGTCTGGGTGTTTTTAATATATTGTATTAATGTATATTAGTATGTATGTATATTTATCAGTTATCTAGTACCCACAACACAAGCTATCGCTTACTTTGGGGCTAGATTGCGATGTGTAAAATGCCCCGTATATATTTATTTTTATTTATATTGCCGCGTTTAATATCGAGCAAAAACAATTACGTTTGTTGTATGAAAGCCCTTAACTTTCTTTTATAGTATTTGTTATTCTATTTTATATTATTTTTTATTCTATTTTATAGTATTTGTTTTTTAGCGGCAACAGAAATACATCATCTGTGAAAATTTCAAGTGTCTATCACTGTCTGGCTATCACTGTTCAAGAGATACTGCATGGTGTCAGACAGACAGACAGACAGACGGACGGATGGAAGGACGGACAGCGAAATCTTAGTAATATGGTTCCGTTTTAACCCTTTGGATAGGGGAAACCCAAAAAATCACGCGGGCGGAGCCGTGGGCAGATATCGAATGTTTTGTATTATGCTTTTGAAAAACTTGAACTTCTGCAAACTTAGCTAAGTATATGGATGAAAGATTGTATACTCTGATGGATAGAAAGGACGTGCCCTGGAAGAGCTGACAGAAGTGAAAACTTGAACAATCACGTGAGGTGTCGGTTACGGTAACAGTGTGAGGTATCGGTTACGGTAACAGTGCCGCGAGTTCGATGGTTTTTCCTAAAAAAATTTTACCACCCACCGTGCCTTCATAAGTTTTCACTTAAAAAAAATTTGTTGTCTGTAAAGTCGGTTTACTGACGATAGTTGAACGTGACAACGTCTTCTTTGTCGCTCGTGCCGCGCTCGCGAGGTAACGCCGGTAACGCCGCATGAGCGAGGTAACGCCGGATGAGTCATGTTTTTTCGTGCGTGCAACCGGCTCTATATCGAATTATAAGACGTTGTCACGTCAAAAACTAGACGGGGAAAAAATAAGGAAGCTTTGGACACTTTACGAATTTTACGTATCTAAATGTCAGTCAGTCAGTCTCGTGGGCGGTTGTTATATCAGCAAGGAAGCGTTGTATTTAGCTCGTTTGCTGTCCCGTCTATATACTGTTCGTAGTGTAGCGTTGTGTAGTGTTGTGTGTAGCGTTATGTAGTGTTGTGTTGAGTATATTTACGCGCGCCACTGACATTGAAGTGGAGTTCGGTCGCTAATGGACTCGCGAGTTTTTGACGCAACTTATTTTGTTGTGTTGACATACAATTCCGTGACTAACTTCTATGGGTCTAGTTTTCTTTAATGTAACAGAGAATGATGAGACAAGCAAGACGTTCACCTGATGTTAAGTGGTACGCATGCCCATGTCGGATGCAGTCAGCAGTGAGTCTCATAATTTTGCATTGCTGTACTATACGACGCACTGCACTGTGCTTCATCATCCTGCGATATGGAAATGAAAATGAAAAATCTTTCATTTCACATAGGTCCAATTAATAGGCTCTTATGAAAAGTCAAAACTCTACCGCCGGGTTCGGAAAGCAGGTTTGCACCGAGAAGAACTGGCAAGAAACTCTGCACTTGCTCTATTCAAAAAAATGTCATTATATACAATTTCTTAAATATTATCAAAAATAAGTACATAATTTTTAAGATATCTCGTGAGGAGATGGAAATATATATCCCTATCATTCCAAGAATTCTTGTCATTGAAAAATTCTTCATTAATATAGTAACCCCGATTTATTAGATGTTTTTTGACAGTGACTTTAAACCTGTGTAAAGGTATATCATATCATAACAGGGGTTAAAGCACTTAATATATTTAGTGCACTATAAACTGAAATTACTATAGGAGTCCCAAAGTTAGCAACCGTCAAGATACTAGAAGTAAAAATAAATCTCGTACCCATATAAAATTTTATCACAGCATACATGCCTTACCCGATTTTCATAACTTTTTTGTGTGTGTATGTATACTTTTTGTGTGTGTATGTATACTCGGTAGGTCTGAGGATAAGACGTAAACTATTATTGATACCCCTAAGTGAGAAATAATTGATATGGCAAAACACCGTGTGACGGGTCAGCTAGTTTTATATATATGAAAATAATCGTATTTTGATAAATAATTTGCAGTGGTGAAAAAATACAGTGAAGTTGTGCATCTTCATTTATATGAAGCCGGTTAAAAACTGCGCTAAATACTGCATATTATGCCAGAGTTATGTAAATCTTATAATCTTGTTTGCACTCACTTACAGAATGCTACATTTACACTCATGTTATTAAATTAACATTTTCATACACATCTCCTCCATAATATACTCGTAGCTATCAAAACTTGCTTGACACTAATTTTCCTGCAAAGTTGGCAGATACCTATTAACCTTGACCTCCATGACTGAAAACATCCAGGAAAACACTACAGTTCGAGGAAATAACACACTTTTCAAACGGCACTTTTCACGATAAACTTAATATCATACGCAAAAAAAATCGCACATTTTTTCAGCTCGCACGTAAAAATAAAACCGCAACTTGAAATCGCAAATTGATAGAAAACAATCCATAAATACTTCGTTTCCGCGACTTATTGTGTTTAGAGACACGAGTTCGTTAATCGTTTATCGACGTAAACATTGTTTTAACGTCCACTATTAATAATAAATAGCGATTATTAATGTACAGTTTACGTAAACAGCGTTCCGCTCGGTACATATCGTTCGTTCAGGCCCCGCGGTCGACCGGCGCGGACCGCGTTCGGTGGCTCTGTGAAGCTTTCAGCCCGCCCCTGAAACTTTCTCTGTCGGGGAACAGAAGCGTGACGTCACGGGTTCGATTCCCGCCACGGGCGAGTTGGGGTTTTGTTGTCGAATTGAAGTAGGTGGTACTTTGCGGAAGTGCACTTGTATACTTTATATATGTCTACACAGGTTTAAAGTCACTGTCAAAAACATCTAATAAATCGGGGTTACTATACTATTGAAGAATTTTTCAATGACAAGAATTCTGGGAATGATAGGGATATATTTCCATCTCCTCACGAGATATCTTAAAAATTATGTAATAATTTTTGATATTATTTAAGAAATTGTATAATGACATTTTTTGAAAAGAGCAAGTGCCGAGTTTCTTGCCAGTTCTTCTCGGTGCAAACCTGCTTTCCGAACCTGGCGGTAGAGTTTTGACTTTTCATAAGAGCCTATTCATTGGGCCTATGTGAAAATAAAGATTTTTCATTTTCATTTTCATTTTCATACAATAAATGAAATAATAAGTATTGTAAATCTTGACATTTTCAAAAGAGCGAGCAACAAATTTCTTGCCAGTTCTTCTCAATGACAACATGCTTTCCTTCTTCTCACTTCACTGCAGAGATATTTATTTCATAATAAGTACCATGTTATGCTAAAGATTTTTACTAAGTACAAAGCTATTTTGCAGTCATCAAAAATTCAACAGCCAACATCTCTCGATGATACTCGGACGAAAATTAGTAGAGAAAAAGTTATAGGAAGTTTTCTGTAGTTTTGTTGTATCATACAAATTCATCATTCGTGAGTGTTTTATAAGTGTGCTAGGAGGCTTCGGCCGCGACTAATTACCCACCATACAGACAAAGATGCGATGCTGCTATCAGCCGATAGTAGAAAAAATTACGTGGCACTCCGGGAATGCCGAGAAAAGTGCCAATTTTAAGAAATTTGTCCGTTACGTAAACAAGGTAAGTTGTCGGTGTCGGTGTCGCGAGTTCAATGGTCTTTTCCTACCTCAAAACAAGCCCAAGGCACCTAGAACCCTTTTCCTTCAAAAAAAACTTGTCCCGTAGCATCTACCGTAGAACACCCACCCTCTCTCTACCTCTACGCGAAGGGAGCAATTGTTTACCCGCTACGTCGCGTGGGTAGTTATTTATTGTTTATCAGTTCCACGTACAATGTGATTGGTGATTTATTTATTCGGTTAGCTATGGAAATGCCAACCGAATATTAAATGTGTATTGAATGATTCCGGATACTTAAATATTTTGCGAGTGGACAGTAGGTATTTGAAGCACCGCGTATCTAAAGCAGTTTTTACAGAAGTGTTGTTAAACTGTTTGATAGAGTTCTGAACATGATTGTCTTTGACTTTTTTATACACACTACATGGTTAGTGACTGCAATCTCACCCGATGGCAAGTGACAATGCAACCGAAGATTTTATCGTACTAGCTAACTTCTTCGAACTTAGTAGCCCCTAGGGGTTGCTACACAGCATGGCACCGGAACTCTAAATCGCTAGGCGTTGCGTTTTTACTGGTAGGGTAGTAGCCAGCTGCCGACGAAGCCTCCCTCCAGACCAGACCTGAACCAATTTAGAAATCATAAAATTCCCAACTGGTCCGTACCGGGAGTCGAACCCAAGACCTCCCCCCTCAAATCCACGTGCGCTGCCAACTGAGCCAGGGAGGTTGACTTTATTTCAAACAGGGTGTATGGTTACGCTGTCGTGAGTTCAACGGGTTTTCCCCAATTCGAAAATATTCGACGCGTATAAAGAAGTTTCACTAAAAAAATCGAGCTTTTCTTCTCTATTTTCGCTAACTTAGCAAATACTTACAGACTTACTACTTACTAAGATCTGCCATACCCATACAATGCCAATTCGGAGCATTTGTTTCAATAAACATGGAACTAAAGAAGTCTAAAGCTAAACTAGCTACTCAGTGAATACCTCTCGGTGCCCAGCACAGGGACATAATCTTAATGTGGTTCACAGAATACATCTACTTACCAAGTTTCAACCGTAAGTATATAGACGCGGTCTTAGTTTCGGAAAAAAGTGGCTGCTACATAGGTACGGACGGAAAGACAGACAGAAACGACGAATCTATAAGGGTATCGTTTCTGCCATTCGGCTACGGAATCCTAAAAACCGGGGTTCTTTTACTTATCTACTTACTATAACCTGTCATATCCTTACTTTGACCTGTCATACCCTAAGATATGAGCCTAAACTAGCTACTGCTACTTATAAAATCAATAATTTAAATAATCACGTATTTGCACACTGTTATTAGCAGTAGATTGTGAAGGATTATTGTATTTTATGTCATCTTGTTATAACCCACAATTCATGCAAATAATTTTTTTTGACGTGACAACGTCTTATAATTCGATAGAGCCGGCTGCACGCACAAAAAAACATGACTCATTTGCCGTTACCTCGCTCTGAGGCGTTCCATGTAAGGCTTGAAGTGCAAGCGAGAGTTGTCACGTTCAACTATCGTCAGTAAGCCGACTTTACAGACAACCAATTTTTTTAATTTTATTTATTTTTTTACTCTTTCTGAGATGAGACCCGTGCCCAGCACTGGGACATAAGGGTTTGTTGCTGATGATAATGACACACAAGGAAGCAACACTCTAGTTCACGAGCGGTGCACATTCCTGCTGCAACTATTAAACGCGGAATAACTCCGCTCTTACTGCCGCTCTATGACTGCGGACGCGGCAGCGACAGGGTTGCTGCTCTCCCGACATAAAGCCTCCCCCACACAGGCGCGTTATTATCGCGCGATAATATCGCAAGCGTTATTGCGATATCTGTTTTCAGTACATTTTGTATTAAGATGGTCATGTAGTTACACACTGCTGCGATAATAACGCGCCTGTGTGGGACGACGGACGCAGCGTCCTACTTCCATTGCGGCGTACAAAATGTACTGAAAACAGATATCACAATAACGCTTGCGATATTATCGCGCGATAATAACGCGGGACGCTGCGTTCGTCTGCGCGTTATTATCGCGCGATAAAAACGCAGCTGTGTGCAAGGAATCGGGACGCATTATCGCAATAACGCTTGCGATATTATCGCGCGATAATAACGCGCCTGTGTGGGGGAGGCTTTAACCACCACCAGATACCAGCCCTCTAGCATGAGCATGTGACAGTGTCTCCACAAAAAAGAAGAAAAATATTAATCCCCTCCTATCCTTTTGATGACCTCCCTGGCGCAGTGGCGCGCGCTCGGATTCGAGTGGGAGGTCGCGGGTTCGATTCCCGCCATGGGCCACTTTGGAATTTTATAATTTCTAAATTGGCTTAGGTCTGGTCTGGTGGGAGGCTTCGGCCGTGGCTAGTTACCACCCTACCAGCAAAGACGCACCGCCAAGCGATTTAGCGTTCCGGTGCGATGCGTGTATTATCAGTAGTCCGCCTGTCATTAATTTAAATTAAAATATGATTAAAAACAAAAGAAAGTGGGCAACCCTAGTGAACAATTAAAACCCTATTTATAAAACCATCCTACAGTAGTTAAAAAGCATTGGAAAGTCAATCTTACGCTATACGCGATAAAGTTTACATTCCTGAATCTAACCCTGTTTATATACTTCCGTACTAAAGCAGAATCGTAAGCAAAAGTTAGAACAATTTCATAACTTTAACCCCAATGTATAACTAAGCAAATGCCTTGCGTAGGGATAATCCTAGCAGCACTAACATCTCAAAGAAACATCATGTCATATCATGCATGGCATGTATAAAAAAAACTTCAATGCCTTTTTTATACATGACGTCATAGAAATTGTTATAAGAAATTTAACTATACTCTATATATAGAGATAAAATAAAGTGGTCTCTCTCTGGTCCCTCGCTATTGCTATATCTGTTTCATGTGTCAAAGAAAAGATAAACGAATGGAAAGAGTAAGTATAAGTATGCCCAATTTTTTTGTGCTAACGAAATATGCAAATTTGGCTTCGATTTAGCGCTAAAATAAGATTCCAAAATATTTTATACACATACCCAGTGGTACTGTATTTTAGTCTTCAAAAACTTTTAACCTAATAGAGAACCACAAAAATCGTGCGAACATATTTCAACTAGCACTATTTCTGGATTTGTCAATTTGAGTTTTTTTTTGACGTGATAACGTCTCATAAATTGATGAACACCAGCAACACGCATGAAAAATAGTAACGTTCCGCGTAACGTTCCACCTGAGCCTGTGCGTGCAAGCGAGAGCGCGCAACAAGCGATAGAGAGGCACGATAAAACAAACGATAGAGAGATAGAGATTTTGACGTTATCACGTAAATCTATCGTCCGTAAACCGACTTTACAGACAACCAATTTTTTAGAGATTTTATATTTGTGTAGAGTTGGAAACAATATATCGGCATTCCACAACTTCTCTCACGTTTCACTCCGAGACCGGAGCATCCACAAGGAGCGTTGACTCCACAAACCGAAATTGCATAGTTTTCACCGGTAGTGATAATCACTTACCTTGGAATGTGGCAGGCGTTAGGGTGTTCTCCCACGGAGGGTCGTCCTCCATCTTTCGAAAGCTGCGCTCCACTGAAACAAACATCATCATCAGCCCATCAACATACCATCAATTTTAAACAAGTAAATAATTCATAAATTGCAAAAATACGACTGCCTCATGGGAAACGTTTAATAAATTGATGAACACCAGCAGCACTTATAAAAAATAGAAACGTTCCGCGTAACGTTCCACCTGAGCCTGTGCGTGCAAGCGAGAGCGCGCAACAAGCGATAGAGAGGCACGATAAAACAAACGATAGAGAGATGAAATGAAATGAGATAGAGATTATGACGTTATCACGTAAATCTATCGTCCGTAAACCGACATTACAGACAACCAATATTTTTTTTTAAATTTTGTTATTAAACTTTAAAGTGAATATTAATTAATAATTAATCTGTAAATATTTCAAGCATCTATCTATAACCCTAGTCAATATCGAGCAAAACTAGTAAAAAATCACGTTTGTTGTATCGGAGGTATATTTTATTCAGTTTTTTAGTATTTGTTGTTATAGCGGCAACAGAAATACATCATAAGTGTAAATTTCAAGTCTATAGCTATCACGGTTCAAGAGATACAGCCTGGTGACGGACAGCGAAGTCCCCGTAATAGGGTTCCTTTTCAGGTACGGAACCCTTAAGACGAGTCAAAGCTCACTCACGAACCGCTAAGGTGTGGAACACCCTTCCAGCTTTCGTGTTCCCAGCCAAATACAATCTGGGTGCCTTCAAGAGAAGAGTGAATAGGCATTTTCTAGGCAAGCGCGCTCCAACCTAGACCTCATCATTTCTGTTCATCAGACTTGATTGTAGTCAAGCGCAAGCCTATCAATTGTATAAATAAAAAATAATAATAAAAAAATCCCATTTAAAACACATGATAATTCTTTCTTTTTTAAAAAAAGGGAACCGCCTTCAAAAAACCAACCCACTGAAAAGCAAAAAAATAATTTTCTAATAAATCTGGGTTTACTTACCTACCTACTTAGTTTTTGAAGTCGGTGCCATTAGCCATACTCAAAATGAATTGCGAATTTTGATTTGGCACCGGTCATGTGTTTTAAATGGGATTTTTTTATTATTATTTTTTATTTCATACTTTTTAGTGATAAGTAGGTTTTGGGCTAATTAATACTACCTTATCAATTTATTCTAGTGATAGGTTTTTTAGTGATAATTATTCTTACCACTAAAAACATATCCTATCATATGTAATACTGACTTTGACGTATCTACTATTATATATTTTAATATGCTGTATGCCCAATGACGAGGAATGTTGTTTCGCGATAGATCAAATAGATCGGTCCAGCCAAACGTGAGATAATCACGGACAAACCTAAATACCAATATAGGGGTTAATAAAGAGAGAACCTCTTTTTTTGAAGTCGGTCAATTAAAAACATATTTTTTAGTCAACTTGAGAATCACTATCTCTTTTGAAGTCTGTTAAAATCTACACTGTAAACTAATTATACCGATCGCAAGCGATTTTCCGTTGAGGAGTTCCGCTCTCCATCTCCGAAGATATTCATTAGATCTCAACCAAATTGAAAAGAGTCTACCTGTGATGTATGGCCTACCTATTAAAAAAAGAATCATCAAAATCGGTTTCGCCGAACTCGAGATAATCGCGAACAAACTTAAATACAAATATATCTATCAAACTAAGAAGCTCTTGTTTTTTTAAGTCGGTTCATATACTAAAACCTTCTCCAGAATGTAACAAACACTTTCCCGAAAACCGCATCAAAATCGGTTCAGCCAAACGCGAAATAATCGCGGACAAACATACATACATACATACAAACATACATACAAACATACGGGTCGAATACAGAACCTCCTTTTTTTTTTTGAAGTCGGTTAAAAAAAATAGATAGATAAATACTTTATTGCACACCACAGAATAAAAATATAACAAAAAGAAGAAATAATGAAAACACAAACTTAACGAAAAATAAACAAAAAAAATACTTAACGAGCCAAAAAAAAACAAGTAAAACACTTACTGTTGAGAAAATTCGCCGTGCCCGATGTCTTCCTCGACTTCTTGTCACCTGAATCCAATCCTGCGCATATCAGAATTAGATTATTATCAGCTGCACATTATAAAAGGCAAAGGTATCTGACTGACTGACTGACCTATCAAGGCGCAGCTCAAACCACTGGTCGAATCGGGCCTTTTGGCGTTAGGATAGCTAATCGTATTATAATCGTATTATCGACATAGACGCTATTGTTGCGGCCAAAATGGTGTGATAGTCTGTGGTCGATGAACGAACGCTCGGTGTGACTCTATGACTTTTGACAAGTGTCGGGGCCTTTGAATTTTGAAATAGTCATGAACGGCTGAACTTTTGTAAAATTTAAATTATTAATACATTATTGCATGAATATCGAAGTAATAGTGCAGTTATTTCTCCGGATCCCACCTCCAGCTCGCTAACGCCTTAACAGCTATTGCATAGATTTTATGCAAATTCAACCCCTAAGGGGGTACAGGTGGCGTGAGTAAAGCCGCGGACGGTGTCTCTTATATTAGGAGCTGCAGATTCCAATCCCGGGCACGCACTTGTGACTTGTGTGTTAAGTTAACAAGATACTTACGAGTATAACCAGGCCAGTCTCACTTAACACGTGACCGTCCCGGCTACAAGTAGGGGTCCGGACCTCAATATTTTAGATGGTTGCCGCTCGCGGGCCGAATTGTACGCGCTAGTTCTGTACGGTCTATTTTACGCGCCGTCTGACTACGGCAGCCCTAGTACGTCGTAAGAGATAAAGTTAGGCGAAAGAAAGAGTCTACAACATTGCGTTTGTTGCGTGTCGATTTTGAGTGCGGGGCCAGGCGCAATTGCGAACTGAATTGCACTTTTTGTGTCAGCGCTAGAGTCGCTATTTCTTTAAATCATCGTGCGGAGTAAGCCTTCTGTACTTGTACTATTTAGTGTTCTGTGGTATAACTCTTATCAAGTCTTACTCATTAGTGTACCTCTTTCAAGGTAACAAATAAAGATGTCCGCTCACCGGGCTGGTTCGCGTGTATCCTCTCCATGAAGCGCGAGATCCTGTTGTTGTGGTGCTCGCCGTCCAGGCAGCAGCCCTCCTCCACCTTGCGCGCGCAGTGCCGGTGCACACGCAGCTTGCAGTCCGCGCACACGTACGCCTGCGGCGCGAGCCCCTCGATGACGAGGTCGCAGTGGTGGCAGTGCCCCACCGACGTGAGCGCCTGCAGCTGCAGGTGGTGGCCGCGCACCACGAACTGCGACAACACCCACTACATTACCGACGTGTTCCAGCTGTTGGGGCTACGTTATGATGCTGATTAAGAAGAATAAAGATAATCGCTTCAGTCATCGGTTATCGGTAAAGGATGTCGACATCACTGACTACCCTCTGTGCAGTACCTGCATGGTGGAGGATAAAACATCGACAGACGTGCTACTATAAGGTCATTGTGAAGGGTCATTGGGAACCTCAGCAACACTCCAAGATATTATGTGTGACCAGGGAGGCCTCTTCGGATTCTGGAGTGAGCTCGGTTGGCTGAGTGATCCATCGAGGACCCGAATCGGATACTCCATACGCAATCGCAGATAAGTCCCAGGAACGAGAGAAAAGAAAAAGGGATGTCGACACAAGTTAATTCACTGCACAGATTTAGGACCTATAAGATCAGTACGAGCAAAAGCAGATGATATTTCTAGTCCTAGACACGTGCAGAGTTCAGACGCGTTTCCATTGCTTTCGGCTATCGGAGTCAGGGGCCGTACCACCATCTCTTATAGTATTATTGTAAGACTAAGACTATAAGAGATATAAACAAAGGCCAAATCCAATGCATGAAGTGCCATATCGGATCGACTCAGACATGTCGAAATTGGACGTGAGACCTCCTAGGACAGACGGCCGAACGTCCCTATTATGTCGGTCCGATTTGCTGCAACAAAAGTGCCTGATACGAACGAAGCGAACGATATCGTCGTCATCTCTCTGACATCGCTGACCGACATACGACAACTGATGCGTCAGTTATCGGTTGTCGGTCAGGAAAGTTCAACTCACAGGCTGCGGGTGCTGCTTGGCGAGCTGTTTCAGGCGCTGCTTGTAGGGCTTGTCTCGCTGCAGGAAGGATGCGCGCGCGCCGCCCGCCGCCGCCGCCACTGACGAAGGCCTGCCAACACAAGAGTGGAATAATAGACATAATATATACAGCCTTGATTCTGCAATAGTACATTTCAATATAAGTGCGGAAAGTTTGTCATTTCTTTCCGAGTCCCGGTTTGTAGACCCAAGCCAAAGGCGAGGGTCAACTATAAGGACGAGTAAAAATGACAATTCCGCACGTGCATTGAACGACGTTTTTAATACATTTGCGAAAAAAAATATTGGTTTTACGTGTTTGCCTAAAAAAATAACGTTAATAAAGCTTACTATAGTATTAAGGATTATTTACATGAATCAAATCCTTGGGAGTGAATGAACTGCTGTTTTATAATTACTAGCTCAACTAGTTTTTAAGAGCAAATTTGTGAAGTGGTGATAACCGAAAACAAAACCCGGCTGAGTTTGTTATGGGCTTCTTCTCAGTGCAGGGCGCGTTGGAACCCTCGTAAACTTAGTTTTAAGTCGACTTGTAGTTATCACCGTACATAATATTATGTAACAAATATTGTTGACGTTTTACAAGTGCCTTGTAAGTTAGGCCTATGTGAAATAAATATATTTTGACTTTGACTTTGCCTGCTCCGTGTTTGCATGCCGTGTTCGTGTTCATGCGCTTTTGGTGCGCCCGCTCCGGTGCCGCGTAGGAGGAAAACACAAAGCACTAGTGCGGAAAAGAATAACTTTGCGCACGCTAAACACACATGGAAATGTCAACTTTTTGAGCAAATGTATTAAAAAAATACTTATAGCAGCGACGAGCTAACAGCTATGCGCTGATTGGTTAATGCTTGCGTCAGTTATGCAGCTAAGGCGACAATTGGCTGCTGATGGCTGCGTTGCTATGGTAACCGTCGGTGGTTGGCCGCTGCACAATTTTATATTTTCGAGAACCATACCCTAGGACCCAGCGAACCACACGACATAATCTCGCCAGTTTACTGGTGTCAAAATGTTTGTTTACCCATCTCGAATTTTTTTGACAAATAGTGAGTGTAGTGTACTACTCTGTGACGTTAGTGTTGACATTACTTACATAGGTTTGTTGAGCTTTGACAGTTGACAGTGACACTCGACGGGGGGTTGTCATCGTGTATAAATATGGCGCCCGACACAGAGACGGGGCATTACAGTTTGAGCTAGCGCCGGGACTGGTGCTGAGATAATATATTAGGTTATAGTGAAGCGTTTCCACGTAAGTGTACATTATGTAGTGTGGGAACACTACAAATGGCGACGAGGATAAACAAAACGAAAGCTGTAAGTCATTTTAAACTTTTTAAAGGAAAGGAGGAAATAGTATTCATTCATCATGCATAATAATGTTTCGAATTTGTATCAAAAGATGGTCTTTATTTTAAATAATACTGTGTGGCATTTTTACTTTATAATTGATAATTTTCTGCAATTAAAATTTCCTGCGGGTAGTTGCATAATGTTAAAAAATTGCAAATGTAACTGGAACAAAAAGATTTTTTTTAATCTGTTTCCATCCCGATTGAGTTAACTTATTTTGGTTATTAAAACTACTCGGTAACGCCTATATACCTCTTAACTATCGAGCCAAACCTTTATTTCAATCCAAGATACGACATAAAGGCAATAAATACAATATAGTGTGAGTTGCCTCTGGTGTTGAACCAAATCTAGAGGTTTAGTGTAGCGTTAGTCCTTAGAAATAAGTATTGCGCGATCCATCGTGTGCATAATATGATTAGCACAATAATATTTCACGTTAATGTGATCGAAACAGGGGTCAACAATAATCCTCATACTTTCTAATTCAGTTTGCTTCTACGAATAGTCTAAAATGGTGAATGTTAATGAAATCCACTTCCAAATGGAACTTAAAGTTTTTAGTAGTGGATAAAACATGGTTAACTTGATATGTGACGATATCGAAATGAAATGGTATTTAATTAATTACGTTGTTTAAGTGTAATTACAAAATTGGTATGAAGTCCAATTTTTGCGTATAATTTGGTGGTAATAAGTCTGGTATGGAGTCCAGAAGACTTTATCTGGTATGGAGTCCAGAAAAGTTGTAATAAGTCTGGTATGGAGTCCAGAAGACTTTATCTGGTATGGAGTCCAGAAAAGTTGTAATAAGTCTGGTATGGAGTCCAGAAGACTTTATCTGGTATGGAGTCCAGAAAAGTTGTAATAAGTCTGGTATGGAGTCCAGAAGACTTTGTCTGGTACGGAGTCCAGAAAAGTTGTAATAAGTCTGGTGTTACGGCCCCTTGCCTGTCCAGATGAGGGCTCAGTTCCCGGGCCCATAGAGGAACGAGCCCGGACAGGTCGAGGGGGGACCGACTAGTGAGACTACTCGGGATCACTAGTGTACGATCAGTCTCGGGTCAGATGACGGCATCCAATCCGAGTCGGATAGCAATCGAGTCTCACTAGTCGATCAGTGGAAATAGTAATCAGCGACTTTTACTAGACAACAGGTCGGCCACTACGGCTGATACAATACGCCACCGGACGCGGCCAACTATAAAAATAGTTTAAAATTAGTAGGTGCTTATTGACTGACCTTGATCCCGAAGCGTCGGCCTTGATACGGAGTCCTCTGTAGTAGATGTGTGACAGTGTGTGACGTGAAAGTGTTAAGGGTATGTACAAGGGTGCGTGTGTGTATGGGACTGGCAGAGCCGTCTGACCTCCGCTTCAAATCAGCCTCCAAACACGAAGACCACACGCGCAGGAACCCACTTTCCGTCGGCTACCGGTTCGAAGTGCGAAAGGGACCGCACCAGCGCCCCAGCGCGCGAGAGAGGGGGCGCGGCAACAGACAAAAAACGCAGTGCGAAAAACAAGTCAGGCGCATCAAAAAACGGACGTCCCGTTGCGATGTTATTCGATGACTAAACACCCGCGCAAATAGAAACGTGGCTACTCAAACGTAGTAATTTGCGTCTCGCGACTACGCGTTTCAAGGACGACACGCGATCAAAATTACGTCAGCCACGTGCGGAGGACCGCTAAGTTCGTCGGTCGACAGCAGACTGAATGGTGCTTAATACTAGCGCGCACCGAAGTCGCCGCGTCATTGCAGGCATAAAAAAAATCTCGGCGACCGATGCGCGAGCGGGATAGGAAGATTGGCGTTTCCGCGAGTTGGAGCGGGAGCGCACGATTCGATACAAAACGCATGCAGCAAAAAACTCGCCGTAACCAAAGCGTGAGCGAGACGCGCCGATGAGGGCTTCCGCGGGTTAGAGAGAGAGAACACGATTCAACACAATACAATAGGCTCGGCGCTCGCGCCAGCTACTCTCGCGTAAACAATCCCCCGCTCCGAATCTAAGAATGTAGATTCGCTAATCAATAGGCAGTCGGGACAACGTGGCCACGGCACGTTGCAATACTGAGTCCCCCACAAATACCTCGGCCACCCGGGGAACGCCATCCGATCCAAATAGCAGTTTAACAATGCGTCCACGACGCCAAAATAGTGGGAGTAGATTAGGTTCTTTAAGCAGAACAAGATCTCCCACCTGGGGAGGGTTAGTTTTGTCAGTCCACTTGACGCGCTGCTGCAGCAAGTGCAAATACTCAAGAGACCAACGGTGCCAAAAATTTTGAGTCATTTGCTGCAACATTTCAAACCGAGACAACCGTGAGGTCTTGACCTCCCGATAGGGATACTCGGGCAGCGCGTTAAGAGGCTGACCAATCAAGAAGTGACCCGGCGTTAAAGCCTCCAAATCATTTGGATCGGAGGAGACGGGACCGAGAGGCCGAGAGTTAAGAACCGCCTCAATCTTGCAAAATACCGTGGACAGTTCCTCGAAGGTTAAGATGGTTTCCCCAATAACGCGACGCAAATGCGTTTTAGCGACCTTAACAACAGCTTCGAAGATTCCGCCCCAGTGAGGACACGCCGGAGGGTCAAATTTCCAAGTAACTCCCATTCTAGACATGGCGGTGCCTACACAGTGCCTGTTCTTAACAAGGAAGTCAACGACCTCCTTCAAATAACGATCGGTTCCCTTATAATTGGTCCCGCAGTCTGTCCGAACCAAGTCGGGTAGGCCGCGACGGCTCACGAAGCGGCCCAGAGTGGCCACGAACGCCTCCGTGCTGAGGGCACTGACAAGCTCCAAGTGAACTGCCTTGGTTGCGAGGCAAACAAAGACGCACAAGTAGGCCTTAAAAGACCGAGCATTCTTAAGGTTAGAGCTCTTAACTAGAAAAGGACCGGCAAAATCGGTTCCAACACCGGCGAAAGGTCGAGCAGCCCTTACGCGGTCCGCAGGCAGGTCACCCATCACAGGCTGTGCAATGGATGCCTTCAAACGATAGCAAGGAATACATTTGAAGATCACGCTTCGAATGGTTCGTCGGCCTGCCAAAATCCAAAACTCACGCTGCAAAATGGCTGAGAGGGTATTGCAACCCGCATGAGCATTTTTAATATGATAATGAGTTATCAACAGATTGACAAAGGTGCCATCCTTTGGGAGCAGCAAAGGATGTCGCGCTCCATAAGGGAGGTTGGAGTTTTTAAGGCGTCCCCCAACACGTAGTAATCCGGAACTGTCCAAGAATAGACTCAGGCGAGCAAGGTGGCCCTTCAGTGGCGAGCCTCGTTTCAAAGACTCAATCGCTGACTCAAAGTGTTCCACTTGGATCACACGTATCCAGTACATCAACGCCTCTCGCCGTTCCAAGGGCGAGAGCGCCGAGTCTAAGTTTTTATTGAGGGGATCCCTGACATTATGCATGAATCGACGCAGCCAAGCGGTTACGCCGATCAGCTTGTCAAACGAGCTATACCGCTCCAAGAGGGCGCGGTCATAAATGGGCCTATCGTTGACCACGCCAACCCTCAATCGCAAGCCGGGTAATTCGGCTGGAGCCTCAAATTTGTCCGGGGGCCAGGAGGATTCTGGGCCAGATAGCCAGCCCGGTCCCCACCAGAGTGGGTGGTAGACTAGCAAAGAAGCCTCGCAACCGCGAGAAGCGCAGTCAGCTGGGTTTAGTTCCCCGGGTACATGTCTCCATTTCAAGGGTGTGACAGAACTTTGTATTTGTGACACTCTATTCGCCACGAAAACTTCAAGATTATGGACCGAAGCCCGAAGCCAACACAGGACAATCTCGCTGTCCGACCATGCAAAAACGTCCAAAATGTTTACGAAGGGCTTCAAAGAAGCGTGGACGTGGTTTAATAACCGGTTCAAGAGTGCGGCTCCCGAAAGTTCTAACTTAGGAATTGTTAGACGAGACCTAATAGGTGCAACCTTGCTCTTAGCTAGGACAAGGTGCAACGAGACTTGCCCAGAAGCACTCACGGTTCGCAGATATACCACAGCTGCATATCCCTTCTCAGAGGCATCGCAGAACCCGTGTAAGCTTGCACGACATTTGCCCGGAGGCAAGAAGCATCTGGGTAAAGAGATTTGGTTGATGTCGGGAAGGGAGGACACCAAAGAGAGCCACTCTCTTAAGAGAGCACCAAGAAGAGGCTCATCCCAGCCTAACCCAGACACCCAAAGCTTTTGAAGAAAGCACTTGGCCAGAAAAACAACCGGAGTTATCCAACCGTTTCGATCAAAGGTGCGCGCCACAGTGGACAGGACCAGTCGTTTGGTCCAAGACTTCGGAGGATCATCTAACTTGACCCGGTACGTAAAAGAATCCTGAACGGGCTGATACTGGATACCAAGCACCGTCAGCAAATTGGGATTCTCCGGGTGTTCAAACAGGTGAGGATCCTGTTGATCCTCTCCAGGTAAGTCCTGCAAAACCTGAGGTGAGTTGGATAGCCATTTACGTAACTCGTACCCTCCGGATTTCAAGATGGCGATCAACTCGTCCCTCAGGATGCGAGCTTCCTCAACACTGGATGCTCCGGCGCAGATGTCGTCCATATAGACAGAAGTTTCTAGGACATCCGCTGCTCGCGAATAATTCAGTCGTTCCCGGTTGGCCAGCTCCAAGAGCGTCCTCATTGCAATATAAGGACTAGACCTAAGGCCATAAGTTGTAGTGTTCAGCTCGAACACGCGCACAGGATCACTGGGATTCTCGCGCCACAAAATCAGCTGGTAACGACGATCATCGCGATGCACTACCGATTGCCTGAACATCATTCGTATGTCGGCCACAAAAACCACCTGGTGCCTACGGAAGTTGGTGAGGATGTCAGATAGATCCTTAAGAAGTTTGGGGCCAGTGTGGAGACACTGGTTCAAGGAAACCCCATTAGACGTGGCCGCTGACCCGTCGAAGACCACACGAATTTTACCGCCTGGAGACTTCAAGACCGCGTGGTGAGGGAGAAAATAGTGCTCGTGAGAGCGCCAGTCAAATGAGGAAGGGGACATGTGCCCCAACGCCTCGTACTCCCTCATGAACTCAATATATTTCTCTCGAAATGCAGGGTCTCGCTTCATGCGGCGTTCCATGGACAGAAGTCTTTTTTCAGCTAACGCCCTTGAATGACCAAGGGGGGGGCGTGAGGCAAGGAAGGGTAGCCGAGTTACAAACCTGCCATCGACGCGACGACCTGTGTTATTCTGGTAGAATAACTCGCATTCCTGATGGAGGGGGTCTACCCGAGCCGCTTGAGGGGGCTCTTCAATTTCCCAAAATTTTTGGACTACATCGGAAAGTGCCACTCCAATAGTTTGGAGATGGTCCACGTCAGGAGGCAGGTTGGTCCATAAAACCGGACCGAAAAAACTAAACCCAAAGATAGTGGACATGGCCGACAAACCATTTTTCTGCAATGTCCTAATCTCTCCTGACATGATCAAGCCCAGCACATCGGCGCCCAAGAGCAAATCAGTGGGTACAGGTTCAGACCATGAAGGGTCCGCCGGGGTTAAACCCGACGCGCAATGAACCACCGAGTTATGGATAGGAACGTTCGGGAGGTGTCCCACAATATCGTCAAGAACGTTCACATCGACTAGGATACGAAGGGGACCTTCGGCTGGACCAAACATAAGTTCTGCCCGACCCCTGGGAGTCGGAGGAACCGATCCTCCTATTCCTAACATTGGACGATTGTCCGGACTCCAGGGGAGCCCCAGCGTCCTCACCAACCACGACGATGCAATGCAGCGCTGTGAACCGAGATCTAGCAGCGCGCGTACCATTAGCCACTCACCGTTCGGGTTAAACACCCTGACCAAAGCCGTGGGCAAAAGTACGGTCTGGCAGACCGTCTTATGCTCGCTCAAATTGTCGGGTGAGGTGGCGGTGGTGGGAGCCAGGGCAGCAACTAGTCAACGGGAGTTGCCCCTTTCGGGCGACTCCTCCAGCCTCGGGCGCTCGTAGGGGCCAGCTTGCGGAACTTCTACCACACCAATAGGTGGGGTTCCCCCAGGGTACACCCAAGCGTCCCTCATGGGCTGAGGGGGTCTGGTCACGTACGACAGCCGCGGGACGACGTAGTGCGGAGGGGGGTGTCCAGACCATCGAGGGGGGTATCGCTCCAGCCTGGGGTATTCAGCCAGAGGAGGGGAGTACCTCCTTGGTTCAGACTGAGCGACGGCAAAACCTCCCTCAGGGTTGACAGAGGGCGGAACGCCCCCGCCCCTGGAGGGCTGCACCCCCGCCCGAGGGGGGGGTGAAGCCCTATCAAAACCAGGGGCCGGACGAACAGTGTTCGCCCCACGCCGTCCATCGGCTGGGCACGTGACCGAGGAGGAGCCTCCACTCCTGCCGGGTGTCTGTTCAACCACCTCCTGCCTGCCGGCACCATTGCGGTCGAGACAAAGAATAGGAAGGTGGTTGCCCTGACAGTGTGTGCAAGGCCGTTGGTGCTGGCAATGGCGTTGCAAGTGCCGACCTAAGCAAGAGTAGCACCAACGGCGCTCCCTCGCGATGGCCCTACGGTACTTGGGCGGTCTCTCCAAAAATTTAGGGCAATCGGCCGTTGTGTGCGTGGAAGCACGGCAATAGTTGCAGGGGGTTGCCTCGGTCGCAGCAAGGCCACTAAAGTTGGGGATTGTGCGGCGACCAGTCTGCTGCGCCACTACTGGCTGCTTGAAACCCCTGGTGGAAGTCGTGGGTTTAGAAGCGGGCGTCGGTCGCGCCGGCTCCTTTGCCGGTGTTCCCGAGGCCACGGCATTCTCCACCTGGCGGCTCTGTTCCTCAAGGAACTTTAAGAGGTCACTGAACGGGGGTATATAATTAGCCCCGTCCCCGCCGTACCTCTCTTCAAATCGGATCCGCAGATCGAGAGGCAGGCGGGACAGAACCAGGTGAAGAAGCCAGAAGGACCACTGATCCACCGGTAAGTCAAGTTGTCGAAGGGCGTTGCAAGCAACCACGACTGGGTCAATGATCACCTCCCGGAGACGCGCTAGGTCTTTCAAAACCGGGAGGGATATTAACTCCATCATGTGCGCGTCAGCAAGGCGGCGCACATTGGCGTAGCGCCTCTCGAGGAGTTCTCTGGCCGTGGAGTAGCTGGCGTCAGACAACTTCAAATGGCAGACTACCCCAAGTGCCTCCCCTTGAAGGGAGGTCCGCAAATAGGCCATTTTTTGGCCTGGGGATAGGTCGCGGCGGGTATGGACTAGACTGTCGAAGATGGAGATGAACCCCATCCAGTCTTGAAGCCGCCCACCAAAGTGTGGAAGGTCCAAAGTAGGCAGCCGACCCAATAGGGCGGGCTGCTGCTGCGGGCGAGGCGACTCGCACAGAATGCTCTTTCGAGCCTCACGATTCATTTTGGCCCCAGCCTCGAGCACATCGTCTGTGAACTCGAAGAACTGCTCGTAGTCCTTCTGGGCCGATTCTCGCGCCTCGTCGTCCTCCACTGTAGCAAGGAATTCCGAATAGGCCTCTTCAAAATGGGCTCGTCTGGCTGGGAGCTGCTCAAGGCGGTGGAGCAAGCTAGCCGTCCTGTCTGGACGAGTAATAAGCGCATGCGCGCTAGCTGCCCACCGCAGCTCATCCTGCATACGGCGCACCGGAGGCTTATGCGAAGGCATGGCGAGACTGCGCGAAGATAATTACAAGGAAGCACGAAACCGAAAAATAAAACAACAAGGACGTAGAACAAGCACAGATGCAAACACCAACACGTGCAGAACGCTAATCAAGGTCGCGGTTAACAAACGCGCGGCACGCGGTAAATAACGCGGCGTTGCTACAAAAACGCGTGGTGTAGCGGTACAATAATCTGTGGCCGTTAACGCGGCGTATCGGTCCGACACGTGGCGTACCGCGCCTACAAACGTGTGACCGACAGAGATACGCGACGAATTAAATACGCGCAACAAATATCGATATCGACGCGCCGAACGTGTAAAAGCCGCTTAACCAAAAGGCGCGAAACCACGCTCTGCTACCAATTGTTACGGCCCCTTGCCTGTCCAGATGAGGGCTCAGTTCCCGGGCCCATAGAGGAACGAGCCCGGACAGGTCGAGGGGGGACCGACTAGTGAGACTACTCGGGATCACTAGTGTACGATCAGTCTCGGGTCAGATGACGGCATCCAATCCGAGTCGGATAGCAATCGAGTCTCACTAGTCGATCAGTGGAAATAGTAATCAGCGACTTTTACTAGACAACAGGTCGGCCACTACGGCTGATACAATACGCCACCGGACGCGGCCAACTATAAAAATAGTTTAAAATTAGTAGGTGCTTATTGACTGACCTTGATCCCGAAGCGTCGGCCTTGATACGGAGTCCTCTGTAGTAGATGTGTGACAGTGTGTGACGTGAAAGTGTTAAGGGTATGTACAAGGGTGCGTGTGTGTATGGGACTGGCAGAGCCGTCTGACCTCCGCTTCAAATCAGCCTCCAAACACGAAGACCACACGCGCAGGAACCCACTTTCCGTCGGCTACCGGTTCGAAGTGCGAAAGGGACCGCACCAGCGCCCCAGCGCGCGAGAGAGGGGGCGCGGCAACAGACAAAAAACGCAGTGCGAAAAACAAGTCAGGCGCATCAAAAAACGGACGTCCCGTTGCGATGTTATTCGATGACTAAACACCCGCGCAAATAGAAACGTGGCTACTCAAACGTAGTAATTTGCGTCTCGCGACTACGCGTTTCAAGGACGACACGCGATCAAAATTACGTCAGCCACGTGCGGGGGACCGCTAAGTTCGTCGGTCGACAGCAGACTGAATGGTGCTTAATACTAGCGCGCACCGAAGTCGCCGCGTCATTGCAGGCATAAAAAAATCTCGGCGACCGATGCGCGAGCGGGATAGGAAGATTGGCGTTTCCGCGAGTTGGAGCGGGAGCGCACGATTCGATACAAAACGCATGCAGCAAAAAACTCGCCGTAACCAAAGCGTGAGCGAGACGCGCCGATGAGGGCTTCCGCGGGTTAGAGAGAGAGAACACGATTCAACACAATACAATAGGCTCGGCGCTCGCGCCAGCTACTCTCGCGTAAACATCTGGTATGGAGTCCAGAAGACTTTGTCTGGTACGGAGTCCAGAAAAGTTGTAATAAGTCTGGTATGGAGTCCAGAAGACTTTGTCTGGTACGGAGTCCAGAAAAGTTGTAATAAGTCTGGTATGGAGTCCAGAAGACTTTGTCTGGTATGGAGTCCAGAAAAGTTATGTGCGATAATTGATCTGGTATGAAGTCCAGCTGGTATGGAGTCCAGAAAAGTTATGTGTAATTGCTCTGGTTGGCGTCCAGAAAACTTGAACTGGTATGGAGTCCAGAAAAACTTGGTCTGGTATGGAGTCCAGAAAACTCGGTCTGGTATGGAGTCCAGAAAAGTTATGTACAATTAATCTGGTATGGAGTCCAGATAAGTTATGTACTATTGGCCACGGGTCGAGTTCTAATTGAGACTTGAGTGAAGTTTACACTATGCTACACGATAACACGATGTTGGAGTTGGACGGTAGTGTCCAAACTGATATATATAACGATCGTGGTCATCTAAAGGTATGCATTATCATCTAAAATTATACATATCTGTATATAATTATTTTCCGTCACTTTTTACATTATTTATATGAATTTGAATAACAAAAAGATAAAATAGTACAATTTTAGTTACTGAAGTAGATAGCGCTAGGTTCAAATCCTGGTCGGATTGGGTACTGAGATTATTCAATACCTGATTTAAGAGTTGAGATCGGTTTACTTTACTTAATATGGTTACTGTTCTGATAAAGCTCGGTTAAAGAGGTTATAACTACTATTACTTAGGTACCGTGCATTAAGTGCGTTAAGTTTTATATTCATTGCGCCTGATTTTTATAGTTATTTATTTACCTTGCAGTAAAAAAGGTACCTTTTATGTTTACCTTGTAGTAGGGCCAATAGCTCGAAGGTTAAAGCATAAAAAAAAGACTACAAGGGGGTTCCGGGTTCGAGTCCCGATGGGAGGTTGGTTGTATTACTACATATAGGTACTACTACTGCTACTACCACTAGTTAAGCTAAGTAAATGCCTGTCAACCAGTTATACCTACTAGAGACTCACTGAGTCGATGGTCCGTCAGTTTGGTAGACGGGAGGTTATTCTACGCGTATTTTTCGACAAGCGATCTCTGCTTTATTTAAACCAATAAAGTTCAAAATATTAAGTTTAATGTTCGCGCAGGTAGGCGTGACATTTCTTAGTTTTAGTTCAATTGTATTATTATCTTCTGATTTACTTATGGATAAATGTTATTACAATGTAAATGAATTTTTAAATGAAACTAATTTTTGACTTTATAAATTATCTATTTACAATTATTGACATTCTGAGTTACTACTTTCTTGACTTTCTTGAATTAATTATATATTAACAATTAATTAATCATAGACATTCTGAATTATAATTGACATTATTGTGAAGAATGATAATTACAAAAATGATAATATCAAACTACTGACATTATGTGTTTATTTTCTTTTTATGTTCATACGCCATAAGGCAGAATGTGCAAGGATATTAATTGTTATTTTGATCACCTAATGTACCTTCTTTCTTCTTCTTTCGAATAAATGACATTTATTTATTTATTCTTTAACTGTGAATGGTTGCAACCGTCGCATAGCTTCCGTTATCCATATAATTACACGTTCTTTCTAATTCGCTTACATTATGATATTAATTTTATTGTTTTTGGTAATCAATTTATATGTTTATTTAAAGGCGTGCAAGCCAGGGTGACATTAGTACCTACTGTTGCTCAACATGTGGGGAATTATTTTTCATGGTAAAGACCTTTAAAATCAAATCAATTAATCTCTTTAGACAAACAACATCCCGAAGAGTCATTGTCACGTAACACATTGCTACAGCAGTTAAGTTCCGCTGTCTTTTAGGTAGACTGTGTCGTTAATACAAACGTTTTGAGATTAGGTCTGCACAAACATTTTCGTAATCAGTTTTGTTAATAATAAGTTTTAATCACCTACAGTAATCACCCTAAGTTTCCATCAAAAACATGTAACATGTAATTTTTCCAAACTTGTCTCCCGACTTGTTTAGTTGTTTTTACATAAAACTGGGTAAATTATTTGATAGATTTCAAACAAATATGAAGGATGGGTTATGCAGGGTTATGCGCGGGGTTGCAACTTGTTCCTAAGTTTTCAGCGCGGCGGCTGCTGTATGGGCGGTACATGTTCATAAGTCACTACTGCATAGGATGGCTTCATCCGGACTGTTAAGCTATATAGCTACGGAAAAGAAAATGATGACGATATGGGTAATCCATGTGGAACTGTGACCTGCGACGGAAACAGTAAGATGCAAAATTTAGTTATAAACAGCTTTAGTTATTTCTTAAACACTTCTTTACATCCACATGTTATGCAAAATTGGTCTTCAATATCTTCATTACTGACGACGTTCGGGTGAGTTTAAATTTATTTTTGATGCTTAGGACCGCTGTTACTGCAAATAGGGTATAGGTATATGAGCATGATGGAATACACTTCGTTGAACATCTAATAGTACTTTTCAAGTTAAGTTTCAAGTTTTGATATGAAATGTACTAAGTTTATACGTGTATGTAAGTCTGAGATTCACCTTGGGTATTAATTGTAAACTAAATCAACGACACGATTATAATAACTATCTCCTAAGTACTTGTCCTAAACATGTAAGTAATGGGTAAAGATTAAGGACGTAACCTTTTATACTTGTATTAAGATGTAAACAATTATAATACTCATCGTTATTCAGCAAAATACTGAAACTCCATTTATATTATTTGCCTAAGTATTTTGCTTCAGTAAAGTAGTTTGTTAAAAAGTATATACCATCCTACGAATGTTAGAATTTATTGAATGAAAAATTATTATTACATACCTGTAATAAAAATTTAATAAGCGGTCACAGGATTGGACACACTGTAGGAAGTTATGTCAGCTATTGTTTAAACATATAATATTTCTCGACTACTAAATTATTGTAGATGCTGTCCAAAGATTGCAATGGAAAAGCGGTCAGTCTTCCACTAGTGAACACGATTTCATTGCTGAGACATTATTTCTAACTTGCGAGCTTACGGAGTTAGGAATCCTAACTATTTACAATACCTGATAAGATTGTTGGTAGGTTTGGATATTTCAGATTTTTTAACTGTGGTCAAGTATCTGTTGTCATGTCACAAAAAGTTGATTTATAATTAGTATGATATTATAGTTAATTCATAAGCTTAGAAAGACTTGATTAACTTTGCAATACATTAGTTAAATTACCTAGTTAATTATTAGTTGATGCAAATGATGACTGTTATTTATTCATATTATCTTGTCCTTATTAGTGGACATTATATTATTATATTGTATATATTAGTTTATAGTTTGATGATTATGTATTGAATATCTTTGTTTATTTGTTTAACCTAGTTTATGTATTAGTTTGTAGCTATTTGTATGTATATAGTTTATAAATCTACACCACCTGCAAAATCTAGTTCCTTTGTTTTCCTTTTCTCAAGGTTGCCTGGCAGAGATCGCTGCTAAGCGATAAGGCCGCCTTTTGTGCCTTAAATTAGTTTATTATGTATTTCTGTTTTGTACAATTTCTTGTGTGGTGCAAATAAAGTGTATTTATTATTATTATTATTAAATTAAAAATTTAGTGGATATACTTCATGAGTTTCTAAATAATTCACAAAGGTAAATAGCCGTTACCTACTTTTAATTTATTTGGTTTCAAGGGTTCTTGGGCATCATTTAAACACAACCCTATGAGTCGTTACTACGTGGATTCAATACTTCATGTCTGAAGAATTAAATATTACTCATTACAGAAATTAAGGTTCTAAATACGGTCTATTTGCATATTGTAAACAATGACCAATAATCTTAAGCAATCTTATAGGGATAAAAAAATATTAGAGTTAGTCTTTAAAACAGTCTCAGCGCGATAGAAAACATACAAAATGTCTAGAGGGTAAACTGCGAATTCATAATGCTTCTTTCAGTGACAGTAATTACGGCTGTTACAGTTGAGTTCAGTAACTCAATGCTAATTTATGAAATTTTGATCGTTTGTAAAATACTACCATATTCAGAGAGCACTCCTTAGTCATCCAAACGGTTACCTACTCAAGTAAGCATTTTCAGAGAACATTATTTAAATACATTTTGATTTTAGTAAAATTTATAAGTTATAATATAAAATAAAATAAATAATATTTTATTTGCAAAAATATGGGCACAATGGGTCTTACAGTGCTAAATATTATCCCTTACATATTCTACTAAATATTTATTTGCGTTCAAATAAGTGAATTGCACTAGGTAATTTACTTTATGTCGGACTAATTATTTTAAATTGACTTTATGCCGGATTATTTATGTTATTAAACAGCATTTTATGTCGGTTACTTCAAAATTAAATTGAAAAGAGATCAAATTGTTAGCATATTATAAGACAAAAGTTCTCACCTACAAGTGCAGAACTTATGAAATATTATTGTCCTCGAGATATGTAGTCATTTATTTTATAGTACATTTTATTGAGAAGATCGGTTAATTTACGTTTAAGATATGGTAGATGACGGATGTTTTTATAGTTTCTTAAGCACAACTGCTTAAAGAAAATGCGCCTGTATCGCGTCAGTATCCGTTCTGAACCAGCTAGAAAATGAATCCGTTCGTCTGTCGAATAGACAGGCTATATAGGCAAGTCCTTGTCCTTGATTATTATGTAGAAAATAAGATAATATAACAAGTTAGTTCAAGCTTTATGAAAATGCAAATAGGTACGTAGTTAAAATTAAATATTTATGGTTATTTTCCACAAAAATGGCTTGATCTATTTTTCTAGATATACGAAGGCGTTGTAATTTTATTTTTCGCCAGTTTTTAAATGTTCTTTTAGTATTTCGACATCATTCTGTCGCTAATTTTCATATGTAAGCGACAATGATAGCGAATCGTTTTGATTCTTTAGGTGAAATTTGTTACAATATGTTACTAACAGAAAAAGGGGAGGGAATGCCCGGCTGGAATGCCCGGCTGAGTTTGTGTGTTCTTGTGTCGTCGTGAAGTTGGTTGTGAGCTGTGGAGTACTTATCACCACTAGTATATATTTAACTACTTATCACCGAATTAATGTGGCCTGTAGGTCGAGCTTGAATGGGGTGACCGGTTTAAATGTGACAATCTGTAAATCCTCTAAACAATGGGAAAAGCAATATGAAGTGGGTAGTAAGTTGTTTCATTCAAAAAAAAATTATTACAAAAAGGAAGGGATGTAGTGTACTACTCTGTGACGTTAGTGTTGACATTACTTACATAGGTTTGTTGAGCTTTGACAGTTGACAGTGACACTCGACGGGGGGTTGTCATCGTGTATAAATATGGCGCCCGACACAGAGACGGGGCATTACAGTTTGAGCTAGCGCCGGGACTGGTGCTGAGATAATATATTAGGTTATAGTGAAGCGTTTCCACGTAAGTGTACATTATGTAGTGCGGGAACACTAAAGTGAGTATACTATTTTTGCATAAAAAAAGTTTACGTAAAACGTTCACCGCAGGTTCATTATCGGTATACAATCACAGATTACTGGAAGAAATGTTTTGAGTCACAATCGTAAGCTATCCTAAGTTTTATTGCATTTTTGTTTTGTTGTTATCATTTGCAATTTTTGAAATTTTTAAAGCCCTATGTCTTCACTGCAGTAACAAATATTATAAAACTGACGTTTGACAGCAACTATCGCGAGATTTACGTCCATCGTAAAACCTGTCGCGAGATATAGATATTTCAATCCACTATGCCGCGCCCCACTTTATCAAACTCCATATACGAATCGAATGAAATACAAGCGATTTTGACAGAGTGGGGCGCGTATTCGAGAATTGAATTATATATATACATAAAAAGGGGGCCGATTTGAATTATCGATCCCCATATGAGAGGCAAATGTCTGGATTAGGTTATCATTGCTTACTCAGAATATTAAATAGCCCTTACTTACTTCTTTTTCTTCTTGGTCTGCGGCGACTGCCACCATTTCTTCCTGATTTCCTTTGCTTCGTATTCACTAATTTCTAGCAAGTTTACGTTCACCATCGTGAGGGATTTATTTATTAATATTTCATATAAACTACACTGCGCAAGTACTTAGAGTTTAAATAACTATTGATTGATGATTTACAACATGTGTTAGAATAATGTTACTTCTAAATATTTCCTTGTTTAATTATGAATCTATGACTCAATAGGAAAATCACTGTCCATTTATTATTTGTTAACAGTGAAGTTTTCAAGTTCAACTGAACTATAATATGCAAATAACCGAAATCTTTAACGTTCGTTGATATTTGTTATTATTAAAAAAAACTTGTAAATGTCAAGTGAATAATGTTATTTGAGAAACAGTTCGCAAAACGAAAAACACAATAAAAAAACTAAATATTTTTTAGAATAACCCTTTCGCAGAAGCTTTATTGATGACTTCACCCATAAATATAAAACGATATATATACACTTTTACTTTCACAAAAATCCATGGAAAAACACCATTTCAAAGTGAAACTACACTATTAAAAACGAAGTCTTTTACATATTTTTCTTAATTTGACCGTTTGAAACGTTACAGTCACAATCTCCAGTTAAACTGACAAAATGACGCGTAAACACAGTTCAGTGAAAAAATTATATTTCTACCCACAAACAAAATTCATGTATATTGAAATTTGTTAAATCGGATGGCACGGCCTAACCCGCCAAATTCAAAATTTTGTTTTTCGTTTTCGTGCGATAAATAATCATTTATTGCAGAAATCTATAGTAATAAACGGTAAATTTAGTGCAGAAATCTAAAGTAAACGGTTTTATTGCAGAAATCTATAGTAATAAACGGTAAATTTATTGCAGAAATCTAAAGTAAACGGTTTAAGTATACAATAATCGTGTTTTTTGTGAATGCGGCATGGATGTCGCTAGTTATTTTAGATTTTATAACTAATTATTGGCTCCAATTAACCCTAACCTCAGATCCCTTGTTTTATAAAATATGCCTTTCATTTCTACAATAACCTAAAAAAGCACTAGCGACATTTTTGCGATATAGGAAGAAAAGCCATATCTCAGGACATCGTGCGTCAAGAGGTGGCGTTAGTGGTTCTAAAAGTGAAATAGAAACGCAAATACTGTTTTGCCTTTAACGGCCGCTTCTACTGGAAAAAGATCGTGAATTGATCGCCACCTTGATCTGCACGAAATCTGCAGCTCCTCGTTTATGCCAGGCCAGGTCTATTTATCACGTGATCGAAGAAACTACAGGTAGCCGTCGACGTACTAATTTCAGACGGCCGCCGCGCGCCGGCTACTTTGCTCGCTGCGTGCATCCGATTTCGAGGCAACCTTAGTACGTCTAATGAGACAAAGTTACGCGATAGAAAGAGACCACAACTTTAGATGCATAGCGGAGGCGGAGTCAGGCGCTTTTGCGAACTGAATTGCACTTTTTGTTTCAGCGCTAGGGTTGCTATTTGTTTAAATCATCTTGCGGAGTGAACCTTCTGTACCGTTAGGTGCTATAGTCTATTCACGGAGTGAACCAAGCAAAGCGCTTTCTCTGTCCCCCATTTGCATACAAATTGATAAAGACAGAAAACTGTCTAGCTCCGCCCAGGAGCGCTTGCGACCCGTTTGAAACCATAGGGCGCGTTCATATTATTAATGTTTTAGTAAGGAATTTGTATACCTATTATTGATAAGTAATTTGAAACAGATTTTTTTTTGTAAACGAAATAGAGCTACCATGTGATTTGGTCTTTATTTGTAATAAAATAAAATCAACATTAAAGCAATATTAATTAAACCAGCAGAATCCAGTAGACAAGCCAAGTTCACACAATGAGCACAAAACAACAGTCCGAAAAACAAGCCAGGTCAAAGATAAATAGATATGATCGCAATTCGCAACGAAGCAGGTACGCGGGAGACGTCTGAACGGTACGGAGTGTAACGACAGACTAATTATAACTTGCATTGTGATCACGGCCTAAGCGTCCCTATCTGTTAACCAACCAATCAATCACGTGGAAGTCCAAATTCTCAGTGCTTGGTTCATTCGGCGAATAGACTATATTATGTATTCCGTGCCACGGGAGCGGGCTGTGTGGCCACTCACCGGCAGTGCAAGCACAGCGCGGCCGCCACTAGCGCCGCCACCAGCGCGTTGTGTGCCTCGGGCGAAGTGGCACCCCCGCAGCCGCCGGCGCCCGAACTCGCCACCGAGCTGAGCCGCTGGCACATCAGCCGCTCCACCACCACCAGCTCCTGGGAACAACCAGATATTTTATCAATAAAAAAAGACGTGCGGCACTCGGAGACTGCCGCGGTAAAGCTATTGCATAGCCAATGTCACCTAGAGACGAGTTGATGAACTAAAGAGACAAGCGTGATATTTCAAAAAGTTATTAACAGCTATGCTATTCATCGATAAATGGCAAAACTGAAAAGTATCACCGCTGTGCCGGTCAGAGTGGAGGGTGTTAGGTTATTTTCGTTGCGAAATTTCTGGATTCGGTCTCCACGCTCAAGGCCGGCGGTAGAAGCTATGCAATAGTTTAAAAAATATAAAGGTAGGTGTGGCCGTGATGAAAGGTAATGAAACAATTGTCAAAAGATTGTTTGTTTATAAAAATCCCATGGAGTAGCTTTTATGCTTCAATCTACATTATACGATGATACTATAGGTAATAAATGCAATAATTCAGTATCAAAGGCCTATAATGTGGTCACAGAGCTACAAAGGGGGTACCTGCGCCTTGTCCACGTCGCACCTCTCCAGCACGGCGTCCTCGGGCCCGTACAGCGTGCCGAGCCCCACCTGCCGCTTCACCTGGAACTCGCTCAGCTGCCGCGCCAGCTCGTCCTTGTCGTACTCTGCTATAAGGGTCACAGAGCTACAAAGGGGGGACCTGCGCCTTGTCCACGTCGCACCTCTCCAGCACGGCGTCCTCGGGCCCGTACAGCGTGCCGAGCCCCACCTGCCGCATCACCTGGAACTCGCTCAGCTGCCGCGCCAGCTCGTCCTTGTCGTACTCTGCTATAAGGGTCACAGAGCTACAAAGGGGGTACCTGCGCCTTGTCCACGTCGCACCTCTCCAGCACGGCGTCCTCGGGCCCGTACAGCGTGCCGAGCCCCACCTGCCGCTTCACCTGGAACTCGCTCAGCTGCCGCGCCAGCTCGTCCTTGTCGTACTCTGCTATAAGGGTCACAGAGCTACAAAGGGGGTACCTGCGCTTTGTCCACGTCGCACCTCTCCAGCACGGCGTCCTCGGGCCCGTACAGCGTGCCGAGCCCCACCTGCCGCTTCACCTGGAACTCGCTCAGCTGCCGCGCCAGCTCGTCCTTGTCGTACTCTGCTATAAGGGTCACAGAGCTACAAAGGGGGTACCTGCGCCTTGTCCACGTCGCACCTCTCCAGCACGGCGTCCTCGGGCCCGTACAGCGTGCCGAGCCCCACCTGCCGCTTCACCTGGAACTCGCTCAGCTGCCGCGCCAGCTCGTCCTTGTCGTACTCTGCTATAAGGGTCACAGAGCTACAAAGGGGGTACCTGCGCTTTGTCCACGTCGCACCTCTCCAGCACGGCGTCCTCGGGCCCGTACAGCGTGCCGAGCCCCACCTGCCGCTTCACCTGGAACTCGCTCAGCTGCCGCGCCAGCTCGTCCTTGTCGTACTCTGCTATAAGGGTCACAGAGCTACAAAGGGGGTACCTGCGCCTTGTCCACGTCGCACCTCTCCAGCACGGCGTCCTCGGGCCCGTACAGCGTGCCGAGCCCCACCTGCCGCTTCACCTGGAACTCGCTCAGCTGCCGCGCCAGCTCGTCCTTGTCGTACTCTGCTATAAGGGTCACAGAGCTACAAAGGGGGTACCTGCGCTTTGTCCACGTCGCACCTCTCCAGCACGGCGTCCTCGGGCCCGTACAGCGTGCCGAGCCCCACCTGCCGCTTCACCTGGAACTCGCTCAGCTGCCGCGCCAGCTCGTCCTTGTCGTACTCTGCTATAAGGGTCACAGAGCTACAAAGGGGGTACCTGCGCCTTGTCCACGTCGCACCTCTCCAGCACGGCGTCCTCGGGCCCGTACAGCGTGCCGAGCCCCACCTGCCGCTTCACCTGGAACTCGCTCAGCTGCCGCGCCAGCTCGTCCTTGGCTTGCCGCCGCGCCTTGCGGAACACGTTGCGCAATAGCTCCTCCTTGTCGTATTCTGCACGATACAAACAACGTGTATTGGCTTAGACCTTGTCCACAAAAGGCGAATCCGCCGCGAAACATTTCGCACGAATTCAAAAATACAAGGCGCCAATACTCAGCGTCCACAAGCATATCGCTAATTCAAACAAGCGCATAAATCGCTTGCACTTCGTTTTGCTAGAGACGTTTTGCTAGTTTCGAAGGAAATGGAGCGCCAACATTTTGATATGGAAATGCGGAAAGTCCCCAAATGCTCGAGGGTTGATACACTCCTTCTGGACGCAAACGTTGCGCGTAATACACGCGAGAAATCTTGAGGGTTCGAACCCCAGGCACACACATCTGACTTTTCGGTGTAATGAGTGCTCATGTAACCTAAATTTCACTTGATTAGCAGTAACGGAATACATCGTGAGAAAATTTGCGTGCTTGAGAGATCACCATTACGTTCTCAAAGATAATATACTAAGTTCCAACCAATCCAAAATTGGCTAGTTATGGGCTGTTGGCAACGGGTTCAAGGTCCGCTGATTACAATGATTTTTTTTATATGTATTTAGCACTTATAGTATCCTAAGTATGTGACGCACATAAAAAGATAATCATGGAAACGTATGCTCACCATTAACTAAGACATGCTCGATTTCATTCGCCATGTTCTCGTCGACGCCGTTGAGTTGTAAAACCTGAAAAATTATTTATACGTTAACTATCACCATATATCCAAGCATATGTTTGGTTTGTTTAATATATTAACAGGATGCGTTTCAGCTGGACAAATGCCTCCCGCGACTCTTTCAATGTCCATCTGGTCGGAGGTCTGCCAACACAGCGCTTTCTATTTCATTTCATTTCATTTTATTTATTTCAGCTTTCACGTACAATATTTGGTTCTTTCTATTATTATAGGTACATGAGACCCTATTAGGGCGTTGCCTTGTTCCTGTGCAGGCGGCATTCCAGCGCTTTGGGTTCCCTTTCGTCAGTTCTTCGAGCTAAGTGTAAGTAGGTATAAACAGGGGTAACCTCATCAAATGCAGTTATGTACCCTTCAATATTATCTCGTAATTTCTATACACGCTGTCAGGCCAGTCTCACTTATCACGTGACCGTCCCGGCTACAAGTAGGGGTCCGGATGCCAATATTTCAGATGGTTGCCGCTCGCGGGCCGAGTTGCACGGTCTATTTTACGCGCCGTCTGACTACGGCAGCCCTAGTACGTCGTAAGAGATAAAGTTAGGCGATAGAAAGAGACCACAACATTGCGTTTGTTGCGTGTCGATTTTGAGGGCGGGGCCAGGCGCTATTGCGAACTGAATTGCACTTTTTGTGTCAGCGCTAGAGTCGCTATTTCTTTAAATCATCTTGCGGAGTGAACCTTCTGTACCTGTAATATTATGTGTTCCGTGGTATTAAGCCTCCCCCACACAGGCGCGTTATTAGCGCGCGATAATATCGCAAGCGTTATTGCGATAATGCGTCCCGATTCCTTGCACACAGCTGCGTTTTTATCGCGCGATAATAACGCGCCTGTGTGGGGGAGGCTTAGTGTAGATTAGCTCACCGCGTTGGGCATGAGGAAGGTGGACTGTATCTCGTAGGCCCAGCGCCGCAGCGTGTGCGTGGTCACGCCGCCCGCCGAGCGGTACGCGTCCGTCAGCACCAGCAGCAGGCTTGCGCACGCGCACCTTAGCAAACATTAGCTCACCGCGTTGGGCATGAGGAAGGTGGATTGTATCTCGTAGGCCCAGCGCCGCAGCGTGTGCGTGGTCACGCCGCCCGCCGAGCGGTACGCGTCCGTCAGCACCAGCAGCAGGCTTGCGCACGCGCACCTTAGCAAACATTAGCTCACCGCGTTGGGCATGAGGAAGGTGGACTGTATCTCGTAGGCCCAGCGCCGCAGCGTGTGCGTGGTCACGCCGCCCGCCGAGCGGTACGCGTCCGTCAGCACCAGCAGCAGGCTTGCGCACGCGCACCTTAGCAAACATTAGCTCACCGCGTTGGGCATGAGGAAGGTGGACTGTATCTCGTAGGCCCAGCGCCGCAGCGTGTGCGTGGTCACGCCGCCCGCCGAGCGGTACGCGTCCGTCAGCACCAGCAGCAGGCTTGCGCACGCGCACCTGCGCACACAGTTTAGTTTAGTTTTTAAATATCGGATGACAGCTGTGGCGACCAGCTTACAATTTAATGGGCTCAAATCGTACTTAGTGACGCCATCTATCGAATCCTCCACGAGGTTTTACGAACAACGTGGTGGAGGTGCTGGGATAAATTTCCATTTAATTTTGTTTTCTATGCAGTACGGTTGTGTTAAGATTACTGACGTTAATTTGAAATACAATGCATTATCTGATGTAATAACTCTGGGGATTGCTACTGTAGCAATCATCCTTATCAGAGCGTCAACTCCCAGCCAGAAGTCCCACACGAAATGAACGCAGTTTGACATTAGGTGTCAACGTGTCACACGACAGTAATAATCACACAAGAGTACGCATTTTCTGAGCCTTAGATCCAAGACAAGGATAAAGAGAAATTATCTGTGGGCCGGTTTGACAGATTAAAGCCTCCCTGAGCCACAAGTACTGCGCGCTCCCAGTGCCACAGATCAATGAGTAAACTACATTATGACGATTTGTCATAATGTAGTTTACTCATTGATCTGTGAAACTTACAACAAGGTTATTGATTTCGCGCGTGTCGCGACAGAAGCAGGCATTATTTTGCAGAAATCCATTTAATTAACAGGACAGGTTATTTGTTTTGATATTATCCGCTACTACGAATACGAAAATAATCTGTATGGAGGAAAACCGCTTACATGAAACACCACACACAACTAACAACTAAACTTGTTGACGACTAACTAAAATAAGTAAATCCTTTGAATGTTATTGTATGAGATTCCATAACAATTGCCACTTTGATATTTAGGTACTAGCTTGTTTAATTTTTGTTTTTGTGAAATAATGATAACAACATTGTATTTTGCAATAAAGACATTTCTATTTCTATTTCAACAAAAAAAAACCAGACTGATTTTATTGTATGATTCTTCTCAGATCAGGACGCGTTTCAACCCTTGTAAACATAGTTTTCAGTCGCTAAATAGTTATCACTATTTAATAGCTGTATAAGTATTTCATGACTATTTATAAAAGCTTATAAAATTAGCCTAAATAGAATAAATCCTTTGAATAGCGATCCTAGTGATAGCTGGGGGACGCGGGTTCAAATCCCGCTGCGAATGAAATTTTGATTCGTATTTAAATTTATAGGAATTATATCCTAAGTGTGTAAAACACAAATCAAAAAGATAATGTGTCATCTCTCATTCGAAGCTTGTTTCATATAAAATTATGAGCCTTCGAAAAATTAGTTTGAAACTGTTACGTTTCACAGATAGATGGCGCTGTTTCTGCCTAAGGACCTCAATATTTCGAATCTAAATTTCATCGCAGAGGGATATGGCTCGTATAGCTCAGTGGTCAGAGCACTCAGCCGCGATAGCTGGGGTACGCGGGTCCAAATCCCTCTGCGAGTGAAATTTTGATTCGTATTTAAGAGCGTTCATGCGAAGCAGCGGGCCTCGCGTTTCGGACCACACTATTATGGTATTCGTTGGCGCTGACGAAATTTTGCTCCGATAATAGTATTACAAAATAATTTATAGTAAAATAAATATACAACTTATAAAAATAGTAAATAACCAGTGACATTGAATATTAATTGAAGTAATTACAATAATTCAGAAATAACAAAATATCTTGGATTTTGTCCTAAAATAATACGTTTAATTTATCGAAAAATGCTAAAAATGCACTTTTCGGTTTATGGTTTTTGAATGAAAATCTTGGAAAATCGTGTTTTTATTAGACACTTTTTAGTAAATGTTATTAATTTTCTAAATATGTCAGTGTTATTAGTTTGTGTAATGTAACTTGGCAAATATCTTGCATCTGCCAAGCCTTTACAAGAACCTTTCTAATGAGAAAGTTATACACATATTTTCAAATATTTTTGAGACAAAAGCTAGATTATGAAATGCCAAATAATATGATGGCAATTATCTAATCAATAATTGAACACGTGACACTTTTATGTTACGTCGGAAATTGACAATTTTGACTCAAGCATAATTCCAACGCATGAACGGTCTTAAATTTATAGGAATCCTTTGAATGTTTGAAACAGCTACTCGTACCTTCTCTCCCCCAGCAGCCAGTTGATGAGCACGGCCGTCCTCGCTTTGGACTCGCGCACGGAGCGCAAGTTGGAGAACAGGCCAGAGTACGTGGAGTTATCCTGGAGCAAACAGACAAACATCGTCAGATTCAGTAGCACATTTCTTAAATAAACGACGCAAACTGATAGGTCAAAGGTCCGATGCCAACCCTTAGAAGCTTTATTGTATGTATTCCCTACGCCAAAATAACACGTACTCCTAGTGAAAAAGGGAATATTTGTATTCGACAAATATTCGCTTCTGACTTCAAGTCAACTTTGCTTAATTAACGACTTCAGTGTACCGATTTCAAGTTATTCACTTATTCGAAAGTGAGAGAGTAATACGCGAATTTGCAGGTTGGAGAACAGACCTGAGTACGTGGAGTTGTCCTGGAGCAAACAGACAAACATCGTCAGCTTCATTAGCACTTTGTTAAAAAATCGAATCAAACTGAAAGGCCAGCCCTTAGAAGCTTTATTGTATGTACTCGTATTTGTACGTAGATGACCTCCCTGGCGCAGTGGCGGCGCGCTCGGATTCGAGTGGGAGGTTGCGGGTTCGATTCCCGCCACAGGCCTCTTTGGAATTTTATAATTCCTAAATTGGCTCAGGACTGGTCTGGTGGGAGGCTTCGGCCGTGGTTAGTTACCACCCTACCAGCAAAGACGCACCGCCAAACGATTTAGCGTTCCGGTGCGATGGTGCTTGTAGAAACCGTTGGGGTAAATTTACTTACCCTTGCAAGTTAGTACGATAACATCTTAGGCTGCATCGTCACTTACCATCAGGTGAAACCGCAGTCAAGTACTAACTTGTATAGAGTAAAAAAAACTCCCTACACCAAAATTAACACGTATTCCTAGTGAAAAAGGGAATATTTGTCGAATGCTTAATGACTTCAGTGTGATAATTCCGAGTTTACTTGTTCGAAAGTGGGAGAGTGTTACGCGAATTTGTATAGGATTGTTGTAGCTACATCTTTTGACGACATTTGTAAACATTTCCATACCCATACAATCGCTCCCCTGCCAGGCCATGTGCACTAAAGCACGGTCGCGGAACATGAAGAATTTCGTACATTAACTTGTTACTAACTGTCTCAGTCACTCCCGTGTCAAAATAATGCGGTCACGCTCGCACAGATGCAATGAGCCCGTCCTGTGCGAGCGTGACCGCATTATTTTGTCGCGGGAGTGACAGGGACAGGTAGTAACAGGTTAATGTACGAAATTTAGGCGTTAACTCTAACAATACTTACAGAGGCGGGGGAATCATCTTCTTCCATGGATATAATGGCTCGTTGCGGGTCCGCGCATGGCTGAAAACAAAACCGAACATTAATTCTTCACAATGACTGCTTGACGACGGAATATCAGATACTGCCGACTGCGGTTTCTTTTAAATTCGAGGTACTCATCGAGGCTTTAGGGAACATTTCCGCTGAAGCGGAGCGATTCGTGAATCAGCCGATCACAGATTGACACACTGATGCTGTTGGAGACTTACGGCAGTGTGATTGTCGATTCACGAACCGCTCCGCTTGAGTGGGAACCTTTCCGCGGGCTTGTTGCCGAAGATGCGCTGTTATGCCCCTGTTTTATTGCCCCGTGTGCAGCGAGTGTTTGGTGCGGGTACAGTACCTGCGCGCGCACGGCGGGGTGCGCGGGGTGCGCGGGGTGCGGGTAGGGCGGCGGGGGTGTTCCAGGGGGCGGGGTGCCGCGCGACCACGCCTCCTTCTCCGACAACTGCTGTATAGCCCCGTGTGCAGCGAGTGTTTGGTGCGGGTACAGTACCTGCGCGCGCACGGCGGGGTGCGCGGGGTGCGGGTAGGGCGGCGGGGGTGTTCCAGGGGGCGGGGTGCCGCGCGACCACGCCTCCTTCTCCGACAACTGCTGTATAGCCCCGTGTGCAGCGAGTGTTTGGTGCGGGTACAGTACCTGCGCGCGCACGGCGGGGTGCGCGGGGTGCGCGGGGTGCGGGTAGGGCGGCGGGGGTGTTCCAGGGGGCGGGGTGCCGCGCGACCACGCCTCCTTCTCCGACAACTGCTGTATAGCCCCGTGTGCAGCGAGTGTTTGGTGCGGGTACAGTACCTGCGCGCGCACGGCGGGGTGCGCGGGGTGCGGGTAGGGCGGCGGGGGTGTTCCAGGGGGCGGGGTGCCGCGCGACCACGCCTCCTTCTCCGACAACTGCTGTATAGCCCCGTGTGCAGCGAGTGTTTGGTGCGGGTATAGTACCTGCGCGCGCACGGCGGGGTGCGCGGGGTGCGCGGGGTGCGGGTAGGGCGGCGGGGGTGTTCCAGGGGGCGGGGTGCCGCGCGACCACGCCTCCTTCTCCGATAACTGCGGCACACTGCTCTGATCTGAAACCGTACCGTTACATTGTCGTTACTAAACAGTTTTAATTTTATTTAGCGATACCTTCCAAAAATTTTTTTTAATTTTTCAAAAGCGCAAAGGCAATGCTACAATTTTTTACGACCTCCTTGACGCAATGGAACGCGCTCGAATTTTAATGAAAGGTCGCGGGTTACCATTAGATGACATTGCAGCCAAGTAATTACTTGTAGTGTTTTTTGACGTGACAACGTCTTATAATTCGATAGAGCCGGTTGCACGCACGAAAAAACATGACTCATCCGGCGTTACCTCGCTCATGCGGCGTTACCGGCGTTACCTCGCGAGCGCGGAACAAGCGACAAAGAAGACGTTGTCACGTTCAACTATCGTCAGTAAACCGACTTTACAGACAACCAATTTTTTTTTTATAGTCAACGCAAACAAACGAGCGGGCGGGTCATCTGATGGTAAGCGATCACCGCCACCCATGGACATTTGCAGCACCAGAGGAACTGCAAATGCATTGCCGGCTCTTAATTTTGTTTATCTGCCCCTTGAATAACCCCATGTTATAGTTTTGAGGAAACACTGTTGCTTGTAGCTGGTTCCATAGTTTGCATGTGCGTGGAAAGAAAGCTCTGGCATACCGGGTGGTCATGGATTGCCAGTCATCCAGGAATGGATGGAACATGTTTCATGTAAAAAAAAAAAAAAAAAATCAATGAATACATATCAGGACATTACACACATCGCAATCTAGCCCCAAAGTAAGCAATAGCTTGGGTTATGGGTACTAGATAACAGATAAATATACATACATATATTAATATGTACAATGTACATAAATATATTGAAGAACACCCAGACACTGGAAAACATTCATCAGTAGTGAGAATCGAACCCACGACCTCCGACGCAGACGGCAGGTTCGCTACCGCTACGCCATTCGGTCGTCATAATGCTTTGTGTTCAATGTGATGTTGTAAGTAATGTGTGAAAAAACACTCACTCCTCGGTATTTCGTGATCCAGGTGTTCCGGGGAGGACTGACTTCGCACGTGCAGAACTGGCACTCCACTCCGATTGTCCGTCTAAAAAAAATTAATACATTAAATGTACAGAATTGGAATAGTAAATTTTCTGTATCTAAATATACACATGGTGTAAGGAGACAGCTTCCTAAAACCTAAATAGGTTATAGTACTCGTTACTACTATAACATACCATACATAAAATCGGCTACAAAGGTCCTTTACCGTTATTTGTTTATATAAATTATCGAGATGATGATGCATGATTCAGAACTCTCAATAATAAATACCCTACTACTATACAAGTAGAGTAATATTAGGAATTATGAACCATTATCATATCTTTTGTTGTTATAGCGGCAACTGAAATACATCATCTGTGTAAATTTCAAGTCTGTAGCTATCACGGTTCAAGAGATAGAGCCTGGTGACAGACGGAGGGACGGACGGACAGACAGACGGCGAAGTAATAGAATTCCGTTTTTACTCTTTGGGTACGGAACCCTAAAAATACAAAAAAAAGTACTTTAGGTATTCGGAAGGGACGACGATCATTAGCGCTAGATATTACGAATTCGTATTTTGATTGAGAGGTTTTAGCAAATAACGGATTTTTGGTTTCTTTTTTACAATAACTGTTCTATTTCAGTCCCCAGTGCTAGTGCAGCATGTTTCCATTAGCTTTTTGTCAAACGAAATTTCGTGTTTTGCGTTTTTTATGTATAGCTACTATGTTATCAGTAGTTACAAGTACTATAACCTATTTTTGTTTTCGGAAGTGATCCACTTACACCCTGTAATGTTTATCCCTGGGCTTCTTTATGCCATCCCATTCAAACACAATGGGTGCCTAAAATGGCAGAACGCCTGCCATATAATATTTTCCTTTCGTTTCTGTTATATTCATAATTTCTATGTAAAAGGACAAAGTTTTTTTTTGAAAATACATAGCTTTTTAAGCTAAATACGAGACAAGAACACATTGTTAGTCACAAAATAGAGGATTATTTTTAAGGCAACTGCCAAAACAAATTTATGCAATATGTGATAATCACATATTTATTTTTAATACAATTCAACATTTATAAATGCATACATTATAGGAAATAAATAGACAGCTACCTACATAACTATTATTTATCATTTTTATTTTATGCGTTTAGTTATTCTATCTATCTTATTTGTTTTTAATTAGAGTCTACTACTACTACTACTAAAGTGTTGATAAAATCTATTAAAAAAATAGCTAAATTAAGATGAATTAAAAGCTCTAGCGAGAAAAAGTCAAATGAGTGTTTGTAATGATTAATGACAAGTGATGAGAAAAAAATCTTAAATCAAAGTCAAAGCTTCCAGAAATATTTTTTTAAATCCAACCACAAAATAGAAACCCTTGATATTTTACAAATTATCTTTATCAAATTATATTTTTCATAATGTAACAAAGAAAAGATTTTCTATGTTTCTAGTCAGACTTTAATACATATTTCTAGAAACATCTTCTCAACATGATAAAAATAAGGTTTAATGATTGAGCCCTTATAAAAAACAAGATATATTTTCAAAAACTTCATTGTAACCATTGACATTTTATACGACTACGTACAGTACGTGCGGCGAAAGTTTGGCTTTGACCGTTATTGCGCAGAAATCAGAAATTGGGTATCAACCAATCAGAAAAATCAGAAATTGGGTATCAACCAATCAGAATTTGGGTACCCATGCGCAGTAATCCCCTCCACCCGAAGGTCAAAGCCAAACTCTCGCCGCGCGTACTGTTTGGACTGGGCCATTGAAGTCTGAACAAATAAAATGGCACCAACTGTAAACACAATTTTATCTGAATATGTGCACTTATTTTTGACATATCTACACAATGTTTCTGGTCTGAAATTCAAGGATTTTTCGGGAATGGAATCTTCAGACTTCTTTTTATTTAATGACTAAGGATGCATGCTGCGATTTTGCATTTTGCTAAAAAAGCAAAATGCAAAACCAGTAAGCCACAGTAACCAGTAAGTCAGTCATACACAGTAAAGCAATGGTACCAATCTTTTTGAACAAAATCTCTGTAACATTATAATTCTGAAAGCATTACTTTTCTCATCCATTTAATGAAGTTTAGCACTAGTTTTAGTGATTTAAATTTAAGCCTCCCCCACACAGGCGCGTTATTATCGCGCGATAATAAAGCGGGACGCTGCGTCTGTCTGCGCGTTATTATCGCGCGATAAAAACGCAGCTGTGTGCAAGGAATCGGGACGCATTATCGCAATAACGCTTGCGATATTATCGCGCGATAATAACGCGCCTGTGTGGGGGAGGCTTAAAGCTTTTTTAGGCTCAACCACCACACCTCCCACTAACCTGCAACGGCGGCGGTGGCACGTTCACCAGTGGGTAACTCATCTGCAAGGCTATCGAATTAGGCTGTGGTCCCTCCAGCTCTAAATCCAGGGAATGCGACGACCTTCTGAACTTCTCCTCTCTATACGGAGGCATGGACTGATGCATCGGATATGGCTTCTTGGGGAATTGCTTGTGGGGCGACGAAGTGCAGGGTTTGGGCATGGCTAGTGGGTTCACCAGGTTGTTAACGGGGCTCATGGGTACCCGTTTTGGCCGTTCGATGGACCGCGGTGGTAACGGCGGTGGACTATTGTCCAGACACGTTGTAGGTACCATTGGTACAGTATTGTTGTGTACGTGACGGCGTTTGTTGTTCGTCTCGTCTGAGTTCTGTCGGACCAGCGGTTGAGACTCCTGTTTCCTGTCCTGTCTGTTTTGTCTCAGATTTCTTAGGCTCTGGCCTGTCAGATTGCTGAGAGATCTAGGCAAGCCGCTGAGGAATCCCGTGTTGGAGACGTCTTTAGCTCTTGTCATTTTTGGCGTGGACGGTGCACGATCCGCCTCCGGCTAGAATGGGGGGTGTCACTTGGATTACAGACTAAAGGAAGGAGTTGGCAAATCAGTAATAATATACCGGGATCTGCAGTAATCGTTTCGTCGAGTAGTTTTTGAGCATTTTTTTTTTAAACGGATAATTTGACTCTAGAATATAATTTTAGACGGCAAAAAAACTTGCTTGGATTTTTAAAGCCACAATGAAGCCGATTCTGTTGTGCAAAATCTCTAAGCTAAACTAATTTAAAATAGTGCTATCCTTTTCAAACTACTCCCGATAGAAAAGGAATGCACTGTTTTAAATTAGTTTAGTTTAGAGATTGTGCACAACATAATCAGCCTCATTGTATCCAAACCGGAGTACAAGCTAAAAAAAAATAATCTAGTATACTAAAGAATATAAAGTACGACAGGAAATATAAGTTTTTTTACTAAAAAACTACTCTAGATACAAGAAGTAATCAATATTCATTCTTAAACCGAACTCCTTTAGTCTGTATTTTGTAATATGTGGAAATATAGCATAGCGCTTTACATCAAGGCGAAAATGAATTACAAATACTGATGGCAATCTTATTATTTTAATTATTCTCTATGCATATTTGCTCTGCTCAATTACAAGCAAGTAATATTATTAAAATAAGACGATTAGTATTGTGTGGCAATACAAAATATACATAAAGTCTAGCTGACCCGGCAAACGTTGTTTCGCCACTAGAGATATATAAAAAATAGCTTATGAGCTACTCTGAAACCCACCGAACATACACAGAAAATTTCATAATAATCGGTCGAGCCGTTTCGACAGAGTTTGGTAGCAAACGCTGACATGAGAATTTTATATATTAGAGAAGTAGTATTCTTCTTGAAGGGGTATTTCCTTCAAAAAGGTCATTGCAAGGCATTTTTGCGAATTGGTTCTTAGGGCCTTGCCGGCTACATTATCTTATTTTAGTCTGGAATGATTATAAATCAAAACTCAATATACCTACACAACTATTTAAGAAATTATACTAAGAATGGAAAAACATGACTTTTGAATGACTTCATCATATTTTACACAGTCGAAACAATAGACACGATCATACCAAAAATGGACGCCACTTAATACTAAAAGTACCACATAATCTTGACAACAGACAAACATGCATAGAAGCAGACAAATAAACAAAAACAAGTTATTGATCAACCTTCCCAACCATGGTTAGTGAAAAACTATATTAATTACACACAATAATTTGACACAAATTAATTTTCGCCTTTTTACTATATAAATGGTTTAGAGAAGTACATAAAAACAGCATAGACATTAGACGTGTTATTTATGCACCATCAAACAAAAGCAAAACTCTTTTACTCATTGGAGCTCACTTGACACGGAAATTTCAAGGAGTTGTTGCCAATTTGCTAGTTGCCTAGTCCTTAATATGTAATAAAATGTCTATGCTTAGTGGCGAATTCACATATTTTGTATGTTCTTATCTAAACCATTGGCAACACTGACAAAAAAATGATCACAAAAAAATTAATATAAGTATGTAAAAGAAATTAAAAACTTTAGCAACACATTGAACTGTTTTGCTCGATTGAGCTGCGTTTTGCAAAAGTGACGAAAGGCTTTTTATCAAAAAGTGGTAAATTCTCTAAACTGTATGTAAAATAATAATTTAAACTATAATGAGTGAAAACAAAATATGTAATGAATCTATTGAAGTACTATTACAATATTGGTGGATTGATATGGTCATTCACTGTTTGCGAGTTTGTTTAGCGTTCCGGCGCGATGCTGTGTAGAAACTAGAAACCGTCAGGGGTGAGTCCCTTCCAAGTCCAGTTTCGACTGTATTATCAGTTACCATCAGGTGAGATGGCATTCAACTATACTCTTTCCATTAGTTTATTTTCTCTTTGACACATGAAATAGATATACCTAGCAATTGCGAGGGACCAGAGAGAGATAAAGGTAAAGTGGTCTCTTTCTGGTCCCTCGCTATTGCATGTGACATCAAAGAGAAAATAAACAAATGGAAAGAGTATAGTAGAGTGTAAAGAAAATCATGTCATTTGGAAAAGAACAAGCGTTGAGCCACTTGTCCAATCATTTCGAACGATTACTGGACTTCGTATCTGATGGAGTTTTGACGGAAAGCCTGTACATAAGGATTATTAAGTATGAAAAACCAAATCAAATTTGCGTAGAGCTCAGCAAACGACACTTTATCAATCCAACCAACAAACAAACAATGTAAACTATGGCGTGTAACTAACAACTATACTCTTTCCATTCGTTTATTTTCTCTTTGAAACATGAAACAGATATAGCAATAGCGAGGGACCAGAGAGAGATAAAGGTAAGGTCTCTTTCTGGTCCCCCGCTGTTGCTGTATCTGTTTCATGTGTCAAAGAGAAAATAAACGAATGGAAAAAGTATAGTCGATAAACTAGTTTTGCAACCTATCATCTATCACTAGTGCGTATTTGCACGTATTTGCACTGCAGTGTGTGTGCTGTCAGTCTTGTGTGTGTATTCCTATAAATTTACGAATCAAAATTTTTTCGGGTTCGAATCCCGCCGCGAGTTGAAATTTTGATTCGTAAATTTATAGGAATTATAATCCTAAAGTGTGTGAACACTAATCAAGGAAAATAATTTGTGTGTGTATGTTTGTTTGTTTGTTTGTTCACCTGAGAAGCGATGATGGCGTCGATCTCATGCTGCAGGATGCTGCAGCGCTGCTCGGCTGACTCCAGCTGGGCTTGCTTTCTCACGTCCGGAACTTTGAGAAGCTCGTCTGAAAGCACAAAGTGATGCATTAATAGACATATATACACCGGACCCGGCGAACCGCGCAAAAAAAACATCGCCAGTTTACTGATGTCAAAAATGTTTGTTTTGACACCAACGGCGTCTAATAAGGCATCCACAGTATTGTTTATGGGACGCAGACCACGCCACAGATGACTGCTATACTTGTTATTAGTCTTCATGTGTGTTTCCACAGGGACGGTTTCCACAATATTGTGCCATATTAGAGGCACTATTATAAAACACCCAATCATTAAAAATCATGTTGTTGTTGTTTTTATTTAAAAAGTAGGTACACTTTTACTTCAAAGTGTAGGGTCTCCGCTTACGTCCAGCCTCCGCATTGACTTGATTGATTGAGGTGCGAGTATTTTATTCCCTGATGATAAATATTTTAAAACTAAGACAAAATCCCAATATTCACAGGTCATATTATATGGAAGCCATTTTTGTTGAATATTTGACCAATGTGGGGAGTAGATTGAAATAATACAGTTTGATATAAGCAAATGGACTGTAATATTGATACTGATATACATTGTAATATTGATTGATTGATTATACAGTTTGGGTCAGTTTTTAAAACGTGTCTATATTTAAAATACGCAATGTTATAAAAACTTACTTCTCAGATCTCTTATGTACTTCTGTTCTTGCTCCAACATGAGGCGAACGGTGTGAGCCTTGGACACCTCCAACTGACGCTGTTTCTCCGACTGAAATTATTATTAACACGATTAATAAATATAAATTATCTTTTTTGACGTGATAACGTCTTATACATTGATGAACACCAGCAGCACTCATGAAAAATAGTAACGTTCCGCGTAACGTTCCACCTGAGCCTGTGCGTGCAAGCGAGAGCGCGCAACAAGCGATAGAGAGGCACGATAAAAATTACATAAAATAATGATTATGACTACTATTATGATTACCATAACATCATAATCATAATCATATGATTATCATAATGATTACGATTATGGTTATGACGTTATCACGTAAATCTATCGTCTGTAAACCGACTTTCCAGACAGCCAACTTTTTTTTAAACAACATGTATATGTCAATTTATCCATATTTTTCACAGCAAACCCTTTCGTTTGATACCCATATGATAGATCAAATAAAATAAATAATTAAAAAAAAATTAAAAAACATGTCTGACCTCATTAAACGAAATAAAAAGTAACACACAAGCTATTTTAGTTGATATGCATATTGATAAAGTGAAAAGTATTCTTTCTCATCGATTAAGACCGATAAATTCATATGACAGTTGGGGAGCCGTTCTGTGGAACACCTTTTATTCTAAGAGGATATGAATTTATCGAACGGGGTCTTGTAAATTGTCAATATGATATTTGTCGCATATGTATGGTGATAACTACAAGTCGACTTAAAACTATGTTTACGAGGGTCCAAACGCGCCCTGCACTGAGAAGAAGCTCACAACAAACTCAGCCGGGTTTTGTTTTCTGTTATCACCACTTCACAATAGCTCTTAAAAACTAATTGAGCTAGTATAGTTACAGCAGTTCATTCACTCCCAAGGATTCGATTCAACATAACTGCGAGATATCGATTCCCACTACTGGTAAATGTTTGTGTGATGAGCATGAATGTTTTCCAGTGTCTGGGTGTTTTTCAATATATTATATTTATGTATATTAGTATGTATGTATATTTATCAGTCATCTAGCACCCTTAACTCAAGCTATCGCTTACTTAGGGGCTAGATTGCGACGTGTAAAATGTCCCGTATATATTTATTATGCTTCGCAGCTTCTTTCTAGCGATTTAGGGTTACTTATTGTATATGCGTCCCACGCATCGGCCTATGACACGGAATTTTAAATCAATATATATAATTTTTTTTTTTTTTTTTTGTGTTGCTGGCAACACTATCTCCCCACTGTTTACTCCCACTATCCCTACTCTGATCGCCGACCCGAGCTGCGGGCGCACGAACAATAACTCGTCATTACGTGTTTCCGTGCTGAAGCCTACGCACATCACAGAAACCCGCTCGAATCTTTATCATCGCTACGAACATGGGGAAGAAGAGGAAAAAACGGAAAGGATCAGGAGAAAGTGAAGGAAATTAAAAAATCGTAAGTAAAAATTTATTTTACTAAAGACATCTCGACGGTTGGCACTAATAATGCCAAACTCTGGGCTCTTACCTTCACAATTCTGTATGACAAAACCTGCGGAACACTATCATCGGCTGGCATCTGGATGCGAACAACTAATAACCTGGGTTGTATCCATCCCTAAAATCTCGATGCGAACAACTAATACCCTGGGTTGTATCCATCACTAAAGTTGATGCGTAATTGCCAAACTCTGGGCTCTTACCTTCACAATTCTTTATGACAAAACCTGCGGAACACTATCATCGGCTGGCATCTGGATGCGAACAACTAATAACCTGGGTTGTATCCATCCCTAAAATCTCGATGCGAACAACTAATTATCCTGGGTTGTATCCATCACTAAAGTTGATGCGTAATTGCCAAACTCTGGGCTCTTACCTTCACAATTCTTTATGACAAAACCTGCGGAACACTATCATCGGCTGGCATCTGGATGCGAACAACTAATAACCTGGGTTGTATCCATCCCTAAAATCTCGATGCGAACAACTAATAACCTGGGTTGTATCCATCACTATAATCTCGATGCGAACAACTAATTATCCTGGGTTGTATCCATCACTAAATTTGATGCGTAATTGCCAAAATCTGGGCTCTTACCTTCACAATTCTGCATGTCAAAACCCGCGAAACCACTTCAATGGCCAGAAACAACTCGGCAACTCCTTAGCTGCGTTAGCAGCAGCATTAGAAATCATACTTCGAAGATTTCAAGATAACGAAGCCACGTTCGACACAGATCATCCGTAACCTGCTACCAAGTCACCGGGGATTGCCAATCAATTTGACACCGAAATTATGAGACTGTTCGGCCCAGAAGCAGATTGCACAAGAACTTCGCAGCTACTTAAAAATAAAAAAAGCCGTCGTAGATCAATAATAATTGTCTTTAAAGACACTTTTTCTAGCACGTATACCGATGAATACCGATAAGAGCTTGGTATCATGAAATATGTAAGAAAATGAAAGCCCTGTTCAAAGATCAGGCGAAGCTATAAGAATCTGTCAAAACCTATAAGAAAAAAAAAAGGGTTTTACAAAATTTAACGGTTATTAAGATTGATTAATCTTCAAACAACTGCATCAGAAGATGATGGTCAAACAAGGGCCAGCGGTGAGCCAGTCTGTTTCGCACCGCTACCTGCAGCAGTCAAGCTGCTTCGCGCCGCGCCGACGTCGCGCGACCACTCGCCGCCACCATCGCCGCCGCGTGGCACTGAAGAACTACACGCCAGCGCCACCCAGACCGCGAAACGAGGTATCGTACACATGACGATTACGTTTCTTTCTCAAAAGTTTTGGTCTTCTATTACGAATGGTTCCACTATATTATCTCAGATCAAGGGAATATTCCTTGAGACAATACGCCTGTTTAAATACACAGTCCTAATTTTTGTCCAAAATTAGCACAAGAAGTGTTAGATTTCCAGAATAAAATAAGTACTAAGTACTTGAAAATAAAGCGATTCGTTTACGCGTCATGATCTCTAAACTTTTATCTAGTATATATTTTATAGAACCTTTAGCCTAATGGCATCAGAAGATTTATCATAAACTTAAAAAATTTGTATAAATTTATTGAACCTAATAATTTTAAAACGGAGGCTTACTTTAAGTAAAGCATCTAATTAATAACACCAAATATATGTTCTGACATAGCGTCTATTCTCAGCGTCTAGTGATTGCCATTGAATCGCAACGGATATACTACGTTTTAATATCAAATTGTCATCCAACATTGCCATTTCACTAAAAACATTTACGAATTTACTTGCCTCATTTGCTTTCATGGACAGCACCTTACGTATAAATACTAAATTACGTAAATTTGCTATAGAATACTAATATAATTAAGATATGATATTCATACTATTTATATTATGTTTTGAACAATCCTTTGATGAATATATTTAACAATACAACTAAGTTACAATTAAGTTACTAAAAATTAGAAAGTTATTTAGTTACATACTTAAATTAACAAAAACGTAAACTACGCTATTGCACTAGATAGATCGAACTAATAATCTGCTTACTCTGCTGTTCAATATTCGTTGTTACAAACAAAAGTATTTGTACGTTACAAGAAATATAAGAACCCAAACTTAGAACGATATGTTGACCTTTTTCAGTAATTTGATAAATAATTCTGATTTATTAGACGTTTCATAATGTTAACAGTGTAACGTTTATGATTTAATCAATTTGATTAATTGATTACACATTTTTTATTTCTAACAAAAATATATCTGGTTGCCGCGCCTTTTAGAATAATACTGAGGCATCCGCTCATTGGTAACAAAATTAATCTTGCGTCTTGCGATTTAGAATGAAAGGCTATACTTTTCTAGCCTTAAATATATATTTGTAAAACATCCTTATTGGATAAACATTCCATAAGGATTTTCACAATACAATTTGTTATATTAATCGAATATGAAGCATGAAGTACCCTCATTTTAATATAATAACCAGAGAAATCCGGCAATGGTATAACACTCAAAACATAATATTCCTTTAAATTTTACAATAATTTTATAAAGAACAGGAATTCGCGGAACATGCTTTTGGAAATTTTAATCAAACTTTAATACATATGAATGGTTGATCTTGATGTATGGAATGTTGATACCTTGACGGTATCCTGGAAAAAATTCAAACTTATTATTATATTGATTTTTGATTTAAAAGTATTGAAAGCAAACAGCTTAATGTTGTACCATATTTGTCCTCACAGCCGTGGTTTGCATTTTTAAAAATTTACCTGCTTATATATATTTTATATATTTTGATCTTGAAATTAATTTGTTTACATTTCTTTTTAGGATTTTTCGTAACCACAAGACACTCGGCTTTCTTGAAAGGTTACTTTCTTTTAAAAATGCCTATATCAGACAGAACTGTTGATAATTATTCCGCTTTCTTTCTATTTGTATTAAAATCTAGTAAAATTTTGAAAACAAAATAATTATGATTATGTACTTAGTTGATACAAATGTCACACTGACTTTCTTACACAAGTATTTATTTGATAGAATTAATTCCCACAAATCTTCAGTATTGCTATTATTTTCATAATAATATGTTAGATGCTTTTTGAATTAAGAGGTTTTTAATAGTTGAGTTTTTAGGTCAAGGTCAGCTCAACCGAAATACTTTATGAGCTGGGGATATTGATATTGTTCCAGGTTACTTTTCCAAACAATGGCCACAAGAGAACCTCAACCCGGAAACTCTTTCGAAGGAGACTATTATTCTGCAACTGCTCATAAAGTGCAAACCTTTCGCAGATAAAACAATTAAACAATATCAATAATTTCAATTAAATTACTTATCGTGTTTCTGCTTTTCAGCGAGTTAGGATTGGGGACCCGAAGCGCATGACGTTTGGATTTGGGAATGATTGTCTTTATAGTTCTTGAACTGCAGGTCACTAAAATTCTATTAAAATTACCGTTTACGGCGTTGAAGTTCAAGATATAATAGCCATGTTTCAACTAAACTCAAGTTTAAATTCAAGATATCTTTGTTTTACATCGATCTAACACACAGGCTCTTGTAAAAGATCCATACGATAGTTATGATATACATATGTATATGGTGATAAATACTGATTACACTTTTTGAAATTGCCATCCTTCAAACATGTATGTCTAGTTACATATCTTAAACAATTCCGTTCATGAAACTAACAACGATTATTCATTTATTAGATTTGATTAAATGAGGAACTGTTACAAAGTTGTCATCCCAACTATTGCGCCATTGGATAAAGAAAACTTTACAATGAAGCGGTATTTGATAAAAGTATATTCAAAGCTGATAGTAAACGCCATGCAACAATTAAAGCCATTAATATTGTTGTCAAAATGTATTATTGTGTCTGTTACAGTATTTGTTCATATTCCTTATAGTCTGTGGTCTCTCTACGACCTTCTTCTTGTTATGGCGTCAATATTTTAAGTCTATGTCTCAAAACCCCTTTCGTTATTTTAATATTATCACGTCAATAAAATGATGTGATTTAATAATACAGGTTGGAGCCAAACTACATCTTGTTTTGCTAAATTCTATATAGACTTTACGCAATCAATTCTAGAATGTACAAAATAATAAGATGACAATATGTTAATTAACTATTTAAACAGCTTATGTGCAAATTACCTAATAATATTCTTTCATTAATTTAACAAAAATCATTGATTTAGAAAAAAGCTTGTTTTATGTAAAAAACAAATGTCACAAATTTTATATTTGTTACCTCTAAACATCATACAATAAGTAAACCTAAATCGCTAGAAAGAAGCTGCGAAGCATAATTAAAAATCAAACGAACTTACCAAGTGAAGTTCGATGATAATTATGCGAGCAGCTTCTTTCGACGCGATTTATACACACCCTCCCTATTAAATTTCCATTATAAAATTTAAATATTTATGCCCTACCCTAAAATATATACATATATGTATTTATACACAAAACAAATATAAAATTTGAATAAACTATCAACAAAATGACGAGTTATTGTTCGTGCGCCCGCAGCTCGGGTCGGCGATCGGAGTAGGGATAGTGGGAGTAAACAGTGGGGAGATAGTGTTGCCAGCAACACAAAAAAAAAAAAAAAAAAAATTATATATATTGATTTAAAATTCCGTGTCATAGGCTGATGCGTGGGACGCATATACAATAAGTAAACCTAAATCGCGTCGAAAGAAGCTGCTCGCATAATTATTATCGAACTTCACTTGGTAAGTTCGTTTGATTTTTAATTATTTATTATTTATTTATTAGATATCATGTACTCACGTTGACCGGCTGCGGCGCTGTGATTGGCGTCTTGTGGCGTGAGCTGTTCTGCTGTACTGTCAACACGGTGCTTGGATTGGCTGCCAAAAACAATTAAAATCATAATTAAAGACTAGGAAGCTATCGCGTGCTCAAAGTCAGGCCACGTTCACTTGTCACGTAATCGAAGAAACTACAGGTACCCGTCTCGACGTACTAGGTTGCACGCGTTAGATCTTATACGGTCTATTTCACGCGCTGCGTGCTCCCGATTTCTTGGCAACCTCAGTACGTCGAAAGAGATAAAGTTACGCGATATAAAGAGACCACTACTTTAAATGCATAGCGGAGGCGGAGCCAGGCGCTGTTGCGAACTGAATTGCACTTTTTGTGTCAGCGCTATAGTCGCTATTTGTTTAAATCGTCTTGCGGAGTGAACCTTCTGTACCGTTAGCACAGAACACTAAATAGTACCAGAAGGCACGATGTTCGCAATAGCGCCTGGCCCCGCCCTCAAAATCGACACGCAACAAACGCAATGTTGTGGTCTCTTTCTATCACCTAACTTTATCTCTTACGACGTACTAGGACTGCCGTAGTCAGACGGCGCGTAAAATATACCGTACAGAACTAGCGCGTGCAACTCGGCCTGCGAGCGGCAACCATCTGAAATATTGAGGACCCCTACTTGTAGCCGGGACGGTCACGTGATAAGTGAGACTGGCCTACCGTTAGATACTATTATTTATGCCGTGGTATCACTCACCTCGTATCATGTGCACCACTTGCTGGTGCGTGTGCTGGTGCATGGGAATGGAGTCCACCCGCAGTATCCGGTCCCCTGCGCGCAGGCCGGCGCGCCACGCGGCGCCGTGCTCCTTCACCGATTGGACGTACACCGGGTTATCACTCACCTCGTATCATGTGCACCACTTGCTGGTGCGTGTGCTGGTGCACGGGAATGGAGTCCACCCGCAGTATCCGGTCCCCTGCGCGCAGGCCGGCGCGCCACGCGGCGCCGTGCTCCTTCACCGATTGGACGTACACCGGGTTATCACTCACCTCGTATCATGTGCACCACTTGCTGGTGCGTGTGCTGGTGCACGGGAATGGAGTCCACCCGCAGTATCCGGTCCCCTGCGCGCAGGCCGGCGCGCCACGCGGCGCCGTGCTCCTTCACCGATTGGACGTACACCGGGTTATCACTCACCTCGTATCATGTGCACCACTTGCTGGTGCGTGTGCTGGTGCACGGGAATGGAGTCCACCCGCAGTATCCGGTCCCCTGCGCGCAGGCCGGCGCGCCACGCGGCGCCGTGCTCCTTCACCGATTGGACGTACACCGGGTTATCACTCACCTCGTATCATGTGCACCACTTGCTGGTGCGTGTGCTGGTGCACGGGAATGGAGTCCACCCGCAGTATCCGGTCCCCTGCGCGCAGGCCGGCGCGCCACGCGGCGCCGTGCTCCTTCACCGATTGGACGTACACCGGGTTATCACTCACCTCGTATCATGTGCACCACTTGCTGGTGCGTGTGCTGGTGCACGGGAATGGAGTCCACCCGCAGTATCCGGTCCCCTGCGCGCAGGCGGGCGCGCCACGCGGCGCTGTGCTCCTTTACCGATTGGACGTACACCGGGTTATCACTCACCTCGTATCATGTGCACCACTTGCTGGTGCGTGTGCTGGTGCACGGGAATGGAGTCCACCCGCAGTATCCGGTCCCCTGCGCGCAGGCCGGCGCGCCACGCGGGGCCGTGCTCCTTCACCGATTGGACGTACACCGGGTTATCACTCACCTCGTATCATGTGCACCACTTGCTGGTGCGTGTGCTGGTGCACGGGAATGGAGTCCACCCGCAGTATCCGGTCCCCTGCGCGCAGGCCGGCGCGCCACGCGGCGCCGTGCTCCTTCACCGACTGGACGTACACCGGGTTATCTCCTGGAACGTAACAGTTGTTCTATTATTCCCACTTTTTGAGAATTAAGACCTCCGTGAGTGTAATACGGGCGTTTCGCGAGTAAAATCGCTCCTTGAAGAAGGACCTGCAGACTAAACGATGTGTGAGTTGACGCCGTTTTTTCCTTCTTATTCCCACTTTTTTAATGACGAGACATATGTTAGATGTTTCGCATGTCCATGTCAGATGCAGTGCGTCCCTTACTGCAGAATTATACGACACTGCACTGCGCTCATCAACCTGAGACATCAGCTCTCAGGGGGCCTACCACAAACGCTAAAGTAATATTATTGTAATATTGTTTTTAAATTTCCATACTGACATTGTATGAAAATGTCAAAACAATATTACAATAATATTACTTTAAGCGTTGGTGGTAGGCCCCCAGGTCTCATTTTGCCAGGTCTCATGACCTTCAAACTGAAACCTATTATGGTTTTCTGCGCCGAAGCACAGTAATTCATGAATACTTCAGGGTAGAATAACTGACACCGCGGTGGTACCAACCCGGACCAACTCCACAAGAAGAGTCCTACCACCAGCAAATCTTACAAGTGAACAAACTTTCCAGGCTCTTTTACTCCCAGAAAATCAGAGCTCTAAACAGCTAAATGCCTTTAAGAGTTCTAAAGAGCTAAATGCCTTTAATATTGTGATAGCCACTGAGTTAAAGACCAGCACTGCGAGGACGGGCAGGGGACTATTTTGTCCCCGGGGAAAGGACAAAATTTTATCCCTTTCCACGTTTTTGTTTATTCCCCCTAGCCGTGTGGCCATGCTAAGGCCCGGTTTCCACCAAAGGTGAGCGGAGCTGTGTTTGAGTAACCTCTCCCCTCAGCTTCGGAGATGTCAAAATGACGAAATCTCATTGGTGACTCAAACACATCTCCGCTCCGCTTTGATAGAAACCGGACCTAAGGCCCTATTTTCTCCCCTTTCTGAGGACAAAATCGGGGGAATACGATTTTATCTCCTGCCCATGCTAGGGGTGCAGGGGTTCAAGTGACGTAGCGAGCGATGGATACAACACTGAGTGTGTAAGTACCTGAAACCTTCATCCCGTAGCCGTGCTCGTCCCTCACGACGGTGACGGTGAGCAGCTCCTCGCCCGCCGGCGGCGCCGCCCCGCCGCCTCCGCCCAGCATCACCTGCAACCAACCAGTACACTTATGAAAAACCTACAATTGTAGCGGTTTTCGATAGCTGACGATAGATGGCATAACTAGCGCAATAGCACACGCTGACGGAGCTTTCGACGAGCGTTCTATAACGACTTACAACGACGCAATAACGACTAACAACGGTCTGTAGTCTAGACAAACCTGCAATTTCTGTAAAGAATCTTCGGTGGCGAGCAAACGACCGCTCTCTTAAAACCAGTACAGTTATGAAAAACCTACAATTGTAGCGGTCTTCGATAGCTGTATATAGATGGCGTAACTAGCGCAATAGCACACGCTGACAGAGCTTTCGAAGAGCGTTCCATAAATAGAAGTTCTGACGTCACACGCTCGGATCACAAGCGGTTCCCAGGCATAACACCTGCCTGTAGGGAAATTTCCCTATTGCCACCAACACCGGCAAACTACTATTGATAAGGTCTTACGAAAATCAGCGCTGTGTGCTCCCATGCTTATATGGGGCACACAGCACCATGCTGAGTTGGGGCCTTTTTCCGGGTTGTACCACATGTGACAGGCGGTGTCTGGTGCTTCCGTCACTTGGGCAATTATTGGTTTTTGTTGCCAGAGTGGGGGAAGCTTCAGGCATCGTTTTAGTACGTAAGGTGTCACTAAGGTGTATTGTTTTGTTACATGTGGCATTTTCTTGTGGAATAAAGTTTTTCTTTTTTTCTTTCTGTCTGTCTTACTGTTTCTGAAGGCGACTGTCAATTTAGTGTTGTTTCAGATCTGGTTGTCATTCCCAAAGCGAATCAGTGACGCCGGAAGTAGATTCGGCAGACGCAATAACGACTAACAACAGTCTGTAGTCTAGACAAACTTGCAATTTCTGTAAAGAATCTTCGGTGGTGAGCAAACGACCGCTCTCTTAAAAACAGGTCTATGGCAAAAAACGTTAGAGAGATTTACAGCTGTTGTGGAAGAATTGAGATGATCCCGATTCCTCTCATCCTCTGGACGTACCTAACTTACTGGGTGTAAGTACTAGCAAAGTATTTGCTTCCATACGCAGACTAACCAACTAGCACCACGAGGTTGACGTTGGGACCCTTGTCTCATTTTCCATCGCCAACCTGAGCCCAGGGTCAGGCCTCAAGGTTCCCTCAGGATAACGTTGCCTCTGTTCTTCTCCAGCGATCTAGCTAAGGCTTTTCTTACTCTGACGTACATGCTCGCTCTACCAATATGAACATACAGCATGCACTTTTTTTATTCCTCTACAAGTTAGTACTTGGCAGAAAATTGTAAAGTAGCCGTCAATCGAGCGCGCAACCCGAATTAAACAAATGCCCAAAATAGCCATAGAGATACATCAGGTAAGATCTCAATAATACACCATAATTCTCTTTCTATACTTATTCTAAAACCTGTATGGGTTAGTTTTACCTATATGTAAGCAATCAATTAAAACATAACGATCTGAATCCAAACCGTCAAACCAACTCAACGTAAATTAATTTAAGCTGCCCGATCGAGAATGCACTTAGATATTTGCGCTCGTATCAAAGGCTCCAGTATCAATTAAATTAACTAACTATTCTACAGTCCACTACTTATCGACGTTAGGTACTCAAGAAGAGATTGCTTAAACATATCTTTGCCGCTGGTCGCTGTTATTCCTATTTGTACTCCACTCATTTTAGTCGTTTAAATATGCATTCTATAAAAAGAATATATTACTACTGAGAAAATAATAGCCTACTAATGACTTTCTCCACGCACTATCATCTGCCACAGTATGAAAGTATCCTCAGGAGATTTTTGGCTATAGTAAACGTAAAAGTGTTTTTCATACTTTGCTAAAGGCATATCGTGTCGGTCACAGATTTATTCTGCTTGTCTCTCATTCGCCAAATTTCTGGAAATGCGATTGAAGATAATCCGTCCTAATTATTAAGTATTGTATTTATTATTGTACTTTATAAACGGTGCAAGCGATGTCATCACTAGTTATTCCATCCAACGGATGGAGCCAACGAAGCGACAAGACTACGGATAGTTATCCCGTGTGCAGTCTGCCTAGTTAGGCGGCTGTCTCCACCGTCACTGTCCACTGTCCGCCCTCGGCGTCCAGCGTGAGTTATGATCGCGAATTATTTCGGAAGAACGGACGACGTGTGGAGGTAAAAAGCCAATATTGGCTTGAGCCGACGCATTGCATAAATCGCCGGCTGCTGCTGTGTGTGTACCAGCTGTGGTCATCCGGCTGATGGAACCAACGAAGCGACAAGACTACGGATAGTGAACCCATCGTCCCAATACCGTTTAGCGAATACAAATCCTGGCTACATAAAAGCACATACCAGGCACACTCACAAATATGGGAACGCACTACAGACTGTAGACAAGCAAAAACAGCAATAACACATTTAGACAAACGCCTAACAGCAAAACTCTTACGACTCAGTAAAGACAAACTAAACTTTTTAAAGAGCTATAGGCCGATTTCACTGTTGAGTCATGTCTATAAGTTGTTTTCGAGGGTCCTTACAAATCGCCTTACCCGAAGACTTGACGAGTTTCAACCTCCTGAGCAGGCCGGGTTTCGAAAAGGCTACAGCACCGTGGACCACATCCACACCTTGAGGCAGATTATACAGAAGACCGAAGAGTATAATCTGCCACTGTGCCTTGGATTTGTGGAATACGAGAAAGCCTTCGACTCCATCGAAACTTGGGCTGTTCTAGAGTCTCTGCAGAGGTGTCAGGTCGATTGGCGGTATATCGAGGTGCTGAGATGTATTTACAACTCCGCGTCAATGACCGTCCAAGTACAGTCCCAGCGCACAAATGCTATCGATTTGCGCAGAGGTGTTAGACAGGGGGATGTAATATCCCCAAAGCTGTTTAACAGTGCACTAGAGGACCTCTTCAAAACACTGGACTGGAAAGGGCGTGGTCTTAATATCAATGGCGAATACATCTCACACCTACGGTTCGCTGACGACGTGGTTATCTTGGCGGAAACTCCCCAAGACCTTGAGGATATGCTTAACAGCCTTAGTCGTTCTTCCAGACGGGTCGGCCTCGGGATGAATGTTGACAAAACTAAAGTTATGTTTAATCAACACGTCATCTCGAGGCCGGTGTTAGTCGATAATGTTGGCATCGAAATTGTTTCTCAGTACAACTACCTTGGTCAGATCATTCAATTAGGAAGAAACAACTTCGATGAAGAAGCCAACAGAAGAATACGGCTGGGCTGGGCGGCTTTTGGGAAACTCAGCCAGGTCTTTTCTTCGTCAATCCCTCAATGCCTGAAAACAAAGTTATTCAACCAGTGCGTCCTGCCTGTCCTCACCTATGGCGCTGAGACGTGGACACTGACAAACGGCCTGATACACAAATTTAAAGTCGCCCAGCGTGCTATGGAGAGGGCTATGTTAGGAGTTTCCCTGAAGGATAAAATCAGAAATGAGGAGATCCGCAGGAGAACCAAAGTCACCGATATAGCCCGAGCCATTAGCAAGCTAAAGTGGCAGTGGGCAGGTCACGCCTGTCGCAGGGGCGATGGCCGTTGGAGCCGCAAAGTCCTTGAGTGGAGACCGCGTACGAGTAAGCGTAGTGTAGGACGACCCCCAGCTCGTTGGACTGATGATATAAAGCGGGTGGCGGGAAGCGGCTGGATGAGGAAGGCTGAGGACAGGGTGTGGTGGCGCGCGCTAGGGAAGGCCTATGTCCAACAGTGGACGTCCGTAGGCTGAGATGATGATGATGAAAGACAAACTAAGAATAGTCGTAGGCATGATAACAGGACATTGCCCACTAAATAAACACTTTTCCACTCTAGGAATCACGGACAGCCCTCTGTGCAGAGCCTGCATGAAGGAGGACGAAACGCCGGCACACGTGCTACTACGGTGCACCGAAGTGTCGGATCAACGCGAGACCTACTTGGGCTCCTCAGCAACACTCCAAGATATCCTGTGCGACCTGGGAGGCCTCTTCGGATTCTGGAGTGAGCTCGGCTGGCTGGAGTGATCCGGCGAGGACCCGCATCGTCGACTCCACGCGCAACAGACGAAGAGATTTCGGCCAATCGCGGAAAAGTCCCAGGAGCAGAAAGAAAGAAAGAAAGAAGACTACGGATAGTTATCCCGTGTGCAGTCTGCCTAGTTAGGCGGCTGTCACCACTGTCACTGTCCACTGTCCGCCCTCGGTGTCCAGCGTGAGTTATGATCGCGCGCTATTTCGGAAGATCGGCCGGCGACGACGCGATGTGTGAAGATAAGCCAATATTGGCTTTTGGCAGTTGGCGCGGACCGTGAGGAATGTGGAGTATTCCATCTATTTAGAGGTGACACGTTGCAATATTTTATTTGGGACGTTTTATGTGTTTTCCGAGTAGATATGACGTTAATCAGTCTTCGTATAGTTATATGAAAAAGGATAGATGGATGGTATCAAAAAAGCTTGAATGAAATATGACAGATATTATGTACATTTTTTTATCTTCGTGTCTGGTTACAATTCAAAATTTTATCATTTTTTTAAAACAGATATTCAATAGTTACTAACTCGTATTTTAGTTGTTTGTTACAAGCGCAAATAATTTCAGAGTTAGTGCTAAAACATATAGCGGTTAAAAAACATGGTTAGCGTGGTATGGACATGTTATGCGGAGGGATGAAAGTCATGTCACTAAAAGAACGATGAGTATGCATGTGCAGGGACGAAAAAGTCGAGGAAGACCGAAGAAGAGATGGATGGATTGCGTGAAGGAAGATATGCTTTTGAAAGGAGTGGATTGCGAGTTGACGGCTGATAGGAGCGAATGCAAGGAGAAGACATGTTGTGCCGACCCCACATAACGTGGGAAAAGGCCAGGAAGAAAGAAAGTGCTAAAACATATACAACTTTTTTTTTCTTAATAAATTTCTATACGACGTTGAACCATTAAATTACCTATTATACTATTCTAAATTTCATATCGATAACTTAATAGTTACTGAAATAATTGAGCGCGACAGACGGACGGAGAGAGTCTCAGCATAAGGGTTGCATTTTTACCATTATGATATAGAACCCTAATCCATATATACAGTGTGAGTCTTCATAATGTGCACATATTGAAATGAGGGAAACTATGCTTAATTTTATCGACGGAAAACGTATTAAAAAAAAATCTAAAATTATTTTTTATATTTTTTTGGAATTTTTAAAAATTGCGTTCCCTACTATGACCCTTGTGTAAACAAAACGGTGTAACTTTTAAACTAAATGATCTATCACGATAAATCAAACTTATTAATAATTGGAAGTAATGGTCCGTCCTCATGAAATGAAAATTGTGGAAAAAAATTACCCTCAATAGAAAATACACGTGTTTTTAATAACATTTCTGGTTTTTTTCCACCAATTTTTACAATAATCGTAAAATTTCTCAATAAAATGCCCCCATTGTGTGACTTTTTTATTACTTTAAATTATTCCTCATCGTATTAGCTACCTAATGGTAAAAATTGCATGCTTATAACTCAATTTTAACATTTCTTATCAAGTGTTAAAGAAAGGCCTAGCACACGGCTACGCACTAATTATTGAGATTGTAGATACGAGAACTCGTATCACGCAGAACCCTCCTTAGGAAAACAACAACTTGCGCGTTTGGAGTGCTATTTTTGAACAGTTAAAAAGAAATGTTAGGATTAAGTTACAAACATGCAATTTTTACCATTAGGTAGCTAATACAATGAGGAATAATTTAAATTAATAAAAAAGGCACACATTTTATTGAGAAATTTTACGATTATTGTAAAAATTAGTAAAAAAAAACAGAAATTTTATTAAAAACACGTGGATTTTCCATTGAGGGTAATTTTTTTCCACAATTTTCATTTCATAAGGACGGACCATTACTTCCAATCATTAATAAGTTTGATTCATCGTGATAGATCATTTAGTTTAAAAGTTACACCGTTTTGTTTACACAAGGGTCATAGTAGCGAACAAAAATTTTAAAAATTCCAAAAAAATATAAAGAAAAATTTTAGATTTTTTTTAATACGTTTTCCGTCGATAAAATTAAGCATAGTTTCCCTCATTTCAATATGTGCACATTATGAAGACCTACACTGTATAAAAGAGAGTTACCACTCACTCACTCACTCACTCACTGACTAATCACGATATCTCAGGAAGTATAAAGCCTACAAACTTGAAATTTGAAAGGTAGGTTCTTTGTAATGGGTAGGTGTCAGCTAAGAAACGATTTTGAGAAACTACCCCTCTATCTAAGGGGGTGAAATAGGGGTTGGAAGTTTATATGAAAGTCCCGTGTTTTTGAAGTTGGAGACGTGAAACGTCATTTAGGTTATCAGCTTCAGATATTAAAAATTTCTATAAGAAACGATTTTGAGAAACTACCCCTCTATCTAAGGGGGTGAAATAGGGGTTGGAAGTTTATATGAAAGTCCCGTGTTTTTGAAGTTGGAGACGTGAAAATCGTCATTTAGGTTATCAGCTTCAGATATTAAAAATTTCTATAAGTCGTTTTGGAAAATTCCCCTTTAAGGGTGGTAAAATAGGGGATGAAAGTTTTTATGTGAAAATTTTAATATTGTTACTGTTGACTTGAAATTTGAAAGGTAGGTTCTTTGTTATGGGTAGGTGTCAGCTAAGAAACGATTTTGAGAAACTACCCCTCTAAGGGGGTGAAATAGGGGTTGGAATGTTTGTCTGTTACTCCTTCACGCTGCAACTACGAATCCGATTTAGCTGAATTTTGGAGTGGAGATGGATTATTACCTGGATTAACACATTATGGTACATTTTATCCCGGAAAAGCGATGGTTCCCGCAGAAGTAGTGAAAAACCTAAATTCACGCGAGCGGAGCCGCGGGCAACAGCTAGTAAATAATAATTTAAAAAACTAAAAAAACACGCTCTATCTCTCTTACTCGCATGCAAAGGATGCGGAAAGAAATTAATTAATCCTGGCAAATCTAATTAAGATAATTGGATATTATAATCAAATTATTGCATTGTCATCGGTCTTTGACGGGTGTGCAAAGTTTGAATTAAATCTGGTCGTTCAAAGTAGGACAAAATCGAGCTCAAAGGAGTCGGTTACAAACATACAAACATACAGGTGAAGCTAATAAAAGCGTGTTAAAAATTATGCGTCTCCCACGGCGCAGCGCAACACTGCATTGCGGTTGTCCAGAGTCCGCACACCCGACGCAGCTCCTGTCTAGACGAACTGGGAACAATAACTACGATCCATACGCTATGGCTACGTCCAATGGGAACTATTGTTCAGCTGATATACGTATAGGATTCGTGGTCAATTGCACGGCAAGGCTCTGCTCAGTGGGCTGACTCTGCATCGGTCAGTTTATTAAATGTACCTATATAACAAAACAGAGGCTAAAATTTTATTTTTGTATTCACTTAGCACAAGTTATTTATATCAATCTAGTTTGGTATGGTTTTACGTCAACATACCATGCGTATTAAATTTTTTTTGCTTCCATTTTGTTAGTTTAACCTAGTGAAGGTTGAAGCTGTAGAGTCATCGATATTGTAGAGTAGATATTCTAATAAATAAAATTCCTGTGTCACAGTCACACTTTGCTACCAAACTCCTCCGAAATGGTTGTTTGTTTGTTGTTTGTTAGTTAGTTTGGACCGATTTTTATAATGTATTTTTTTGTCTACATTCGGTAGATCTGAGAATGGATCGTAAACTATTTTACAATCCTACCCCTTAATGAAAAAACAACGTTTGCCCTGTCAACTATAGCATCACAATAATATTTTGCTAGTACATTACGAATCCAGTCAATGTGTGACTATCTAAACGTCCTAGCGGCCTAGAATCTAGCCACGAGAAGGTTGGTACTAGATACTAGGTAACCAACTAAACTTGGTCTTGATGTAATTGAGGCAACGGCGGCGAAGGAAGTTGCGTAATAAAGCCCGCGGCCGGCTCAATATTTATACTGACGTGTTTTTAGTTTTTACCCCGTCCTACCATTGCACGAGTATATATAAATAACCAGGTCGACGCCTCTAAAGGTCGGGACACACTTAACGTGGTTATCTATTGAAAAATTACTTTCAACAATTCTCTGCCTTTTGAACATGAGACTTCAACCATGATTTGGAGAGAAACAGTCTCTTGCTACGAATGAGAAGGGTTAAGTAACGTTCTACAAGCATTGACGGATTGGGCAAGTTCACACACGTTTGAAAAACATAGGAAAATCTCAGGAATACAGGTAAAAATCACGAGTCACCATCGCCGACAAAGCGCATAAATAAAATATTTCATCATCAACCCCTTTTTATGTACCATGTTATAAACAGGTGCATTCCCGGGATTCAAATCCTAGACTCCCTGATGAGAGGTAGGGATCGGAACTAATAGGCTATTATTGCTCATGAATAATATTTAACCAACCCAAACGCACAAACTCCCAAATATGCCTCGGAAGTGGGATTTGAACAACGCAGCATTTCCTTATTTTCCAGTTAGTACAAATATTTTAATTCGGAATAGGTACATATTCGTATATGGTTTTATATTAATTCCAATGGCATTACAACAATCAATTATTATGACTACTGTCAGGTTACTGTAGTCATTGATGTAGCATCCATAAAAGTAAATAGTCAGTGTAGCGGAATAACCTTTGCAGGGGTGGAAAACTTATAATATCTTCAAAGGTACAGTTACAGACTATACTTAGCACCCTTTGAGTCATAGTTGACTTGACACAATTGAAAGGGTTATTACCTAGAAAGGGGTATGGACATGTTTTTTTTTCACTCTATAGGTACAAGTTAGTACTTGACTGCGATCTCACCTGACGGTAAGTGATGATGCAGCCTAAGATTTTATCGTACTAACTTTGAAGGGTAAGTAAATTTACCCCAACGGTTTCTACAAAGCATCGCACCGGAACGCTAAATCGCTTGGCGGTGCGTCTTTGCTGGTAGGGTGGTAACTAGCCACGGCCGAAGCCTCCCACCAGACCAGAATGGCCGTAATTTAATGGCCGTAAGCCACTCTCATCTTGAAATGATCCATGTCCTGGTATTTTTAAAACTTATTTCACTCTTCAAGTTAGTACTTGACTACGACCTCGCCTGATGGTAAGTGATGATGCTGTCGAAGATGTTAACTTGGAGAGAGTAAGTAAACCTACCCCTAACGGCTTATACACAGCATCGCGCCGGAACGCTGGATCGCTTGGTGGTATGTCTTGGGTAAGTTACCACCCTACCAGCAAAGACGTACCACGAACCGACCAAGCGATTAAGAGACGAACCTTCATTACCACTACTTCTAGGGCTTACCATTGGTAACTAGCCACAGCCGAAGCCTCTCACCGTACCAAAACCAGTCGTCGGTGACCGAAGATGAGTTAAAATGATGACTGATAAGAAATAACTGAGCAATTTTTTAAAAGAGACCTCTTCTTAATATCTTGCTGTAAAGGGCTTTATCGCCTTTAAATATTAATTGGTATTTTGGCAATTATGTAATAACCCTTGTAATTTCGACATCGAGAATCACGAATTTAAATCTGAACCATTAATTCAGATTAAAACTTAAAGAGGAAACTTTCTAAAGACGGAGCTTTGAAACTTTATGGCAATCGCAATAAAAACCATCAAAAATAGATCGACGTGCGTTAGACAACATAAACTTTTAATTATGTTTGACTTTGGATACATTTTAGGTGCATGACGAAAGACAAGTCGCATTTGCTAGTTACGACATTCTAAGTTTTACAGAGTACGGCGCATGCGAGCCACAGAGCATAAAAGTAAAGCAATTTTGGAATAAACAGGGGATAAAAATTCTATCCCCCAATTTCGTCCTCTTACAGGAGATAAAATTATCTTGTCCACCGGTTAAAGCACGGCAAAAGGGGAAAGGAGAAGTTTATCACCGTTTGACATTACACGTGGAAATAACTTTTTTATCCTCACTGTTGAATACGAATATTATTTCCCCCCGTTCAAACATAGAAACTCAACAAGATAATGATATATTATATCCACCCGGCGCTCATGCTCAGAGAGTTGATAAATCTATAGGTATAAACATTTTATCCTCTCCCAATGGAGAATTAATCACCTGCCCATGCTAAGGGCATCCGTTTAGATTTTAGAGCAAGAGCAAATATGATAAAAGAGACAAACCGATTACGACTTTCTCCAAAATAAGCCCATAAGATCAACCTATTAACATGTACAAAAGGAAAAACGCCGAGAGCGGTGGCATCCTTATGTGGTTGACGTCCAACAAACTCGCACGAAACGTTTTTCCTCCACGTTTCTGATACGAACCGCTAAGGTGGGGAACGCCCTTCCAGCCTCCGTGTTTCCAGCCAAGTACAATCTAGGTGCCTTCAAGAGAAGAGTGAATAGGCATTTTCTAGGCAAGCGCGCTCCATCCTAGACCTCATCATTGCCTTCCATCAGGCATGATTGTCGTCAAGCGCAAGCCTATCTTCAATAAAAAAAAAAGTTCCACAAAACCTATATGCATACTTTTTAATAGTCGACCCTGCGAACATTCATTAAATCAATTATCGATAGAATGAACTCCGAGTAGATAATATAGATAGGTATTACATACGTAGAAACTATAGAAACGCAGCAAGCAAACAAAAAACAAACAAATGTTTTCATAACCCGCGAGGTTACGCCGATTACGCGGCTTCAGTCAGTCAGTCAGTGTTGCAAGTTACGTCAAAATGAGTTGGCATTACGGCCTTGTGCTTCGCCTGTGCAGGGAAAAATTAACAACAAAAACATTTTTCATGTAAAATGTTGCCAGACGGCTTCCCACTGTCAAAAAGTTATCAGATCTCATGTAGGGCAAGACTTCTGACTTTATACACCCTAAAATACAAGCTCTAACTTCACAAACTCTACACTGTAGTTACATGTCTTGGCCGTTTCGCTACCGTCACATGGGCGTAAAGTGAAAAATTTATCCCACCAAAAACATTTACCTGATTTTAAATTTTGATTTTACAGAACTTACAGAGTACTGAAAAGTGAATAAATTTTTGATTTTACGCCCAATGTAACGGTAGCCAAACGACCAAGACGTTATTGTAACTACAGTGTAGAGTTTATGAAGTTATAGCTTGTATTTTAGGGTGTATAAAGTCAGAAGTCTTGCCCTACATGAGATCTGCTAACTTTTTGACAGTGGGAAGCCGTCTGGCAACATTTTACATGAAAAATGTTTTTGTTGGGATCTCATTTCTTTTTGTAAGTTGTTTAAAACAATGTTCTTTATTTACTTAATTTTTCTTTTTTTTTGTGTATTTCTTGCACTTCAGGTGCGCCTCTTTTCACAGCCCACTCTCTAATATGCTTGTATTACGAGTAGATACGTACTTTGCTTAGAAGTATATTCTGAAAGTTTTAAAAACTTATAGTGGATTTAAAGTTAGTCGTTTTGGCCTACCGAAAGTGAAACTAATTTTACATTTATCAAGATAAAATGATAATTAAACGTAACGTATAGATCCCAATTTCTAACTTCAAATTTTACCTATTAAAACACAAAGTCAGACACAAATGAAAGTTTGGATGTTTGTTACTCAATCACAACACAACCACTGAACTGATTTGGCTGTAATTTAAAATGTAGACTGATTATATCCTGGACTAACACAGACTACTTTTTATCCATTAAAAAACTACGGAAGGTATCGGTGGGATTTGTGTGTTTATTAGTTTTTTAACTATTGTTTTATTTATAGTCTTTATTTTCGTTGGGCGCTGAGGCGCTCTTGAAATTCAAATTTGACGCTTGACACGCTTGACAACTCAGTTTGGTCACAGAGCACTGGACTCTGGGCAATGAACACGCGGAGCTCGGTACGGGAATTCGGGCTTGCCGCGTGCACTATGGTGCGATATTACTGGGCACGGGCACTGGGCACATGGGCGCTTGGCCACTTGGGCACTGGAATCGCGCTTATAATAACCAAAAAAATTACGTGTTTTTCCAGATGTAATTTCATGTTAGATATCTGCCAGTAAATAGCAGATATCTAACATGAAATTATGTTTGTACCTATATACGTATAGGAAACCCCATATGAACTTCCAACCCCCTAATTTGATGGATGTGGGGTGATTTACTTAAAATCCTGAAACACGCATTTAATTGTTTATTACAAAGAGTCCCTATATCCATTTTGAGACCTCTAGCATCAATATTTGCCGTAGTTTCATACATACTTCCATCCCCCCATACGAACTTCCAACCCTCTAATTTGATGGATGTGGGGTGATTTACTAAAAATCCTGAAACGCGTATTTAATTGTTTATTACTAAGAGTCCCTATATCCATTTTGAAACCTCTAGCATCAATATTTGCCGTAGTTTCATACATACTTCCTTCCCCCCATACGAACTTCCAACCCTCTAATTTGATGGATGTGGGGTGATTTACTAAAAATCCTGAAACACGTATTTAATTGTTTATTACAAAGAGTCCCTCCTATATACATTTTGAGACCTCTAGCATCAATATTTGCCGTAGTTTCATACATACTTCCATCCCCCCATATGAACTTCCAACCCTCTAATTTGATGGATGTGGGGTGATTTACTAAAAATCCTGAAACACGCATTTAATTGTTTATTACAAAGAGTCCCTATATCCATTTTGAGACCTCTAGCATCAATATTTGCCGTAGTTTCATACATACTTCCATCCCCCCATACGAACTTCCAACCCTCTAATTTGATGGATGTGGGGTGATTTACTAAAAATCCTGAAACATGTATTTAATTGTTTATTACAAAGAGTCCCTCCTATATACATTTTGAGACCTCTAGCATCAATATTTGCCGTAGTTTCATACATACTTCCATCCCCCCATACGAACTTCCAACCCTCTAATTTGATGGATGTGGGGTGATTTACTAAAAATCCTGAAACACGCATTTAATTGTTTATTACAAAGAGTCCCTATATCCATTTTGAGACCTCTAGCATCAATATTTGCCGTAGTTTCATACATACTTCCATCCCCCCATACGAACTTCCAACCCTCTAATTTGATGGATGTGGGGTGATTTACTAAAAATCCTGAAACATGTATATAATTGTTTATTACAAAGAGTCCCTATATCAATTTTGAGACCTCTAGCATCAATATTTGCCGTATTTTCATACAAACTTCCATCCCCTATTTTAAGGGGTTGGGGGGTTAAATTTCCAACTTTTGGAATTTTTTGGTTGGTTGTATACTAATTCTAGCATACATACCAAATTTCAGCTTTCTAGGACTTCCGGAAGTACCTAGGAGGTTTTGATGATCATCAGTGAGTCAGTGACGAAATCTGGGTTTTTAAGATGTCAATAAAATCTGAAGTATAAAACCTGTGATATTGAAACTTTATACGTTTAATAAGTTCACCGGCGACATCGTTTCCCGAGAATTTTGATTATCTGGAATAATTCTGGCCTAAGTTATAAGGGTTCAAAAATACGGCGAAACACTTCGAGAAAAGATAGGTAGTGCCCTCGCGCTTCGCTTGACTCGTCTGGCGGGGACACTACCGTGTCCCCAGATATGAATCGTTTACCACCAAGTGCGTGACGTGTCAGGCTCAATGGGTTCCGTATTGTTCCATAAAATAGGTTCGCTAAATCCGTCACTTGGTCATTTACAAAAAATATCCTTTTTAACCGACTTAAAAAAAGGACTATATTGTTGTATGTATGTGCTGTATGTTTGTATGTATGTATGTATGTTTGTCTGCGATTATTTCGCGTTAGGCTGAACCGATTTTGGTGCGGTTTCAGTAAAGTATTAAGTAGTTACATTTTGGAAACGGTTTTAGTATAGTAACCAACTTAACAAAAAAAAGGAAGTTCTGTATTATACCCGTACCTTTGTATGTATGTATGTAGGTTTGCCAGCGATAATAAATTAAAAGTAAATGAAACCTTCGATTTAAAGTACGATAAAATTACGGGATAATTTTTTTTCGAGCTTTCGAGTCCCAGTTCAACAGGACAATTATATTTAAAAATTTATGAATGCAGTTTTTATTGTTTTCTTAATTAAAACGGAGTCTTCTTTCGGTAAAATGTTCCATCTATTATGAAATTCATCGCCGTGGAACACCCTGTATATCGAATTTACAGGTACACCCCAGCAATCGACCGCTACATGAAGAAACGTTATTGTTAATTGTGCCGAGTCCGCATAAAGGTCGCGTTTTGTGAGAATCATATTACATACAATTATATCGTTTTCACGGTTATTTGATGTGTATAGAACAGTAAGAAATTTTGTTGTAGAGCAGTTGTAGTGCGCAGTGTGACAAAAATGTATTTCTAACACCGATAAACTTGAATTCACTACCTTTAAATTGTATGAAGACCAAATTCGCAATAAACAAATTTGAAATTTGATAAGAAACCTCAGGCATCCGATTTACGTAAACCTTTTTCGTACAAGCAACTAGTAGGGCTCAACTGTAAAAAATCTATAGGTGGTTGCTGAGCAAACTACAGCGTGGCCTTACTGTTGGTGACAAAACAAGCATTTTTGCCACCGATAAACACATTTTTGCGAGACTATTTCGCGCAGTCCGCCCTGTCCAGGGTATATGTCAATTATTTCTAACCAAGATAAATAATAAATAAATATACAGGGTGTAAGTGACACCGTAACGAAAACTTTGAGATAAAGTTGCATTAAATATCTTCTGTAAAGTTACTGAATTAATTGAACTCGAAAGTTAATGATTCCAGATATTAACATTTTGTAGCGCGCAATGGATTGTGTACAACGCGATCACACCGCTCGGAATATTTCATAATTCACATAGGTCACGAAACTCAAAAGTGCCGCGCTCACGCCGCGCCGCTCGCAGTGCGTCGCGTCGTCTACTTTGTAGGTACGCAAGTACCTACAAAGAACGTACCTACGAACCTACGAACGTACCTACTCTCAAATTACACTGCGTTGCGTAGGTATAGCGAAGAGAACAGAAATTGAAACCAACCTCATAAATTAATAGCTACAGTAATGTCTCTTCTAGTGTAAAAAATAGCTTACCTTAATCTTTCTCACTTCTGATCAAATAGGGTTCAAAATGTCCACCGCCGACTTGCTAGTAGATCCTAGTCCGGCGCAAAGTTTCAGCGTGAACTCGAGGCATAATTAATGTGGGATCACGGTCACTTTCTGCGCGCAGGGCCGAGAACGCATTTGCAATACGATCCCGCATTTCTGTTGCTGTATTGCACTCGGTTACGAAAACCCTATCTTTGATGTAGCCCCAGAGAAAAAGTCGAGAGGAGTCAGGTCCGGAGAGCGGGGCGGCCAAGCTTGAGGACCAAATCTCCCAATCCAGCAGTCGCCGAAAGTATCATTTAAATGCCGTCGCACGGGGAGCGTGACGTGTGGAGGGGCGCCGTCGTGTTGGAACCATGCGTCGCGAAGATGGGCAAGCGGCATCTCTTCGAGTATTTCTGCAAACGTTGTTCGCAGAAACTCATGATACCGTGGACCGTTCACTCGCTCCAGAAGGAAAATGGGTCCAACTACATTGTCTTTAAAAATGCCAGCCCACACGTTCATCGACCAACGTGTTTGGTGCCCCGTCTGCTGCAGCGCGTACGGATTCGTATGAGCCCGCGGATGTGCGAATTGCGCCGGTTCCACATTCCATTTCTCGTAAATGTGGACTCATCCGTCCAAATCACGTTCGACGCAAAGTTAGGAATATCGACGTGTAAAGTTACTAAGTTACTAAACACTATCTAATCACCTATCAGCACACACACATCACCTAGTTCACAATGCTATCACACACAAATTATTGTAATTTTATTAATTAACGAATTAAACGTAAAAAATTAAAACTAATAGAACAAAATCACATGTAACACGACCGCTCTAAAAAAACAAATTCTGCGAACTGCCGAAAATAACTAAAATTTGTAGGTATTTTATACAAACTAACTACAAAAATAGAATAGGTAATACCTACTAGTCGCATCGAAAGTATCGTATCGACCAGCCATGCAAAATCTCGTTATCGATAGAAAAAATGATACACAGGTGTCTTGAAATCCTAGTTTAGTAACCATCTTATTACGGTTGCGGACAATTGATGTTTTTTACACACTACAAGTTAGTACTTGACTGGGATGTCATCTGATGTTAAGTGACGATGCAGCCGGAGATGATATCGTACTAACTTGGACGGGTAATAAACCCATAACGGTTTCTACGCAGAATCGCGCCGGTGCGCTAAACCGCTTGGCGGTACGTCTTTGCCGGTAGGGTGGTATTACTAGCCGAGGCCGAAGACTCCCACCAGACCCGACCTGAATTAGAAATTCTCTGAAGCCAATTCTTCAAAAAGCAATCACATTAGTTGACTTATGGTTGTTACGATTATCGTGCATTAATATCCAAACACGATTAAGTACTTGTTATTAATTTCGCCAATGTAATCAGAAACCATGATAACATTTTATCCATGTCTGTCTATCTCATCCACAGTAAAAAATGACCTTACTTTTAGTAATTTAGCTATGGTAATGTATTAATAGATAAATAAATAAGTGCGTTAGTAATTACCGACGCACTTGAGTGCACTCATAGTACATAAATCGTGGCTCCAATTAAATAATGTTGGTAACTGAATAGTAACATTCCCATAAAATCAGTGATCAACTTTTAATAGCCAATAGTATCACTGATTTTATGGGCCAGCTATCGATAAGCGTATTTATCGATAGCTTGAAAACACTAGTCGGAAACGCACAAAAGAAGCCTATTATACTGATAAGAAAGTATTGCCAGGTAGCTAAATCTTAAATTACCCTGTTCAGTGGGCAGTGTTTAGTTTTTGGCAGCGAGTTCGGATTTGAGTAGGAGGTCCCGGATTCGATTCCCGGCACGAACCAGTTGGAAATTTTATTTCTAAATTGGCTCAGATCTGGTCTGGTGGGAGTAATTGGCCGCGGCTAGCAACCACACTACCGGCAGAAAAAGGAAAGTCCCAAGTGCGTGTTGAACTTGCGCCAACCAGAACAAAACAAACTCAAACACAAGGCTAGAAAATCAAAAACTCATAAAAAGATAAGTGGCTTTCAAAAATAAACTTAGAAGCGTTAAAGAATAATCTCACTGTCTAATATCTCGAATTAAAGTTTCTCACTTCATGCACTTTCACAGCTAATAAGAAAATTTAGACGATAAGTACCTACCTAACAAAAGGCGATTCACACTTTTTTGGACCCGACCGATTATTTTGTCCTATGAACGACTGAATTATTCCTAAACTAGCGACATACCAGAAAAATTTCGTACATTTGTCAAGGCAATGGAAGTTTTGCCTATTTACCGGTAAACTCGACCATTTGGACAACACTAACGTAAACCGCTCGCCGTGACTTCAGCGCGTCGGTTTCTTTTGTCGGCGCGTAGGTACCTATGCGAGCGAGTGGTCAGTGACCTCAAGCAAGTAAACAGCTGATCGATCGATCGATCGAATCTAAATTTTCTTTACATTACAGCTTTTTGAAAAATCAGTGAAATAACAGTATTTTTATTTTTTTTACGTTTAGTCACATAGTTAAAATGATTTTATTACAGTATTAGGTAAAAAAGAGGTAAGAAAAATTGGAAAATTCATGAAAATCCCGATGAAAAATTTCACCACTAGGGAAGCTAGAATCATGTACTGAATCCGTGGTACGAGTTTTCGTTAAGCTGTCACTTACACCCTTTATACGGGACATTTTACACATCGCAATCTAGCCCCAGAGTAAGCGATAGCTTGTGTTATGGGTACTAGATAACTGATAAATATACATACATACTAATATACATGTCGTAATTATAAGTATAGTTTAAAAGATTAGTGTGTAGAATCTGCAATTTTAAGTTATACCTATTGTATGTACATATCATTTAAAATGTATATAGAATTAGTTTTAATATATGTTATTGTTAAAAATTAAGTAACTGATGCTAGTTATAATAATTAAGACGGATTGTATGTACCTATCGTGCACCGGGTGGTTGCACGGTTTCGGATGGCCGAATGTCGTGATTCATACATTTATTCCACAATATTTGCAAAAGAAAAACACGAATAATTTAAAATTATTGCTCTGGCAACATTTAGCTATAAACTCTATGCTAACTTTGGTTTTATCTGTGGTTGAGTTGACCAATAACAGGGGTCTGCCTTTCATGAACGTTGGTAAGATTGACTGAAACCAACCAATAGCATGAAAGGCAGATAAAGTTGTTATGAAAGTTGGTAAAATTGTCTGTAAACTAACCAATGGCATAAGGGACAGATTGCGATGTTATAACAGTTGGTAAAACTGATGGAAAACTGACCAATAGCAATTGGTGGGGAACAGTTGGTAAAATTGCGTAAGGCAGCCAATGAAAGGCTTTTTAAAGTAGTGTGAGTTCTCGGGTAAGATATTTTCCAAATTGGTGGGACAAAGGAAAAGTTATAAATAGAAAAACGACAAGACATTCGGGCATTCTGGAACTCGCATTCGGCATTTTATATTGTGTGTCTGAGTACTTGATGTTCGAATTAATAATTAAATAATTACTGTAAATAATTGCTGTTACGTCAACATTAAACAATATTATAAGTATTATTTACAAGTGTTCAGTATATACATAAATACATTATATTGAAAAACACCCAGACACTGGAAAACATTCATGCTCATCACACAAACATTTACCAGTAGTGGGAATCGAACCCACGACCTCCAGCGCAAACAGCAGTTTCGCTACCACTACGCCATTCGGTCGTCAATAAATATACCTACACCAATATCTCGCAGCCCGTGAGACGCTAAATGGGAATACAGACCGTCTGTTGAGCTCTTCATGGCATTACCGGCCAAAAGGCGCCGTCCTGTCTCCATTTTATTCCTCCGCGGGCAGTGAGATTTTGCGACCAGTATAAAATATAAATATATATGAAACCGATATGCTTCGAGTCTCGACACTCACAACACAATAGTGTGTGTTGACGATAATTACCATAGTTTTCCGCTCTACTACCCTCCCGCGGTCAAGCTTCCATTACAGTAGTGTAGAGTCACGACAAACCCGATGGTAGATTAATTTATCATAGAGCCCTTCACGGGTGTCTATTTCACTAATTACAACGTTTTATAGAAGCAGACGTTACTCTGTGGAAATCCACAATAAGCAGTAAAGATTAAGAGGATTTATTGAATTTATTTTTGTCTTTCTCACTCTCACGGATACGTTGGTAGGTGCGACATGCAGCGTCGCGGAAGAATATAACAGAAAAACGACCTTTTACCTAATTACTCAAAAATAAGGTAGTTATCAAAAATCAATTTCTAAGCGATTTTGGATATTATTATTACCGACACTTTAAAATAAAAATTAGAATTACATCCAATGTAGTGTCCGATAAAAACTCAAAAAACTGAGATTTTGGAGCAACTTTTGGGAGAACTTTCTATCGAGAAAATTTTATCCAATCGTGTTTCTGCTTCTTAGGGATTTTAAATTAAAGACCCAAAATACATAACGTGTAAATTTGAAAGTAATTGTCTTTATAGTTTTTGCATAAAACTTTATTCAAAATCGCTTAAATACTGCTTCTACACCGTTAATTATATCATAGAGCCTTTCACGGGTGTCTATTTCAATAACTACTATGTTTTATAGAAGCAGGCGTTACTTTGTGGAAATCCACAATAAGCAGTAAATATTAAATTGCCTTGCTATAATCAGCTATCTAAAAGAATCTTTGTCTAATCTCTGAAAAGATCTGCGAACAAGCCAAGCACCATTTTTTTATAATGTAGCCAAGCACCATTAAGTTAAGTTCCCAAGCAAGCGATGCAACCACCACACACAATTCTCAAAACAGTCTACTATACAATCTCGCATTGTAAAGTCAACTTCTCCTGAGGATGTCTCGGTGTCGGGACGGAACGTGCTTCGAGTGTTGTAAGAATTGTCGGGTTTTATGTGGTTAGTGGGTGCACTGATTGCTTGGGATCTTGCCTTCGAGCATGAGTGGTTTCGGTGCTTGGCTTATTACTGCATGTAATACCATACACGCAGTGATAAGCCAAGACATAGAATCTCTTCAGGAAGCGGATCGTTCTTGCTAATTATGGATTTCCACAAAGTAACGCCTGCTTCTATTCAATACTTAGACTTATTACTATCTTCGCAAGGCACAACTCTTGTCAATATTCCAAAAGATTAACCCTCTTACAAATAAACGTGGAATAAAGGTGGAATTGTTATACTCCATTTTGTCTCGTTCCATCGACTTTCAAATTGCTGATGACAGAGAAGGACAAAACAGAGAATAACTATTCCATCGCTATTCCACGTTTATTTGTAACGGGGTTAGTTTACAGCTTTTTTTTCGGGGAGGAAGAACCCTCACGGACTTCTGCCTTTCGGCAGGATATGTCCGACTCGCATGGACTAAAACAACTTCCCCGTATTCTGATTCAGCACGGAACCGATAAGCATTACTTTATGTTGACCCCCCTAGCTCTCGTTCTTTTCCTTTTCTTCTTTTCCTCATCTTCTTTTCTCCTCATTAACATTAACTAATTAACAGCTTCTTCTTCTTCTTATAGTGCCGTCTCCTATCGAAGGTTGGCAACCATCATAGCGATTTGAACCTTGGATACCGCTGCTCTGAATAGGCTACGGGTGCTCTTCCCAAACCATTGGCGTAAGTTTCGAAGCCAAGATATTCTTCTGCGGCCAGGCCTCCTCCTACCTGCCACCTTCCCTTGCATGATTAATTGAAGGAGCTCATATTTCTTGGTATTACGCATCACAAGACCGAAATATTTTAATTTTCTCTTCTTTTTAGTATTAAGCACTTCCCGACATTTCCCCATTCTCTGGAGCACAGCGCTGTTTCGAACGCGGTCTATCCAAGAAACTTTGAGCATACGGCGGTATACCCACATCTCAAAAGCTTCTAACTTCTTCGACATGGATTCTGTCAGGGTCCATGCTTCCACACCGTAGAGGAGCACCGAAAAAACATAGCATGCCTAAATATCTGAATCTGGAGATCGTTAACAGCTTGTGGAACCCTAAAGAATCATAAGAACTCGTAGTCCCGTACGATGATCAAGTCATTCTGATGCGGTGAGTCACGGCGAGCGGACGCGTCTGTTGTTACAGGTTTATCGGGTTATCACCTCATGTGCGATGATAGCCCGCTATAGTGACTACAGTTTCCGCTTCTTTTGTGTTGTTTTTATTTTTTACCTCCATTCAAAGCTGAATAGGCTCTTTTGTCAATAGATGTACCATTTTCAGGGTCTACTTATAGTAGTGTTATTATCTCGCTGCAGACTCGGCCATAAATCATTCGAGTGTTTCGCTTTTGTTGTTCACTAAAATACAAAAGCAGCAGTGAAGCTCAGCAGTGAAATACAAAAGCGAAACACTCGGATGATTTATGACCGAGTCTGCAGCGAGATAATAACACTACCAACTATTAAAGAGTACAGTACGCGATTTTAAGTGACCTGAAGGTTAAAACATAATGCACGTAAATATTTATGAAAGATAGAAAGTTTTCCCAAATATTGCTCTAACCTTATTTTGATTTTCATCAGCAACTGCAGCGAATTTTCAGGTAACTTTTAGGGTTCCAGAACAAAATGGTAAAAATTATGGTGAGATTTTCTCTGTCCGTCCGTTGATTTCGATTATTTTTATTTGTGACAGTAAAAGTAACATCTTAATACCCTAAGACCAGATTTTAGTAATTAGAAAAAGTTAGCTTTTTTGTGAAAATAGCGCGCGGTTCACGGTTGTTTAGGTGACATACACCCTAATTAAAAATGTGAATTGTAGCTGTGAAAAAATATGACTACCTAATTAGAAATCTGGTAAAGAAATAATGTACCTATTCTAATATAATTAACCCGAATAGCTACCTAATCATCATCCGACAACATTGTTTGGTCTACGTACACTTTTAGAGGGAACATTAAATAGTTGGAATCAAATTCTGAGAACAGTTTGAAAGGTTTATTGTCGTTACACTCGTGTGTCAATAAAGGCCCTTGCAAGCTGTTACAATGTTGTAACTTATGTGACGTATGTATTAATGGTTCGACACACAAATCCACGCATATCAACAGTCTCTAATACCCTTTCATCACATGACTATTTAGTTATTATAATAATTCAATAAGTTTGCAAGAAATACAAATTCTTATCCGCCTTTGGTCGGTCACCTGGCTAATCTCTGGAACCGTGATAGACAGTTGAAATTTTCACCGATGATATATTATTTCTGTTGTCGCTTTGACAACAATACTAAAAAACAGAATAAAATAAATATTTTTAGGGGCTCCCATACAACAAAGTAAACACTTACATCATGTTAAATGATCAAAGATCAAACGCTAGTTTTTTGCCGTTTTTATAAATTCTTACTCTTCTATAGATTCTCCGTTTTTATAGATTCTTCTTTACTTACAAGTCGAGTACGGAGCCCTTCGTGCGCGAGTCCGACTCGCACTTGACCGGATTTCCGTAATTTTTAAGCAAATTACAAGCAGTTTATAAAATAGCTGAACGTTACTAATCAATTTGCTAATATTGATAGTAAAAATTACATTTGATCAGTCATGAATTAAACCATCTGTCGGCTACACTATTTTAGCTCAAGAACCCTCAGGTAACCTGTGATAATTTCGGTCACATATAATCCGTAATCAAAGGTCATAAACTCATAACCCATCCCGCGGGATTCTCAAAACGCTGGATTCCTTTAGAGTTGGTCACTCCTCGCGGAATGTTGGTCCGTTGGCGCGGCAAGTAAAAACTGGACGCGCGAGATATTTCACGTGCCTACCCGTGTAGTAATTTAATTATAACCCTTTTACAGTGATAGCTAACAGGGGCTGATGGTCAGAGATTATATGTTGGCTGTCAACATTGACTTACAAATATCTATGGTTGTCAAGTATAAATTTTTGGATTTTTGTAAGGAAGCAGTGTGCCTTTTGCAAGTTATCTAGGAACAATCTTGTGTGCAAAATTGGCACGGAATTTGCTAGTCTTATACACGACGCCCAATATTATAAGCTCAAGTCTGTCACGTTGTGTTTATTATAATTTATCGACATCAAAAAAGGAGGAGGTTCTCAATTCGTCGGAATCTTTTTTTATGTATGTTCACCCATAACTCGAAGACGCCTGAACGGAATTGGAAAACTATTTTTTGTTGGAAAGGGTATAGGTACTTACTTCTCGATGGTTCCATGGTCATCAGGTTCGGATCTGATGACGGAATTCTGGAGAAATCAAGGGAACTCTTCAAATTTTATAAGCACATTTGAAGCGATTAGGGTATTTTTACAAGACTTGTGCATTTTTTATTTTCCACAAGAAAGTTAAAAATAAAATGAAAAATTCTTTTCAAAAAACTGACTTCAAATGCCACTACAAAGATTGAAATAATTTTTAATGTTCACAAATTCTAAACTATCAAACTGCAAACTCACTGACTTAGCGACTTTACAGAAACACTTTAATATAGCGCGTAAGTAAATAAAAATATCGAACAATTTCACTAAAAATAAAAGACATACATATTTATTACTTTGCACCGTGCGCTCGCGCAGAGATGATGTCATAGAAATCAGCGCTGGAACTCACTAACATCAAATATTCTATATGTCAGCGTATACGTCACTTTAATAGATTTCACCCTACGGCTGTTGACATAAAGAACAAAATAGCGTTGGTACTGACATAATATAGTGTGGTGGTAAATCATGCTAATAGAGCAAGAGCCCATGACGGCCAGACTTCGGCATGAAAGTTTCTCTGTACATGTCCCATATCAGGTAAGAATGACCAGAGACTATGGAGTTTGGGAGTTGTTACTTGGGCAGGTAACATTTAGTAAAGGTGTATTTTTTTTTTTTTTTTTTTTTTTTTTTATTGTAGATAGGCTTGCGCTTGACGACAATCATGCCTGATGGAAAGCAATGATGAGGTCTAGGATGGAGCGCGCTTGCCTAGAAAATGCCTATTCACTCTTCTCTTGAAGGCACCTAGATTATACTTGGCTGGAAACACGGTATAAAATAGTACCTAAAATTACTTGAAGTATAAAGCTCAATTTTTTTATATTATCTCGGGATACCTTTAGAAATCTCTTCATCTATTGTCGGACACTTTAAATGGCAGTGGCCAGACACCCCTAAACATTAAAAAATTGTAATTGTACTTTCGTTATAGTAAAAAAGCTAAATTTTATATATTTGTTACTTGGGGACCTATAAGAAGATGTAACCTCAATAGACGGACAGTTTTAATGGTTTTCACATCTTGCCAAACACACACAACAGACAAATTTAACAATAAATTTGTCTGTTGACACAGATAAAGTTTTACCCAGACTTTCAATGTGTCTGGCAAAATGGCAAACGTTTATAAAATAACGAAGGTCTGGCCGTCGTGGGCTCTTGGGCTATAATGGCTCACACTGCCTGCAGCGCTGTGGTAATATTTCAACAGTTTTAGCTTAGCCTTTTAAACGCAAAGTTAATGCAAATTGATATTGTATAGGGTAACGACCTAGGTTCTAGGTATACCTACCAGCTGTGTAAGTAAAACTAGGTTTTTATATATATAGAAAATACTAAATGGTAGAGCAAATATTTGTGTTTTATACCTATTCATATGTACCTCACTTGACACACACAAGTCAATTCAATTAAATAAATATATATCAGGACATTACACACATCGCAATCTAGCCCCAAAGTAAGCGATTGCTTGTGTTATGGATGCAAAATAACTGATAAATATACATACATATTAATATACATAAATATAATATATTGAAAAACACCCAGACACTGGTAAACATTCATGCTCATCACACAAACATTTACCAGTAGTGGGAATCGAACCCACGAACTCCGACGCAGATGGCAGGTTCGCTCCCGCTACGCCATTCGGTCGTCAAAAAATAAACACACAGTTCTTTAATGATTAATTAACCGGTAAAGTGCGAATCAGGCTCGCGTTCGATTACGATAACGATGAATAAGTTTTTCTTAACACAAACTAGTGGCAGGACCCCAAAAATCAATAAAGTTCTAACTTAGCTGAAATCCATTGAAGATTCTAACAAGGACTTTCATTTCTACTAGAACTAAGCTTAGCCCTTTCGGACCTGATGGTACATATATATACCATACTTCAGGTGACTGATGGGACATACTGTCCCATGGATATTCAGCGCAGGACTGAGGATCTATATTATCTTTTTAAATGGGACAATGCATCCCAGATCGTTCGGGGATCATCAGTTTATGTTTTGACATAGGCAGTTTTGAGCTGGCAACATTATTTTTTAGTCTGTGGTAAGATAAAAAGCTGATGGTAAACACGCTACAGTTTCTAATAAAAAAATTATGTGGTTTTAAGCTGTTTTTAGGTAAGTTTTCATATTTATTTTGTTCTATAGCTTTAATAATTTATGTTAACGATATTTTACTAACAAAACATTGGTTTTTTGAAAAGGAATTTTGATGTTGGGACTCTGGATCCCATCAGTCTTTTTTAAACTTAACCATCTAAGATGTAAAAGAGTAAATGTGTTTGAGGCTTTGATGCATATTGCGGGGTGTTCTTAGCACTGCTTTTGCCGCTGCTCTATGGTTTCATGTTTGTTTCAGAATGGCTTCAAAACGTAAGTATGATAAAAAAAGTAACGGGAAATAAGAGGAGACGAGTTAATCCAGCTCGACCGTCTGGAGGTGTGGTGGGTGATCATTTGCCTACCAAACCGAAAACAGAAAAAGATGCATAAAGTGCACTAAAAATAAAAAAGACACTCGTACTAAAACTAAATGTCGTGCGTGTAATAGTTTTCTTTGCAAAAACTGTTTTGCGTCCTGGCACCTTGTCTGACGCCCATGTCTCCCCAGTTTTTTTGCCCTCTTCCCCCTATTCCTTTAGCAATATGCTATTGCTAATGGCCTTAAATTAAGCAAACAGTGCACTTTTTTAATTATAGCAAATATTTTGCAATTAATACAAAATTGTTTTATTTATAAAATGAAATTTATTAAAACATACCTAAACTGTATGGAAAGTTTACTGAAATATGGTGTGAATCAAGACTGATGGGACATATTGTCCCATGGTCAAAAGTCTAGATTTAAGTCTTCAGTAAATGTCTAGATAATTTTTATAAGAACCTAATCTAATTTTAAGCAATTTCAAACGTATTGTTGCATTAAGTCTTAGATTTATAATTTCAGTCTATACACTGTACCCCTAGGCCGAACCGTAAGGGTTAGAAGGGCTTAGTAACCAGACTCCCAAACGATTAAAATTAACAATCAGTCTCATTAGTGGAAACGTTCCACACTGCAGTATAGATGTTATAGCACGAACTACAAAGCCCCACATATCTCCTTCGACACCGATACATATACTGTACTGCGGCATAACGTTAAGTAGGGCATCGATTTATGCCCCCTTTCCTTTCACGTACTTTCTCACCACCTCAATTTGTCTTTCTCACTCTCACGGGTACGTTGGTAGGTGCGACATGCAGCGTCGCGGAAGAATATAACAGAAAAACGACCTTTTATCTAATTACTCAAAAACGAAGCTAGTTATCAAAAATCTGTTTCTTAGCGTTTTTGGATATTATGATTACCGATACTTTAAAACAAAAATTACAATTACATACAATGTAGTGTCCGATAAAAACTAGAAAAACTGAGATTTTGGAGCAACTTTTGGGAGAACTTTCTATCGAGAAAATTTTATCCAATCGTGTTTCTGCTTCTTAGCGATTTTAGATAAAAGACCCAAAATACATGAGGTTCAATTTTGAAAGTAACTGTCTATAGTTTTTACGTAAAACTGCATTCAAAATCACTGAAATACGGCTTGTACGCCGTTAATACCCTGTCGGCCATATTTGGTATGCAATATGTCAATAAGGAATTCCTAATTAGTATAATTACTATCAATGCATTGTTGATGTATAGCGGGTTCGACTGCCAGCATGGGCCAGTATTTTTTTTTCAGTTATAACTTACAAGTTAGTACTTAGTTACTTGACTGCAATTTCATCTGATGTCTGTTGATAATGCAGCCAAAGATGTTATCGTACTAACTTGAAAAATGTAAGCATAACCTAACGTTGGCTAGTTGCTACACAGCATCGCATTGGAACTTATCACCCATTCCGGTAGGGTGGTTAGTGGTTATCTGCGGTTACCAGCCGCGGCCGAAAGCTCCCACCAGACCAAACCTGATCTTGTCCTTAGCGGGAATCGAAACCGGGGCCTATATCGCTCAAATGCTAAGAGAAGCCGACAAAATCAACTAATTAATAAACTGGTTAATTATCGAACTATAGTGTTTAAAATTATATTGATTAGAAAAGATGACAAATACAATATAGGTAGTTCAAATCCACCAAGATGCGCCCCACTCCTTCCCAACCTTTTAAAAACAATACTGCTATGCTGCTTACTCCTGCAGAATCGCATGAAACAAAAAGCGATTGTCAAGGAGTGGGGCGCGTCTACGTGGATTGAAGTATCTTATAGCTATTTAGATCAGAAGTGCACTGGCTATGAGTCATTCGGCAGCGTCACTGCAGTGCGAATGGAGTGAAGGCGTAGACAGTTAGACGCAACTCTAGATTCAGTGATGACTGCATTGTTTTAATTATAATTACGCACGCATCGAGTTACGTTTGCCCGGACTATGGAGGAAGTTCCGAGTATGTTTATCGCATAGACGTACTACGAATCAGAACTGACGAGGATAAAGAGGAACTAGTGACAGATAAAGGTAAATGTGGCAATGGGTGTGGTATAGAGCTCGTAGGTCTGACATGGATCTTGGATTCCCTTTCTGGATCGATTAATAAAAGGAAAAATTACAAGTTGTCCAGAGTAAACAGATTTAAAAACTAATCCACTTTAATGTCTGAGTTATGTCCTGCCTTTCTAAAAAAAATATCTAAATGAATGTTAATAAACAAGTGGAAAATTAAAAAAATTTAAAACACCCACGACTTTTGCAGACTTGTAATTGAAAAAGGATTAAATAATTTTTTTGAAACTCCCCGACTAAAGGAAAGTAAGAACTAAGAACCTATCAGTATAATTACAAATCCAAGAAAATCCGCCGAAGCTGCTGTGTTTTGCCTATGACGGTGTTGATGGTGCTGTTTACCAGTTGATGACTAATTCAATTTCTTGATACTTCTCATATACCGGCAGTTTATCAATACTTACTAAATTGATATTGGAAACGAAAATAGCAATGGCAGCTCCGACGGATTTTCTTGGATTTGTAATTATACTGATAGGTTCTTAGTTCTTACTTTCCTTTAGTCGGGGAGTTTCAAAAAAATTATTTAATCCTTTTTCAATTACAAGTCTGCAAAAGTCGTGGGTGTTTTAAATTTTTTTAATTTTCCACTTGTTTTATAGTTTTTCGATTAATATAATTAATGTAATTTAAATTATATTATTATTAAAAAATGAAAATTAATCTTCAAACTAGCCATTAGCTCCTCTAGCAGCGTTTGAAGGCATCATCCCTTCCAAGTCATAAAGAGATGTTTATTGTGGCGCCCCCTGCTGTTCAATCACAAGAACAATTATCTACAAACCATTGCCAATGATTCACTAATATTTTATACAAAACTGTATCCAAATCGGTTCAGTCGTTTTTGTAATAATTGAGAACATTCGTTTGCACTGTAAATGTTTTTTATGGCGCCCCCTGGTGATCGATGTTCGTAACAACTATCTAAGAACCATCGCCAATGAATACCAAATATTATACAGAAAATTGCATCTAAATCGGTCAAGCCGTTTTTGAAATAAATGGGAACATTCGTTTGCAATATAAATGTATTTTATGGCGCCCCCTGGTGATTGATGTTCGTAACAACTATCTAAGAACCATTGCCGCTGAACACCAAACATTATACAGAAAACTGCATCTAAATCGGTCAAGCCGTTTTAGAAATAAATGGGAACATCGATGTGCACAAACAAACAAACAAACAAACAAACAAACAAACAAAAATATTTTTGCATTATTGGTTTTTGTGAACAATTTAACATACAAACAAACATAAAATCTTTTTAATAGAGTAATGTACAAACGGTCTCTCACCCTAAACGCATATACCCGTACTCCGTTCCGTCGTGGGTAAAAAATCGAAGTATGTCTGTCATGCTATAGTCCTATGAGGACTCATAGTATCTAGGTGAACGGCCGTGAGTTTTAGGTTTGATGCTTTAGTTATCGAATATTAGAAGTTTTTTTTAGAAATAATATAAGTAATTGTTGATGAAAAAGAAAAATATGTAGCTGCAACGCTAAAATATCCCCCGATGATGATGATTTTATCAAATGTTGAATAGAAACAGGCGGTATTTTGCGGAAATTCATAAGTAGCAGGACAGGTTAACTTGTTTTGCTATAATCCACTACTTTAAAAGAATCTGTATGGTCCAATATGCAGCAAAACTACCCCATGAAACATCACACACAATGCTTCCAACACTTTCTGATCAAATCATCATCAGTTCGGAAATGTCTCCCGCTATCAAAACTTTAAAGCCAAAAAATCCAAGTTTCTACTTTCACATTAGTATTACTAAAAAAAATTGCGGCTTTATATTTGTCACATCACACAATCTATTAATATTCGTCTTCCGCATCTCGAAACACTAGACATAAATTACATATAAATGTAAACTCGTTTCATAATAATATCACCTACTTTAATATAAAGTGTGAATCATAACATACAGTTTGTCATCAAATAAATAGCAATCATAACTTGTGAAGATTTGAGCTGTTTCGCAGGAAGTGCTCAATTACTGTTAGGTTGAAGACTTTAAAGAGTGAACCCTGAATTAATGACTACTATAATGCAGACAAAATACTATAAAAATGTATCCCCATCCCTCTTTTTTAGTGTTGGTATTTGTTCAGCTGATTGAAGACCATAGCTGGACATATTATAAGGCCTCCCGTAGAGATGTCCAAACTGTACGCCTAGGAACTCCCTTTTAATGTCATCAGTCCACTAAATTGAGAGTCAGCTAAGTTCGCGAATGCAGAACGGAAAAGCGCAACTATTGGCAGAACTCCGACTAGAAGGACTGACGACATTAAGACTGCTACTCAGGAAATCGCTGGACACAAGTGGCAGGACCGTGTAAGTTGGAAATCATTGCAGGAGGCCTTTGTCCAGCAGTGGACGTCGGATGGCTGAAACGAACGACGGAACGGCGCTGCTCAATCCAGCACTTTGGGTCCTCAACGTCCAACGGTTTTTGTGATATGTGGGCCCATTGCCACTAGCTTCCATCTCAGTATTCGCCTATGCAAAAATGTCGAGTGCGATATCGTAGAGATAGTGTTTACGATTTCGCATTGTGAAGTCATCATCTCCTGTGGACGTCCCGGTGTCGAACGGAACGAGCGTCGAAGAAAGTGTTGGAAGATTTGTGTGTGGCAGGCGGTGTTCCCGCACTATTTTCAAGTAGCGAATTATAGCAAAACAAATTAATCTGTCCTGCTAATTATCGATTTCCGCAAAGCAACGCCTGCTTCCAACAATGGGTGACTCCTACACTTCGTATTTTTCATCGTCTTATTTAAATACGTAACGCATTGTCTCGTGTGTCGCGTGTCCGGGGCGTCTCGTTGTCTGCTCGGAGACGTGGCCCGGTTATAATTACACCCATTAACGCTTAGCAGCCGGCAGTCTCCATCCTAAGTTGCTCACAACAAACAGGTGTTACTCCAGTTAACTTGGGCGAGTGTTTGAACAGATGCGTGCGACGCTGGACACAAATTTCGGCAGCGGAACATCCTCATTAATTTATTTGATAGTTAGTTTTAGTCTTTGTATTATAAATGGGCGACGGACTTGTGATAACAGTCACACAACATTTATTATAGTTAATGAAAAAAAGAAAAGATACCGTAGGATATTGTGCTGTGAAAATAGCTAAAATATACTATAGTAGTGTTATTATCTCGCTGCAGACTTGGCCATAAATCGTTCGAGTGTTTCGCTTTTGTTGTTCACTAAAATACAAAAGCAGCAGTGAAGCTCAGCAGTGAAATACAAAAGCGAAACACTCGGATGATTTATGACCGAGTCTGCAACGAGATAATAACACTACTATAGTCTAGCAGTCAGCTGCCGTATCTTTTTAACCGCACATGCAGCAGAAATAAGTCTGTTCGATAAATTATTCATACGAGGGCCCCATTAGAGTTTAGCATCTAACGCTATTCCTAATATTAGGTTCTAGTAAGATAGCTTTAATCATAAAGAGATGTGGAAACGAGGCCCGAAGGTCAGGAAAACAAAATATTGAACTAAAAGCTGTTTATTTTACTAACATGCGTTACTCTTAGATAAAATAGGTAAAGTAGGTCATCAAGTTATGACTAATTATAAAAAAATTCTCACTAACTTGAATTGTACATTAAGCTAGAGTTATCAGTTATAAAAACTGACGTGGCACTCCGGGACTGCCGTCAGAAGTAAAAACTTGAACAATTACGTGAGGAGTCAGTTACGATAAGTGTCGCGAGTTCAATGGTTTTTTCTTATTTCCAAAAACTAAAAAAATGCCCAACGCGTCTATGGAAGTTTTCTCTTCAAAAATAAACTTATAAATACTTATAAACTTTAGTACTTCTTAACCGACTTCAAAAAAAGGAGGAGGTTCTCAATTCGTCGGAATCTTTTTTTTACTATTATTTTTTTTATGTATGTTCCCCGATTACTCGAAGATGCGTGGACCAATTTCGAAAGTTCTTTTTTCGTTTGAAAGGGTATAGTTCACATATGGTCCCATAGTTACCAAGTCAGGATCTGATGATGGAATCCTGGAGAAATCGAGGGAACTCTTCAAATTTTATAAGCACCCTTGAAGTGATTTGGGTATTGTTTGAAAGAGTAATTTTTTCCAGGTAGTCTTATGGTCATCAGGTCGGGATCGCATGATGGGATCTTGGTAAAATCGAGGGAAGTCTTCAAATTTTGCGAGTATACTTGAAGCGATTTAGGAATTTTTTATAGTTAGTTACTATTGCATTTCCTTGCAGTCATCAAGTAATGACTGTATTCATCAAGTCAGGATCTGATGATGGGATCTTGGAGAAATTGAGGGAACTTTTCAGATTTTAGAAGCACACCTTTAAGCGATGTAAGCATTTTTTGACGTGACAACGTCTTATAATTCGATAAAGCCGGTTGCACGCACGAAAAAACATGACTCATCCGGCGTTACCGGCGTTACCTCGCTCATGCGGCGTTACCTCGCGAGCGCGGAACGAGCGACAATAAAGACGTTGTCACGTTCAACTATCGTCAGTGAACCGACTTTACAGGCAACCAATTTTTTTTTCCAGTAAAAAGTATAAAATAAAATGGAAAATTCTTTCCAAAAAACCAACTTCAAATGCCACTACAAAGAATGAAATAATTTTTAATGTACACCAATTCGAAGTCGGGCAATGTTTCGTTCATTCACTAATAGTCCTTCGTATTGTCGATAATTTTGTCATTTCTTTGCACATCAAGTTTTATAATAAGAAGGACTATTAATGATTGAACGAAACATTGCCCGACTTCGAATTGGTGTACATTAAAAATTATTTCATTCTTTGTAGTGGCATTTGAAGTTGGTTTTTTGGAAAGAATTTTCCATTTTATTTATTACAAAAAAGATAAGGTACATACATACATACATACATAATATACAGACAAAAGTGTAAGTAGTGGTGGGCTTCCTCTACAGATTTTCTGCATGCCTTTATCTAATTTCAAAACTCAAGAGTCAAGACCCAACTAGATGAACTAGATATTCATTCTAAGCGCGCGTATACCTATCAGTTGAGGCTAGAGGTAGAGAGTTGAGAGCACGCGATATGATCTGGATCAACCGCAAAGAACTGTTAGATATCAATAAAACAAACAGTGATTATGCCGAGACCTAACTAACTACAGTTATACAAACAACCTCACAGTCGCGACTCATACTTCGCACACACTCACCGCACGACCGTTCACACTAGGGCACGATTGTCTAAGTCTAAAACTAGATTTAAGAAGATTTCCTACCTTACCTTAATATTCATACACCAGTTAATGGTAAAATGTAATCGGCATATCCAAATATTGTAACATCAAATACTACGTACATTTTTATGAATAAATAATTTCATTTCATTTCATTTCCTAGCTTTATACCTAGCAGAAGAACTTATTAATCCCGCGTGAATTTAAGTTTTTCACGAATCCCCGGGGATACCATCGATTTTTCCGGCATAAAACGTAGCGTATGTCTATGTGGTGATCGAGAATATGATCTACATATTTTCAAAAAGTTTTCAGCCAAACCGATTCAGGAATTGCGGCATAATAGAGTATTTGTCCACACAACCTTAGGGGGTGATTTTTGAAAATCCTTTCTCAGTGCATTCTAAGACCTCATAAGGAATCTGTGTGCAAAATTTGGATTCTCTAGACCCAGCGGTTTCCTAAACCACTGGGTCTAGATCACAGAGCAAGGAATGACTTTTATATTAGATAATCCTTGATATGTCAATCACCTATTATCAGTTAGCCATTTTCTTCTTTTTAGGGTTCCGTACCCAAAGAGTAAAAAACGGGAGAAAAAATTGTGATTGGTTCTGTCATTGTGTCTCGGCCTTTACAGGTAATAGGCATGAGCCGCAGAAGTCATATTATCTAGAATGAAATGAAACGTCGTGGCCTGTATGTCACGCCTCACTCGTTACATATTGTATAATATTGTGTGTATGTGTCTGTTACGTGCTAACGCGTAAATTGAGTTAGGTTGGAACTCCTACATATATAATAATGTCATTGTTATGTGATATTTAACCGTAACCTGCGATCCTATAGCGTCTTGTCCTTAGCTATAAATATAACTTTACTAATAAAATTAATAAAATGTTTTGTTATAGGATATAGTAAACGCCGAAGTAAGTTGCAAAGGCAGCAGCATATTTAAAACAAATAAATATTGGATTGAAGTACTTAGGTAGATGTTACTTTGCTAAAGGTCGATGATCTTCAAAGAAAGCTTGCGGGAGGTTCCGCACAAATCCAAAGACTTTTCTTCAAGTTACATGCATTTTGCTAGTTATACTATTTCCATTCCAATTTACCTTTATCTCTCTCTGGTCCCTCGCTATTGCTATATCTGTTTCATGTGATTTCATGTGTCAAACCAAAATTAAACTAATGGAAATAGTATAGTTAAGTTACACAGGAGCCTTATTCGACTGTTTATTTGTATTTCCTCACTGCTCATTTACTATCAGTGCAAATTGTTTTAGAAAGAATGAGAGCAAAGTTACATACTTCCAATAGAATTAACATCTACTAAGTAAACAACTAAATGTTTGTACATTTAGTATTCAGTCAACAGAAGAGGACTAAGCACTTTGCCAAAATAGACTGTCACTGAAACTCGTCATTTGCACAACTGTCTGTAGGTCCGTAAAACAGCTGTTGTAAAAATACTCACAGCGACAGTGATCGGCCCCTTTATGACATATATCCTGCGATAGGTTTGCGACAAACGTCAATCTCGCAATTATTGTTGTCAAACATTAAACGTGACCCTTCACAGTAACGGCCGGTTCACACATGTCTCCGTTTTACTGTTCCGTTTTATCGTGTACGTTTTTTTTTCGTCGATGGCGTATGTAGTTGTATGAGCGACTTCACACATAGCACAGTATTCTGTATACCTACAGTAAAAAATATCGTTCCGTAAAAAATTACATTCCGTTTTGTCATCGAATACTGGACGACGGAACAGTAAAAATATACGGATACGTAGAATTTTATCGGATAGATACTGTGTGCGTGGCGGGCGGTGTATAAAACACGACAGCGTCCATCCTTGTAGAATAGCGGCTGCGAGTTTTCTGTTCACACTGCATCACATCCAGTAATGACGGATCAGTTGAACGTTATACGGTGCCTATGTGTGAACAGAGCATAAATTTACGACGTAAAACGGACTCCCATGTGTGAACGGGCCGTTACGATCGACCCCTTAACATTTGTATTTTGGACTCTTTACAAACAAATAAATGCCCATTTCGCTTTATGTTACAGAATACTCAACGGTTAGTGCAAGCTACACCCTCGCGAGATACGTGATAAACGGACCGACCCGATCCCCTTTACATTTGGACTCCTTAGTCCTTACTATGAAATAAGTGCCCATTTCACCTCATATTACAGAATACTGAACGGTTTGTGGAAACGAGACCCTCGCCTGTCGCGAGATACGTGATAAACGGACCGATACCCGTAACATTGGGACTCGTTGCAAAGAAATTAAGTGCACATTTCGCCTCACGTAACAGAATACTCAACGTTTCGTGGAAACTAGACCTGCTCGCAACAAGAAGCCTGATTACAGACCTTCAAAGGAACCCGGCGTCCTTGACTCCATAACTGACTTAAACGTTCAAATTATACTCATTTCGTTTTCTAACTAACTAAGACTAACCGACGATTATAATGCCTTATGACTGTAAACGGTTAGATAGAGCCCTCAAAAGGCTGTTATTAATATGTGATTATTAACTTTTTTGTTGTCATAACTAACAGATGGTCGTTTACATTTACAGGACGAATGGTTGTTTGAGTCATTTCAAATCGAAGACTTAATCAATTAGGCAAAGAAAATCTTTACCACTCATGTCACTCAATCATGACTGCTTGAGGTACAAGCCTTACAGCACAGTAAAAAGAGTTCAGACCATCTATAATATCTTCTAATATATGAAATTCTCGTGCCAATATTTGTTACCCAACTCCTCCGAAACGGCTCGGCCGATTGTTATAGTACCTAGTGTTATTATCTCGCTGCAGACTCGGTCATAAAACATTCGGGTGTTTCGCGTTTGTTGTTCTGCAGTAATGCACAACACAACAAAGAACAACAAAAGCGAAACACTCGAATGATTTATGACAGAGTCTGCAGCGAGATAATAACACTACTATGTGTCTGTGTATGTTCGGTAGGTCTGAGAGTAGGTCGTAAGCTATTTTTATATCCCTAATGGCAAAACAAAATTTGCTGGGTCAGCTAGTCCCTAAATAAAAAATCGTCGGACGGGGTACATAGCTTGCAGAACCGATGGACGTTGGGGACTCGAATCAAAGTGGGGACCCCCCCGCACGAGAAAGCGCAGGGTTGGGAAATCTCTGACCAGATGAACTGGCGACATTAAGAGAGTCGGGGAGTCGCTGGATGGATACAAGTGACGTAGAACCGTGTACGAGTAAGTTGGAAATCATTGGAGGAGGCCTTTGTCCCGCAGTGAACGTCCGTTGGATGAAACGAAATATCGTCGAAAAGAGTTCTCATGTGCATTTAATTTATTATAATCTTCCTTTTCGTAAGTAAATAAAACCTGAGCTTTTTATTATTCTTGGGTAAATGAATTGTTGAAGAAGGTTCTTAATGAAAATGAAAATGAAAATGAAAATATTTATTTTTCACATAGGCCTAAATAACAGGCTCTTATGAAAAGTCAAAACTCTACCACCAGGTTCGGAAAGCAGGTTTGCACCGAGAAGATAAATAAATAAATAAAATAAATAAAGCTTTATTTGATTCCTTACAAAACATAACTCTAATATTATTCTAAGTTCTAATATTATTCTACCTGACTTTAGTAACATGTTTGCAACTAAACAAATTTGCTAAAAATACTATCTTATTTAAAGAATTGCTCTAAGTTAGGTGTTAGTTGCTCTGATATAATTTTTTCTAAGTAAATCTACCTGACTTTAATGACATGTTTGCAACTAAACATAATTGCTAAAATTACTATAGTATTTAATTGATTGCTTTAGGTTAGGTGTTAGTTGCTCTGATACAATTTTTTACTAATTTATGATAGAATTTATGACATCGAGTCTTGTACATTTATAATATAAGGCAAAACAATAAATAGTTTAAGAAGAAAATTTTTATACAGGCTTATATATGCCCGACATATTATATGGCTGCGAGTTTGTAAGGACCGCTATTTAGCGGTAAAAGCCTCTTCCATGCCTTCAATCATGATATGTTAGGAGTGTCCTTTAAATGTTGCTATTTACGCAATGGAAGGTTTCTGTCTACTGCCCCCGCGGTGACAAGCCGTTCTGGGGGAGATTCTCTTTCGTTCTTTATTAATGTTTTGTTTGTTATTAGGTATTGGGTAGCGGTGGCGGGCTATAAATTAATTTCCAAATAGTTTTCTGTTTACAAGTTTTTTGGTGTGGTGTTACTATCTTTATTTTGAATAAATTGACGAATTCCATACGATTTTGTTTTGATCTTTTTTTCTTCTCTTCTTTGATTTGTTTCTACATCCTTATTTTGTGGTGGAGTAATGCTTAGTGGTCGCTTTTGGACGCCTTGCGATCGTGAAATAATTTTCGAGTGGTCTTTATTTTTTGTAATTATAATTTTGTCATATCTAAGGATAGCTCTATTTCCTTGTTCTCTTTCTCGGATAACTTGCTCTTGAAGGTTTTTTCTAATTTCCAGTACCTTATACGGATAGTCATGTTTTAAGTAAATGTTAGTGCCATCAAGCGATTTTTTACTTTTTAATACCTTAATTTTCGTGGCTAGTCTCACGAAGGTGACTTTTATAGGCCTAGTCCTATCAATGTCTTTCTTACCCACCCTTTGTACTACTTCAATATCTCTTTCGCTGCAATTTAATTCCATTTTTTCATTAATAGTTTCTATAATAGTATTTTCTAGCTCTTCGTAACTTTTTTCTTCCTCAGGAATTCCAAAAAATATAAGGTTTTTTTTCCCTCAATTGTTTCTCTATCATAGATAATCTTTTTTCTTGTTCTTCGTTTGCAATTTTCATATTGTTTAGCTCTTTCTGTAGACATTCAAATTTCCTATCTATATTATTGTTTATATTGCTTGTTATTTTCTCTTCCATTGCTTTTAGAGCGTTTAGGAGCTGTTCTGTGTCTCCTGCCATGTTTACACAATTTAATTTTCTAGGTCTTTAAATGTATTATATTGCTAGATAGCTAAGCTAGTTTTTATGTAATAATTGGTTTTACTTCGTGGTCAAATTACCTTGTAAAATTTGTTAAATACAATTGTAAACATTTAATAAGGAGAAAGTTCAGTATTTAAGTAATTAAACAAACGCAGTTAAATTAATTAATTGTGTAACAAGTATACTCAATTATTGTAAGCTAATGCTTTAGTACCTAAATTTCCAAAATTAGATTCTTCATGCCTTGTTTACAAATAATTGTACAATGTATGTTCTTTTAGGTACCTACCTACAATCTTAAGTCTATGGAGCTCAATTTTTTTTTTAGTTATTTATTAAACTAATTACTTCTACGAAACCAAAATATTTCACACAGATTGCAACAGTCAACTATTATATTGTACGGTAGGTATTCGTTGTAATTTCGCGCGACAGGCGCACTGTCCCGAGCACGCCGATCAAACAGTTTTTTATCCTTTCTTCACTTGAAACAAAATGTGGCTTCCAGCGCCATCTAACGGCATCGGTATGTAATTGTTTTGTATTCGCGAGCGTTTGACAGCTGTGAGATTGAGACGGTAAATTCAAAGCACTGTAATAACCTCAAATAACTAATTATTTGTCACATTATTTGTATAAACTTCCTTTATGCTTTATTTTGCTACTCGTATAGTTTATACTTGGAGGACGCTTGATGTAGATTTAGTTTCAACCATTTAACCACTATAACTGGAGAGGTTAACTGTTTTATTAGTTACGTTGTACGATCAATCGATCACTGCAAGTGCATATGTATTTATCCGAAAAAAACGTTTATTTACGCTTATTATTTTTGGATAACACTTCCACGTGATATTCGCACCGTTTTGTAACTGATTTTCACTTTGTATTAACTAAACACCACTTTTTTTAATATAAATAACAATTAAAATACGGAGTAGATTATGACATGGCACCACTAGCGCCGCGACCCCCGAGAAGAACTGGCAAGAAACTCGGCACTTGCTCTTTTCAAAAATATCATTGTTATAATACAAGATTTCTTATAGATTATGAAAAATTATAACATATTTTTAAGATATCTCGTGAGGAGATGGAAGCATATTTCTATCATTCCAAGAATCATTGTCGTTAAGAAATTCTTCAATGGTATAGTAACCATGATTAATTAAATGTTTCTTGACAGTGTCTTTAAACCTGTGCAAAGGTAAGTCCAAAACAGACTTCAGGATCATATTGTAGAAGCGTACACTCAACCCCACAAATGACCTCTGTACCTTACGCAAACGGTGTGGCACTATAACCAACTTATGTCCTCCATTTCTAATTGGACGATTACTTATATCTATCCGTTGCTTATAATTATTAATATTTTGACGAACAAATAGTAAGCAATTTTAAATGTATTGAGATGCCACTGTAAGAATACCTATTTCTTTAAATTTTTGGCGAAGAGATTCGCCTGGCTTCATTTTGTATATACAGTAGAACTCCAATTATCCGAATTAATGGGGACCGGGACCCATTCGGATAATCAAATATTCGGATAATCGGATTTTTTTTAAAAAAATTGCCATTGGAGAGAATAAAAGCTACGTTTTGATATTGCACTATTTTTTTATTGAATTAAATGAAAGAAACATGAAATTTTCACATGTTTTAAATACATATAAATAAAATGTACTTATGTACAAGTTTAGAAATAAAAATCATTGTTTTTTAAACATCTCCGTTAATGTAAGCTGTTTTGCGGTCTTCAACCGTTTTCGGGCAGCCAGGTCACGCATTCGCTTGACGGTAAGCAGTTGCAAGTGGTCACACTCGGGCTGACGCTCCATCCACTTCAAAGCAGTCTCGAGGCCGGCAAATGCTTCACTAGCTGATGGTCCAGCGTCTACTTCAACATCAGCAGAAAGTTCTTCTTCCACTTCCACTTCAACATCTTCTCTCACACTTACAACAATTTCATCGTCATTGAGAATTTGAAAACCAGGGTCAGACGTGTCACAAGCCATCCACTCTCCTACATCTTCAGCACTTACTTCTGTACAACCAGGAATTTTTACAATCATTTTTCTTATTTCCTCTAGTGACAACGCATCTTCATCATCATCATCCTCTCCATATTCTTGTTTCTCATTTTCTTCAGATTCTTTTTTTTTGTTCTTCTCAGACGGTAGGCCTTTCAGTTTATTCCACGCACGTCTTAGCGTCACTGCCGTAACCAAACTCCAAGCTTCCGCTACCATGTAACAGCAGTCCTTTAAATTTATTTTGCTATGATTTGCCAAAACCAATTCTTCATCTTCAGCACCTTCGATCAGCAGTTTTCTCAGCAGTTGCCTTCTGTAATGGCGCTTCATTGTTTCAATAACAGACTGGTCCATGGGTTGCAGCAAACTTGTAACATTGGGAGGCAAAAACGTCGTTTTAAACTGCCCATTCTCTCTTTCCAACAGTTCTGCTGTAGGATGAGTGGGTGCGTTATCAACAATTATCTTGACTTCATCTTACGAGATTTATAACCGTTAGGCACTCGCCCAGCAACTCGTTAACCAACCGCACAAGCATTCAGAGTGTAGGAAAAAGAAAGATAGACTATACCCGTCTCTTTCTTTACTACACTACCGATCGCCCTTCGCGCTTTTGCTCCATTCTTGTCCGTGCGCTCGCACCGACTGCACAAGTTCTACTCCTTAGCTGTAAGTTTTTATTCATTTATTTATTTAAGTATTACAGTAAGATGTTGCAAGAAAAATATGGAGTGAATTGAATATTACAATTAAGTTGCCATGTTAGAAGTTACATTGCCAATGCGATATTGTGGTGACTATCGGACCCCTAACATGTAATCCTGTGGTAAGGAGTCAAAGAGAGGAAGTGTGTCATCATGCCAAAGCATGAGACAAAAGAAGAACGATGGGTGATGAAACAAGGATATATGAAACAAAACTACAGAAACGACGCCGTAATGCATTGCGTAAATTACTCCAGCGATGAAGATGATGTGAACAATTATTACTGCCACTTTGTATTTTCTCGTTGTATTCTTCGAGAAAATAATTTATGTATACCTACATTACATTTATTCAGCAATCATGTCGCGACGTGCAACACGAAGACTGGTGCAGTTTTATTTTTTCTCGTTGTATTCTTCGAGAAAATAATTTATATATACCTACATTACAGAATTACATTATAGAATTAAAATACTAACAAATATGACGTTACCCGATTATATTAAGTAGTTGTCGTGAGAACTATTAACCCCTCTGGACTTTTAGAGATTTAAGACTTTAATGCTCTGCAAATTAAACATCGGTATATTCAGCATTAGTTAAATTATTTTAATATGTATTTCTGTTTTGTGTAATTTGTGGTTAAAGATCTTTATTTCTCAAAAGAATACAATTATTCACTTACTGAGAAACAATAGTTTTTAGCAAAAAGATAAAATAAATTTAAAACTACCCTCGGCCTACGATTGCTCGACTTGCCGCGAACCGCTCGGTCCGGCTGGTTCATAAATGCGTAATCGTTGCCACAGTGTAGCTCGTAGCAGTAGATCAACATGTATTTAACATTGTAATTTTTTATCGTTTAGTACGTGTTGCTTTAACTTGGATTTGAAAATATGGAACGATTTTGCATTCTTGACCTCCATGGGAAGTGTATTGTACTGTTGAACACCTTCAAATTTTACATTTCTTCTTCCAAGGCAGGTTCGTATGCGGGGAAGTAAAATATGGTCTTCTCGCCCCCTACGACAGGCTCGACTCTGCACTTGGTGTATTTTTGTGAAAGTTATGTGTGTGTGAATGGATTTGTTAAGAATTTTTCTGATTAGAATACATGTGCAGTAGGCATGTAACTGTTTGATGTTCATGAGTTTAGTGTCTTTATATAATTTAGTTGTAGATGTTAGGTAGTCATAGTTAAATAGCATTTTAATTATTTTATTCTGAGTTATTTGTAAGTCCTTTAAGTTGGTCTTAGCCGCGAATCCCCAAATTTCGATAAGATATAGAAGATGTGGTTTTACTAAAGAGTTATAAATTAGTTGGCGTATTCGATGCGGAAGACAGTGAACAACATTTCGTAATGATCCCATTAACGAAGAAAGCTTATTTTGAATAAATTTAATTTGAGTTTTCCAATTTAGATCGCAATCTAGTCTAAGTCCAAGATACTTTTCATGCATTTTTTGCTGCAAAATTTGGCCGTTTATTAGAAGAGGTGGGTGATCTGGTATGTTTTTGTTTTTGCTTTTAAAGATGACGTAGCTGGTTTTTGCAGCATTGATGGTCAATAGATTTTGTTCAAACCAATTGGACAGTGTGTTTAGGTCTTGTTGTGCCAGATCCACCATTTGTGTTATGGAACTTCCGTAGTAAAAGAGACAGGTATCGTCCGCGTAGAGTGATAAGTGGCCATGTAGGTTGATCGTATGTATAGAGTTTATGTAAATGAGAAATAGTAGTGGTCCCAAGATAGATCCTTGGGGTACGCCGAAACCTGAAGTGATAAGAGTTTTGCTTTGATATTCCCCGATTTTCACTATTTGACGTCTGTTGGTTAAGTATGACTCCAATATTTTGAATGCTTCCCCCGATATGCCTATATTCTTAAGCTTTTGCAACAATATTGAGTGGCTGACTGTATCAAAGGCTTTTTTTAAGTCAATGAACAAGCCTAGTGCTATTTTTTTCTGGTCTATATGTGTATGTAATTTAGTTACTAAGTCTACTGTCGCAGAAAGAGTATTAGACTGTGAACGAAAGCCATATTGCTTCTTATAAAGGAAATTTATAGAATTAAGATATTTTTCTAATCGGCTGTAAATTACTTTTTCAAAAATTTTGGATATTACAGGTAGAACTGAAATTGGTCGATAATTGTTAGGATCTGCCTTCGAACCACATTTATGAATCGGTGTTACTTTAGCTATTTTTAGTGGATCTGGAAGTATACCTCTCGCAAGATGTTCATTAATACAGCTAGCCAGTTGGTCGCTAACAAGTTTATTAATTCGTTTTATAGCTTTAGTAGTGATTCCATCAATGCCTGTGCTACAGTTTGTATCAAGTTGGTGGATCAATTTAGTTATTTCGTCTGATGTACAAGGTGAGAATATATTAAGTTGGTTATCGAATTCTTGAGAGTGTGTCTGGTTGGATGTTCTGGATTGTTGCTTAGTGAGTATGGCATTTGCAAGGGCCGAGCCAATCGTGGAGAAGAAATTATTAAATGTCTCACAAATTTCGTTGCCTTGCGTTATTGTGCCCAGTTCGGTGATTAGTTTGGGAGGGGACACATCTGATTTTATTTTATTTTTCGATAAAGTGTTAACGAGGTCCCACATTTTCTTCGGTTGTCTTATGTGTTTCATGAATGCGTCATAATAATACTTCCCTTTCGTATTTTTTATAGCCCTAGCAGTATCCATTCGTTCTTTTGAAACATATTTTTTTAACTCTTCGTTGTCTGGATCGTTTTTTAATCTATACCAATTTTCATTTCGTTTTTCAATTTTACGAATTATGTCTTTACATATCCAATCTTCACAGGGTGGATTTTGTATCTTAGTTTTAATAACCGTACTTTTACTAATGGCATATTTAATGTGTTTTTCGAATTCTTCGTATGTATTATTTGAATATTCTGTGTTTTCCATATGTATGTATAATTTGTCATAGTTGATGGCTTCGTATTTAATAAATTTCTTTTTCGGAGGTTTGTATTTCTTCATTTTCAGGTAAATTTGTTTATGATCAGACATCGGAGAATCTATAATGCTCATATGAAATTCTTTATCTTTTAGGTTGGTGCAAACATGATCGATTATTGTTTTCGTTGTTGGTGTTTCACGCGTGGAATAGTTTTCATGTATGTTGTTAATGATTTGGTAACCAGACTCCTCACTCCTGCAAGGTATTCCGGTAACGTTTACTATTGCGATCTTTTGTGAGAAGATCAATATTGAAATCCCCAAATATTATAGCTCGCTTCTTGTGAACCAATTGTGTCGAAAATACTTCAAGGAATTCGTTGATATTTGAGATTCCGGGATTGTAGATCACTCCTATATTTAGTGCACATTTTTCAATATGTACCCAAAGATAATTGACGCCACCAGTGTATATTTCTTCATTTAAACTGTGGTTTACGTTGTTGTGTACGTAAATTGATACACCACCACCCCTTGAATCTGTTCTAATATTATAATAGTGTGTGTAATTAGGTATTTGATAACGTTCAGCTTCTTCGGGTGATTTTAACCATGTTTCGGTCAGTAGTATAACGTGTAGGATGCAATTGATTGATTTGATTACGCACTTAAGTTCGTCAAATTTTCCTTTGCTGCATATGCTGCGGACATTTGCGTAAAATAAGTTGAGACTTGACTTGGAGGTAGAGAGTTCATGGTAAGTATGACAAAGCTGATAAGTGACCGTTTCGGAGGAATTACTTATATTCATTGTAGCTGTTATATCTAGTTTTTTGGATGCGTTCTTACGATTTTCGGTATACCTTTGACATACTTAATGGTTAGGTTTACTTCTCCATTATTTTTACGACGGTTTAGTTCTTGGCTAAGTTCCTGCATCATGATTTTTTGGGTGGGGGTCTGATCAGAGTATATTTTTAGTTTATCTGATAGTTTATTTCTGTTTCTCAAAATTTCTCTTACTTCAAATTCGTTTTCCAGGAATACTTTAAGTGGACGATTTTTTCCAGGTGTATATTTGCCAAGTCGAAGAGTTTTAATTATTTTGTAATTTTTAGACATTACACTCTGGAGAGTCTCTTGAGCATCTTGCTTATCTCCAAATTGGCGTGCAGAATTTTCAGTAGCGGTTTGTTCAGGTAATCCAACAATAATTAGATTTTTACTCCGTACTGCTCTCTCTTGCAGCTCGTTAATAATTTTTTCACTGGCTAATGCTTCAGATGTTCCGTCTTTGGATTGATTACTTTCCATTGACTCAACTGTAGCCTCGAGGGTGGACAACATAGATTTCGTTGCAGAGCTGTCTTTTTTGAGCAATAGGATGTCAGCTTTCATGTCATTTTGATCAGCTAACATTTTATTAGTTGTTTCCTTGATATCGGTTATCTGAGTTTTTATTGCAGAAAATTCATCACGCAAGAGTGCCAGATTCGTTTGAAGTAAGGAAACTATTTCTTCACGGAATTTGCTCAATTCAGTTCGAACATCGCAACAGTCCCTTTGTTTCCTTTTTCGGAGGGCCGCTTGAGTTCTGGTTCCTTCATCATCACTAGTTTTTGATAAGTCAGATTGTGAGTTCGACAAACTTTGACTTACTGTTAGATGTGTAGGCTGTGGCGCGCGTCGACTACTCATTGTGACGTATGATTGCGCTGCAGCTCGGCGCTGCACGTAAGTGCGAGAAGGATAACAATTACAACCGGTTCACCCGATGATAACGATGTTTGTGACGTGTTCGGGCCGTGAGTATATATTTCACACAATAATAATTTTAACTTTTTGCACGTCTGCTCTGGCTGACCGCCGCGCGCGTAATTTCTTGTGTGGTGCAAATAAAATGTATTTATTTATTTATTTTATTTGTTAGATAGTAGTCTCCAAATTCAGCGTTGAACACGGTGAATTTGGAGACTAATGCGGAATCTACTCTACTATCCCTTTTTAAAAACTCTAAAACAGAATCTCTACATTTAGCAATAAACACCCGCGGCCAAAATCTCCTAGTCCATCAAATCAAACCAGTGGACTGATTCTGTATCGTTCAGTTTGTTAGTTAATAAGTCACTGAGGGTTACTAACTAACAATTGAACGATACATAATCAGCCCAATGAACCAATTTATGAATTAAAATATCCCAACTGTGATTCCAATCTGAGACACAGGGCCTATGTTCTTCTCGGTGCAAACCTGCTTTCCGAACCTGGCGGTAGAGTTAAAGAGAAAATAAAAATTTTTCATTTTCATTTTTCATTTTCATTATGTCCTATGTGACAACGCATTCGCTAAACTACCGGAGACCGTCAAAAACTTACCGCAATATCGTAAAACCGGAAAAGTAGCAGTAGTAGTAAGTAAAGACATCAAAAGTCAAAATGAGCACGCAAGATAGCGTGGCGCGAGGAAACGCTTTGCTGAACTTGACAGTCGGAATTACGAAAGAGATATATTAATTTTTCTCAGACACGCAGCACGCTATATCCAAAACTTCATCGCATAGAGTACATCAAGAATTATGGAGTAGTTAGACATGACGAACGGTTAATAAGAGGACCTCTCTTCGAAACTGGGGGGTATTCACGCAACACGTCGGCTATATAGGTATTTCGTGAAGTGAAATGTTCAAAAAGGTCATGGCATTCACGTATACATAATATAAGCAGACGATATTGAAATATGTAAATTTTACAAAAATTGTTTGCCAACACTAAAATTAATTTTACGCCTATCGTCATAGAGCGTAAAATTGAATGCAGTTCAAAACGCAACATCGTCTACAATCGTGAAATTAAATTTACTTTTCGCGATAAGGTTGAAAAGATTGCATTTCCTATGTTGAAATACATTCAATTTTACACTCTAAACCAATAGAGATAGACGTAAAGTTAAATTTTCAGTGTTAATTTTTTAATTTAATCTCTTCATTCACAGCACTGTGTGTGAAACGTTACGTGAACAGCCCCCCAAGTAAGACTAGTAGACACACCAGACCAAAATAATTCACCAGCTAAGATTTTACAACAAAAAAACCTTATTTTCACGCAAAGAGTACTTTTATCTAGGGACTAGCAATTTCAGTGGCCGCGAGTCCCGAAGTAAAGTCACGGGAAACAGTCAGTAACGTAAAAGCTAAAATGTACAATAAAAGTCGACCCTGAATATAGCAGACGACGCGGAGCGATCCAAAGTCATCGTCCGTGACAATTATTTTATACCGGGAGCGATGGTTTGGCTATATTTAATAATTTTCATATACGTTGGATTCTAGCCAAGGACGTCCATTTAACGTTTTTCAACATAATGCCGTCACCGCCAAATCAAGTACCAAAGTCGGTACGTTCTACGGGACTAACCCTGAGTTGTTCGAAGAAAATTATAATATTTATGTGGTAGTTAAACTAATGTAATCGCAAGACAACTGTCTGTCTGTCTTATACATTTTTTGATTAATATTGAATTTTTAGAATAGTCTCCAATCTACATAATCTTACACAAAGGCTCCCGCGGTTCCCCAACCTACATAGGTCCTACATGATTTGAGCCCGCCCTCAGCCACCCTACGTCGGTGACTCCTATGTCTTGTACAGATCTCTTCATTAGTGATTTGTAGAGACTCCGAGCATAATTCTCTCTATGGTCCAACAAATAAATGAAGTCTAAGGAGTCCTGAGTCCGTTTGTCCATTGAGTGCCCGTCACTACCAGAAAAATTTTCTTTGACGTCCGTGACGCCTTCGGTGGACAACGCCTTAATATTTCACGATCTCAGGTACGGTATGCAGCACGAGTACCATTCAGAGGAAGCATTGACGTCAAAACTCCAAACGTCAACGTAAACGAAGTAAACAGACGTGTGCCTAAACGTTAAACGGCGCTAACTGCCAACTACAAAGCATTCCTTGTAATTGTATCGCACTAAATCATCGCTATCGCTTTTCGATTGTGCTCGATAGTTTTGGCGATGCGATCAAACGGTCCGTTGTTTTGCTCCGGGTGTAGTAGATAAATCACGGGTTGACTTAAACACCGGAATTAATGTATCGGGTATCAACGGCCTTGGTAACGACTGCGTGGATGCATCATCGTCAGATCAGAAAATCACCAGAGAAACTGTGTGTTTGACATTTCTCCATAATATTTCTAATCGTCACTTTTTGTAAACAGCACGGGTGGCTTAAGATGCAGAACGGCTTTAAAGGACATGACGATGGATTGGTAGATGGTACAACTCAGACCACAAAGTACGAGGCGATTCCGTCAATGTGGCGAATGAAAACTTAAGGATAAGGAGCGAGAACTGAAATGGACTTGGATATAAAGCTAGTTAACTATGTAGAGCACCTTTTATGTATGTTTTGTTGAACAAGAGTCAATAAATAAATTTTAATTTCAATTTCAAAATGATGTCATGAGAAGGGCTGTACATATGGCTAGCAATCGCTGCCCGTGGAGCAATAAAAAGGGAGAAACAGACCGCTTTACTTAGATGCAGATTTAATTACGTTGTTTTCATTGTTATCAGAATGATTATTGAAAGCATGATTCTCTATGAGTCTATGCTAAGAACAAAGTAAAGTATCATATATTATTAGCATTATAGGAACTGCAAAAAGGAACCTGTAAGGGTTACACTTAAGCATCATGTAATTTCATAAGAATTAAATAAGATAGGATGGTAGAGTCAGAGGCGTCTTTACCTATGGTGCAGGGTGTGCGGCGCACACGGGCGCCAGATCTAAGGGGGCGCCGAGCGCACTCTAATGCGACACCTCCAAAGATGCGTCGATGCCGGCGCTCTCAAAGACTCTGCGCCCGTGTTATGGCCGACGCCGGGCGCGCAGTAACAAAGCAAGGCTACTCCTTTTCCTACTCTATTTAAATTTACACAATAACTTTTGTTTCAACGTGAAATCAGCCTAAAATAGTATTAGGTACATTTTGACCCTGCTCCTACTAGACTAGAGGGCGCCAGGGTACTGGTTGCACACGGGCGCCACAAGGGCTAGAGTTGCCTCTGGGTAGAGTAAGGATACTATAGTACCTAATCCCTGCTTTTTTTTTCATTTTTGACGTGACAACGTCTTATAATTCGATAGAGCCGGCTGCACGCACAAAAAACATGACTCATGCGGCGTTACCTCGCTCGCGTTACCTCGCTCTGAGGCGTTCCATGTAAGGCTTGAAGTGCAAGCGAGAGTTGTCACGTTCAACTATCGTCAGTAAGCCGACTTTACAGACAACCAATTTTTTTTTCATCGGAGAGGAGCCCCGTGTTTCTGTAGGCTATAGGGTACAGAAAGGTTAGCACAAAACGACGGGCAAACATTAGCAAAGCACCCGCCATTGACCGAGTGTCCGATTTCATACGCGCACACGCAATACGCACACACACGCACGCCGCCTGAATGGACAGGGAACTAAGGACATAATCACATAAAGGCGAATTTTTTTTTGTTAGCGAGCCAATGAGCAGGGGAGACACCTGTTTAGCAGGCGATGCACTGGAGATAGCATCAACAATGCTTTTTTTGTAAAAAAATATTAGCCTGTTCATAATGGCTCATTAATATTCCCCCATTTTTTCTACTAAGCGCTTGGACCACCTCTTGTCCGCTGGACCGACGACCTTGACAAAGTTGCTGGTAGCGGGTGGATAAGGAGGGCGTAGAACAGTGTGGGGAAAGGTCTATGTGCAGCAGTGGACATCTATAGGGTTAAGCTTGTGCCGAGTAGAAACGTTAAGCGACGTAATTATAGCCCAAGTGGGCGTTAACTATACTCTTGAGTTTTGGGTTTCAGTCTGTCCCTTAACTCTGATTGCTTTAAAGAATTTTTTAAATGTATTTTTGAATGCATCAATGTCTACTTAGTACTTAATACTCACACTTGGAATTAGTAGAACCATTAATAACTCTAGAGAATCCAAACAGTATAAGTCCTAGTGGGTTTTCAAGGAGCCAACACATCAGCAGCAGACATCAATCGATTCGTCTGAGACGACGACGATAACGTCATTATAAGCAGAATCCATCCAAGAACAGTATTTTTTAAAAGAACCTAAGTGCTTAATGGAGGACTTTGATTATCAAAAAGAGTTACGATCACATTACAATATTATTCCTTGAAGGTGTTGAAGCATGTGCCAAGCCCCTACTAAATGTGGTAGTCATGCGTGCATCATTATACCAACACCTAGCTAAAGTCCGGTAGGTGGGTATGTACTATGTAGCTAGTCTCTACATGGCGTGAACGAGGCGTGAAGGGCATTCGTACAGAAGCGACGCGGCGGTTTCTCTTAGCCGGGAGACATACTACTATACAAAAGTACTACTGGGATACTAAAGTAGAGATTTAAATTACAACAGCCATTTTTTAGAATGGAAATTCATAAAACTGGCATGCGATGACAAAGGGTCTCGCTAAATGGCAGATTTTGGCTGTGTACTTCTGCAAAACTACATAATAGATATAAGCTTCAGGAAGTTACAGATATTTCAATCCACTATGTCACGCCCCACTCTGTCAAAATCGCTTTTGTTTTATTTGATTAGTATGAAGTTTGACAAAGTGGGGCCCACCATCTAACTATACATCTTGGGCACATTTTAATTTAAGTTAATGTCTGCGCAGACTGCATCAGTCGAGCCAGGCTTGTGAGTTAAGGTTAGTTGGTGATGGTTGCGTTGCTATGGTTACTGGCGATGTTAGGGCGATGTACAATTTTGTTTGTATGAGAATCACCCTACACTCCCTACAGCAGTTTGACGCAATCTCATTTGTTGTTAAGTGTGGTGCACCTGAAGGTGTTATGGTTCTAACTTGGGTTACTTATAATACGGTATACCTCTTAAGTAACCCTATAACAGTTGCTATGAAGTATCACACAGGAATGCTAGCTAAATCGCTTGCCTGCGCATCTTTGCCAATATAGGGTAGCAACTGGCCGCAGCTGAAGCCTTTGACTAGATCAGACCCGAGAACAAATTGCGGAGTCAATATATAAATTAATGTTAATGTAGGAGTTATAAAATTTCAAACGTCGCCATGTCAGGAATCAAGCCCAGGAATCTGAATGCGCCATCTGGGGAGTTCTCATGGAGGTCATCAACCAGTAACAATTGATAGATACCACTAGAATCTATTAAATGGCAGCCAAAAGGAGGCTAACCAAGTGTGACTATCAAAAGCTCCTTGAAAACCGCACAAAGACCATGCAGAATTAAAAAACTGCTAGAAGGGCTATCTCCCAGACCATACGAAAGGTCTGCATGCTTTTCTGTACTATGTGCTTTCCTGTACTCAGTTGTTTATATCTAACAATTTAAATAAGAGGGTTCATAAATTAAAAAGTTTGTTAGAGTTTTGTAGGGTATTTTTTCAACTCTTAGTGTGAAACTACTTATAGTGGCAGCTTAAATATTATAACTGAAGTCTACGCAGACAAAGACCAATGTAGACCCAGGCTTTTCACATATTTTAGTTTAAACTTTTATGTCATTTTCAAACAATTTTGTGCCGGGATCCTCATGTAGAGTTGATTTGTACAAAGTTGACATGGACAATTGTGGACATTATGATCCAACGAGTAACTACAACAAATTGCCACTGTGAATTTTTAAAGAAGTCAATCTTATTTGGGTGTCGATTAGATGAGCCAAACAAACATGTGAAGATAATAAAAAGCTAGCAAAAACTGTAAATTCTTAAAATACATAATTATGATGTCATGAGTGCGACGCTGCGACGTCCTACGCGCCTCACGCCACGCTTAATCTCGGAGGGTCGGTCTTTATTGCCTCCGACTGACCCCCGACCTCTCTATGCTTCTAGCATTTCGTAATAGGCCACCAAAACAATAATACACGACTCGACACACTTTCCATACCGTAAGGGAGTGACACAACTTCAAATCACCTCGCTGTTCGCTAAAGGCTAAAGCATTCTCGCTCGCACTCGTTTAAAATACGCAAATGCGTGTGAGACAGAAACTATTGTCAAAACTTTTCAAAATTATTTACACGCATCACTACTACAAACAGTAATTACTAATTACACACCTAAGGACTTTAGAACTTGTTAAGTAGTAAGTGATAGTAGTGATACTAACCGTGGCCGAGTAAACATAAATCCAAAACAGACAACGAAGCGATGATCTCCGTGAAAACAAGGCACTAAACTCTCACAAAAACTTCTCTATTTTCACGTTATCACAACGTTAACACATATGGTTGAGACGGCATGCACTAGCACGGGACACTGCGGGGAACACGGCACTTGCACTTTAATGTTTATTTACAGTTATTACCGATCCTTAAAAGGCATATTTCACGGGACGTCTGTCGCAGTCCAACGAGTTTCGGCCATTTTGTATTTTTGTAAAAATGACAACTTGACAGAATTTTTTTTTTTTTAATAACTGGCTTTACGGCTCTGGGTTCCAGCTCTTCTGAGAAAAAGAACCGACCACAGGATATAGAAATTTTAGATGTACTCAAAGACAAAAGTGTATAACTAGTATCTTTGGATCAATGATGAAAGAATTACGATCTATGCTTTGGATGTACTTAACATCTTTTGAATCTTAAAAAAACTGAAATGCGTTCAGTAGATATGCATTGGTAATACCTACCCAAAATCATCCTTAAATTAATCCAATTTTTATTTTTTTATAGCTCTACCACTGCTTGTATAATAATATAAGAGTCCACAGACTCGAGAATGTCCTTTGATGACCATAATGCGCGGTGGCGCGGCTAAGTTCAAATTCAAAAACATTGAAGTTCATTGCTTGTCAAAATTTTTCTGATTAATAATTTTAACTCAATTATAATGCAAAAATGTATTCAGTTTACAGAGTCTTTCTATTTTCATTTGTTATAACAGCTATAGTAAGTAAAAATCTTGAACGAAACTTAGTACCTATTTTATAAACCAATAGACACAGTTCTTATTTGTTTCCTTTGTACAGATAAAATTTCAAGTAATATACGGTAAAGAAGATGACCAAACCTTTATAAAGCAAGGTATACGTAATACGTTATTTGGACCGAATTCCAAACTTAAATAATTATAAATAATTTTTGTTGCCTAACTCCAGCTGCCATGCACCAGCGCCAGGTATTCCTAAATTTAATTTTTTTTTCATACCCCTATTTTTTATTGCAGTTTCCGATCCCTCAACAGAGTTCCCTTTCGACTTTGTCCAAGTGGTTGATGACGCCAGAAACGTGATTGAGAAATTTGTCGGGAAAATGCTAGCTAAGAAACGATTGATAGGTTTGGATATAAATAAATGGTACTGGTGAAAGAGTAAATGAAACAACTAAAATTCATGAAATTTTATTTCGAAACCAGATACAAAAAAGAAACAATTTATAAAACATCATGCTGATGCAAGAATTTTCTACACTCTGCACTCAACTTTCAATGTTCTGCACTCAACTTTCAACGTTGCCAGTTTTGAGGTTTGATAAGAAAATTTCTTTTATATTAAAGTTAAGAAAGATTCTTAAAAAATATGGAACCCTTGGTGCACGAGTCCAACTCGAACTTGGTTGGTTTTTATGTTATAAATTTTTCCCTTGGATGAATACCTATAAACACTCAGTGGCTTTCAATGACGTTTATTTTTTATTCATTGAAGGTTTTCCACCAAATATTATTTTCGTTCCACTTAATAAAGCAGCAATGTATAGCAAACCATAGACAACAGTGATTATCAGAGTAGAGAGAGACAGAGTAGAGAGTGAGATACAGAATAAAGGGCACTGATCTGTGTATAAACTATCAGAGCCAGCACAGAGCAAGATTAACCTAATTATAGGTATAATTTCGTTTAAAAAATGCTAATACCTACCTAATTCAAATCCTTGATTGTGATAACTATTGCTCTTATTCTATAGATTATTAAGCAGTAAAATTAAAAGCTAGTCGTAAAATAAATAATTTGAATTGTCTATGGGTTTTAGAATCCGAATTTGGTTTTGGTATTTTAAATGGCGTCGATTTGAGCAGTTTTAACATTGAAATTCTTGAACGAAAAGTTGTGAAAGCGCGCGTATTATTTGATTGAATATTGATATTATTTTGATTGAAAGTTTGAGAGTGTTTCTATATTTTCTATTAATTGAGGAACATGTCGGAGGAGACAAATATTAGTAATATTATTTATAATGTAATCAGGGAGAATCGCTACAGCCATTGCAGGTTATGCCTGAAAGCAATACAAAACGAGTATGTTCGTTTTCAAGACGAGGTTTCCTTGAATCCTGAAAATGGACTTGTACAGCCTTTAGCGGAAATACTGACTAAACTGTTGGGTGAAAAAGTAGGTATTCTATACAGTCTATTTTTAAATACACAGAACTGCTTAAGCTTTAGTCGATAAACACATAAAAGATTGAATATTATGTCGATACTATTTGTTTTTAATTAACCATCTGACTAGAACGACACCCTGTCGTGTCTGAAAGTACTAATATCAATGGACCCACTTGGAGACACTAAAGATTTTATCAAAATTGATTGAATATAGTTTCTAAGATGATATAACATGCATAAAGTAAATATTTGCAACCTAAGTATAAATAATTTATTTATACTTAGGTTGCAAATATTTACTTTTTGGTATTAGAAATTGGTTGAGTAATTAAAGCTAGTTTTCTTGCAGATTTGTGATGAAGTCACAGGAATTGATGCAGTGTGCCCTGACTGTGTCGAGCTTGCACTGGTTTCAGCTCGCTTCATGGAAAAATGTCAAAATTCTACATACCTCATCAATCAAGTGTTCGAAAGCTTGACACAAAATCTTAACGTTGACATTAATACGAGAGATAGAAACAAATCATTGTACTTGCTTATGGAAGATTTGGAATGTAACATCTTGGTTGTAAACAAGAGTAAACTTAAGCAGCATTTAAATATCCAGAAACTACCGTACAAGTGCCATCAGTGCCTTGAGTCCTATGACACTGTTTCTGAACTAAAAGCTCATAATTTATCTTCGCACGGAACATTCACGTGTGAAAAGTGCATGGATACATTTGAAAGTGACTTAGACTTGATAAATCATGGAAGTACAAATCATAAATACAAATGTCCAGATTGTCCTCAGTATCGAAATACAGAGGAGGGACTCAAAGACCATCAAAGTATGACACACACAATGTACGTCTGTAAAGAGTGTGGCAGATTTTGCCAAGGCTTTGACAAACTACAAATACACGAAGAAAAACATAACGCTAAAAGCAGTTGTCCTAAATGCGGGAAGACATACACAACAAGAGAGTTTTATGAGAAACACGTGAAGCTATGTTTGGAAGACTTAATTGATCCTCATCCTATTAGAAGTAGCATGCTAAAGTCATTTGCTTGTGAGAAATGTGACAAAGCGTACAGCACACCGGGCGGTCTTCGAGTTCACGAAAGATTTGCTCACGGAAATGCAAAGCCGCATGAATGTAAAGAGTGCGGGAAAACGTTTACTGCACCAAGTTATTTGAAAGTCCACATGATTAAGCACACCGGGGAAAAGAATTTTAAATGTGAATTATGCAATGGCAAATTTGTTTCAAAAGAAGCTTTGTTGTACCATACAAGACGGCATACTGGGGAGAAACCATATAGCTGTAAGATATGTAACGAAAGATTTGTGAACGCCTCTGCTAGAGCTGAGCATATAAAATTCAAACATATCGGTCCTACGTTAATGTGTGAGATTTGCTCAAGAAAATTTGTTACCACTCACTTTTTGAAGCAGCACATCAGCAGACATCACAATCCAACAAGCAAATTGTTTTATGGAAGAAATATGATACCACCTAACTTGCCTGTGGAGCAAAATATGAGAAGATTTATTATTAAGGCTGAAGACTAAGTTTATTTATTATTGTAACTTATAAACTACATTATTTTGTATATTTTTAATAGAAAGTGAATAGATGAAAAAGCATATTAAGTACTCTAAAATGATAGTTGCAAAAAACCAAATCATGTTTGAGTTTGGCGGGCAGACTTAGTTTTAATATAGATGTACGAAATTAATACATAATGTAAATAAATGAAAGTTTTTTATTTTAAAATGTTTTTCATTGCTATAGTATAACATTTTTTATTAATGTTAAATGCTGGCTGCTGGACCTGGGTCAACTATCAATACACCTCAGAAAAAAAACGTCTTGTGGGCAACTGCCAGCCATTCGCAAGGCCAAAGTAGGTTAGCCCACAAAATTCAAATATTGAGTTTTTCGCGAAAAGCCGAAAGACTTTCTGCAGTTTCCCAAATTTGGAACCAATATGAAGTAAAAGAGTATTTTAGAGCAAAGTTCTATTTAAAAACATGGATATGCATAGATGTTATGGTCACAAAACTAATTGGCATAGCAATTTGCAAATAGTTTGAAAATTAACAGCAAATTTTTGAATTTTCGCGGCCAGATGTTTCCACCCTATCAAAATTTTCTATGGTCTGAACCACAGCACACCCGTAACGCATGGATATTATTATCTGTGACCTGTGTGTACACAGAACAATAATATACTCCTGGCGCATAGATCACAAAACTATGAAGATGCCCTATCATTAATTCCTCTCGGTAGAGAGTAGTATAATCTTTGATTTATTCTTTATAGCCTAGATGAAGTAAAATTCTAAAATTCTTGGTCTTAGTTTATAACCTAGACTTGCGGGACATGCGGCCCTATAGATGAGCGAAGAATATTAATTGAAGAAGAAGAATTTTTTTTTTGAATTTTTTTTTTTACTTTATGGGACGCCATTTTTTACGTCACTTGACATGAAAAAATGAAAAATGAAAATGAAAATGAAAATGAAAAATCTTTATTTTCACATAGGCCCAATTAAAAGGCTCTTATGAAAAGTCAAAACTCTACCGCCAGGTTCGGAAAGCAGGTTTGCACCGAGAAGAACTGGCAAGAAACTCGGCACTTGCTCTTTTCAAAAAAATGTCATTATATACAATTTCTTAAATAATATCAATAATTATTACATAATTTTTAAGATATCTCGTGATGGAAATATATCCCTATCATTCCAACATTGACATTGAAAAATTCTTCAATAGTATAGTAACTCCGACTTATTAGATGTTTTTTGACAGTGACTTTAAACCTGTGTAAAGGTAAGTCCAAAACAGACTTCGGGATCATATTGTAGAAGCGTACACTCAACCCCACAAAGGACTTCTGTACTTTACGTAAACGGTGTGGTACTACAACTAACTTGTGTCCGCCATAATATCTAATTGGATGGTTACTTACATCTATACGTTGCTTATAATTATTAATGTTTTGACGTACAAAGAGTAAGCAATAATTATAAATGTATTGAGATGCCACTGTAAGAACACCTATACAAAATAGTCAGATACATACATAGTAAGACAGATACAAAATAGTCACGTTAATTTTGTAGACGGGTCCAGTCCACATTCCGGTTTCCTAGGTCTTTGGCTATGGTCTTTGGTAGTCATCTGTGCTAAGTCCGCTTACCAGCTTACGTCACTTCTTGAAATAGGTATATTTTGAAACCGGTAAAACAACAAATAATTAATTATTCATCGAAAAGCAAGCATAAAGAACTGTAGAGCAAGTAATATTGGACTGGCGAGTGGAAATAAACAAGCAGTAAGTTAAGGCCCAGGATAAAGTTCCACCAATGAATTATTGACTTGAACTAGCCAGCGTCCTAGGACCTAAATTAGAATTTTGTGTGGGTGTTTACGTGCAGAACACAGAACTAGGACGGTAAGTTCATTAATGATGATGACTCTTATCGATTACTCTTATTAGTCAGATTAGCCTATTGCTTCAGCCTTCAGTCTCTCGTCAAGAGGTCATTGGTTCGAATCCCGTAGGTATCCCGGACTTGCAATACGGTGACAATGGTTCATCATTTATTCTCCGCGCGGCGAACCATGATCCCTATGACAGTTCGTTCAGTGATGGGTCGTGTCTTTGATCGTGTCGATATTTTTTTTTTAGACAAAGGCGTGGCTTACACTTAAGCCACGTTGGTAAACATGTTTCAAAAAATATTACAATGTGCATTTTTAATGTCCATTTTGTTGTTGTTGTATTAATTTAAGATTTTTGGCATAGATTAAGTAGGTAAGTAAAACGAAAGTTTCCAACCATGTTATTTTCTAATAATGCTTAACCCGGTAAACACGTTTTTGGTATACAAGTATATATTTTATCATGAAAATGAATGCTCCCCATTTATTTATTTTGTCTGAAAAATTGTGCACTCGTTTCCATTACCGACATTTTTTTATCGATACTTGCCGCCCTAGTCGATAAACGTCACACGACGTAAGTTTTGCAGGACGTAAACATAAATTCAGATTGACATAACTTCTTGTAAATGTTAAGAATTGTTAAAAATATCAACGGAATATCATTTCTAATGGTATAAAGCTACGTAAAATTTATAAATGGCATTTTTAGACGCCCCCAATATGATCCCGATTTAATGGTGACGCCACTACAATGTTATATGGTGACATTAGCTGTCAGTGTCATAGGGATCACGGTTCGCTGCGCCGAGAATAAATGTATGCAAAAGTGTGGAAAACACTATACTGCCATTTGGCTTTTTTGGGACCCGAGGCCAGTGGTGAGATATTATTTAAAAGTGGTTGAGACGAGGCAAAATAATATGGTAATAGATATTTAATTGGCATTGATCAATGAATTAATTTATTTTTAATGCATCTTATCGGACGTACCTACTTAAAAATAACTAGAACAAAACTATAAAATATGTTAAATATGATATTGGCATTTAGTATAAGTACTAGACCAGGAACCGTCATACTAGCATCTCCTTCCTGGACCTTCTTCATGCTTGAAGTCTATGACTGTTGTGTCAGTGTGGGGGGGGGGGGCCTGATACAGCTCAGCTGGATCATTGAGCCAGCCCAGCTCCCTCCAGAGGCTAAAGAGGCCCCCGGGGCCTAGGGCCTTAATTAGTGTAGTTGGAGCCAAGTTGTGCTCTGCATTGATCAGACACACATAATTCAATTATCAGTGGTAATAAGTGGTCAAGTGTGTTGTGGTCGGGCTCGCACACTTAGGTGCTATCTAGACCAATTTTCAATAGTATCAATGTAAACTAAACTCCCCTTACCCACCAAATTCAAAAACAAGCAAAAGATCACATTTGTTGTATTAAATATTTATTTTATTCTATTTTTAGTATTTGTTGCAATAGGGGCAACAGAAATACATGATCTGTGAAAATTTTAAGTCTATACCTATCACAATTCAAGAGATACAGCCTGGTGGACATGTGGATAGACGGATGGACAGACAGACGGCGAAGTATTAGTAGTAGCATATTATCTCAACTTTCAATACAAACTAGTACCTATACCTATAGTACCATAGTTAAAGAAGAGAAAGCTGCAATAACCATATTTTAATATCTATTTTATGTACACTACCAGTTCTTATTTTTATGTTGCAGATGGACTTCCACTTTCCGTTAACTCTGCCAGGATCTAATCTCCAAGAAAAACATCGTAATTTCAACTCCTTGGTTGCACAGACATATGAGAAGAAAGTTCCTTTTAAAGATGTTGCTACTCAGCCAGAAATAACTCCTATTGATCGACTCTTCAAAATAGACCTCGCCTCTAAATATAGAAACATTGAATATATCATAGAGAACCTTAAAAATGATGATATGCTCTATGTGAGCAGGGCTCTAAAAAGTTGCTGGATTTTGGAAAAAGATTACAGTGACATAATAAATCCAGTATACCTAGAAAACACTCTTTATCCATCGATGATCCAACCTGCGGTAAATAAAATGAAGCATTTTATCCAACTAAATCTCAAGGACAAGGAAAGGTGCCAGGAATTTTATGTTCACTACAAATCCAACTTTGAAGATGCATTCAATTTTTTGTGGCACTGTTCCAAAGAATTTATACTCAGCGAACTTCCTAATGTAATTGATAAATTGTCGCACAAACAGTTGAAAATAGTCTTCGATGTCTGCCCCCAGGCTTGCAAAGTTTATTTCGATATTTTACCAGACAATGCTGGTGCTTTGAAAAAGTATGTGAACAATCCACAAAAATACTTCAACTGCATAAAACCTTTATTGAAACATGATGGTAATGTTTTTCTCGATATTGTAGAGAAATATTTTGATACAAACGCTTTCAATACTTATGGCCCGTCTGTAACAGAGTATATAATGAAAAACTATAGGAGCAGATTTGATGCTAAGAGCGAATTATATGTGAATTCTATACTTGATTTGAAAACTGTGGCAACTTTCATGAACAGTGATGAAGCGAAAGATCTAATAATGAAACTTGCTAGGGCTGAGTATATTGGCTATTGGTTTCAATACAAAAAAGTCGAACCGCTAATAAAACGTATAAAAATCGACGAAAGATCAGCTTTTAAGAAAAAAGTCTTTGTTGAAAAAGCAATCGATAATAAAGTAAGGGATTGGCCTTATCCGATACCCAAAGGCTTAACACAAGAAGTTGAGGAGCTGCAACATGTGTTTACTGACATACAACATGAGCCATATGAATATGAATGCAGATATTTATCTGCTCCTGGTTTTGGTAGGTGCATGATGAGGAAGAAATGTGGGTATAGTAGCTATGTCCTAGAGGACTGTCCCCCAGCTATGTGTCCTATAGGAAAATCTCCTTTAGACCAGCTGTTCAACCGTTATCGTTTTATCGGTTTTGAGCAAACTTTTTATGAGCTAAGCAAGAACTTACTAGCCGAGAGTACAGTTCAAGGGCGACTCAATATGATGTTAGTTCTCGTGAGCAAGAGTGGTGGAGTGGTTGAACAAGTGCAGAAGTTGTTTAAGCTTTTGGTTGAAAGGCACAGGAATGAGCCGACCACGCTTCGAGCGGCAGTCGTCAGGTCTCTCGTCAAACGTGCGTCTTCCTGGCGTTTGCCTGACAACGTTTGGTCGTTAGTCCTAGAATTTGGTGTAGACGTTGGTCTAGATGGCGTGGCAACGGACCCATTGTGCCGGGAAGGTCTCCACGCGGTCGTCCTCCGCCATATTTTAGCAGATACACCTGTACCACCCACTTTACTTACTGGTTACCTTCGGGAGTTTTCAACGTTTTCCGATTACAAACTTAATGCAGAAGAGAGAAAGTTGGTCGCTAAACGGTTGCCATCGCTTATTTTGTCTTCAAACGCTAACGCTTTCTTAGACACCCTCGTAGAATACAAAGTAAACATAAAAGATGTCCCGAATGCAGAACAAGAACTTTTAAAAGCAGCAAAAGCTGATTCGCAACTTGTAGCGAGGCTGTATAAAGCGGGGGTGTTGCGCCGCGAACTTTTCCAAGAAACTTTTGCGCTTGACCCGGATTATGCAGCGTATATCAACGCTTTGAGACACGATTTGACGCCTTTGGAGAATGGAAAGAGCTTCGCCGAATTGGTCACTAAAGAAAGACCTAATCACGATCAATTCCTCAGATCTCTTTATGTATATTTTGGTGAACCGGGCGGTCTAGCGGATAAACACAGGATTGCTTTGGAAGAGGCGTTCTTGACGACCCCCAAACATTGGTTTGCGCGTCCGGTATCAGCACTTTTAACTAATGAAGAATTATTGCAGCGTATTTCAGGATTTGAATCGGAACGACCTCAATCAAAGTGGCAGTTTTTAATGTCCACCGGACTACGAGCTAATGCTCATTTGAGCAGACCACCCGTAGACGTGGATGCTGTAGATTGGCGATGGATCGGACCTAAGGCGGTTGCCAATAAGGCGTTTATTTGCAGGAGCAACGATAGGGAGAGATATATAAAAAAGCTGTTGGAATGGCGCCGCACCGCTAGAATTGCTATGCGGGTAGCCGATAAAACTCCATCTTCTTTAGACACTTACATTACGTTCTGTAAATTGAGACCCTTAGATGCTTTAAAAGTTGGCTTAGCGCTATATTTGAGTAAAGAACACATCGAACTACCAATTTGGAACGCTATAAAATCGATATTCCAATGTAAAGATCTATCTGAAAAGAAAAGGCTGTTGAAAAAATTATCAGATCCGGATACGATTTCGAAAAATGTCGAGGCAGATTATTGGGTGCAAGTTTTTAATATCTTTTTGAAAATGGATGAAAAGAGAGCAATGCCGATGCTTTGTCAGATAGAAAACCTTCTGCACGATGTAGATCATGCTTTCATTAGAAGTATCGTCAGTAAATTTATTGAAACAAAACTGGATCCTAAGACATTTTCTAGTGATGAACACAATAATTACGACCTCACTAATGTAAAATGCTTGCATTTTCGAATTATTGCGAAACATCTGCTTTTGTGCAAATCAGAAAACGAACAGAAAGATGTGATTGAAAAAGTTTGCATTCCATTTTTCGATGCGATAGAAGTTTTACAAGAAAAGTCAGAAACTAAGAAACACTTGATAAAGCTGCTAAAGGATTTTATATTTGCATTGAAATACAGCAAAGTATTTCTATCAGAAGAGTATGTGTCTTGCATGCCCGTGTTTGAAGTTATACTTAAAAGAATGCACAAAATACTACCCATAGAAGAGTATTTCATTAAATACGTGGAAATACATTTGACTATGCTTTTCTATAGGACGATAAAGCAAGCCATTAAACTGAAACCAAGTTTATTTGACGGACCCAAAAATAGGAAGGAAGCGATCGAGATTGTGGGCAGAATTTTCGGGAAGTACATTGGCAATGAAATAAAGGAACTCGTCAACAAATATTTCAAGTCTGTAGTCGATCTTTATAAGGTACCTTTAAACCTTTATTTGAGAGATTATTTCCATTTTAATGAGAGCAGAGAGATTTTGGTGACTTTTGTGATAAAAGGTCTGCTAGAGGTTGAATTGACGGAGTCATATATTCTGGCGGAATACCTTTACCAAAAGGAACAACAGCATCACATTTCTGAGCCGCATCGTGAGGAAATTCTGAAGGCTTTAAAGGAATGCAAAGATGAGGAAGTGAAAATGTTTTTGCATGCAGACGTTATTGCTGTCCCTTGCATGTAATGTATTGGAAAACTTGATTGAAATGATAATCTTATATATTTATTAAGTCACATAAAAACGTGTGCACCGTCCTTAGGACAGTATTTAGCATTTTGTATTTAAGCTTATACTGTATACAAAACAATAACACGCTTAATTTATGCATTCTTGTTCTAAAAATATGAAACTATTTACCTCATTTTTTACTTTTCGATGTAAGTACTCAATAATCGTAAGGTAAGACTAACATTATTAAAGGTTATAAATTTTTTATTATGTACTTTGTCTATTTTGGATTGTGTTTACAGAAATAAAGCTATTTAATTATACCATTGTTTTGTTTTCTCTGTTGTCTCTTCAGTACTGAACAGACGTTGTAATTCGCATCAATGCTAGCGATTCTGGTTTAGTATCTAAAATCTTTAAAAAAATATACAACTGTAACGTGATAGGGATATAGATTTAACCACTTATAATCGCGGACATACATACATACATACATACGGGTAGAATACAAAACCTCCTTTTTTTAAAGTCGGTTAAAAACCTCATATTATGGGCATCCATAATACTGCATTCAAAGATTTGCTTGCTAGGAAAATCATGTAATCTGAAATATTTAAAATAGTTTTAGATTTCATGGTTTTGCATCAAGTTTGTTTGAGAGATTTGATCCTTATAAGTAATGGGCATTTACACCTTTTTTTGAAAACTGTTTTAAATTAATCCTGTGATCGTAATAAACCAATAGAATTTTTATTTCAATTTTTCAAAACCAATAAAAGCCTTAAAAACGATTTTATAATTACGATTTTTAATTTTCGCGCGGAAACGGCTCGTGACGTCACTCCGTTAGTAACCATAGACTAGAGCTAGACAATCAACAGTAGTATAACCACAGATTAATGATACTGTATCTTGAGTAAAACCAAAGAGTAAAACAAATGTCAAACGCCGGATGGTCATGTTCAGAATCCAGTAATAAAATCTTTGAAGTGGAAAAGAAAAAAATTAGATTTGTAGCAGACTAATGTTAATATTTTAATGAATTTTCTTATAATTTACGTAAAAACATTTTACACATATTGCTAGCGAGTTGGTTCAGTCAGATGTAAGGTCAGATAACTAAGTATTAAAATTTAAAACTTACACTTGAACGAACACATAATCTATTTTATCTTTAGCGCAATCATAGATCGAACACAGACTTCTAACAGTACAAGAAACACTTGTTGATTAAAAGCTCCAAGTTTCGTGATCTGTGGCTCCAATACATTGGAAACAGGAAAAAAATAAAAATATTACAACTGTTAGGCCGATATTACACTATCATATATTCATCATATTTATATGATGTCATATCTGTCAAATTCTATGATAATTTTTATATGATTCAGTTCTTCATTTTTACATATTACACTACAATGATCATATAAACGTCATATACTATCAAGATGGATAACGATTTAGCCGTGTATTCGTTGATATTGAGATCTGAGGCTATTTTTTTAGTACATCTGCAACGAGGCATACTCTTCCCGATAAATCCGTTATTGTTTCTGCAATGACTACCATTATTGACAATCGTTTGTCACGATTTTTATAATCTGGAACCAGATTATTGTACAAACACTCATTTTCTTCGTAAAGGCTAATTAGCTTTTTTGTACTTTCAATATTCCAGTCGAAATTTTTCGTTTTGGAAGACGCCATTTTTTTGGTTACACAGACGAGAGTAGAGAGTAGAGACATATGATCCTATTTGTGCGCATGGTATCAAATAGGATCCTAGAACTATGATTATAGACAAATCTAGATATTACACTGTCATATGTTCCTCATATAAAAATGACTCACATTTCTATGATCCTATATATATATGATAGTGTAATATCGGCCTAGAGCCCTGCAAAAGACGAAGTATAAAATGAGTTCTAAAGTTTATCATTGGTGTCTTGTGCCTGAATGCAAAAATACAAGTGTAAAAACGCCACAAACCTTAAACATGCATTTTTATATTTTTTCTTACATGATGTAAGAAAAAATATAAAAATGTGTTTGTGTCTATTGTGGTCTGTGATGTACTCTGTGGCGATAATCTAGGTTGTGTAATATCCATAGAGTAATTTGTATATGTGTACCACAGACCACAAAACTAGATGTGTACTGTCACGGTACTGTCGGTGTGACGTCACGTTATGGTGGAAGGCGTTTTTGGACAGATAAAAAAAGACGATTTTTAAAATGGAATTATAAAATTCACATTGCAATTTTATGAATAAATAGTGGTGTAAAAGCCAAAGAGAGAAAAAAAAAAAAAGAATAAATAGTGACGTTTCCTGTTTACTTTTTTCAAAATCTATCTTAAACATGCATTTTTATATTTTTTCTTACATGATGTAAAATACCCTATTGATCCTAACGATCGATGCAATAAATAGCACAGGTTGTAATTTTTACAGATTGTAGTCGGTTCGATTTCCGGTTGTGGTAAGCAAATTTTTGTAAATCTTTGAATGCAGTTTTCTTTGTTTTCAAAAATTAAGAAATGTTTACTTTGAGTAAATTTTTCTATCTACAGTTTTAAGAGTATTTTCCCTTCAGGTGGCATTACAAAATTCCGTCCAGTATACTTTCTTTTCTTCAAGATTGGGATGAATTAAAATAAAAGAACAAGCATTTTTGGTGCAACATTTTATTACAAATATAACTTATATCGAGAATTAATTTATTAAATACATCGGCGAGTAAAGTAAAGGTTTTACCTACAATAATATACAAACTAGACGGCGTCACTAAAGTTGAATTCATTTATAATATTGTTAAAGTATATTTATTGATAATTTCATATTTTATAGTATTTCATTCCTGAGTAATTATTTGAGGAAATATATATCTATCCCTAGGCTGCACTATATATAGATGCATTTATATATGCTGTAAAGTGTAAAATATACTTCTAAGGTATTTAAATTATTCAAACTTCATTTAACCTAACACAATTTCAACATAATATACAGTGGTGTTGGTCTACTTTAACAGGGTGTCAGTGATGCGAGTTTAATGGTTTTTCTCAAGCTAAAAATTTAGTGTTAGTGTAGTTTGAGTGGGCTGACGTTATCTGTCGCTACCATATCGATTTTGACAGATTGAAAGACCCTCGAACATACAAAATATGTCATAGTTATTTCAATCCACAAAGACGCGCCCCACTCTGTCAAAATCGCTTATATTTCATTCGATTCGTATGGAGTTTGACAGAGTGGGGCGCGTCATCGCGGATTGAAATATCTATACCCACACAGTAACTTTCCAACATCAAATTCCTCTCGCCTAAACAAGTACGATAAGAAACGACAGGTTTGTACTACAGTAGTGTTATTATCTCGCTGCAGACTCGGTCATAAATCATTCGAGTGTTTTGCTTTTGTTGTTCTCTGTTTAGTTGTGCATTACTGCAGAACAACAAAAGCGAAACACTCGAATGATTTATGACCGAGTCTGCAGCGCGATAATAACACTACTATAGTAAGTAGTAGCTCGTTAACAACGGTGCCACTAGGCTCGGCCGAAGCCTCTCAACACAACTGATATGATCCAACTTTCGTGACGGCGTCCGTATGAGAACTTTAACAGCTAACTACTTTTCTTTGTTCAACGCTTCTATGAATTCTTCTAATTTCTCTTGGACTTGTCGTACGCGTTCTGAAAAAGAGAAAAAAAAATGGTTGCCTGTAAGTCGGTTTACGGACGATAGATTTGTGATAACGTCATAATTGGCCTCTCTATCGTTTGTTTTATCGTGCATCTCTATCGCTTGTTGCGCGCTCTCGCTTGCACGCACAGACTCAGGTGGAACGTTACGCGGAACGTTACTATTTTTCATGTGCGTTGCTGGTGTTCATCAATTTATTAAACGTTATCACGTCAAAAGGAATTAATCTTTTTACAAGTTTTGATTGCGAGAAGAAATTCTGACGACTTATTATAACAAAGAAGCATGACTAAAGTTTTCTCATGAACCATTCTAATGAAAACCAAAATATTGTAAGAAAATAAAATAGTGTTTTTAAAAAACCATTGGCACAACGGAATTTGTTTTTCATATCCGGAATTTAATTTCGCATATAAAAAGTTACTTTCTTTTCAATGCACATTTCCTATAATTTTATTGCGAAGTATAACTAAGTTTGCCCATAACTTTGGAATCCGGATGTTAATTAAAAAAATGTGAAGGCCATAGTCTTTAAAAATAAAGTATGGATTTGAATCAGCTTGGTAAGGCATTCCGTACATCCGTCATTCTTTAAGATTCGCCCGCCAAAATTCAAATTTTAATTATTTTTTCGCAAATACTAGGCTAATTATACATTTAAGGCTTTTGGCAATAAGATTTGCATTTGTAAGTCTAATAAAAAAAGTCTTACTGCCAGCTTAACTTGAAACCAAAAAAAAAATCGAGCAAATTAAACTTATGGAAATTCAAATTATCTAGAATGAATGTTTGTTAACTTACTAAGTTCTTCAGCAAGCTCCACTCTTCTACCGGAAAGCAGTTTCTTCTTTAGTTCGGGATCTGCTGACATCTGTACGAAAAAATATATTACAATAAGTTATCTGTATTGATTATATCTTTGCCAAAAAAGTAGAAAAAGTAGGGGCGCCATTGTAATTTGGAAAATTAAACCCCTAACCACAACAATTCGTCATTTCATTGCGTCGGCCAAGTTGGTTTTGAAATTTGTCTTAGCTTTGAACCGATTTTCATTAATCATAGCTAAGAACACTCCCGACTAATTTATAATTCATCTCTCAAACAAAAAAAAATCCAAATCGGTCTAACTTAAAACACCCCGTCGTTTTTGCGTCGGGGATAAATAACTAACAGATAGACAGACGGGTGAACGGGTGACGGGTAACATTTTGGTAAATAAACCCAAAAAATATTTATAATAGTTTTAAAAGCGTTACTGATCGTCAAGGACAATCGATATTATGTATAGCGCCACAAACTTATCAGCGGGGCTAGACAAAGTAACAGTCGTTTGGCGTTAACGACAGTAGACAAAAATGTATGGACAGACCACGTGACGAATGAAAACAAATGAAAGCAGAATCTACTTTATGCTTAGCGTTGTTCACTGTCGGCTGTCAATTGTCATGCGAAGTACGCTAAAGTTATCTACAAGGTCCGCGAGAACGCCAGGGAGCGTTCAAATTGTCGTACTTAGGCGAATTTCAAAAAAAGCGTGTTTTCCTCTCTTCGGTCACGCGGTTTTTCTACAGTCACTTGTTTTGTCCATACATTTTTATCTACTGTCGTCAACGCTAAACGACCGCTGACCCGGTGAGGGTGTCGCTATTGCCGATTTTTGTGCTGATGTTTCGCGCATCACTTCTTATTGCTTTAAGTTGAATAAACGCTGTGGAAACTCGCGTGCGGATTAATAACAGGTTTGGTGATCTGTGGCGTGGACCGCGGGCCATAGACAATAACTGCGGTCGGCTTACAAATGACGCTGTTGGTGTTTAAACAAACATTTTTGACACCAGTAAACTGGCGACAATTTTTCGCACTGTCTGCCGGGTCCTGTGTATACGTCTATTAGAGAGGCGGAAGTACGGTGACGCTGTTGGTGTCAAAACAATCATTTTTGACACCATCAAACTGGCGACAATTTTTCTCACTGTCTGTCGGGTCCTGTGCATACGTCTATTAGAGGCGGAAGTACGGTGACGCTGTTGGTGTCAAAGCAATCATTTTTGACACCATCAAACTGGCGACAATTTTTCGCACTGTCTGTCGGGTCCTGTGTATACGTCTATTAGAGGCGGAAGGACGGTGACGCTGTTGGTGTCAAAGCAATCATTTTTGACACCATCAAACTGGCGACAATTTTTCGCACTGTCTGTCGGGTCCTGTGTATACGTCTATTAGAGAGGCGGAAGTACGGTGACGCTATTGGTGTCAAAGCAATCATTTTTGACACCATCAAACAGGCGACAATTTTTCTCACTGTCTGTCGGGTCCTGTGTATACGTCTATTAGAGGCGGAAGTACGGTGGCGCTGTTGGTGTCAAAGCAATCATTTTTGACACCATCAAACTGGCGACAATTTTTCGCACTGTCTGTCGGGTCCTGTGTATACGTCTATTAGAGGCGGAAGTACAGTGACGCTGTTGGTGTCAAAACAAACATTTTTGACACCGTCAAACTGACGACAATTTTTCACACTGTCTGTCGGGTCCTGTGTATACGTCTATTAGAGAGGCGGAAGTACGGTGACGCTGTTGGTGTCAAAACAAATATTTTTGACATCAGTAAACAGGCGACAATTTTTCGCACTGTCTGTCGGGTCCTGTGTATACACGTCTATTAGAGGGGCGGAAGTACGGTGACGCTGTTGGTGTCAAAACAAACAATTTTGACACCATCAAACTAGCGACAATTTTTCGCACTGTATGTCGGGTCCTGTGCATACGTCTATTAGAGAGGCGGAAGTACGGTGACGCTGTTGGTGTCAAAACAAACAATTTTGAGTTTTGACACCATCAAACTGGCGACAATTTCTCGCGCGGTCCGCCGGGTCCTGTGTATACGTCCATTAGAGAGGTGGGAGTACGGGATAGACATGTTGTTACCTCGTCGAGCACCTCCCGCAGGTCTCGGTCGAGCCTGGCGGCCTCTCTGTTGGCGATCTGCTGCCGCAAGGCGTTGGCCGTGGTGCGCGGCGGGAGTACGGGATAGGTGTGTTGTTACCTCGTCGAGCACCTACCGCAGGTCTCGGTCGAGCCTGGCGGCCTCTCTGTTCGCGATCTGCTGCCGCAAGGCGTTGGCCGTGGTGCGCGGCGGGAGTACGGGATAGGTGTGTTGTTACCTCGTCGAGCACCTCCCGCAGGTCTCGGTCGAGCCTGGCGGCCTCTCTGTTGGCGATCTGTTGCCGCAAGGCGTTGGCCGTGGTGCGCAGCGCCGCCTGCACGCGCCAGAACATCACCACCTCGCAGCACTCCTTCTGACAAGTGATACAATAAAACATCAACAAATGTCTCTTATATATAAAACTAGCTGACCCGGCAAACGTTGTTTTGCCATATAAATTTTTCTCTCGAACGGAATAAATAGTATCCCATGTCCGTCTCCTGGCTCTAAACTACCTCCTCACCAATTTTCAGCCATATCGGTAAAGCCGTTCTTGAGTTATAAATAGTGTAACTAACATGACTTTCTTTTATAAGGATATATAAAATTCTCATGTCACAGTGTTTGTAACCAAACTCCTCCAAAATGGCTGAACGATTTTTATTTATGATTTTTTTGTCTACATGTAGTAGATCTGAGTTATCTATTTTTCATAATAGCAAAACAACGTTGGCCCGGTCAGCAAGTAAATTTTATAAACAAAATTAATAACATATCATTGTATTTTTTTTATTAAAAAAAAACAAGCTTTTACTCAATTTATCCGTATTTGTGTACTCAGCAAACGCCTTCATTTGAGACCAATATTGTAGGATTAAATAAAAATAATTATTCCACCATCTTCGATATGCCGCCATGTTGAATGTATTGTCATCATTTGGGCCCCAGATTTGCATTACAAGACATTTGACAGGGTAAGTAAGCTTTCCCCGCGTTTAATAACCTCAACTGGTGACAGAAGGGCTGGCTCATTTTTTGCGCAACGTATCAGCCTAGCTGTTCAACGCGGAAATGCAGCCAGTATTCTTGCCACCATTCCACGCGGGCAAGACTTGTATAGTAATTAGAATAAGCTAGTGATAAGTTTTATTGTAAATTAATTAAAGCATGTGAAGGATCACGTTTAAAAAAAAAAGTATAGAAACTATGGTTACATTTTTTATACACTACATGACGGGGTTTTTATTTCCCCGTACGGCTTAACAAAGTGCGTCAAGAGAAACTTAGGTCGAATTTTGTCGATTGTTTCCGACTCTTTAAAATCCGTATAGACAGAAAGAAAAGAGATCGAGAAAATTTTGTCGTGGTGCGCATTTTGGACACAAAAGTTTGGGTCCGATTAGAACATTAAGACAACTAAATGTTCTAATCGGACCCAAACTGGATTATAAAAATGTATCTACCTCTTGTCCTGTCTGCTGGCTGTACAGATAGAAACTCTTCTTGCAGTCCCTGGCGCGCGCCTGCGCTCGCAGGAGGAAATTCCTGCAAAAACGTGAAAAATTATGATTTACTACCTTGGCTCATTAGCTATCCAAAAAAGTCATACATAACATTCGGAGAGCTCCTAGCCTGGCGAAACAGATTGTTGTAGCGACATCTATAGACAACATTTGTAAACTGCTCCTATCCCATACAAAGCGGTGGTAATTCTCTCACGATCAAGTAAGTAAACATATTTTAAAAGACTCGGAATCAGCACATTAGTCACCGATAAAAAATCTGAGAAAATGCTGAAAATTTGACGTGCAAGAAAAAAGTAGCGGCATCTGTCAAATTTCCCGCCAAAACGCCACAAAATGGCGGAAATCGTCCCTTTGAACGCGTGCAGACTATAATTCGGCCGTTCAGAGAATGCGTTCCTGACACGTCGCGATTGAACTGACGACGTAACTTTGTAATGGCGTTGCAGTTATGATAAAAATATTATTGCTGGTTGTTTACCGTTTTAACAATTGATGAGCATTAAAACAACATTATTATATCAATAATAAATTAATGTTGTAATTTTGTGCCAAACTGAGTGTCAAATAACTTGGTAACCAATATTTTTCTAAATCTAAACTGCGCTATTACAAGGTTATGTCAGCGCTTTATATTTGTAGTGCTGTACTAACAATAACAGGCAATAATAGTATCGTAATCTGTTCTTATACTGATATACTTTATAAAATAATACGTTTTGTTTTTCTTTTTAAGAATTTGAAAATAATGGACTATAAGATAACTTTTATTAAATATTCTGATTGATTCTGTTATTGATAATAATATAATTATACATGTAGGCGAAGATGATGATCAAGACACAACCTCATCAAGCGAATCGGAGTCTGATTAATATTCTGTACGCGCATTCAATTCAATGTCCTTTATTGCATAGAAATACAGATTGTGACTTTGTAACAAAGAATAAATAAAACAATTTTATTATATTAATATTACCCCTTTTTGGTTTCCACATAGATAACTAAAATATAAATTTTAAATGATTCCGCCAATTTAAAACGAAAATAATCTTAAAAATAACGCGGTGGTTCATTTTGGAGGAACGGTAACGAACTCAGTGTTATGTTGTGCCCATCACTAGTCGTGACTAACTGACAGGTGTCAGGAACGCATTCTCTGAACGGCCGAACTTTAATAATCATATTTTGTAAATTGATAATTTCATTTGTTTTTTGTTTGTATTTTGCATGCCAATATGGTATGATATAGTGAAAACTTGTAAATGGATAACGTACCAACGTTGTAATAATATGTACCTATATCAGTAGTAAAAAAAAAATTGAATTGACAATGTATGTACTGGTTCCTCACCTGAGGTACACAGGCCTCCACGTTTCTCTAATGTACTCGTTGTCCACCTCCACGCCTCGCCGACGAAGGTTATCCCGTACTGCCACCACCTGGTGCAAAGTAAAATTTGGGTTTTAGTCTCTATAAATCTTGCACGTTTAAAAACGCACAATCACCACTTACTTACTACAGTTTTATAATGGCTGTGGAAAGCAATTGCACTATTTTAAGACGCGCTAAATTTAGACACTTTTAAACTGAATCTCTACCTTTACGTACTAAATTAGAATATTTTATTTTATTTATGAAAGGAAGTACTTACAGCTAATTCTTAGCTAATAATAAGTTTTCACAGATATGAGTTTAGGTAGCGAGTGAAATAGAATCGAAGTGTTTTTTTTGCCATAAATTGGCATACACTATTTATTTCGCCGAGAAAAAGATCTATAATAGGTTCCCTATAGAATGTATTGATAGGAGATGTAGACTTCAAAATATGAAAACGTAGATCACTCTACGATTTCGCATTGTAAAGTCAACATCTCCTGAGGATGTCCCGGTGCCGGGAAGAAACGTGAGTCGAAGAAATTGTTGGAAGAATTGTTTGTGGTGTTTTATTGTGTTCATACAGATTCCTTTCAAGTAGCGGATTATAGCAAAACCAATTAAGCTGTCCTGCGGGGCTAGACAAAGTAACAGTCGTTTAGCGTTGACGACAGTAGATATAAATGTACGACAGTAGATAAAAATGTATGGACAAACCAAGTGACTGTAGAAAAACCACGTGACCGAATATAGGAAAATACGCTTTATTTGAAAATCGACTACGACAATTTGAACGCTCCCTGGCGTTTTCGCAGACGTTGTAGATACCCTTTAGCGTACTTCGCATGACAATTGACAGCCGACAGTGAACAACGCTAAGCATAAAGTAGATTCTGCTTTCATTTGTTTTCATTCGGTCACGTGGTTTTTCTACAGTTATGTGGTTTTTCCATACATTTTTATCTACTGTCGTCAACGCTAAACGTCTGTTACTTTGTCTATAGCCCCGCTGTAGATTATGGATTTTCGCAAAATAACGCCTGCTTCAATAGAATCATCAGCTTTTAATAGTAGGAGTTCGTACGTACCTCATCATATGAAAGCGCGGGTCTGCTGGTGCCAAGTTTCTCCAGCTCGGCCCTCACCTCCGCGCGCCGGCTCTGCTCCTCAGTGGTGTACTGCCAGCGGAGCCAGCGGTCGCGGAATCCGGGACCTGGCACCAGGATACTCATCAATATGTATGCAAACACCCAGAGGTTTTACTATAGCACGGTCGCGGAACACGAAGAATTTCGTACATTAACCTGTTACTACCTGTCTCTGTCACTCCCGCGTCAAAATAATGCGGTCACGCTCGCACAGTTATACATAGTCGCACAGTTATATATAGTCGCACGTTAATGTACGAAATTCTTTGTGCTCCGCGACCGGACTTTACACTCCATTTAGCACTTTGCCCCTTTGCACGCGGCTCGTAAGCGTAAGCATAGCGTAATCCTCGCGTACGACGAGAGCAGTACGAGCATGAACATTTTCAAACATGTCCGCAGACGAAGCGTTGTTGCAGCGAATCGTAGGAGGCGTTATTATCATGTTAATGTTCTCACTCTGTCTTTATTATTTTTAAGAACTTAATATTCATACACCAATATTATTGATAAAAATATGTAATTGGTTGTAAACATTTATTTAAGATCTTATTGTAACGTACATTTTCATGAATAAAATATCATTCATTCACTCATTCATATTGTTACGCGTAGCGTCATCACGATATGCTTACGTGTGCGAAGGGTATTTAGCTTAGCGTTCACACTCATTCAATATAGTGTTAATAAATACCACATGGTACCGATTCTCTATAAAGCCTTTGGCCTCGCAACGCACACCGCTGTGGTACGATTATCTACTATCCCGTTTACTACGGTATGGTTGGAAAGAGTAAAAACTATTTCTAAAGACTACAACTCCTACTTCTTTTGAACCGCACAATACCGAAAGATACAATAGATTTTATAAATCTAGAGACAATTAACACCGAATCGCCAACTTTGTCCACCATGTTTTATTGAAAGCTCAAACTGACAATACAGATTATAAATTCTAATTACAAAAAAGGCAAGAAAGGAACCCGCTTGTCAAAGTACCAAACTGCAGTAAGAAAAGAATCATTTATTTGCATAAAATATGACTAGTTAGTCCGCTATCATTTTATCGCGCAGCCGGTTGCGGCGTCAGTATTCGCAAAGAAAAACTTCAAACGACGCCGAACGTGCGCGTGTACTTGTAACGACAAATTCTAAAGAGAAAACAACTTGTAGGGAGTCAAGAAGGCGCCCCGGGAACACGCCAAGAGCAAGTACCGAACGGGCGCCCTCCCGCGTTTCGGCCCCCATAACCGCGAGGTTGATTGGGCCATGGGTGGTGGAGGGTTGTCCCTATTACCTGTAAGGTTCTTGAGGTCTGTCTCCACAGCCTGCAGGCGCTCCCGCAGCGCCGTCTCCATCAACGCGACGGCGGCGTCCCACTCGCCGCGCGAGCGCACGCATCGGTCCTGCAGTGCGTTCACTTGCAGCACGCGCAGCACCTGACGATGAGAGAAACTCTTTGACTGACTGACATATCAATGCACAGCGCAAACAACTAGGTCTAGACTCCAAATTCGGCTTACAGGTTCCTAATGAAGTCTGGAGGAGCTATAAGAAAGAATTTTTCAAAAATCACCCCCCAAAGCGATGTAACAGGTTTTGTATGGAGAAATAGCCGAGGAGTGATGTTCATAATGTACTTAGATGTCAACAATATATATGGTACTGACATCTTGCGCGCGCTCCTACCACAGGTGCCTCGCCAGCGCCTCCTCGACGGCGGCCTTCTTCACGGGCTCGTACACGGGGTCGGTGTCCGCGGACCGGGCGAGCAGCTCCGCAAACTCCTCGCGCAGTAGCAGAGTGATGTTCATAATGTAGTTAGATGTCAACAATATATACGGTACTGACATCTTGCGCGCGCTCCTCCCACTGGTGCCTCGCCAGCGCCTCCTCGACGGCGGCCTGCTTCACGGGCTCGTACACGGGGTCGGTGTCCGCGGAGCGCGCGAGCAGCTCCGCGAACTCCTCGCGCAGTAGCGGAGTGATGTTCATAATGTACTTAGATGTCAACAATATATACGGTACTGACATCTTGCGCGCGCTCCTCCCACTGGTGCCTCGCCAGCGCCTCCTCGACGGCGGCCTGCTTCACGGGCTCGTACACGGGGTCGGTGACCGCGGAGCGCGCGAGCAGCTCCGCGAACTCCTCGCGCAGTAGCGGAGTGATGTTCATAATGTACTTAGATGTCAACAATATATACGGTACTGACATCTTGCGCGCGCTCCTCCCACTGGTGCCTCGCCAGCGCCTCCTCGACGGCGGCCTGCTTCACGGGCTCGTACACGGGGTCGGTGTCCGCGGAGCGCGCGAGCAGCTCCGCGAACTCCTCGCGCAGTAGCGGAGTGATGTTCATAATGTACTTAGATGTCAACAATATATACGGTACTGACATCTTGCGCGCGCTCCTCCCACTGGTGCCTCGCCAGCGCCTCCTCGACGGCGGCCTGCTTCACGGGCTCGTACACGGGGTCGGTGTCCGCGGAGCGCGCGAGCAGCTCCGCGAACTCCTCGCGCAGTAGCGGAGTGATGTTCATAATGTACTTAGATGTCAACAATATATACGGTACTGACATCTTGCGCGCGCTCCTCCCACTGGTGCCTCGCCAGCGCCTCCTCGACGGCGGCCTGCTTCACGGGCTCGTACACGGGGTCGGTGTCCGCGGAGCGCGCGAGCAGCTCCGCGAACTCCTCTCGTAGCGCCTCGCGCCCCGCCTCGATGGACTGCCGCGCCAGCTCGCTCTCCGCCCACTCCCGCAGTTTGATGTCCACCGACGTGTTGAATTTGTCTATACAATGGAACAGAACATCCGTTATTGTTTACTAGTAAGAAACGATTCTAAATAAATTTCAAATATATAAAATTCTCGTGTCACAAAGTTTGCAACCAAACTCTCAGACTGAAATTTTTTGTCTAAGTTCAGTAGGCCTAAGAACTAAGGTCATAAACTATTTTTCAAATCCCGAAATGGCAAAACAACGTTTGCCCCCTCAGCTAGTAAATAAATAAATAAATTCTGATTAGGAGAAGAAATATGTAATTTTTTTTGGAAAACTACAGTTTCTAGCTAGAAAAAGAATTGCTGGCTCAAAGAATTATAGCTAACTACCTACTAGAAATTACAGGGTTTTGCCCAATAGGCGACCACGCTGGGCAGACGGGTTGGTCGCTCGCAGGGCTATGCTGATCGCACCGGTGTCGCTGCTGCCCGACACCGGTCTGTTCGCATTTCCAGCACAGCCAGTCCAGAACGGTTATACCGCCATTCGCCGGTCGTCATCGCCTCGTCCGTTGATCAGCAGGGGGACCGCGGGCAGGTGAGGTTGACGATTGGGGCGCAAAGATGGAAGTGCGCCCCCAATACCCCCCGAACCGCCGAATCCAGCTCGGTTGGGCAGCGTTCGGGAAGCTTCGTGATGTCTTCTCGTCCAATATCCCTCAGTGCCTGAAGACTAAGGTCTTCGAACAGTGCGTGTTACCAGTGCTTTCATATGGATCCGAGACTTGGTCTTTCACTATGGGCCTCATAAGAAGGCTCAGAGTCACTCAGCGAGCGATGGAGAGAGCTATGCTCGGAGTTTCTCTGCGTGATCAAATCAGAAATGAGGAGATCCGTAGACGAACCAGAGTCACCGACATAGCTCAACGTATCGCGAAGCTGAAGTGGCAATGGGCGGGGCACATAGCTCGTAAAACCGACGGACGTTGGGGACCCAAAGTGCTGGAATGGCGACCCCGCACGGGAAAGCGCAGTGTTGGCAGACCTCCGACCAGGTGGAGCGACGACATTAAAAGAGTCGCGGGAAGGCGCTGGATACAAATGGCGCAGGACCGTGCGGGCTGGAAAGCATTGCAGGAGGCCTTTGTCCAGCAGTGGACGTCCGTCGGCTGAAACGAACGAACGAACGAACCTACTAGAAAAAGGAATTTCTCTTGTAACTAGTATGGAATGGCAAGGAATACCTCTATATAATGTTTTCTAAACTAAGAATAACTGAGAAATGAGCTAACCAAAAATTCAGTGAAACTCTCTTCACAGAGAGAAGTAATCGACATGACAAAAAGGAGGCCCCAACAAAGAATGTGATTGCTTTTTCTAAAAAAGAAATAGTCGAAACTAAAAAAAATACACTATATAAACGAATTTACTCGAACTAGTTCTAAATATAGCCGTTTCTTACTATAATCGAAATCGTAGGGATCAAGCCACACCACAGCGGTCGCGTTACTGCCGCTGTTAGCTTGCTTGTACTTTACGTGTTGGAGGGGATACGCTGGGAAGGAAACGGTTAGGTAACTTTTAAAGAGGTGGTAAAGAATGAGTAGGCCCTGTATCATGTATGTATGTGTGTGTAGGGGTGCCAGCTCTCCAGGGCATAGCTTATTACCCTCGTGAGTTCGTGCTAGTGGTCTGCGGAAACGCAACGGCCAGGCAGTATTTCTCTGTCAGGCAGTCGTTGGTCTGGAGAAATGGTATAGGGATTGGCACTGGTTAAATTTATATTTAAAATTTCTTTGTAATATTATGTGTTATTTATTTTTATCAGTAGCGGAAAAATCACATTTGGAAACGATTTTCAGTATTTGCAGTATTTTCATGTGGTTCATCTGATTTTCAGGGATTTCTTCAGAAGGTGTATATGTACAGAAGCGGTCGTCTATCTCTCGAGATAAGTTTTCATTTCATCTCATAACATGTAATAAAATGGAAAATTCTTTCCAAAAAACCAACTTCAAATGCCACTACAAAGAGTGAAATAATTTTTAATGTACACCAATTCGAAGTCGGGCAATGTTTCGTTCATTCACTAATAGTCCTCCGTATTGTCGATAATTTTGTCGTTTCTTTGCACATTAAGCTTTTTAATACGAAGGACTATTAATGATTGAACAAAACATTGCCCGACTTCGAATTGGTGTACATTAAAAATTATTTCACTCTTTGTAGTGGCATTTGAAGTTGGTTTTTTGGAAAGAATTTTCCATTTTATTGGAAAGAATTTTCCATTTTATTTTTTACTTTTTAGTGGATGGCATTGCGTAGACACTAATGCGTAAGGCATTGGAAAAAATGCCCAAATCGCTTGAAGTATGCTTCTAAAATCTGAAGAGTTCCATGAATTTCACCAAGGTTCCATCATCAGATCTGGACTTGATGCATACAGTCATTACTTGATGACTGCAAGGAAATGCAATAGTAACTATAGAGATTCCGACAAATTGAGAACCTCCTCCTTTTTTTTGAAGTCGGTTAAAAAATCAAGCGATTCTATTGGTGTGTTTGACGCAAAACGTAGCACATCTCCAGTGGACAATACCTCACAATAGTCCTATTATACTCACCGAATGGCGTAGTGGTAGCGAACCTGCTGTCTGCGCCGGAGGTCGTGGGTTCGATTCCCACAACTGGTAAATGTTTGTGTGATGAGCACGAATGTTTTCCAGTGTCTGGGTGTTTTTCAATATATTATATTCATGTATATTAGTATGTATGTATATTTATCAGCGGGGCTAGACAAAGTCACAAGCGTTTGGCGTTAACGCTAGTCGACAAAAATGTATGGACAAAACAAATGACTGTAGAAAAACCACGATAATAATTACTAAACACGCTGTGTTTGATACTTTCGGCTGTCAATTGTCAAGCGAAGTACGCTAAAGTTATCTACAAGGTCCGCGAGAACGCCAGCGAGCGTTCAAGTTGTCGTAGTTAATTATTCAAACACAGCGTGTTTAGTAATTATTATCGTGGTTTTTCTACAGTCATTTGTTTTGTCCATACATTTTTGTCGACTAGCGTTAACGCCAAACGCTTGTGACTTTGTCTAGCCCCGCAGTTATCCTAGCACCCATAACACAAGCTATCGCTTACTTTGGGGCTAGATTGCGATGTGTAAAATGTCCCGTATATATTTATTTATTTATTTATCATTATTATTACCGACGTCGTCGTGCGCCTGCGCAGCTGAAGGCAGGTATATCCCGCTGAAGATCCTCTCTGCGGTGGAGGCCCACAGCGCGTTGTGCAGCCTCTGCTCCCACGCCGCCGCCGGCACCGCCGACAGCTCCGCCGACTGGTCCAGGAGTTCCGCACGAGCTCGCTCGAACAGCTCATCGCGGTCCAGCTCGCGTTGTCTGAACAGTGGAATGGTATTTTTAATACATTTGCTCAAAAAGTTGACATTTCCATGTGTGTTTAGCGTGCGAAAAGTTATTCTTTTCCGCACTAGTGTTTTTGGGTTTTCCTCCTACGCGGCACCGGAGCGGGCGCACCAGGAGCGCATGAACACGAACACGGCATGCAAACACGGAGCACGCAAACACGTAAAACCAATATTTTTTTCGCAAATGTATTAAAAAAAATCGTTCAATGCACGTGCGGAATTGTCATTTTTACTGGTCCTTATAGTCAACAAACCGGGACTCGTAAAGAAATGACAAACTTTCCGCACAGTTTATATTGAAATGTACTATATCAGCACCACGCATCACACTACTATTATAAGAGCGGAAGTTTGTGCGTGTGTATGAGTGCGTATGCGAACGAGCGTGCGTGTTGTGCGTGCGTGCGAGCGTGTTTGTGTCGGTGTGTGGGTAAGTTTGTGCGTGTATGAGCGAGCGTGTGTGCGTGCAAACAAGCGTTCGTGCGTGTAAGCGTGCATGTGCGTAACTGTGAGCGTATCTGTGTCTGTGTGTATGTGCGTGCTATAACAATAAATCTAATACATTAAACTCTCGTGCCAATTTCTGTTACCAAACTCCTCCGAAACAGCTCGATCGATTATTATGATATTTTCTGTGTATGCTCAGTAGGCCGTAAGCTATTTTTTTTATATATCCCTGATGGCAAAACAACGTTTGCCGGGTCAACTAGTAATACTACAAAGGCGAAAGTGTTTGTTACTCCTAGATGCTGCAACTACTGGATCAATGTGGTTGAAAATTAGAGTGGGGATAACTTTTACCCTTGATTAAGTTTTACCGCAGGCTTATATTAATCCCGATAAAACCGGGCAAGGGATTTGTGCTGAACCGACTTGAATTTCAAACGGGCGGAGCTGCGAAAAAAAGCATCTTCTTTCTGGATGGCTCTCAACTGACCTCGGGAAAGTGTTCTTCCACTCTGTCTCCAGGTTGAACCTCATGGCTTTAAAGGCGTCTGCCTGTTGCTCCACAGTGTCTCGCACCATGCGCCAGAAGCAGTCTGCCACGCCCATCGCCAGGTTGCGGGTTGTCACTTGAGCTGCCGCGACTAGGCCCTCCCTGGGAGAAAATACTACATGGAGCATTTATTAACGACAAAGCAAGAATTTATTAACGACAAAGATTCTTGGAATGATAAAAATATTCTTCCATCTCCTCACGAGATATCTTAAAAATATGTTATAATCTTTCATACTTTATAAAAAAATCTTGTATTATAACAATGACATTTTTTAAAAGAGCAAGTGCCGAGTTTCTTGCCAGTTCTTCCCGGTGCAAACCTGTTTTCCGAACCTGGCGGTAGAGTCTTGACTTTTCATAAGAGCCTGTTATTTAGGCCTATGTGAAAATAAATATTTTCATTTTCATTTTTTTAATTTAGAAATGGTCATCCCACTTCTGATGTCAATTTCATCATTCGCGTTTCCACTTCTGTAAAATGCTGTGGCGTTGTTGGGCTTTGAAGAAGCGTCAAAAAAGAAGTTAAGACATATAAAAATATCATGTCTGAAACAAGATCCTGTGATTTATCATAATGGGTACCTAATACACCATAGTTGCTGAGGTAGTCTTAGGCTCACTACTTAAAAGGTTGGTCCGGGATTGGGACTATTCTTTAGCTATTTATCGTCGTGATATTGACATCTGGAGGAAACTTTGAAGAGATCGAAACAAAGGTTGTTTCAGGTTCATTAACATTACAGCAATTTTTATGTAATACATACTATTATGTAATAAGTAATATTATGGGGCAATTGCTGAGGATGTTTATACGATGTTTTGTGATGCAAAAAAGAGCTGTCCATGCTTGACAGATCTTTCTCTGAGTTTCCCGTTTTGTACAACTTACTTGAACAACTTGGAAGACCTGAAGAACCGTTCCTCATACTCGCGGATGCTCTGAATGGAGTCATCCTTCCGACTGCGGCCAGTCACCACCGCGTAGTAGCCTAGAGCCTTCATTGGGAACAGCTTGCCTTCCAGGATTCGACGGATCTGTAATTTAATTTATAGGATAAATAACATTATTCTTTTTTTAGGATAAGTAACCTTAACAGTTTTCCAGTATTACGTTCCTCCCAAAAAGAGGCCCAAATAATACTAAAAGGCATATTAACTCTTTAAAGATGTTGTGGTTGACTCAAGTAGGTTGCAGTCTCGATACTTAAATTAGCCATTAGTCCTGTTACTGAATACTATAAGATTGTAACCAGTTTTGTGACCCAAATAAAAAAAAATATATCATGGGACTTCTGGTACATGTTGTATACCACTGTGTACCACAACTGCACAACGTAACCAGAGACTTTTTAACTTTGAAATTTGCTTAATATGATTTGCTTTGCTGTTTAAATGACAGACTGTATTTTCAAAAACTAAATTGTAAACACAATTAATATTTTTTTAAAAGAGCAAGTGCCGAGTTTTTTACGCGATCTTATGGGAGTAATGTTGTTTTCTTAACGTGGCAGTAGAGTTTGACATTTCATAAGTGTGTGAAATATGTTTACTATGCTATTAGTGCCAATTTTAGTGTTCTAAGTCTCTGAACTAATTTAACGCGTTTAAAAACAGTGACATCTTTTCCATTGGGAGCATATTTAAAAGGAGATATTTTGCACAACAAAATCACCACTATTGTTTATGAATCCTGTGACTTTGACTTACTCTATTAGGGTTGGCAAGATTCTCTTCGGCGAGGTCAACCTTTGTCAGCACAAATATAGTCCTCTTTCCCTGTGGGTCGCACGACGCGACTAGGTCTGTCACGTTGCTTCGCTCGGCGTCCACTGAGCCGTCCTGAAACATCGGACCAGGGGGGCTATTCACGTTACGTGTCGGCTACATTTTGTGATGTGATATGTTTAAAAAGGTGATGGTATTTACGTACATAAGCAGACGATATTGAACTCTAAAACATTTTTTGCGAACACTGAAAAATTAATTTTAATGCAATTGACAGAGAGCGTAAAATTGAATGAAGTAAAAAAACGCCATATTGGTCGGCAGTTCCGAGATTGAAATTACAACGCGTCAAAGTTGAGCACTGTATTTCCTATGTTGAAATACATTCAATTTTACACTCTAAGCCAATAAATGTAAAGTTCATTTTTCAGTTAACATTTTTTTCTTTTTCTTGTATCACATCACTGAGTGTATGAAAACGTTACGAGAATGTCATAGCAGGTCAATATCGAGAAAGGCTCACCAACTATGCAGGCAGCAGGATGCGACGTGAAAAAAGCTTCTTGACTTTATCATACGAGTATGTTAAGTTTTTAGAATACTAGTTTTGGTTTGGTGTTAATTTAGAATACTAGTTCAAATAAGTTCCTAGCTATTTCAGTTCACAATACAGAATACAGATCCCCTAAATCATTATCACTAGGATTTTTGGATAGAGATATGCTTCCATCTCCTCATGAGATATCTTAAAAATATGTAATAATTTTACACATTTCATGAGAAAACTTGTATTATGTTATGATGACATTTTTAAAAGAGCGAGTTCCGAGTTTTTTTGCCAGTTCTTCTCGGTGCAAAACTGCTTTGCTGTAGAGTTTTGATTTATCATAAGAACCTATTATTATTAAGGCTTATGTGAAAAATAAAGATTTTCATTTTCATTACAAATTTATTCCTATACCTTGTGGATGTGGGTTTTGGGGAAATAACATTCAGATTATTTAATAAACAGAAAATGCCTAAACAGTTTCCACGATTTACTGGCGGGAGTACGGGATACACTTTTCAGGCCGCATAATTATAGGCTTTGGGATATGACATGCGAGGCATCGTAAAGATTCCTCATTGAATATTTTTGTTTTTGACCTGTTTTTTTTTCTAAGTATATGAACGAAAAATTGTTCTTTTAGTAAACTTATTTTTTTCTTTTATGTACTGCGTTACAATGTTTCAACTGACCTGTATACACAATATAATGGCGTTAGGATTGTCCATATACTGCTTGGTCATCTGCTTGATGGCTTCTCGAGTGTCTGCCGCCATGTCCACTGTCTGAGTCTGTTGAACAAATACTACATTATAATATTACATTTATATAATAAAAAAAGGAAAAAAAATATTGGAAGATTTGAGAAGTGTATTTCATTCGACATTGCGAATTACAAAAAGAAAAACAACTTTGCTGCTCTTGATAACTTCTAGCCGATGTATTTTACAGAGGAAAAACGTGGTGAAAAACTCATAGTAAACCTTGTTTTCAAAATCAGAATCGCTCAGCGTGCTATGGACGGAGATCCGCAACGAAGACATCTGTAGAGGAACCAAAGTACCTGACATAGCCCAAAAGATTAGCAAGATCAAAAGGCAGGGACGGGCCATATTTGTTGAACGTGTTCTGGTGTGGAGACAACGTACTATATAACGTGATTTATAGTAAACGCAGCGTAGGACGACGTCCTGTCCGCTGGAACGACGACCTAAAAAAGTCGCATGTAGCGGATAAGCAAGTAAAATATTACAAGTATAATGATCTGTGGCGTGGACGGTGGCTCATACGCAATACTGCCATTGGCTTGCTATTGACACTGTTGGTGTCAAAACAAACATTTTTGACACCAGTAAACTGACGACATTTTATCGCATAGTCCGCCGGATCCCGTGTATAATTCTGTTGTTGTTACTTACTACAGTGTATAACTTACCGATATCACTCCCGGCAGGTCCACGAGCACCATGCGCGGCAGGCCGGGCCCGCGCACCGACATCGCGATCACCTCCGTGGAGACGGTGCGCCCGCCGCGCACGCTGTTGCGCATGCGCATCTCCACCTCCCTACCGACACACTCGCACACATGTATAACTTACCGATATCACTCCCGGCAGGTCCACGAGCACCATGCGCGGCAGGCCGGGCCCGCGCACCGACATCGCGATCACCTCCGTGGAGACGGTGCGCCCGCCGCGCACGCTGTTGCGCATGCGCATCTCCACCTCCCTACCGACACACTCGCACACATGTATAACTTACCGATATCACTCCCGGCAGGTCCACGAGCACCATGCGCGGCAGGCCGGGCCCGCGCACCGACATCGCGATCACCTCCGTGGAGACGGTGCGCCCGCCGCGCACGCTGTTGCGCATGCGCATCTCCACCTCCCTACCGACACACTCGCACACATGTATAACTTACCGATATCACTCCCGGCAGGTCCACGAGCACCATGCGCGGCAGGCCGGGCCCGCGCACCGACATCGCGATCACCTCCGTGGAGACGGTGCGCCCGCCGCGCACGCTGTTGCGCATGCGCATCTCCACCTCCCTACCGACACACTCGCACACATGTATAACTTACCGATATCACTCCCGGCAGGTCCACGAGCACCATGCGCGGCAGGCCGGGCCCGCGCACCGACATCGCGATCACCTCCGTGGAGACGGTGCGCCCGCCGCGCACGCTGTTGCGCATGCGCATCTCCACCTCCCTACCGACACACTCGCACACATGTATAACTTACCGATATCACTCCCGGCAGGTCCACGAGCACCATGCGCGGCAGGCCGGGCCCGCGCACCGACATCGCGATCACCTCCGTGGAGACGGTGCGCCCGCCGCGCACGCTGTTGCGCATGCGCATCTCCACCTCCCTACCGACACACTCGCACACATGTATAACTTACCGATATCACTCCCGGCAGGTCCACGAGCACCATGCGCGGCAGGCCGGGCCCGCGCACCGACATCGCGATCACCTCCGTGGAGACGGTGCGCCCGCCGCGCACGCTGTTGCGCATGCGCATCTCCACCTCCCTACCGACACACTCGCACACATGTATAACTTACCGATATCACTCCCGGCAGGTCCACGAGCACCATGCGCGGCAGGCCGGGCCCGCGCACCGACATCGCGATCACCTCCGTGGAGACGGTGCGCCCGCCGCGCACGCTGTTGCGCATGCGCATCTCCACCTCCCTACCGACACACTCGCACACATGTATAACTTACCGATATCACTCCCGGCAGGTCCACGAGCACCATGCGCGGCAGGCCGGGCCCGCGCACCGACATCGCGATCACCTCCGTGGAGACGGTGCGCCCGCCGCGCACGCTGTTGCGCATGCGCATCTCCACCTCCCTACCGACACACTCGCACACATGTATAACTTACCGATATCACTCCCGGCAGGTCCACGAGCACCATGCGCGGCAGGCCGGGCCCGCGCACCGACATCGCGATCACCTCCGTGGAGACGGTGCGCCCGCCGCGCACGCTGTTGCGCATGCGCATCTCCACCTCCCTACCGACACACTCGCACACATGTATAACTTACCGATATCACTCCCGGCAGGTCCACGAGCACCATGCGCGGCAGGCCGGGCCCGCGCACCGACATCGCGATCACCTCCGTGGAGACGGTGCGCCCGCCGCGCACGCTGTTGCGCATGCGCATCTCCACCTCCCTACCGACACACTCGCACACATGTATAACTTACCGATATCACTCCCGGCAGGTCCACGAGCACCATGCGCGGCAGGCCGGGCCCGCGCACCGACATCGCGATCACCTCCGTGGAGACGGTGCGCCCGCCGCGCACGCTGTTGCGCATGCGCATCTCCACCTCCCTACCGACACGCTCGCACACATGTATAACTTACCGATATCACTCCCGGCAGGTCCACGAGCACCATGCGCGGCAGGCCGGGCCCGCGCACCGACATCGCGATCACCTCCGTGGAGACGGTGCGCCCGCCGCGCACGCTGTTGCGCATGCGCATCTCCACCTCCCTACCGACACACTCGCACACATGTATAACTTACCGATATCACTCCCGGCAGGTCCACGAGCACCATGCGCGGCAGGCCGGGCCCGCGCACCGACATCGCGATCACCTCCGTGGAGACGGTGCGCCCGCCGCGCACGCTGTTGCGCATGCGCATCTCCACCTCCCTACCGACACACTCGCACACATGTATAACTTACCGATATCACTCCCGGCAGGTCCACGAGCACCATGCGCGGCAGGCCGGGCCCGCGCACCGACATCGCGATCACCTCCGTGGAGACGGTGCGCCCGCCGCGCACGCTGTTGCGCATGCGCATCTCCACCTCCCTACCGACACACTCGCACACATGTATAACTTACCGATATCACTCCCGGCAGGTCCACGAGCACCATGCGCGGCAGGCCGGGCCCGCGCACCGACATCGCGATCACCTCCGTGGAGACGGTGCGCCCGCCGCGCACGCTGTTGCGCATGCGCATCTCCACCTCCCTACCGACACACTCGCACACATGTATAACTTACCGATATCACTCCCGGCAGGTCCACGAGCACCATGCGCGGCAGGCCGGGCCCGCGCACCGACATCGCGATCACCTCCGTGGAGACGGTGCGCCCGCCGCGCACGCTGTTGCGCATGCGCATCTCCACCTCCCTACCGACACACTCGCACACATGTATAACTTACCGATATCACTCCCGGCAGGTCCACGAGCACCATGCGCGGCAGGCCGGGCCCGCGCACCGACATCGCGATCACCTCCGTGGAGACGGTGCGCCCGCCGCGCACGCTGTTGCGCATGCGCATCTCCACCTCCCTACCGACACGCTCGCACACATGTATAACTTACCGATATCACTCCCGGCAGGTCCACGAGCACCATGCGCGGCAGGCCGGGCCCGCGCACCGACATCGCGATCACCTCCGTGGAGACGGTGCGCCCGCCGCGCACGCTGTTGCGCATGCGCATCTCCACCTCCCTACCGACACACTCGCACATGAGTGAACGAAATAGTGTCGCAAATGTATTGGCGAAGTTATTTAAGGCTTTAAGACGGCCGAATGACAGTTTACAGGGGGACGGAGCAGCCGCGTTCACACTGATTTACTTAAATTTCGGGGAAATTATTACTTCACACGATTGTTAGAAGGCCTAAAAATAAAACTGTCAATCAAAGTTGTTGTAATTTTTATGTACTTTTTTTGTGTGCAAGAATTAATTAAATAGCTTGTGCCGTTTTTCAGACAATTTTCAAAGAATGACAAAATTACATGCTTTTTGGGAATTTTTTTCTGGAACAGGGTTTGTGAAAATTCATTTTCTTGTCAATACCGATTGTTCATGAAACCCAAATTTTCCGTTACATATTTTTTCTGTAAGGATTCGATGATCAATTCTTTAAACAAAATGCCACAAACATCGTAAAAAAGAGCCAGTTTGCCAACTCTTAAAGCCATGTGTAAAAGTTTAGACTCATTCGAACATCAGGAGCATTGCCCCAGAGTAGGAAACCCATGGATATGGGATAGGATATGACCCTGTGAACATAAGCGAAATGGACAAGGCTAGTTTCGACATCGGTGAATTGTCGAATTTTTTGAATGCATAATGCAGAATAAAGGGTTAGTTTCAATAATATCGTTTACACACGAGAAAACTCCTTAAGGATCTGTCTCTGGATACGAAACAATGTATATGTGTTATGTAAGTTCACAGATATACTTACTTCCTCAAATCTGCGAGGTCAGATTCCTTATTCAGGTCGAATTCCCGGGACGAGTCATTGAACTGAGCCACGTGGTATGGCCCTTCGGAAAGAGTCACTTTTACAGGTGCGCTGAAAAAATATTATATTATTGTAGATTTTGCTTATAACCAGTTCGCGTGGATGGTATTTTTAAGCTATTGCATAGCTAATTTCGCGGGCCTTTAGCGTTGAGACCGAATCCAGAAATTCCGTAACGAAAATAACCTAACACCCCCCCACTCCGACCGGCACAGCGGTGATACTTTTTAGTTTTGCCATCTATCGATGAATAGCAGAACTTTTAATGACTTTTTGAAATATCACGCTTGTCTCTTTAGTTCAGCAACTCGTCTCTAGGTGGCATTGGTTGTATTATTATAATTGTATAAGTTGATAAAAACAGCTACGCAATAGCTTTACCGCGGCAGTCTCCGAGTGCCACACGTCTTTTTTTTGTTTTTTATTTGACCAACTCCTACTGCTGCAATGAAAATTCACGATTTTTTGCACGGATTGTTTGGCGACGACGACGACGCGCGGCAGCTCGTCCAGCACCGACGAGTACATGTCTATGATAACAGCATACCGTGTGCACATCTCCCCCGCGCCCCGGGGGAATATCCTGGCCTGCGCGATCATCTCCAGCACGGAGGTCTTGCCGGCCGACTGGTCGCCCACCACCACGACGCGCGGCAGCCGGCCCGCCTCGCCCGCCTCCCAGCCCGCCAGCTCGTCCAGCACCGACGAGTACATGTCTATGATAACAGCATACCGTGTGCACATCTCCCCCGCGCCCCGGGGGAATATCCTGGCCTGCGCGATCATCTCCAGCACGGAGGTCTTGCCGGCCGACTGGTCGCCCACCACCACGACGCGCGGCAGCCGGCCCGCCTCGCCCGCCTCCCAGCCCGCCAGCTCGTCCAGCACCGACGAGTACATGTCTATGATAACAGCATACCGTGTGCACATCTCCCCCGCGCCCCGGGGGAATATCCTGGCCTGCGCGATCATCTCCAGCACGGAGGTCTTGCCGGCCGACTGGTCGCCCACCACCACGACGCGCGGCAGCCGGCCCGCCTCGCCCGCCTCCCAGCCCGCCAGCTCGTCCAGCACCGACGAGTACATGTCTATGAGGGAGCGCTGGAATCAACGAAAGGGTCGCCAGCTAAATAGTTGAAATTTTTTGCAGAGTTCACCTGAATGGGTACCATCTACCACCCCAATGTCAGAACTGTCAGATATTCTCCCGTGAACTGTGACGGTTTGAAGGACACTATAGTATTTGCGCTGAACCATGGTGCGGATGACAGATGAGATGGAGAAATTACTGTAAATAATGAGAGCTAGAATTTATATCAACGTGGTTTTAGCACCAGT